>CM062816.1:1942174009-1942798656 GCA_031772625.1 Pinus tabuliformis | reverse complement strand
TAGTGAGTGTGTGCTCACAAAAAAATAGATGTAATTAAGTTGGTTCTTAAATTGTATAATAAAACAAACAACAAATTGGTGGTTTTTTCCCTCTGGGTTTCTACGTGAAAACACTATGTCAAATGTATGTTGATCATGAGATTATTATTTGAGTATGTGTTATGGAAGTTTATAAGATTTAATGCTTCATGAATGAATGGTTTCACATATGAAAGTACATAAGAAGGAACTATAAGCACCATAAGAAAAAAGGTTAAGAGTTTCTTAAATTACTGATTCACCCCCCCCCCCCCCCCCCCCCAAAAAAAAAAAATTCCTTAATTCCAACAAAGTCAACCAAAACGTTTGGATCTTAGATGTTGTATAGTTGAAATAATGACTACAATTCCCATGAACAAATGTCTTGATCCAATATGATTGGGTGTCAACAAAACTTAAAATATCATGCACAATCAAGACTATATGCACATAAAATCCATGAACCGCCATAACTTCAACAATTGCAATTACACCTTTTGGACTGGAGCAACAAAAACTACCTGGAGGATCTCAATGCTATATCAATATTTTAAAGGCTACCCACTATGAGAATTTTATTTTGAATTCAGCTAATGAATCCAAAACAATGAATTCTCTCCATGATACCCAAGAAGACCTATTCAAATTATTTAATCACTTTCAATGGATCAATCCATTCCATGATTAATCAGCAAAAACCATTCATACGATGGATACGAATGATTATATTCCATCTAAGTTTTATAAATGCACTCAACCTTTAATAACACCATTATTATTAATGCATGCAGACCATGAATGCAATAGTTCAAGATAAAATCGTTCCATTGCATCAACACAAGAATTATTAGCACTGAGACAAATAATTTTGTGTTCAACTAATTTTTTCTAGATGAGCAGTCAAGCTCATGTTTCTCCTTTTCATTGAACAGAAAGAGAATTGCAAACTCTTTTGACAAAAAAATCAAACAATCTTTCAACCTACCTACAACTCTGCATATTCCTTTTCTTTGATTAAATCTTTATTTTATTAATGCTCCATTCTTCTTCTTATTTTGTACCCATTTTCAAAAAGATAATCATTGATATCCCTTTTGGTGCAGGAATTTTCTTATTGTTCCATGTGAAGCTAGATGCCTAAAGTCAACTCATACATTCAAATTCAATGTCATTCGAAAAAAAATATATATATATAATTTAAAAGATTACACCAGTTGCTGATGGACATTTATTGGGGAAGCTCTCCCTGAAATTATGCACATTTGCATCATTCTCCCCCTAAGGTCAGTCTAGCTTCAATTATATTTTTGATTCTTTATTTTCCAGACTTCGGTTATTTGATCTCTTTATTTTGGAAGTTTTTTTCTTCTCCATATTCTTTTGGAACTTATCTGCAGGTTTCTTTGATGCAGGTTGCAAGAATTCGTACTAGGATTCTTTATCCTCCATATAGAATCCATGATTTCCATAGGAAGCTTACATTCATTGGACATATGGCTGATATTATCATAAGTAAAATATATTATATGCCAAATAAATATATGAAATGGCACAAAACTATTTTTGATCTGCTTTCTAATATTTGTGCCATAAGCCCTACAATCAACAAATTTATGCCTGAAATCATTACACATGTAACATTAACCATAAAATGAGCTTTTATAACTAGCCAAGGAAAATATTATTAGATATGTCCTTCTATATTATTTCTTCTTTTGTTCCATGCTTTTGTAGTTTGCAACAATATTCCCAAGCTTTTGACACCTAAATCATTTAATGGATCTTGGGATGTACAAGATTTGTCTGGTACCACCTTTTCCTCCTTTGATTGTTGGTTTTGTTGGTGTCTTCTACTTTTTCTATTCTCACTATTGGTACCATAATTTTCTATTGGTTGTTTAAAGTTTTATTTTGATCTCTATTCTGCCTTGTTCATGCTAGGATATAGAGACTTTTTGCTAATATTTAGATGATTGACTTTCTCTTTCGAATAACTTCTCAATGTAGACACTTCAGCGTCCAATCCTTTGCATTGAACTTCATTCTCCTCATATATCTTCCTCATTCCTTCCTCAACCTTCCTTCCTTCATCCAACTGAGTGTTTAATTGAATGATTTATTCCTTTTATGCATAATCCATCTCACTAAATATTTTTATTAGCTTTCACTGATTTTTGTTTTTGACTGAGATATTTTTAATTTCGGATTCTAGGGATGTTTTCTTGCAATATTTGTTGGCTTATATGGGCCTGACTTAGGTTCAGAAGAATTATTTAGCCAAGCAAATCCCACAGCTACCGGCCCCTTCGGCAACAACGAAGAGTAGACTGAGGTCTCACCCAATGTAGCAGGGGAGGGTACTGGAACCAGGTTTTCGCACCCTTAGGATGTCTAGATGTGGTCTGGAGGTTTCGCGCACCTTCTGTAGCCTCGTGCTGCTCTGTATTCACGCAAATATGAAATACCTCTTATTGTCTATTGGCACACATCCCACGGATATAATCTATTTGGTGAAGCAATGCAAAGCAGATCTACGTAGAAGGGTCTTTAAGAAAACATTTATCAGATTTATTCAGTTCGCGCATTAAGATTAAACCCAGATTTTCACAAGTATTCAGCAAGCAGATGTGCACAGATCAAAACAATTTCATTAACCATACAAAAGAGTAGATTTGCGATAATTCAGATTTAACACAGAATTCTCAGAAGAAACTTATCTTTATTTCCACTTTATCACCCTTACACCCAGTTCCACCCTGCGCACTCAGCTGCAGGGGTCTGCGCACATAGCTGCGGACTTTTCCAGGTCTTTATGCACACAGCTACAGAGCCTCTATCCACTACCCAAACCCTCGACTCGGACTTATAGACGCTTTCAGAATGCTTTCCTCAAAAACCCATTACATCTCAGATCCAAAACTATATCACCAAAACTTAGCTACTCTACCCATAGAGCCTCGCTCTATTTATACCTTTCCATGGACTACAATCCATGGGCAAGCCGACTCATCTTACATTTCTTTACATTATTTCTGGGTAGACAACCCCTTTGACTTTGACTTATTACAAATCGCACTCCGCTCATCCCGCAGAGTCTTTACCCTGATTTTACCCAAAATTGCAGGCTTCGAGCTCCATGACTGTTGCGCGTGGCTTCTGCTACCTAACAGTCCCCCAACACAATCATCATGACTCGTCCTAAGTCACTTGGCTGGTATGGGAATATTTTCACTGAGGTCAGTCAACAATTTCTACATCTCAACTGCCTCTGCAACAAATTCAGCTGCGAATCTCTATACCCTTTCCACGTGAGCCGCCGAGGTATCCGTATCATCTGCAACTGCTTGCTCCATCACACATACTGCCTGAATCTGTGTGTCCTTGCCTTCAATGGTTGTAGATACATTAAATGCTTCTTTGAGCCAGGGTTGGATAGGCTCTTTAAGTGCTACCTCCTGTTGTCGCACCGCGTCAACTTGGGCTTTGAGTGCCTAGGCCTCCTTCATTTGGCCAACCGCTGTGTGATAGCAATCATCTGTATAATGCCCCGGGTGGTGTCATAGCCCTGCTACAACTTGCACACCTCAGTTTCGACTTGCTTTATGGTTGGATCTTCCTGGATGGTGGTGAGTATCCAGAGCGATTGACCAAGTGGTCTTGAGCATTCACGAATAGCACTACTCATTGTTTCTAGTACAGCTACAACTTCTCTACCGCAACGTTCTCGTTCAGCCGGAGGTGTGGGCAGCCGAGCCTTGAGATGGAGCCCTGCAAACTATAACATTAATTCCTCCTAGTGTCTTGCGGCCTCTGCTTGGGCCCTGCGAAAGCTAGCTGCCATGTGCTGAATCCTAGTAGCTATGGGGAGGTTCCTGGGGATGGCTAGCTCAAGGACCATACCACACGCCTCTGTCACAGCTTGTTCTACCTCCCAGTGTTGTGCAGCCAATTCATCATGCTGGAGAGTGATCTATTCTATCTTTTCCTTTTGTTTTGTCAAGATGTGGAACATGCAGCCTTCCCTGGCAGGAAATTCCTGAGTTACTACCTCTTGTAGTAGGTGCAGTATGTCTCTAGACAGAGCGGCTAGATTTAATTACCAACTGCCTTTTCTGCCTATGGCTGTGGCTCAGACAACCTCAGCTGGAAATGAGAGGATGTGTGGTGTGTGTGTGTTGACCATCTGCACAGCAGCATCTGTATCTTCTGCGGGCCCGCGAGGGACCCAGCCTAGGGCTCACTCTTGTAAGTCCTGTAACTGTGCTCTGATCTCCCCCAACACAGTTGTTTGTGTAGTGATTAGTTCGAGCAACGCACTAGTGGTAACATTTCTTGTGGGTTGGCTACTATCCATGAAGTCTTTTTCCAGAGCCTTTGCTGTTTTGGACTTTTTCCGAGTGGCCGGTGATTCGTTGGTGAATGACCACTTAAGGTGGTCCTACGTCTCTGTTTCATGTTGCGGATCTTGTTCCAAATCCATTCCCTGATCCATCTAGTTCTCTATTGTTATCGGGCCCGTGGTAGCCCCTACTGCAAAGTAACTTGTTGTTCATGTCGTGTTTTTTCTGCCAGTTGGATGAGTCTTTACTGGCATTCCTTCTTCTGCTATTATGCAGCCACTAAGTCGAGAATGGTCTTGTTTGGGGCGCACCATTCTAAGGGCCATGCTGCTAATACTGCATAAATGGAATAATCCATTGCAAGGAACAGAAGTGTGACCCAAGATCACTCTGGATCCTTCCGTACATGGAAACACATGGATGCATGTCTGCTTTGAACTTGGCTGTGCTTTGAAAATTGTTGTAAATTGTGGGGGACATGTGCGGTCTTCAAGCAATCCGTGTTCATATATTTCCTTCCATGGAGGTCCAAAATGCCCGGATCACAAAAACCCTTGTTGCATCCTTTGTAGCCCAAAGTGAAAGATACCGTACAGCCATGGGTAGACTATCCTCAATGCTGGCAAACTAGCTCTCCTGTTGTAAGTCACCTGTAATCAAAAGGATTGATAAGAGCAACCATGCATAATGAAAGGTCTTACCTTTGTCGTGTGCTTCTTGACAATTGGTCAGAAATTTGTCACATAAAAATTGTGCCCAATTGAACTGAACCCCCTCGGCAAACTGTCCTGCCAATGCGATGATAATGGCAGGCACCTCATCTATGCGACATTTTCTCATAAGTTTACTAGCTAAGATCTGGGTGGTGACTCGTATTGCGTGATCGCTGATGCTTGCTATGACATACTCCTGCTTTCCTTTATCCAAATGGTACTTTTCCTTGACTGTTTCCGCAAGGCCTCCCTCGCTACCGGTTTTGGTTATGTCTGTGGGGTTATTCCCTTTATATGGCAGGTGCATAATCGGGTGGATTAGGTTGGCTATGATCGGGATCGGTTCTTCCAACTGGAGATATGCATCATGGATGAGATCTAGCAGCTGACAAATCACAAATATGGTGATGGTTGTGTGTTAATAGTAAGGTATCCACCTGAGGTTCAGCAGTTTGGCCCTCTCCATGCCTAGTAACCACTTTACAGCAATAGTGTGCCTTCGGCTAGTTCAGGGAACTTGTCACTGTCTGCCAAGTCCCAATCTTCGAATTTGGTGCTTGGAACACGCCCCATTGGAAACCCTTCGAACCTAATATCGTCTGAAAGAAGTGGGCTCTAGAGTGTAGCTTTTGCAGCGTCTACGTCTTTTTCTATCTTGGTCATCCCAGTCCATGGAGAAAGATATGGGGGTAACAACGGGAACTAGAACGCAGGTTCTTCTTCCTTCGCCTATGCGTCAATTTGATCGATCAGGTCTTGCAAGTCGTCCTCCTCGTTAGCAGGTTCGTCGATCACTATTTTTGCTTGTCAATTATCGAGCGTTTGTTGAATCTTGGGGAGGCATGGACTAGACCCATCTGCTGCTTGTTCTTCCTGGGTCACGAGGTGCGTGGGGATTTAGGAACTTGAGTGGGCTTTTCTTGATTCAACTGCATTTCTTTAATGACTCGTGCTCTGGTTCTTGCCATAGTACTCATGGAGTTCCTGGTAGCCATGTACTTGCTATTTCTTACTAGTTCAAAGTGCCAAAACTCCAGTACCAGCCACATGCTATGAGATTTGAAAGAAATCTCTTCTACCTATTTGCAATTCAAGTTGGAAAATCTCTGTGTATCTCGGTTGGAACTTTCGCCTTAATGTCCTATCACCCGCTCCTGTCTAACATGATTTGACTAGCCTGTCAGGGTCCATGTGGCTAATGGTTATCTTTTGACTTTTCCCCGCAGTAGCGCTATCCTTGAGGTGCAGCTGTGAACTTGGGAACTGCTTAGCTTGGTGAATATTCCTTTTTCTACGTCGATTTTCCGTAGACTGGTTTATAGTCCCACACCTTCTTTCAACTGCCTGAGGTGCTGAGACTGTAGTTTCTACTGCTATTCAGGTGTTCACACCTTTGGTACGAGTTCGGCTCGTCCCTGCTAGCCTGGGCTATGAGCACTTCTGAAGCATCTGGGTAATCGGTCTAGGGTTTATATCTTTTCTGAGTGTGGGTGTAGACACAATAGCAATGTTGCAGTGCATTCTGGGGCCCCTCTGCTTTGTAGTGCACTTTGCTTCTTCGACCGTAACCCCCATTTATCGGTGTTGGAGGGTCCACGGCAACTCAATATTTTATGAGCTTCCTTCTATCATCTATTACAAGCCCAATGTACCCGTGGTATCCGCAACCTCCCTGAGCCTCTACTAACCTTGACACTGGTCTATTGAGGGAAATTCAGGCTACTACTTCTAAGTTGGGTAGATGTCCACACCTCAGATACCTGTAGCCTCGTCTAGCAAGGAATGCATACCTTGTTTCTTGCTTCCGACCATGCGCACGCCTTCCTTTGGCATCTGCACCGTGTTGTTCGCATCTTTGAAGTGACCCTCTATCTGGAAACAGCGACTACGCAGAATGTTTTCGCAAATATCTTCGGCGGTTCCTCTACTCCCATTGTCACCATCTGATTACAATTGAGCGTGGTTACTTCATGCAGTCAATTCTGCCATCATTCAACCTCTTCATCTGAGTCTGACGTGCAAGAACTATCACGGTCCCATTAGAGTCGACCATCCACTGTCGAATTGACCCTATCCTAATCCTGCGTAATAATCTGGTAGATACAGTCCAACTCACTGTCGCTGTGTGCGTTGCGCATGGGCTCGGTATATCGCACCCCTTCTGCTGGGTCCAATGGGACCACCAAGCAGAGAGATTTATTTTCGAAGATCAATTTGTGTTTCTTGAGATTGATCACTCCATTCATATCTATCGCTCGATCTATCCCTAATAGTGTAGGATATGGGTTACTATCATCCACAATTTCGATAACCTCAAAATCGGTTTGGGTGCTGGTGCCATTGATATCTACTTTAACTCCATGTAGGCATCCCTAGGTAGAATATTTTGCTGGTTGGCCATACTTAGTTGAATCGGCGACCATTGTAGTGGAGGCCTACCCATGTGTTCCCAAGTCTGCCTCAGTAAGACATTTGCATCGGACCCCAAATCTAAAATGACCTGATCCATCTCATAGTCCCTAATCTAGACTGCTAGTCGCATTTCCTGCCCAATGCGCAAAGCATGTTTTCCTAATTTTCGGATCATTCGCAGTTCATCCGCTCCCACACACCGAGTGATCAATTCTTGCAGCCCCCTTACTGCTTTGGCATCCCTTAGTAAGTTCATGCATGTTTCCAGGAAGGTAGTTAGCACAGATGTATCCTTCTCTGATCCTAGTTGATCCGTACTCCCCCACATAGAAGCTTCCGCTAAGCTCTTCTTGGCTTCCATAAAGGTTTCCTTCGCACGCTCTAAATCAAAGTCTGGTTGTTTTCGGGGAACTTACAGATCCTTGCATCCGTCTCTGGCTATTTCCCCTTATCTTCTCTAGTGGTCGTGCCACTCCGGAGCATCATATTTACGTTTGGCTCCTCTACACGAGGTTCAACCTTCATCATCTAGACGTTCTGAGTGGGTTTGGTTGAGAGCACCCCCTTTTCTAACATCAGAGGGATCAGCGTGGGGTAACCGACTGCTTTGTGGTCAAATTGGTAGCAGTAGGGACAACGGGCCTTGGTCGTGTTTCTGCAATCCCGTGCGTAATGCCCCGACCCTCCACAATTGTAGAAAATTAATTTCCCTCATCCCCATCCAGGTCCCATGCCTCCGCAGCCCCATCTGCACCCCTGGTACCCTCCCCATATGATTGGTGCAGTGGGATCCTACCCGTGTGCCTCCTTTTACATTCTATATACAGATGTCCAATCCATCAACATCTGGTAACTGCGACAATTTCTTTCCTCATGGCCCACCATTCTGTAGAAGTTACAAAATAAGTGTTGAGGAGGGGGTTGTCATAAGCTCGACAATAGGTGACAATTTTCCATGGCATGCTTTCCTCCTACTTCACAGATTGCGCACCAAAGTGTGGGCACTATGCTTGGCCCAACCTGTACCTCTCGTGGCAATGTTATGGGCCCCCCTCCTGTCACATGGTTCGTAAAGATTAGACAATGGTCTTTGTCATAGCCTGGTTCCTTGCATTTGATACACCATACTTCTTCCTGTACCTCGGTCCTAGGAACCTGTCCATGTTTTAAGCTTTGCATCTCCATACATACGTTTTGTATTTGCGCTTGGATTTGCTGTACTCCCAACCCTAGGTCTTGTATTGGGGTTTCGTGCAGTCGCATTGCTGCCTTTGGTGCTTTAGCTTGGGTTGAGATATTTTGTTGCGACAAAGCCAATCTTAGATATGGTGTTAATGATGCGATAAACAAAGTGTGGTTCTGCTCATCTGTCAGTTTCATGTTGGCCTCGCAGATGGTACTTTTCAACCTCTGATCTAAATCCCATGGGGTTTCACCCGACATCATTAAAATTTCCTTGAACCCAATAACTGACTGTGCTTTCAACTTGGGTCGCCCAAATTCCTTATTTAGTGCCTCTTGGATTGCTACCAATCCTTCATTACGATGGTCACTTGAATATTTCATGTACTAGGTCAATGTGCGGTCCTACAGTGCACTAACTAGGGTGGCCTTCTTGATGTTATCGTCTGTGATGCCCTGAGCATCCCATACAAATTTTATCACAAACCAGAACTGGCCCAGTTCCTCATTTCCCATCCCCTTAAACGTTGGTAGCTGGACTGCGCTCGTCATCCCGACTTTTGGTGGTGGCAGGGTTGAAGGTGGGGTCGGTATTGGGGTGGATGGGTTTGATGTCGGTGACATAGGTGGTAGTGTGGACGGAGGTGGTATCAACGGGAAGAATTCCCTAATCAGCTGGACCGCATCCCCGAGTGAGAACCTCACGAGCTCCTCCTCACTTTCCCAGGAAATAAAAGCCAAAGGATTATTCTCTATCCCTCCCATTCCACGGTAACCTCTTTCGCTCCGCGTTACTCCAGACATCAATACACGCGCATAATATGTTTTTCACACAATAGCATTTTAATGCAGGTATTCAATGAATTGATATACCTACCCCTGAATAAACTGCTTTTCTACTTCGTTGTGGCTTACAGTTGTATCTATCACGAATTCGGTGATGAATCCTCCTATTACCTAATCCAGCCAATGATCTACCACGTGCGTGATTTTATCCTTAGTGGCTTCTAGCCTGTTCACCAGTTCTGGGGTCCACACAATAGGCTGGTCCAATTTGCACCTTCCCACGCTGTCAGCTAGCCTTGAAATCCACTCATACAGCTCTACTAGGAACGACGCGAAGAAGATCTTGTGAATATCTGTGAATATATACCAGTCCAGCCAATCTTCCTCTGATACTCATGGGTTTTTGTTTTCCTGAACTGTGAACTTGTGGAGTTTCAGATCCCACCACTCTTCAATCTCTTTCTTTGTAGGGTTCCAGTGTTCCCACATTAGACACCCCTTAAGCAGATCTCGGTCCTGGCAACAGAACCATTTGTTGTCTTATATGGAATTGATCAAGGTTCAAAAGAATTATTTAGCCAAGAAAATCCTGTAGCTATCGGTCCTTTCGGCAATAACCTGTGAAGCACGGACTGAGGTTTCACCCGAGGTAGCAGGGGAGGGTGCTGGAACCAGGTTTTTGCACCCTTGGGATGTCTAGATGTGGTCTGGAGGTTTCGCGCACCTTCTGCAGCCTTGTGCTGCTTTGTATTCACGAAGATATGAAATACCTCTTACTCTCTATTAGCGCGCATTCTACAGATCAAATCTATTGGGTGAAGCAATACAAAGCAGATCTACGTAGAAGGGTCTTTAAGCAAACATCTATCATATTTATTTAGTTCACGCAATAAATTTGAACCTAGACTTTCACAATTATTCAGCAAGCATATGCACATAGATCAAAACAATTTCATTAACCATACCAAAGAGTATATTTGTGATAATTCAGATTTAACACAGAATTCTCAGAAGAAACTTATCTTTATTTCCACTTTATCACCCTTACACCCAGTTCTGCTCTGCGCACTCAGCTGCAGGGGTCTGCGCACACAGCTACGAAATCTTCCAGGCCTCTACGCACCTAGCTGCAGAGCCTCTATCCACTACCCAAACCCTTGACTCAGACTTACAGATGATTTTAGAAAGCTTTCCTCAAAAACCCATTACATCTCAGATCTAAAACTATATCACCAAAACTTAGCTACTCTACCCATAGAACCTCACTCTATTTATACCTTTCCATGGACCGCGATCCATGGGCGGGTCGACTCATCTTACATTTCTTTACATTATTTATGGGTGGAATACCCCTTTGAATTTTACTTATTACAAATCGCGCTCTGCTCATCCCGTGGAGTCTTTACCCTTCTTTTACCCAAAATTGTGGGCTTCGAGCCCCATGACCGTTGAGCATGGATTTCGCTACCCAACAATCTTCTTCTCTTTCAGAATATGATTTCTCTACAGGATTACCTCCACTTCTCTCCAAAAGATCAAAATTAATTGATTGCTTATGTTCTTCTAAACCATTGATATCTATAGAATCACTATCACTATCACTACATACATATGGAAATGTACAACTAGATATAAAATAATCACTAAATTTACCTTCATAAATATTTACCACCAAGAAGTGGGCTTCTTCTGAATTTTAAATTTTCATCACATGTTTGATTCTCTTTATTTTTTGAGACTGCTTCCTCTTATTCTTCACCATGACCCGTGATCTGTGCTCAAGCACTCAAGCTTCACCTACAGAACCCTTCTCTGATAGAAATTGTTGGAAATGAGCTGACTATTGGGGGGTAATTCAATAGCGTTAGGTGTTATATGCCATTTTGTCACATGTAGTCAATAGGACCAAAAACCAGATCAATCCACATCCATGAACACCTTTTCATCATCCCTACACAAATCCCTAAGCATGACTCTTCCAAATCCCAACGTTTTTGGATATGACTACTTCATTATAGTGCTTTTAAAGCCCAATGCACCCTGTTGCTTTAGGGAACTATTTTTAGCATCATGTTGACTGATTTTACACCAATGTTGATCAATAACAAGTTGTCCCTTATTGGGGATGCATTAATTCTAGAAATCTGGGAAAACTAAAAAGAATTTTGAATCTTCCTCTTCCAAAAGCTTCTGGGAGTTATTTTAACCATTTACCTTAGATAATACCTTGGAATCCTATATGATCTTACCTTCGAGATTTCATCTTTTATTCATCAATCTCATCCTCTCATATTAAGTGGATCTCAAGCCTATATTGGGAAATTGATAAGAATTCCTAAACTACCATCCCTCTCCTATAAATTTACAACCCTCTACAACATCAGGGTTGGGTTTTGGAGACTATCATACCCTCATGTTGTTGCCTTGAACCTAGGACAGTCATCATCTTCATTCATTAGAGTGACATTGAGATGTGCTTTGTGACAAGGAAGGACAATTCAACTTGGGGAGATATCTACAAGATCAACTATTATTCTTGGTTGTAAACTAACTCCTATTAATTTTAATACAAAGAGTATATCATTTTCATTTGAATAGAGTAATTGGATAATACTACATAGATGTTGTAGATCCTTGGCTTCTGTTGATTTTATGTGAAGGTTCTAATTATAGAAATTAGAGCTACGATTGGAGGTTAGAAGATGAGAAGAGAGAAGAACTTGTGACAGAATCTAAGTAAGCCTCTTTGCATTCTCCAATTTCTCTAAGGGGAATTTATATTCTTTTATTTTTGTTGTTCTAGACCAGCCCACTAGGTCTAGGGAATATACTTCTATCTATAGTCATAAATTCCACATAATACTAGGTTTTATTAACTTATTATATATTTTTCTCAAAACAACCAAGAATTAGTAACCCAAAATCTAACATATGAAACTAGCATAAATTCGACACATAGAAACACCATGAAAAACATCAAAACATGCACACAAATGGACACAGGTGTTCTAGTGGAAAACCCCCTCCAGGGAAAGAAAAACTACTCGTTGTTGTTGCTTTTCAAATCTACTACTATGTGTTGAATATAATTTTACATAGAGGAGCTAGCACCCACTAGCTGGAAGACTTGACTACTATGATAGTCTACTACCAACATTAGTTAGAAACACTCTTCTCTCATGACTCTATGAACAACCGTTCGCGAGGAGCCACCACAACTAGCAAGCCTCACCTAATTCTAACGTACTCTAGAGAAACTACTTCCCATAGTGATTTTTCTGCTAGAAAGACCCCACCTTATATACACACTTCATATTATGAGGCCTCAATGCCTTCAACACCTCCATGTGAACCACATTTCATGCTTTTTCAAATTGTTCTCTCAAATCTGCTCAACATGAGCAACCCACTAGCCTCACTAATCTGAATTTGAAAATGATAAGCTAATAGACACACGTTACTCAACACAACTACATATCTCCAATATGTTAAAAAAAACATTGTAGCACACTCTCACACTCTCACTCCATCAATCCAATAACGCAATACCCTCACATAGGTATATTCCAAAATATCCTTAACAATATCCAAACCAATACCACGAGAAAATACCATGGTTATGCCAATACCAAGGACACTTTTAGCATGTTAATACCAATACCAAGACCACTGGCACCAAGGTAATACCTTTACCATGTGCCAACCTACTCTACACACATACCAATACCATAGTAATTCCAAAAACAAGGAAACCTATACCACGGTAATGCCAATACCAAGGGAAATACCAAGGTAATGTTTGGCTCATACTTAAACTTGCCACCACATGCACAAAACATAGAAAATATGGCTAAAACCACACCCATAAGATGATATCAATGAGGTTAAGGACCTACAACACCACTCATAAGACTGGATCCATCCAACTGTGGTAGAGTATAGGGAAAAACAAAAACCTTTTTAGCCTAGACCTCTGCCAACCTCATACAAAGCTCTTCCATGATCAACACAACTGTCAAGAAACTAGTGACATACCATGCAACTAACAAGCCAAGAATCTACCATAGAAGCACATCATAACATCTGACATAAGCCAAGTTTTTGTTGGGTTGTGTTATATTCTTTCCACAACTAGCTCCAATGTTGTAAAATCTATGAGCTTTGAGAATTTTTCTTTGTGTAGAGAAACAATGGGCATTGCAGGGCTAGATAAATAACTAAGCTCTCCTATGGCCCCCTATGGACAAAAAACAATAAGTGGAAGATTTTTCAGTTGTGTTATATTCTTTGCACAACTAGCCCTAGTATTTTGGACCCTATATTAGGTGGGCGAACCTACCTATGGTTTTTTGCACAGTTTTTGCGCATGGTTTTGGGCGCGATGGTTTTCGGTCCATGGTATTTTGTAGATCTAGTCAAGGAAACTATGGTTATGTTCTAATCCAGGGTTAATGGATTTCGGTTTATGGATTCTTCAGAATGTATATATATGTATTGTAACATTGAAAGGAACATAATGAAAAATCAATCTGGTAGTCCTGGTTTTGGGATCCAGGGGAAAATCTTTGTGTATATTTGTTTTAAGTTTTATTCTCTCGGCTTTGTTTATTTTCTATTTATAGAATTTGTACGCAGGTAATTTATGTACAAGGTTAAAACTTACAGTTTCCACCTGCAACACAAAAATCTACCATAACACCCAATCAAGCATATACATAACATTTTCAATACATGCCCAGTTTGACATCAATCCTAACCATCAGTTGCTACAACAAAAAATAAATGCCAACAACCCAAACTCAACCAAGTAATCCTCTCTGATACCCTCAAACTTCTTATGGTACCTAACCACCATTCTAATCATTCATTGGGACATCCACAACACCAACACCATCGAATGTTAAATATTAACACAAACAACTTGCACCTTCCAAAAAACCTCCCATGCAAGGGAATAAATATCCAACACATGGTTTGCAAGGCATGCCAACCTCCCAATCCACCTTAGTCATAAGGAGTGTCCAATTTTTATGTTAAATTTTGTATCATATGAATCACAAATTTTCTTTTCTTGTTGTTGGCTACATCCTATAAGAAGATATACAAACAATGAATGGTATTGGTGCTTAAATATGGATCAACAAATAATTTAATAAGATTAAATAAATGCATAAAAAAATATTAAAACAAAACAAAACAAGTTGGAACAAGAAAATGAAGCATGAATAATCTAAAAAGTGATGGGAAAAGGGCCCTCTTTATTGATTCCTAGTAGTTTAAGAGTTACAAATGGATTTTAAATACACTTCAAGGTATTCTTTTGAGCAATGGTTCTCAATAGATCTCACCAAGGATTTATCATTCTCAATCTCTTACAATCTCTCTCTCTTTGAAAGAAGCAAATAAGACACTATGTCAATGGTGGAATCCTCTTAGCATTGGAATGATTGATTTCTTCAGAGAAATTTTGACAACATAACAATGCATAATGTTTTCTTCCTTTTTGGCTATCATTCCTCTTGCAGTCATAGAAATATTGAACACCCTCTCCTCTACCTTGGCCCATCAATGAGGTTGTTTGGATCATAAATGAGATGATAGCTACCATCCTCCTTCAATTAATGCTTCTTCAACCTCAATGCTCAAATAATTAGCCTTGCCATGTTAGGAGATTGAGTCTACCCCAAGCAAGTGTGTCTTCGAAGGTTCTAACTATGCTTTATGTGACCCTCACGACTATCAAAGAAAAATATTCAAGGGTGAATTGAAACATATTTGGAGCATCCAAGTGGGTTTATTTTTTAAATAAACTTTAGAAAATCATTTTAATATTTTTACTTTCATAATGTTTTCAATTTTAAATGTGCCCTATGTACATTTTTCTTACTAGCTCTAAGTGCCATTTGTTGTGTACAAATGGTTGTAATTTCTCGTTATGCACTAAGCAATTTCCCCTTCTATTGGAAAAATTTCCAAGTGGGTGTTAACTAAAAGATCTTGTAATTGTATAGTTATTAATTCTAGAATAATTTATACTGTTGTGACATGTAGATAACATGTTCATTTTTCAACATGAGTTTTCTTAGTCACAACAACTAGGGAAGGGGGTGGAACAATATATATAGAGGGATGGGAAGAAGAAGAGATAGAAGGACCAAATTTTTAGTGCACTTTGATGGAGACTCAGAAGAGTTAAGATAATTTCTATAAACTAGTCATGTAAACTTGACTCGTCATCCTATTCGCCAAGCCCCACAACCATCTATTCATAATAGACCCAACATCGGCATTCTAATGTCTCTTCATATCTCAACCCCAATTTTTTTAACTGCTAATGATGGTTGGTAGAATAGTATAAAACCAAAACCTTTGTAAATTATTCAAGGATAGACAACAATTTATTTTTCTTCCTCTCCACCTGCCTCGATAGAACATGCATGAACATAATTACAATCTGTTACCTCACATATCGTTAGTGCGTATTATTCCTACTCTTAAGCTAGTAGCTCAATCTTCCCAAATCATCATCCAACCTCCTTAACCTACCACCAATCAAGAAAAATAAAATGCCCAAGTCACAAAATTATATTATTCTCATGGCTCGTCTCATTCTATCCCCTCTCATCCCCATCATAGTCAACAAGAGAAACAAGTTGAAAGTGCACAAAAGCAAGGATTGCATCACACACATCTAAGTGATAGTTGGTTTCCATATCTGATTTTTGTTTTTGGATAGATGATGATTTCAGTTTAACTTCTTTCCCAACATCATAACATTTCAATTTGTCTTTGAAATTTCAAAATATGTTCAACATGTACTACAAATTTTTGCTACATGATATGATTCTAGTACATACTTGGACGGACATACTACAATAATATATTGAGTTAACACATTTATTTCACTTTATGACACATGTGCCATATATTTTGAATATATATGTGCATCTCTCTGGCTGATTATTATGTATAATATCTGATGCTGGGAGATACAAGGGAAATCGTGGCATACACAAGGTGGTTTGAGCTTATCATATTTTATTTATTGATAATAAATTGGCATATCTCTAGTTTCGCTTCTTCATAGAAATTTATCACTATATATGGATGGTTTTATTTTGTTAACATAGATTTTTTGTCATATTTTTAGGTTTTAACCCTGTACAAAAATTACCTGCAATTGAATTCTCAAAAACAAAAAAATATACAATGGTGAGAACATAAAAATATACAAAGATATTCTTTATTGGATCTGAAAACTAGGAAACCAAGATTGATTTTTCATTATATTCCTTGCAATGTTAAAATAAACTAATATGCATGCAGAAACATACATAAATCCCAATCCATTAACCCTGGATTAGAACATAATCATTATTTGACCAGATCTACAAAATACCATGGGAAAAATCATCATGCCCATAACCATGTAGAAAAAACCATGTGGAAAATGATGGGTGGGTCTGCCCACAACACTTTAGTCCTGCCCCCATCGTTAGGCCACCCAACTATTATTGGGTCTTCCAAAGAAAAGAAAACTTTGGGATGCTTTCATGGACCCCTTGTAAGGGGACTACTGCCCCCCTGCAAACCCCCCAGCAACGGGGGCTACTTCCCCCCTTTGCACTCGACAGAGCATAAAAACACATGGGGATAGTCATGGAAATAATATAAGACATTCCAAACAATATTATACTTTGGGGCACATATATGCATGGTCAATGATTATTTCAAAATAGTTATTTTTAGAAAATAAATTAAGTCAAGAAGTGAAATATTAAATCGTTTATTTAATGGATTAGGAGGGTCCCATCAACTAGGAAATTAAAACATAATAATTAAGAAGTTAATTTAATTTTTTTATTTAGAAAGCCCATCCTCTAATTCTAATGAACCCTTGATTAGAAATTGAGCTACAACAAAACTTCCAAAGTGATCCAACTTGCCAAACTACTTTGAATAACTATAAAAAGGATGAGGCATATCAAGGAAAGAGAGAGAACATTTTGAGGAGAGGTATGCATTAAATACTTTCTAGTTGTCATTCCTTCCTTCTAATTTCATTTTTCTATGATTTATATGAATTTGAACCAAAGGTGGCATCATATTACTTTCAAAGGGAAGATATAGTATGAAGGGAAACTCCACTCAACCTTTGAGCACATATTTTAGGTAACTTGAAATTTATGTAGTTTATTTGCTGCTAAAAGCTTTTGTCTGAATTTAACGAGTGCTAACAACCATTAATATTGTAGAGAAAATAATTTGTCTATAATTGTATGAAAGCATTCAAAGGTGTTTTAAGGCTATCTCATAATTTATTTCTTTCTAGGGTGTCTGTATACGACCTATTTTACATTGTAGATACTCAGAATCTAGTTTGACCAAAGATTCTTCACAAGAAACTTCCATTATGTTACGTTTTACTCATCAAGATTTATTTAATAAATCAACCTTTTTCTTTATATTTTATTGTGTATATTATTAAAGAACTCTTTACTTTTATCTGAAGTTTTTTCTCTTAATTTTTATAAAATTAATAGCAGATGAGGATCTATAGTTTTTGAAGTTGTAAGATACCAAAATACTGATTAATTTACTACTAACTGAGGTCTATTTTTAATTTTGGTTGTTGATATTCATTTGTAAAACTTTTATTTATGTAATTTTTATGATATTTAAGTTATATTCATGTATATATTAGTTGAAATTTTTAATTTATGTTTCTATACTCTGTAAATAAAAATCATTTTATCACAAAATGTTTGTAAATTTTCATCTCAAATCAGTCATAACACCTAGGTGCAAATGACAGAGAAAATTTTCCCATCATCTCACTTGCCCTGTGGGATTCAAGGATTTGATTGAGAGAAGTCTAAAAAACTTCTCCTCGGCCAACACCTCTGAAGGATGATCATCAAAATCACCTTTGACATTAATGATAGCTGACATCAATGAAAACACAAAGAAAATGATGGTAAAAAGACTTGAGGAAGTGACAACAAATATGAGTGCTATTTGGAAGTTAGAATATGGAGCTCAATGGTTTAGATCATATTGTACAAAGACGATTTGTTCAAATCATATTACAAATGGTTGAATGGCTAAGTTCAAAGTGAATAATAGAGTGTTGTTTAGTTCAAATCGTATAACAAAATAAGAAGTTGAATGTTTCATACCAAATTGCATGATAGAGAGATGTCAAGTGTTGAGACCAATAATGAAGGTGAATTAATGGGAGATAATTGGATCAACATAAAATAAAATTCAAAACAAATATCTAAAATGGGATTGGAGTCTCCTGCAGGTGGGTGCCTACAAAACCTTGAAAAGGGATTGATCTCTCCTACAAGTGTTGCATGCAAAGAATGTAACTGTAGGTGTAACACCCCACCGCACATTTTTACCCTCCTTTACAAGCTCACTAGGATAAAATTGAGATGAGAGTTACTATGCATGACCCAACATCCAAGTTCAAGTTATGGAAGTGGGGTCTATGATCGTGAAAGTTACTACAACTTCCTAGGGACACTAGACCACGCAAATGTCAGAAAACATCCACTGATGATCATACCCTAGATGGAACTATTGTTTCACGTGAGCTCACAACCTAGCCACACACATGCCAAGATCTGCATATGACTAGAAGGCTCTAGCTTCATTAGGGGAGTTTTGAGGTCTAAAATGGGCCTCCTAACAAAATTATAAAAAATATTCAAAATAATAAAATAATATTAAATTACATCATCAAATTTTAGAGGGAAAAAAAGAAAAAACTATTTTTTCAACTTATCTCCCTATGGGTTTAATCAAATTTCAAGTGGAAACACTCATTGGATACAAAATTTGATTCCTCATCCAAGGAGTACCCATGTTGCATACTTTCAATGGACCCTGCTACATAAAAAATGAGAAATACATGAAAAACATGTTTGCAATCATGTTTTTTCATGTATTTCTCATTTTTCATGTAGCGAGTGTTGGGTCAGGAAAAATCTATGATTTCTCTTTGTAAATTTCTTTATTTAACATTCATCCTTATATGATTATCTATGTTTCTAGATTAAAATAAGGAAAATATCAGCTAAATTTGGATGAAAGCATTTGGTGACAAAATAGGCAAATCTAGCATAAGAAACTGATTTTTTGCTATCTTTCTATGCAGAAGATGATGATTGGGCAAAAGCCGTTCAGTTCACAGAATAGTACGAGGCCATAAAAGGGAAAATACAACATCTTTGGTAGATAAGGCAGTGGGAGATCAACCTGAACAATGTTATTTTATCACATGATCATATTATGTATTGCGAAATCCTTCGCTTTTACCTAGTTACTCTTTTATGTTATATATAGGGCCGAAAGCCAATTAGAGAGAAGGTAGACTTGGATAATTCGTAATTATTCTTTTTGAAAACATATAATGCTACTATTTCAGTGATTCTGTAAGCTGTTACTTGCATTAATGAAAGAAAGTTGTGTTTAATACATATTCATATTCTAAGTTCTTATTAAGCGGAGGCTTCTGGCGACTCTGGGCCCAGTCACGAGAAGTTCTACTACTTCCTTGTGTTATAGTCTTTCTATTTAGTATTTTCTATTTGACTAATGTTCAGTCATTGGTTATTTCATTTATCATAAGTATTTATGATAGTGATTCATACTGTTGTTCAATTAGATTCAGAGTGAAGCTGCATGACAAACTGAAGTAATGCTTTGAATGGAATGAGTGAATTGGTGTTAATAGCATAATGTTTTTCATTTCAAGTGATGTTATCATAGATCCTATAGATAATTCTAATTAATTTCCACATATTGCAATATAGATAATTTTCTATTTAGAAATCATTTCTTTTTGTACGCGTTCTTGCCGTTCTATTGTTGTTTGTTGTCCAATTACCACTTGACATTCAATTGTTGTTCGTTGTTCAATTACCGATTGCTGTTCAATTACTATTTGTTGTTCAATTGAGATTTATGGTTAATTTGGATTGCTATAGATTACCAATGTTGTTCAATAGTTATAGTTTCTTTCCTTGATTGAGTGAGTTAGCCTTAAGTTTATTTGAACAATTTCAAGTGTGATTCTTATTTGCATTCAGTTTGAATTGATTTCAGAACAAGTTGCATAGAATTGTAGAGTCTGTTAAGAATATTTCTTCCATAGTTAGTTCTTTCCAGAATTGTGTGGATTGAATTGAAGAATTAGTCATTAGTGATTGGAACGATTCATCATTAGATAACCTCCAGATTCACTTCATATACTGTGTTGACACTCTTGAGATAAAAAGACTTACCTCTGGTTGACAACTAATGTAGGGATTGAGATTGTCTGTAAAAAGAAATCTTAGTGCGCCAACATTTCAGCGCCGTTGCCGAGGAGAGTGTTTCAAGTGATTGTTTTTATTTTTTATGTGAAAGAATTGGGTTTTAAAAATGGAAGGTAAGAGCCTACGTAACTAGCAATTAAAGTGCTTGCTTACCTACCCGCTTTTAGAGGAAAATTTTAGAGGATAAATAGGAATTTGTTTTTATGAATGACTAGGAATATAAGAATAAAAAAGAGTAGAATCCTCCACCAAAATTCACAAAACCCAAAGTATCGGTGAACCTTGGGAGAGCGACCTTTATAGATGAAATCCTAAGAAGAGCAGAGTCTCAAGCGTCAGTAGGATTCCAACCTATACCAAGAAAGAGTTATATTATTATCCCTCAAGTAGCAGGTTCACCATCTGTAGCTTACACTGAGATTCAAAGCCAGGTAGGAGGATCAAAACAAAGTCTTCAAGCTACAATAAGTTTATATTCTGATCCTATACAATAGGGAAAATATTGTAACTTAAAAGAAGGAAAAGGAGAAACTAGTGGGGCTGCTAAAGCAGAATGACAATTGTTTGGACAAGGATCTCCTGCCATACCAGACCTAGGTAGTGTTGAAAAGCCAACTCAAGTTGCTAACTCTCCACTTACCCAAGAAGCACCCCTTGAAGTCCCCGATTTGGACATATTTGACCAAATGGCAGATTAGCCACCTCAAGTTCAAACCTTGACATTAGAGTACCCCATAGTCGACCAAGTGGTCAATGCCCCCATGAAGGCTATTCCTCTGCAGAGCATCCCAATTCTCCATGCCATGATCACAAAGGATCCTGATGCCTTCCTATTTGAGTTTGATTTCCTTTGTAGAGGGTATGACTATACCACTGACCCTAAAAAGCTAAAACTATTCCCTTCCACTCTGAAAGAAGCAACTTTAATATGGTTTATGGATCTAGATGGAAAAATTATCAATTCTTGGGAAGGGATGAAAACCTCCTTCCTCAAAAGATACCAAGACTTTTGTAAAACTAGGGAACTAAAAGATGAGATTTTAAAGATGACCGAAAAAGATAAAGAAACACTAGAAGAATATCTAGAACAATTTAATTATAATTTGCAGAGGTCTCCACACACTGCCCTACCAAAAGAAGTCATAAGAGCTATCTTAATTAAAGGAATGAAAGATGAATGGGTAGGAACTCTAAGCTTAATGGGAAAAGGAGATATTTCCTAGGAAGATTATGATGAAATTATTCGTTTTTGTATCAGGTGTTCACGAGGAAGCACACGCATAGGAGTAGGAAGCTAAGATCCCATGAGTAGAGGAAGAGAACCACACAGTGGAGGCCTAGCATAGATGGAGATCGACAACCTCTTGGAAGATTTTAAGATGAACATCTTGGGAACTCTTACAACACAGCTGGACATCCTATAGGATAATAAAAACATGGCTTAGCAGAACAAAATTTGGCCATATTTTTCCCACGTTGTCGAAAGAAGCACAACCAATGGGAATTCCCATTAGAAATGGTGCAGACGTGCGCTATCTATACTAAAGATCATAACACTGAACAATGTCCATCATTACCGAGGCTAAAAGCAGTATTCAAAGAAGTAGAGGAAGAAGCAGAAGTGGTATATCTGATGAACCAACGTCCACAGTGGCAAGCTAAACCTACAGGTATGTCACAAGAAGCACCCCAATTCTTTCCTTCCTCATAGTTTAATCAACAACAGAATCTTGGGGAAGCCTGGAAAGGCCAATCGTCCTACCCAACTTGGCGGATCCCACCATTACCTATGACATCCTGGCAAACACAATCTTTTCCGGGAAATGGCTAGCTGAATTCTCCTTTTACTCTTGTCTGGCAAGGCAATCCCTACCAATCCCAGTGGCCTTCCACCACCTCTCAAAATCCGAACTGGTCTACAAATTGGCAGCGACCTCTAGGGATATCCAATGTATCTATGGGGATAGGCCTTCAACCTCAACCCACACTGTCAGCTCCATATACATTACAGTAGAATTCTTAACCTCTTCTGCATCCGCAGTTGCCAGCTCAGCCAAATCTGAATCATAATAGCAGGTCGGTCCAGTTGGTACAGATTATTGAAAGCCCAAAGTATGAGATTGAGCAGAAAGAATGTAATGAGCTCAGATTAAGGTCAAGGTGTGTCATCATCCCTAAGGAAAACAAGGACCAACCTTCAATTGAAAGTGTAACTCCACCTATACATGTTCCACCACATGTAAATAATACTGAATCAAAGAAAGGGGAACAGACAGATCGGCTTGATGATCCTGAAAAACTTACATTCACTTCTCCTCCATTCCCTGAAAGACTAATGATACCCAAACCTATTGCCTACCCTGATTTCGATTGTGTAGGGGAGCTAAAAAATTTGTGTATTAAGATCCCTCTCCTCCAAGCTATTAAAGACATTCCCATCTATGCCAAAACAACCAAAGAACTGTGTGTAAGGAAGCCTGTGAGGAAGGTAAAAACCTCACCCACTATCCATGTTGTAGGAACCTTATCCAATTTACTCTTTGGAGAGGAAAATCCAATAAAGTATGAAGATCCTAGAAACCCCATAGTGATAGTTCAAATATATGGCCACACTTTTCCAAATATACTAGTCGATCTAGGAGCCACCATTAATATATTGACAACATAAACTTGTCAAACACTTCATATTACAGCCCTGGAACCAACCACCACTCTATTAGAACTTGCTGACGGATCGGTGGTAAGACCAGAAGGGACTTTACAAGATATCACAGTTTCTATTGACTCATGGAAATATCGAGCAGATTTTCTAGTTATAAACCTGAGGAGTCAATTGGATGGGCATCCTCTGATTCTGGGCTGACCTTGGCTGGCAACAGCTGATTCATATATTCGCTGCTGAGAAGGCAACATTACTATTATGAAGGGGGATGCTATAAAAAATATGGTGTTATATCCTCTTGCCAGACCAATTTTTCCCAATGTAAAAATATGTAAGTAGCCACCAACGTACTTGGAAGAGAGCATCCGTTCACGATTCACAGTAGTGGAGGCACTGGAATTTAAATATCAAACTGAGGATGACATTATTAATAATTTTATAAATCAGCCAACTAATGTGAGTAATGTACAGTGTCAGATGTTGAAAGCGATCCTTGATAATGAGACCATGGAAGATCCTCTTAAGGATATAGACGACCAACATATTTAGATGACTGTTGTTCATAACAGTAAACCCATTGAGATCAAGCCAAGAAAAGTTCTAAATATTAATGATAGTTTGGATAGCAAACAACAGCATAATCTTATGTAGATCTTCCAGAAAAATAAAGGGGCTTTTGCCTGGGATTATCCTGATATGAAAGGGATAGACCCACAACTATGTACACAACACATCTATACAGAGAAGGATTCTCAACCCATCCAACAACCTCAACGGAGGTTGAAACAACACCTCAAGAACATTGTGAAAGAGGAATTACAGAAGCTGCTAGATGTAAACTTTATTTATCCTATCTCGGATAGTAAATGGGTCTATCCATTGGTGGTTGTCCCAAATAAAAATGGGAAGTGGTGTATTTTTGTAGACTAACAAGAGTTAAACAAGGAAACAAAGAAAGGTCACTTCCCCCTCCCATTCATTGATTAGGTCCTCGTTAAGTTGGCAGGGAAATAATTCTTCTCCTTTTTAGATGGTTTCAGTGGCTAAAATAAAATTCAGGTTGCCCCTAAAGACCAGGATAAAACAACCTTCACCTGTCTGTTATAGACATTTTTGTGCCTTACAGCATTGAGCATGAAATGTCCATAATCCAAGGGATCCAAAGTCCCTAAAAGAGTTGTTCCTGCCCCTAAAGGAACAAGGTCAACCAATGACAGCTTCTCCCAGAAGTTCTCCAACAAAAACCACTCAGAAACAGTCAATTCAGGATCAATTCAGAAGCTCTTCTAGTTGCCTGCATTGCAATGCACCCCAGTACACTAGCTAGGTGCGTTGCAATGCAACTAAAAGCACTACCAGGGTGCGCTGAGTGAGAAATTCCAAATGGCAATGTCATTCCGCAAGGTGTACAGACACTGGAAGCTTCCAGAATCTTCCTCAATGACACTTGCCTCAATGAATTCGACTAAGTGATGAGTAAGAGGCTCTCAACCTCCAAGTGGAAGCAAGAACTGACAGAGAGAAGCCACAAGTCAAAACATAAGCTGACTCATCCTCTCTGCTTACATCTATATATGGATCCCTCATCCCAGAGATCCAGAGGCTGGAATTTTGTACTTTGCAGAGAATTGCTGTTGGTTTGAGATTGAAATTAGTACATTGGGTGATTTATGCTTTGTTGGAGGAGAGGAAGGGATTCCTTTGCTGGGAGGTAGATGCTGGATCGGAACTCACTTGGTTGTATCTCCTCTTGGACTTTCTTATTCTATCAATAAACTATTTGAGTTTCTCCTACATGCTGTGTACCAATGATGTTTTGTTATGCTTACATGTTTAGCTTAATCTGATCTTGAGCCTTTTATGAATGTATATCTATGTCTTCCTGTAGTTTCTCTCTCTTGTGATCTTGCAGGAATTCGGTGAAGCTGGGCCAGTGAAGGAGCAAGGAGCTGTGAGCCACTGAAGAGAGGAGTGATTGGATCAACAAACTAGTGGAAGACACAGGTTAGTTACATATTTTCTCCTCATTTACATTTCATAAAGAAGAAATACTCAATTAGTTTTCCTTGTTTGTTGCTAAGGCACTATCACACCTTAGAGTGGGATAGGGGCATTCCGAATGGATACTTTTCCCAACAACAAATTGGCAACTCCGCTGGGGATCGTATCTTGTTAGTTTATTTGTGTTTCTATTGTTGTTCTTTTCATAAACTCAGGAGTGCCAAATCGAACTGCATTTTCCATTTACAAATGCAAAGTAGAGATCTGCCACTTTAGTCCACTCACTAGGCCTGTTTTTATGATCTGAACAGCTGATCCACAAGTGCTCTAACAACCCCTGTGATAGATCTTAGTCCTCCTTTAAATCATCCTCCTAATTGTACCTAATTGATAGCTTTTATCCGGCCAAAAACTGTACATTAAACTGCAAACCGTGACCCAGAACCCAGAAACAACTCTCGTTTCTGCTTCAGTGCAGACTCTGTGAAGAGGTTCTGCATTTCAACGCAGGTCCCGTGAAGGCTACCTGCGCTAAAGTTCAGTTTCTCTGTGTTGGGGGTGCGTTGATCAGCCTTTGCCTTGTGCAGCTGTGGTTCCCTGCTTCCTTTTGCTCAGTTTTATCTCTGTTTTTTGCAGCCTGTTATCAGTGTGTGTACCTATCTGAAACCCCTTTTCTTTGCCTCAATTCTGCCTCAGTTGTATAAAGAAATTGTATTTGTTCTTTGTGTATTTTTTACATCATTTGCAGTTTCCCATCACAAAAGTAAACTAGTCATACTGTCGCCCTTAGATCTAGACCTGTCGTAAGTGTCGTTTTGATCTTAGGAGTGGGTTTTTCTGCTGTTCACAGTTGATTACGCTTTTACTTTTGTCTTTTGGTTTGAATTTATGCATTTCCAGTATCGAAACAAGTAAATCATAAAGTGTCGTAATCGTCTTTTTGATTGTGTTTTTCACTTGAAATCGAATTCAAATTTGTACAACAGCTTTCTTTTTAGGCATAAATATTAAGAAAGTGAAAACAAATACATGCATATGTGCATTTGCATTTTGACAGTTTGTATGTGTTGATTTAGGAAAAGTACAGTGTGCTCTATGCTCTTTGAGAAAAGTTTGTGTCTTCCTTTTTCCCCTTGTAGCTAGGATTTTCATTGTTGAAAAGAGATAAATGCTTGCTTATCATCTTTAGACTGCATTTAGGAATTGTATCATACATCGCGTGGTGATCCAAAAAGGAAAACTTCTAAGAAAGATCAACCTAAAATAAATTGAATGAACTTAACAACGCTTTGTAACTTAACGCACAACATAGAGGTCTAGGCTAGAGACGTGTTCCGGCGTCGTAAAACCTGGTGACTGTCGATCTCGCTGATGGTTTGGTTATTCCTCCTGAGAGACGATAAGTGCCAGTACAGATTGTGCTCCCACGTACCATCAAGTATATCTTGGGAGACCCCTATAGGCATAAAACCTTTATCCATAGGAAGCTATGTCGGCCGCCCTACTGATCGCAATGCACTGAACACAACATTCAGGAAGATTGACCACCCATACCTTAAAAAGTATTCTGCAGTTTTGCGAAAAGTTTGGCACACCCTCTACCTAGAACTCCAGAGCAGTTCCTTTTGGTCTTTTTCAGACTCTATAACGGAAAAAGTCCATCCGAGCATTTGTCACTTCGGGCTCGTTAAAACATCGAAGGCAACTAGAGTCATCTTTCGCTTTTTCTCGACTCTTTAAAATTGAAAAAGCAAGTTGTGTCCAAAGTGTGTTAAAATTTATTTTAAACGGAATATTCATACCCTTTTTCCTGCGTTGATCTTTAGGTTGAGAAAATGGAGCCTACCAACCAAGGAATTCCCCTTGGTGGAAATCCTAGTCCCTTCTCCTCTTGGGGAGATGTTGGTGCGCCCCATATGGCCACATTGTCGCTTCCAGGACTGACAATTGGCTTGCCGGTCTGGCTCTTCTCAACCAGTGTCGTTCAGAACAACACTATTCCTGAACAGTCGAATCAGCAGTTAGACCAGTCCAGAGTTACCCACCAGCCTTCTACTTCCTCTAATTCTTCCTCTCCTCCTTCCTCTTCGCTTGACGGGACTGGTAAAGATAAAAACCAAGTTCCTAAGGAGAAGAAGGAAAAGAAGAAGAAAGAGAAGAAGAAGAAGGAGCCAAAAGCGACTGGGGGCGAACGAGTGGCGTCTAACGAAAATGCACACACAGTACTGACTAGGCCTAAATCGCCATGTGTCATATGCAAGGGAGACCACTTTCACAGAGATTGTCCCTGCATCCCTCAGATACTAAGGGACTGGTCTCCCCGTTTGCACAATCCGGTGGCATCAACCTATGATAGCCATGTTGAATGCACACCGTCAACTAGAAAATGTGAAGTCCTAGGACAAAAAGGGAGAGCTAGATCTCCCTGTAGACTGTGCGAAGGCAATCACGCCATCCAGTGTTGTCCCTTCTTAGAGGAAGCGAAAAGAGTTTTGGATGATCGTCCGGTTTCACCGTTACGACTTCCTCCTGGATATAAAAAACTCTTGCCGAGTCCTTCGTTAGTTGAGAATCCAGCTGGCCCGCTCAAGTTGTCAGCTGAAGCGCCGGTCATTGAAGATGAACCAGCTGAATCCATACCCGACGAAAGTCAAAAGGTCGAGGCGACAGTTGACCCGGTCTTGCCTTCAGAGGTTTTATCTTCGAATGATACAGTCACTGAGGAGAATAAGGATGACACCGTCCAAATTCTCTTCATCAACGCAGACTCAGACGAACACGGGGGAAATCCACCCATTCCTTTATCGTAGGAAGGAAGTTCGTCAGAGTGATACCCGGCCGTCTACTCGGTCCCACCACCAAGCAACCTAGTTGTATCCTTCGACTGGAACCAACTAGGCAGACCCCGTTTGCCAGCAAGCATACCATTCAGAATTATCGTCCAAATATACAGAATGGTCATGGCTGGCACCATCATTGATGAGGGGCATCTCCGAGTATCCTTTCCTATATTGCTTGGAAAGTGCTTGGTTCGCCATCGCTTTTTCCTGAGATGAGAAATCTGACACGCTTCGATAAAGGAACCAGTCGACCTTTAGGGATCCTCCCCAATGTGCCTATCACATTGAAAGGGAAGACCGTTCAAATGAACGTGATGGTCGTTCAAGGACCCTTGGATTATAACCTACTCCTTGGACGAGACTATATTTATTGCATGGGAGCCATCGTCTCCTCACTCTTTAGAGTAATGTGTTTTCCGCACGAAGGAAGAGTGGTCAAGCTCGTGGACCAGCTTTCATTTCCCAGATCACGCATCGCAAATAGTCATATACCATCACTAAATGGTCTCTTCATGCAAGAAATGTCTCAACCCACGGTCCGTCCTCCCGATGAGCGCGAGTGATTCGGAAGGATATGACTGGAACCCAGGGGGCATGCATCCTGGTCTGCTTTGGCAGGAAAACTTCGGGTATAGGGTAGGTTTCCGCGGGAGAATATGACTAGTCTGTACCCCGTCCGTCTTGGAAGAGGGGTTATTATAGAATAAGATTCTTTTGTCAAAGTTATGTGTTTGGCGCTCGTTGTCACTCACCTTTGTCTATCTCGGTAGACATCGCCGAGGAAGTGTTTTGTTTGCTGCGCAAATGAGACAATCTTTGGTAACCTGAAAGAGGTAGGCCTCTCCCGGTTAAACAAATGTTTTTCCTGTAAATTGAGGGGTAACCTTGAAACTCTATTTTATACCTGGGGGCATGCAAACCTTTTGGATTGCAAGCAAGGGGCGGCTATTTATTTTTAAAATTTTTAGGACCTCTAACCCTTTAAACTCGTAGGATTAGTCGTTTCCGAACTTGCATAACGAAAGGATGTGGGGCATAGCTTTGTAAGGAGCAAGCTCCATAAAAAATGGCATCTTACATGAGACATTCTTATCATATGACTGGATTAATCGAGCAGTTTTAGCGTATAGTTCATGCTCGTTAAAAAATAAACATAAAATCGAGCAGTTTTAGCGCATAGTTCATGCTCGTTAAAAAATAAACATAAAATCGAGCAAGTGTTTCAATCCGCGTTTAAGCTCGTTAAAAAATGAACTATCCTCCTGTAAATAACCACCGTGAATGTAACATTATCATCCATTAAAGCCTTGGTCGTGTTTGCACCGTCACCTCCACTTTTCCATTGGTCGATCATTCACCTCCATATTGATTGTTTACCCATTTTGAGGAACAACTGCGAAGATTGATTTCACTAGCCATCCTTGTGACACTACCGTGATTGGAAAATTCCAACCCTTACCTGGAATCAACTGCTACCCGTTTATCACTCGTTCCTCAAAAGACGAGTCTTCTTTAAGCTCTTTTCATCTGACTCGTAAAATATGAAAAGATTGCCGAGTTTTGGCCTTCCAGCTCATTAAAGCGACCGGAAGTGCTATCCCTCCTCTAGATTTTAATATTTTTGGACCTGAGGGATTATTGCACAAAAAGATCGAGCGCTTTCTTTGTTCGGCTCATTAAAACTATCGAAAATTCATCCCTTCTGTATTGTTTTATACTTTTTCGGACTTAAGGGATTAGATGACAAAAAAGGAACTTTGGAGTTATCTTTACGTACCTTTTCAGACTCTCTAAAAATGAAAAGGACCGAGTTATCTTTGTCGTTAGACTTGTTAAAAACATTAATAGTGACAAACTTGTCTTTAGACAAGAACGAGTTTCACTATCGCTAGGCTCGTTAAAACATAGCGATGGGTTTGCCCGAAGGGCAAATTATAGAACAAGCATATGTTATCCTCCTCAAGCTTGACAAAAATAAAGAGGTACTGGTCAGAAATGACTGGGGAAAAATTGGGAAGAAACTCAAAGAACTTTTATTGGTAGCAAGTCGCTCTTGAACATGACACTTCCACTCCGTGCCTGAGTCGGGTTGGGTTGTTTCATTCACCAGTCACATCACCATGGTCTCGCCATACCATCCACCTTTGGGGTAAATGCTACCAATCCCTCACATAAGTGTCACCGATATGTTCAAGAGAAGTCATCCAGAGAAGTCAACCGTGTCCCATCCACTACCATACATTATACTTCATTCTTTCATGACCGCCACCCTGAACCATATATCATCAGATCGTTTTCACCTCCATCAAAATCATTTGCTCCGTTCGGTGTCACTGATGTGGGATACATTAAGGCCCTCCTTTGACGGATCACTTCTTGTCGACATCAGCTCATTATCCAAGAAGTTGATCTAGGAACACCCCCTTCAGTACTTTGAAGCTTGCATGCCTCAATGGCAAGTTTCTCACTTCCAACGACAGGTATACATCAATGACCTTCGACCGAAATATTTTGCGTGGTGTTCGACGCCAAGTCCTTTATTCACACCACGTGAATTGTACTGCAGTACCTTGAGGGTCATTATCATTATCGGTGATTCCTCTCGTGCTTGTTAACAGTTTACATCATTGACTGGTAATCAAGCGATGTCTTTCCATGTTCGACTTCAGAACATTTCTCACATGGATCGACTTGTACTTAGAGTGAAGATCGGACGAGATTGAAGACCCTGGATCTAGTTTCATCCATCCGGGCTGCGATATATATTCAGGAAAAATAAAGACATTGACATGTACAACATTACAGCACAGATAATCATCCTACCAAAAGGATGATGATTTCATCAAAATCATCAGTCTACCATCAGACGATTGTCTGTTCTATGTACAGAAAAATGAATTTATAAAGCTGAGCATGGGAATGCCTGCCTCAGCTAGATCATGAAAACAGTATGAAAAATAATGTATTATATTGTATCTTATTACAGGTCTCCTCCCAACATTGGAAGAACTTCGGATCCTCCTAATAAAGCATTTCACCCGATAAACAGCCTCATACTTTAGGGGGCAACTGTTATAGACATTTTTGTGCCTTACAACATTGAGCATGAAATGTCCATAATCCAAGGGATCCAAAGTCCCTAAAAGAGTTGTTCCTGCCCCTAAAGGAACAAGGTCAACCAATGACAGCTTCTCCCAGAAGTTCTCCACCAAAAACCACTCAGAAACAGTCAATTCAGGATCAATTCAGAAGCTCTTCTAGCTGCCTGCGTTGCAATGCACCCCAGTACACTAGCTAGGTGCATTGCAACGCACCTAAAAGCACTACCAGGGTGCGCTGAGTGAGAAATGCCAAATGGCAATGTCATTCCGCGAGGTGTACAGACACTGGAAGCTTCCAGAATCTTCCTTAATGACACTTGCCTCAATGAATTCGACTAAGTGATGAGTAAGAGGCTCTCAACCTCCAAGTGGAAGCAAGAACTGACAGAGAGAAGCCACAAGTCAAAACATAAGTTGACTCATCCTCTCTGCTTACATCTATATATGGATCCCTCATCCCAGAGATCCAGAGGCTGGAATTTTGTACTTTGCAAAGAATTGCTGTTGGTTTGAGATTGAGATTAGTACATTGGGTGATTTATGCTTTGTTGGAGGAGAGGAAGGGATTCCTTTGCTGGGAGGTAGATGCTGGATCGGAACTCACTTGGTTGTATCTCCTCTTGGACTTTCTTATTCTATCAATGAACTATTTGAGTTTCTCCTACATGCTGTGTACCAATGATGTTTTGTTATGCTTACATGTTTAGCTTAATCTGATCTTGAGCTTTTTATGAATGTATATCTATATCTTCGTGTAGTTTCTCTCTCTTGTGATCTTGCAGGAATTCGGTGAAGCTGGGCTGGTGAAGGAGCAAGGAGCTGGGAGCCACTGAAGAGAGGAGTGATTGGATCAAAAAACTAGCGGAAGACACAGGTTAGTTACATCTTTTCTCCTCATTTACATTTCATAAAGAAGAAATACTCAATTAGTTTTCCTTGTTTGTTGCTAAGGCACTATCACACCTTAGAGTGGGATAGGGGCATTCCGAATGGATACTTTTCCCAACAACACTGTCCCTGGGGCACGTTCGCATATAGGGTATTGCCATTTGGCTTGTGTAATGCCCTAGCCACGTTCCAGAGAGATATACTTAGCATCTTTGATGATCTAATAAATGAAGGACTTGAGGTATATATGGATGACTTTACTCCATATGGGGATGACCTTGATCAAGCATTGCAAACACTAGAAAGGGGCTTAGAATGATGAATTTCTACCAGGTTATGTTTAAACAATGTTAAGTGTCACATGATGATTATCAAGGGTGTGATCCTGAGACATTATATCTCTGCAGCAGGAATACAGGTAGATCCAGCCAAAATACAGGTAATTCTTTGACTGCCTACCCCCTGCACTCAAACAAAGGTACATAGCTTCTTGGAATAGGTAGGTTATTATCGTAGGTTTATTAAAAAAAATCACATATTTCTTCACCCTTATATGCTCTAACTGGAAATGTTGGTTTCAGTTCATCTCACAAGTGTGACATAGCTTTTGCAGGTTTAAAGAAACTAGTCTCGACAACACTGGTATTACGTGGACCAAACTAGGAGCTAGCTTTCCACATATCCACCGACACATCAGATGTAGCTATAGGAGTTGTCCTCAGCTAGGAGAAGGACAAGAAACCTTATGCTATATATTATATTAGCAAAAATATCACTTCTGCAGAACTTAATTATAGAGTGACAAAAATAATTCTTAACTGTTATTTATGCAATAAACAAATTTAGACACTATATAACCGACTACCAAGTATTTTTGTACACTGATCACTCTGCCATTTATTATTTAGCTAATAAACCTATCACAAATGGTCGAGTAACACGGTGGCTATTTCTTTTGCATGAGTTTGACATTACTATTAAATATCATCCAGGGAAGGAAAAACCAATTGTTGATTCTCTATCTCGAATCCTGAAGGTGAATGATCCACTGGTGGTAGATGACCAATTTCTAGATGAACACCTGTTTGTCGTGGCAGTTAAGACGTCATGGATCATAGATGTGGAAAATTATCTAGCAGTAGGGAAGCTACCTAAACATTTGATGACAAGGGGAAGAAAATTGATCGTTCAACGCAATGCCCGATTCTCTTGGATAGGTGGATATATTTTTCATATAGGGGTCGACATGTGCATACACCTATGTATCAACGAGGATGAGATCCACGACATTCTGAAGGCTTTCCATGACAATCCCTGCAGGGGACATTTCACAGATCGAAGGACAGGACATAAGGTATTACAAATGTGTTATTATTGGTCCATTATTTTTAAGGATGCTAAGAAATATGCCCAGGCCTGCGATAGTTGCCAAATAATGGGTTGGCCTAGACAATCTGATGAAATGTCTCTGTAGCCCCAATTAGTCATAGAGCCCTTTGAGCATTGGGCATTGGACTTCGTGGGTCCATTCCATCCGCCATCTAATCCGAACTCCTCCATACTAGTAGCCACAGATTATGTGACAAAATTGGTGGAAATAGTAGATTTACCAAGAGCCACAGAGGAAGCAGTAATTAACTTCCTATTTGGCCTATTTGTGTGGTATGGATTACTGCGAGAAGTGATCATAGATGGGGGAAATCAATTCACGGGGCACAAGATTACTGCCACTCTCAGAAACCATCATATTATGCATAGGATCACTTCTCCATATCACCCGTAGGCGAATGGGCAGGTCGAAAGCGCCAATAAGGTTGTAGAAGCAATTCTGACCAAGGCAGTCTCAACAGACTGATAATATTGGGCTACTAGACTGCTAGAGGCCTTATGGGCCTATCATATGACTTGGAGGAATACTATTGGATATTCTCCATACCACCTTATGTTTAGTAGAGAACCAATCTTTCCAATCGAATTCGAAATAAATACATTAAGAGCAGCCCAGGAAGTGGGGCTGGATTTAACAGAATCCCAAACTAAGCGACTTCAGCAGATCAACGAACTAGATGAGGCTTGACTATTTTCTTTGCAACAAACTACAATAATTCAGCAACAAAGGGAAAAATGGCATGAGAGCCTTATCAAGAAGAAAAAGTTTCAAAAGGGGATTGGGCACTTTTGTAGAATTCTAGATTCCAGGACTTCCCGGGCAAGTTGCAAACAAGATGGCTCAGGCCGTTACGAGATTCAAGAAGTGCATAATAATGGTACTCTTACCTTGGCTACCATCAATAGATCTGACCATTCTTTTAAGGTAAATGGGCATCAAGTTCGCCTCTATCATCAACCACTTACGAAGGAGTCTTTTTACGAGCAGGTACACGAGGACCCCTCCATGCAAATTTTAGCTGCGGGGAATGAGGACCCAACAACTTTTCCTTCAAAAAATTGAAATTGCTTGAGAAATAATAAATAATGTACACATCCTTTTTAATTGAGATTAGGCGTTACCATGTAAATATGAATTTTTTATGGAAGTTTCATAAAGTTTGGAAGGTTTTTCCTCTTTTTGTTTTTTCGTTGTTCAAACAAATAAACGCTTTCCATTCAATTGATTGAAAAACACATTTTCCTCTTTTTGTTTTTCGTTGTTCAAACAATTGAATGTTTTTCGCTCAATTGATTGAACATCACATTTCGTTTTTATTTTGATTTTGTTGTTCAAACAATTGAACAACTACCGTTCAATTGATTAAACAACACATTTTCATTTTATTTTTGTTTTCATGGATTAAACAATTGAACACCTTTCATTCAATTGGTTGAACAATGCAGTTGTTTCTTTTTTGTTTTTGTTGTTCAAACAATTGAACGACTGCCGTTCAATTGATTGAACAACACAAGTTGTTTTTATTTGATTTTGTTGTTCAAACAATTGAACACCTACTGTTCAATTGATTGAATAGCACAATTTGTTTTTATTTGATTTCATTGTTCATACAATTGAATGCTTGTTTTTCAATTGATTGAATAGCAGAATTTGTTTTTTTTTATTTCGTTGCTCAAACAATTGAACGCCTGTCGTTCAATTGATTGAACAACACATTTTCATTTTCTTTTTATTTTTGTTGTGTAAACAATTGAACGACTATCATTCAATTGATTGAACATCACAATTTGTTTTTATTTTTTTCACTGTTTGAACAATTGAATGACTGTCGTTCAATTGGTTGAACATCACATTTCGTTTTTATTTGATTTCGTTGTTTAAACAATTGAACGTCGGCCATTCAATTGATTGAGCAACACATTTTGTTTCTTCTTAATTTCATTGTTCAAACAATTGAACGACTGTCATTTAATTGATTGAACATCACCTCTTGTTTTTGTTGATTTCATTGTCCAGAGAATTGAACGACTGCCGATCAATTGATTGAACAACACTTTTTGTTTCTCTTGATTTCATTGTGCAAATGACTGAATGATTGTCATTCAATTGATTGAACAACACTTTTCATTTTATATTTTATTTCTTCATTCAAACGGTTGAACAATTGACATTTGATCGATTGAACAACACTTTTGATAGGATAAATAATGATTTTTTCTCATTTTTTTATCATGATGCCATTTTCTCTTCTTCTTTTGTAATGCAAATAAACACCATTTGAATTGACTTGTGCCTCTTCTAAGGAAAACCGGTAATAATAATATCATTATGACTTCTAAATCCTTTTGATGGTTATCTTTATTTATAAGCCAATATGGTATATCTTTAGAATGACTGCCTGAACATCTTTTCTTTTGGACACGTCATGAAATAATTGACTATTCTTAATTGATGCTAGCTTACATTTATACTTCCAAATGGATAAAACTCATTGATATGATGATAAGGGGATAAGAGTATAAAATTTTCATTTGGCATCGTTTTACTTCTTACACCATCCCTGACTCTTAAGGAGCAAATGAGACTCCCTCTTGTTACAATAAGAATTACAAAAGAAAAAATGGAAATAATAAAATATGAAAATGCTCAAAACATTGTATTAAAGAGGATAGGGTTTCTCATTATGAGCCAGCCTACCATGATCATAAGGATGTAACAGGTTGCATTCCGATTTGGCCACCAAACCAATGTGATGACCTTCTTGATAATTAAATATGTCAGAAGAACAGGGCATCTCATCATGAACCAACCTGATCACTCTGTTACACCCTGGTGAATGGCACTATGGTTATTTTGTCACCATTCCAGCATAGTGGTCTCTTTATGACAAGAAAATAAGAATTAACTCTAAGGAGGACTCTGGCTCATTTGGGGGGTTAAAAAGCAACATTGTCGAGGCTATGAACACCTACTGGTAGTAGCGGCTCTGCTTGTGGTATTAGAGTATCACCTTATATTGCCATATGTCCTTTAGCTCTTATCACCTATGGATTTATTTCTAAAGAGATTTTCCATTTGAGCAACACTCTTACAAGCCGAATAGCATGGTGACTTAAATATATATTCATTAGATTCCATATTTCTAATCACTAAATGACAGTCATTAAACACATATCGTCGATTATGCCGATGTGATTAATACTGCTCATAGTGAAGATCCTCAACATAATGAATTAAAATTGATGTTTTTATTTGATTCAGCCAATTCACATCCAATGATGAATAATGCTTTAATTGCTTTACTGATTTACGTGCTGCATTTTTTATATTGGTTTCTAGCATTTATTTAGCATCAATGAATTTTCCTGCTTTTCATGTGTTGAAAGGATGTGGACGCCCTTTTCTCTTCAGAGAGGGGATGGCCTGTGTATGCACGACACGTGTCATAGATATGGATAACTGTGTGACAATCATTCAAATTACCTCCAAAGTACGAACCACATGATGAGTATGAATGTGTAGTAATTAGTAGGAATTTCCGATTGGACGAAGAACGACAACCATTGTGGCAAGCATGCGAACTTACGATCCTCCATTAAGTATGGATGGTAGGATGAATGACTTAACTAAATATGATAATAATTTTCCAAACAACGCCATTTATCTGTTAATTGTTGTAACATACTCCGCTGATGTTCTGAATTATAGAAGTAAAATGCAATTGCATATAGGTGAACCAGCCACAGGTGCAACAACCATGGGCGGAAGAGCTATCCGGAGTAAACCTTCAGTGCTGATGGTATCGAATCAAGCTCGCGAAATCCTCGAACGTGCTGGTTCACTACAGTATTTATACATATTGCAAGGATTTCATGAGGACCTAATGCTAGAATTTTTGCAGAATCTGTAGAATGGTAGCATAATGGAAAAAGGTACAAGTATGACGGTTTCGGACGCAGTCCTAGCCAAAGTTACTAGACTTCTGGCAGAGGCGGTGAAATGGACAGATAAACATGTCCTTTTATACAGTGCAATTGAAGTATTCAGGGATTCGGGCGAGTGGCTCGTACGAACAGGGAAAGGAATTCATCCTTCATCATTACAACAGTCATGGCAAGAATTGGCAGTCATCATCCAAAGGTACATTCCTTGTGATGGTCAACACGATGTGGTAAAGCCCCAACAACTGAAATTTCTAGCCATTTAAAAAAAAAATTATTTAATTTACCATTTTATCTAAATTCCCTGTTACATGATGTTGTCTCACGATTTAAGACAACTAAAGACCCACATAGTGTAGTCGGCCATCATGGGTTGATTAAATTAATTATCACAAATAGATTGGCCTAGTAACAATTAACATGGGATAGTATCATAAATCCTACTTTCGCTCCACCCTTGGAAAATTTGGTAAGAAAGCAATAAGGGCCAAGAAACCCAGGCCTGAGAAGAACACTAAAGAGAAAGAATTCCTATGTGCCCTTAAAAACAGCAAAGCATAGGCACTCTGTGCGAGTGAAAGCCCAGTGACGCATCCCAATCCAAGCAGAGGAAGCCAGACGATCTCACATACCACCTCCTAGTCCGCATAATCTCCCTTTGCAAGACTATGAGGAGGAAGTGGCAAGGGCATTGGAAAACATGGGAATGTTTGCCAAGGATAGAGAACAGCCAGGGAGCATTGAAGAGTGGAATTGTACCCCCAACATGTCTGCCCCTGCTGATAGCCCTGGTCATGAGCAAACCTCGCCATTCACTGATACCATGGAGGAACATAGGGAATCAATTCCTTCTATGGAAACACCCGTAGAAGCTGAGGTACATGAAGGGGAAGCCATCAGAGAAGAAACTTAGACAGTAGGCACTAGTCAAGTGGACCACCTAGCTGAAGGAAACCCTGAAGATGAATCCTTGGGAGATGCTAATCAATCTGGTGATACTCCCTTTTCTCAGTCCCTTGAGGACGAGGCCTATCCAGGAGAAGACTCGGAGAAAGATAATTGTTTAGGAGATACCATTGCATTGGGATTTCCTAAAAAAGAAATGCATGATAACAATGAGCTAGAAGGTGAAACTCCACTTGGAGACATAGTTACAATTGGAACCATCCCTGATGTTGACATAGTATCACCTGTATAGGAACCAGAGGATAATGTAGCTAACCTGTCGTCAAATGGAGGTCCTAGAGTAAATAAGTCCGACATAGATAGGATTCGAAAGATGCTCAAGAAATATAGAAGACAAAAGCAAGTAATCAAGTAGCTGAAACATTGGTTAAAAGAGGCAACCAGAACCAGGAAATTGAAAGTGGAAATCAAAACTACAGGAACACAAACAGAACAATTTTCTGGAAGGATGTTGAGACTCAAACAGAGTTTCTTGTGGTCTGTGAAAAATAAACTCAGACTAAGCCATGTATGGTAGAAGACACTGAAATGCAAACTAAGGACCCCTGTGTCTTTTTACAAGAAACCCAGATGGATAACCCCACTATGGTTATTTTTGTCCAAACAAATATTGAAGAAAATGTTTGAATTGATTGCATAATTCAAGAGGCAGCCAAAGCTACTGTGCAGACCGATCCTATGGAGATCTAGGATGGAGAAGCCCAAACAAATGAGACACCCACCTACACTCCCTTGGTAAGAGAGGCTGTCATTAGAAGGTTGCAGAATGAGCTACTGACAGTTCAATAGGAATTGGCTCAGCACAAAGAAAAGGTGGTCCCTCTGCATGAACATCAAGGGTTGAGGAAGAAGTTTGAAGCACTTACCGTGACTGAAGATGAGACCTTTGCTCAGTATAAGGCTAAGAAAAATAAGGTTGAAAGATTAAAGGGTAAATTGAAAAAGGCTAGAGAGCAAATGGAGACCATCTTCTCTCTTTATTTAGACACCCTATCATGCCGAGTCCTTGCGAAAAATTATGTCTTATTCCTCATGGAAAGATACCTCCTACTAAAAGTCAAAGCCGCTAAGGCTGGCAAACCGGTAGAGATCAAAACCACCCTGGACTTTATCAAATGCTTCAGAGAGCACGATGAGAAGGTTCAATGCCTCCTCTGTGAACTTTATATGCATAATTTATTTTTAGAAGATGACAGGGATAGCCACCTTCGCCCTTTTATAGGAGATGTCCAATTTCAGGCATTCCTCTCATTTGCTACCAACCAACTCAAGTTGGCCAAGGCTCACAATACTTTCAGAAAATGTGAGTATTGCATTGACCTATGGGTCAAAGGGGAGCCTACATAGTCATTACTCCTATCCATCAGGTATAAATAGTTTATGCAGTGAGCCAGTGTTGTAGGCAAATTGGGGTCACTCCATATTGATATCATTCAGGCTAGAAAGGAATATTTCCAGGACATTAAGGAAGAAACCTTGTTTGCATCAAGATATAGGTGGGAAGTCTCCAACAACACTATGAGGAACCGAGAGCCATTTGGATATCGGAACTTCAAAGCTGACTCCTCTCATTTCTATAAATATAGTAATATGATTTTAACAATTGGGCCTGATTAGATAGGATGTCGTTACAGACCCCCAATCATATGGTATCCTCTTGATAAATACCACAGTGACTATAACTTGAAGGATCAAGAGGTAACCCAGGCTTTTGTTGTCCTTAAGAAGAAAAATGGTTTTAGGTGTTACACTAAAATTTGTCACCATGACTATTTGTAGTCAGTATGGCTCCATCAATAACCATACTATCCTCCTTGGCAAGTCTTATACCTCTGCTCCTCATGTCAAACCCCAAAAAAGAGAGAAAGCCTTTAAAAAATCAATATAACTTTGGTTCCGCACTTTCTCTTACTCTTACCTGCGGGCCCGCACCTCAAGTACATAATACCTGCGTACTTGTACGCTCTGTCTGTAAATGGGTGGGTGCGTACCCCTGTAAAAATCAAAAGGCGCAAGTTTTACTTCAAAAAACTTACTTGCGGTCGATTCTAGAGCATTCTAGAAGATGGTTTGACGTGGATTGAGCGCCTCCAGATGGTTCATTCATCCCAATGAAAGAGGAACTTATCCCATGAAGAGGGGAGCTATCCCTTTGAAAGAGGGGCTTATCCCATTGATGGTGGACCTATTTAACTTCCTCCAAAGCATTATAAATACAGGCATTGGGCCAGAGGCAAAGGAGGTTGAAAGCTGAACATTCCTAAGGTTAGATGTTGCTGAAATTAGGACTCCCTTATAGAGATTGAGAGGAGAGATCACATTCCTTTCTTAGCTTCATTTGGAAGTGGGTGAGATAATCAAAGTAGAGGAGAACTCTTGCTGGACCCTGGGAGGGACCTGCACAACACCAAGGCGTTGGTTGTAAGGTTTCTTTTGTTTCCAATTAATACAATTAAGTTCATTTTTCTCAACAAATTGTTATATATAATTTGTTTCATAAACTCCTTGGTCTTTATGATGAATATGTTTTATTATATGAGTTATTCAGGTGCTATGTAATCTTTTCCTTGTTTGTGTATGCAGGCTTTAAGGAGAGGAGCTCATCTGGATCGAAGAGGCTTGGCGGCTACAAACAGCGTTAGACTAAAGGTAAGCCTTAAACACCTGGTTGCTTTTATTTTAAATGCATATTTAAAAAAAATATTGTGCTTGATTGTTTTGTTTGTCACTAGAAAAGCCTTAGTTTCTAGGGAGGTCGGTTTTGTTCGCAAAATTGACTCTTTCCGCATGACATTAGGAATTACAAGGAGAAGGTATATCCTGCTTATTCCCTAACTCAGTTGCATCTAAACTACTCACTTGCATGTGGACATGCAACAAGGTAAGCTGGGGAGTATGTTGGGTCAGGAAAAAGGTATGATTTCTCTTCGTAAATTGCTTTATTTAAAATTCATCCTTATACGATTCTCTATTTATAGATTAAAATAAGGAAAATATCAGCTAAAGTTGGATGAAATCATTTGGTGACAAAATAGGAAAATCTAGTAGAAGAAACTGAGTTTTTGCTATCTTTGTATGCAGAAGATGCAAATTGGGCAAATGTCGTTCAATTGACAGAACAACATGAGGCCATAAAAGGGAAACTACAACATCTTTGGCAGACAAGGCAATGGGAGATCAACCTGAAAAATTCTATTTTATCACATGATCATATTATGTATTATGAAATACTCAGGATCCCCTGATCCTAAGGATTCGCTTTTATCTTATTACTCTTTTATGTTATATATAGGGCCAAAAGGTAATTAGAGACAAGGCCTACTTGGATAATCTGTAATTATTCTTTTTGAAAACATATAACATTATTATCTCAGCGATTATGTAAGTTATTACTTGCATTAACGAAAGAAGGTTGTGTTTAATACATATTCATATTATTCGCGGATGCGGGTGCTTAAGGTGAGCGGCGGACAGATGGGGAGTCACATGGGTAGGGGTCAGCCCATGTGTGACACGCAGTACCTCGCGGGATGTAAGAGAGGTTCGCAAGCTAACTGTGCGATGGCGATTAATAAACTGGGAGCTCCTGCTACACTTGCACATTCTTCTGCAATCGTCTGGCATTCCGCTGCAACACTGGCATATTACTCGGTGGAGCGGGGGAATGAGCAAGGGAATTCATGCTCTGTGGCCAATTCAGGGACTGTCACAAGCTTGAGAGCAATTCCCAGGCGTTGTGAGCCAAATTCGGCGGCCCCCATCCTAATTAATCCCTCCTCTCCGGGTTTCTGCAAGCGGGTTCTTCTTTATCCAGCAATGCGGGGTGAGAGACTGAGAATGTGTAGTAGACGCGGAGGCTCTCGCAGACGGGCTACCACTCAGAGACCTGCCCCCATTTCTCCTTCCTCCTCCGTCGAAGTTACGTCTGAGTAGCAGCACCTCCATGGTAACAGAATCGGATGAGGCAGAGGGCTGGGGAGCGAACACATAATTGATTGTGGACATGAGGCGCATCCTATGGTCAGGTATCGGATACCCTGCACACTCGCCAATTCTACTTTTATTATCTCTGTAACTGTTGAGCATTGTGATATTTTCAGAGATCAGGCAGATGCAACTCCGGAAAACCCACCTCAAGTTCAAGGGACAATGCCTATAATTGACCTACAACGCCCTGTTAGGGAAAGCTCCCCCTTAGCTACTCCAGCAGCTCTTGCGGGTCCAAGCGAGCCTGTTCAGCGTCTCCCTTCCAGCGCGGTGTCCCTCTCTCCAATTCTGACGACTCTCTGCAATTTGGGTGTCGAGTTGAGGAAGCGCCCTACACCACGGATGATGAATGATCAAGTCAAGCAATTCACTCTCAGCAGCCTAGGCCGTAGGAGCATCACTCTGTCTTTGAATCCTGTGTTTATGTATCAGTTCGGCAGTATGGGTCTGTATGTCTATGTGTCGGCAGTATGGGTCTATATGTCAGTCAGTCCATGTTTAAGTGGTGCTCATCATTGCCATGTTTTTCTATCTCAGCATGTCCCTGTTACGTACTGTTTAGAGTCACTGTTTCGAGTCTTAGGAGAAGACACAACAGAAGATAGTAATCCAAATTTTGACTGTGTTCAATTTTGGAAGGTGTAAATCTGGGCAAACTATCAATTTCTGGGCAGGATTTACAAGGCCATGCCCTTGTTGTAACTCTGATGTAATTTTTGACCTTTTTGTACTATAATAGAATTAGCCTTATTCAGGAAAAAAAAAAAAAATACATATTCATATTATGAGTTCTTATTAAGAGGAGGCTTCTGGCGACTTTGGGCCGCATCACGAGAAGTTCTACTGCTTCCTTGTGTTATAGTCTTTCTATTTAGTCTTTTCTATTTGATTAATGTTTAGTCATTGTTTATTTCATTTATTGTAAATATTTGTGATACTGATTCATATTGTTGTTCAATTGGATTCAAAGTGAAATCGTGTGACAAATTGAAGTAATGCTTTGATTGGAATGAGTGAATTAGTGTTAATAGCATATTGTTGTTCATTTCGAGTGATGTTATCATATATGCTAGAGATAATTCTAACTAATTTCCATAGATTGCAATATAAATGATTTTCTATTTGGAAATCCTTTATTGTTGTATGTGTTCTTGTTGTTCAATTGTTGTTTGTTGTTCAATTACCACTTCTCGTTCAATTGTTGTTTGTTGTTCAATTACCATTTGTCGTTCAATTGTTGTTTGCTGTTCAATTACCGATTATTGTTCAATTACTGTTTGTTGTTCAATTGAGATTGCTGGTTAATTTGAATTTCTATAGATTAACAATGTTGTTCAATAGTTATAGTTTCTTTCCTTGATTGAGTGAGTTAGCCTTAAGTCTATTTGAATAATTTCAAGTGTGATTCTTATTTGCATTCAATTTCAATTAATTTCAAAACAAGTTGCATAGAATTGCAGAGTGTGTTAAGAATATTTCTTCCATAGTTCTTTCCAGAATTGTGTGGATTGAATTGAATAATTAGTCATTAGTGATTGCAACGATTCATCATTAGATAACCTCTAGATTCACTGCATATACTGTGCTGACACTCTTGAGATAAAAAGACTTACCTCAAGTTGACAACTAATGTAGGGATTGAGATTGCATGTAAAAAGACATCTTAGTGAGCCAACAACGGGGTCCATTGAAAGTATGCAACATGGGTACTCCTTGGATGAGGAATGAAATTTTGCATCCAACAAGTACACTCGCTCGAAATTTGAGTAAAATATTAGGGAGATAAGTTGAAAATACAACTTGAAAAAGTTTTTTTTATTTTTTAATCTTTTTACCTTTTTACTCCAAAAATGGTCAATCATCCCCCATGGTTGACATCATCATCTTGAATCATATTGGTTCTTATAAAGTTTATTTTGGTTGTACATTTTTCTTAGGAAGCCCATTCTAGACCTCAAAATTCCCCTAATGAATGCATAATCCCTTCTCCATGTAGATACAACCAATATTTCTCAGTTAAGAGACTGCGGCCAAAAGCCCTATTCTATAGTTTTTGGGCTAGCTACAAATCAATTGCCTAGAACAACCCAAAATTGTCCAGAATCTAGTCTATGATGATGAAAAGTCCATACAATCTATACTAAGGCCAAGATCTTGGTAAACATGTGAAACACATGATGAAAATTTCGTCAAACACATGGTAAATATATTAACTATAGGCCTTGAATGCATATTTGTTCACCATCTCATTAATTTCATCACAGAATCATCAAGGCTCACTGCCCTTCTCAAGCTAGTTGCATCAGCACTTGTTATCACATACATTCATATAACCATTTAATAACTTACTAAATCATGAACTATATCCATAATAAGAGCACATCATTTAACCACGCCTATAACCAAGGTTTAACCATAATGAAGCCATGTCAAGCTAGTGATAAAATCAACACAATAACCAATGCATGTGCTCATTGATCTCAATAAGAAATAACGCACAATAACATATGCATAATCCAACTAAGTCAAGAACTTCCACCTACCACCCAACCATAGATTAGGTTGAACCAAATCTCTCTTTCAATGAATCACCCCCATGCCATATTCCATGCATGAATGTGGAATCACATGGGATAAACTAAAGCAAATCCAATGAGGGAGTCCATAGGCTAAACCACATCTACCCTCAACCACACATATCTCACCTAAACTTGTCTACAAATCACCAAACCAAAACAAGCTTGGATGACTTCGACCTTATCCATCATACCTAGAGAAATTTTCCTGTCTCCACACATCTGCCAAGAATTCCATGAGAATTCCCATCTCCACCCTTGACCCTTAGGAATTTTCTTATGACCAACTCACTAGGATTCAAAATCTACCATCCATTCAAAGATTAACCAAAATAGGGAATCCATCATGTCATGGCTATCTAGGAAATGGAAAAGACAAGGTTGAAATCACTGTCAATCCAAGATAATTCCATGCCAATGACAACAAAACCAAATGCATTTACCATCCATTAAAATCTTAGCAAGGAAATTACACATGCAACCTATTACCTCCAATATTCTCCTACTATAACTTCTTTTCGAACCTTCTTCTTTGATGCCTACAAATTTCTTTTATTGCTTGGTTTATTTTATCCAAGTTCTCTCTCTCCAAGTCCAAGTGAGAATGCCTCAATGTTGAAGTGAATACTAGAATGCTCCAAGTGTAACGAAGAAGTGATCAAGAGTGACTAAGAGTAGCTAAGGGAGGCATAGATGTTCCCTCTCTCCTTAGTTTTTCCTTTTCCTTTTCCTTCAATTTCCTTCATTTTCCATTGCATGCATATTATTGTCTCTTCATTTTCCTTTTCTCATATTTCCTTTATTTCTTTAATTAATTGCCATTTATTTCCCTTTGCGTTTTCCAATGCCAATGTCAATTTCCATAGCCAATAATAAACCACAAGTGAATCTCACTTTAATTTTTTTCCCTCCATCCAACTTGGAATACATGTCCTATGACCTTGGTCTTATTTTTTTCCTTTATAATGTCCTTCCATTTACATGGAAAATCAATAGGCGACTATTACACATTTACTACCTTTAACCATTTTCCAATGCCAATACCAATTTCCATAGCCATTAATTAACCAAAAGTGATACCCACTTTAATGTTTTTCCCTCCATTCAACTTTGAATACATGTCCCATGACCTTGGTCTTATTTTTTTCTTTTATAATGTCTTTCCATTTACATGGAAAATCAACCCATGGTTGTTAAAAACCCCTTCCCCTTGGGGGAACAATGTCCTCAGTGTTCTACGACACGTATGACAAACAAAATATTGAAAAAAACAACATATTACTTATTGAACAAATTTACTCATCAAACGGGAACTATTACCTCAAAACAAGAACTACAACAAAAAAAAACATGAAAAACAACCTCAAAACAAAAAGTGTTGATGCTGGAATAACGATTTTTTAAGGTTAATTTTCAACATTTTTTAAAAATGGAAGTAAAAGTCATTTAAAAAAAAAAAAACAACTTGAAAGTGAAAAGTATTGATGCTCGAATAACATCAGTTTTTTTCGGTGTAAATTCTCACCATATTTTAACAATGACGTTAAGGATAAAATATCATGACTCTGAAAAACCTTAAAATTCCAAGGATTTTCAGGCACAACATTAAAGATGAAATATCACATCTATGAAAAGCCTTAAAATTCCAACATTTTCAGCCATGGTGTTAATATTATTTAAAAAATTATTACCATTTATTTATATTAATTTTATTTTATTTTAAGTTTATCATATCAATAATAAGTTATTAAATATAATGTCATTTTTATATAATGTATTAAAGTCACTAGATAGGAAACACTTCAGTTATGACAAATGAACAACTTTAGAAAACAAATGAATTTATGTGATTTTGGAGCGTTTTATACTCTTTGCATTAAAACATTTGTTTTTTTGCAAATTTGTGTAAATATTTTATTTTTAAATAATTTTAAGAATTTGAAATTTGCAAATTAATTTTTAAAAACTATATTTCATTATTCAGAAATGTATATATTTTAATTTAATAATAATAATAATAATAATAATAACAATAATAATAAAATTATATTTCTTTTGAATTTAATAAATCGAAACGAGCAAACATATTGAAGACTATGAAAAAAAAATTGTCGTTTCCAGAAACCTATCGACCGCAAAAGAAGTATAACATCAACAAAAAATTATTCTCCTAGATTAATTACTTATACATACTTTCTATGTTGACATATATATCTAATCGAATATATTGAGAATATGAAAGCACTGGAAAAATAAAAACTAAAACAAACAAAAAAAGAACAAAAAAAAAATAAAAATAATAATAAGTAAATAAAAAAATATATTAAAACATTAAAAAATTGAAAAACATGAAATAAAAAAAATCAAACATAAAAAAAACACAATCAACTTATGAAAGACAAAGAAATAAAAAAAATAAGCAAATATAAAAACATAATTAAAAGAAACTGAAATATTTAGAAAAACATAATTTAAGAAAATAATTTGAAATTTTGAAAAAAAAGAACATTAAAAATAAATAAATAATATTGATGAGATCAATAATTAAAAAGAAAAACAAACAAACAAACAAAGAGATTAAAATTAAATTAAAAAAACACACCCACAAAAAAAAGACTAAAAAACTTTAAAAGAAATAATTAAAAAAAACGAAGTTATAACAAAAATGGAAAAAAAAAAAAAAATAGAAAAAAAAAATTACTAAAAAGACATTAAGAATATATAAAAAAATTTAAAGAGAAAAAAACAAACATTTAAGAAAAAATAAAAATCAAAACCCTATGAACTAAAATCAATAAGTTAAATAAGAGATCTTTTGAAAATTTTGGAAAATAAAAAATTTTAAGAATTTTTTATGAAATTTATATTAAAAATGATGACATTTAAAGGTTTTTTTCCAAAAAAAATTATTCAAACAAGATTTGAAATTAAAATAACAAAAAAAGGTTTAAAAAAGAAAACATACCATTCTAAAAACAGATAAATTAAAAAATAAAAACAAAACCTTAAAAGTAAAAATTAGTAACATTAAAAAAAGAAATGACTATAATTAAAAAAGAAGCGTTGTAAAAAAATACAAAAAAAACTAAACAACAACAAAATCTTAAAACAAATGCATTTTTCCAAAGTAATAAATAAAACATTTAAAATTCGGAGCCCCAAATTTCCATTTTTCTTAATGTTCTGTTTTATTTTTTATTTTTTAATTATTATTATTTTTTTGGTGTATATTTTTTATAGCTTTTATTTTGTTTTTTTAAATTTGTTTTTATTTTTTTTTTTATTTCTTATATTTTTCTTTAATAACTAATATTTTTTTTATTTTATCATTATTATTAATTTCTTTCAATTTTTTTTATAATTTGGTTGAGTTAATTACAAAAATGTTTCCATGTTTTTTTCCTTTAGTGTTAGTTACTTTTTATTTACATGTATTTTTTCAATTTTTTTTTATAATTTACTTGAGTTAATTATCAAAAATGTTTTGATATTTTTTTCTTTTAGTTTTAGTTACTTTTTATTTACATGTATTTTTTCATTTTTTTTACTTTTTATGTTTCTAATTTTATATATATATATGTTTTTTTGTTATTCTTACTTTAAATCTTGTTTGGATCATTTTTAAAAATACTTTAAATGTCATCATCTTTGAATATAAAATTCATAAAAATGACTATTTTTTGAACCTTTTATTCAATATTTTCATAAAAATATTTTATTTGACATGTCATTTTCAGTGAAAAAACCCTGAAATGCATATTTTTTTAATTATATCTATATGCAAAATATGTATTTTTATCGAGTGTTTAAAATTGTTACTTTTTAGTGACAATTATTTTATGTATATTGAAATATTAATTAACGATATATAAATATATAAAAAAACCTAACCTCAAAATGTTAATGTTATTATTTTTTTCAAATTTTGCAAAACAAATTAAACATTTCATTATAAAAAAACATTGCAAAGACAATCAAAAAACACATGTTTGAAAAACCCTCAAATAATAAAAATCTTAGGATGAAAAATAAGAAAATGAATAAGACAACTTGGAAAATGGTAAAACAATAAACATTTAAAAAAAAATTATTCACACTTAATACATTAGAAAATTTAAAGTGTCAAAAATAAGCCCCCTAAAAAAAGGAGGGTTGATACTGCATCAACACTTTTCAAAATCAACATGAAAATCACTAACATTAAAAAAAAAATGTTGATACTTGATACATAAGAAAATTTAAAGTGCGAGAAACATGCTAAAAAAAGGTTATTTTCAATAACCACTTTTCAAAATCGGGTGATTTTTTGCTACCTCAATAAAATGGGTAATCGATAATTTTCTCGTTTGATCAGTAACTATGTTATTGGATATTTATAACACAACTCGTTGCAGTGATTACAGTGACAAACCCCTGAAAACATGACAAACATACCACTTATTAGAGTTTTATAACATATCTTCATGTGGTATTTACAATGACATACACACACACACTCACACATATATATCAAAAACTCATTTGCTTCAACCAACAAATAAAGAAGGATATAATTCTCACATATGATTAGCCATATCCCATGTAGCTTATCAGGCCCAAAGTGCTTTCACTACAATTTAACTTGCTCTATTTCTCGGTTTCGGAGCGTGAGTTGTTTCCGCTGCAATATGAATTGTGGCTCCAGATGGAACTCTCCCTCTAGTTCCACCTACAATACTAATCAATCAAACACATGATGATCATCAGATCATCATGTATATATCTTTTAAGCAATGAAATATGGAAAACATCATCAACAAATGGAAACAAGGTAATTATGTAGGCCACTAGTCGAACCCTCTCGAGATCTCAAAAGGCCCAAAATAATGAGGTGCCAACACGGCACATGACCCAATCCTCAAGGAGCTCCTCTTAGGCTTGATATGCAAGTACACATGCTCCCCTACTTGAAACTCCTTGAATAGTTTATGTTGATCCACATAACTCTTCTACATGTCCTGTGCTACCTTTAAATTCCTTTTAATAACCTACATCTTCTGCACCATCTCTGCCAACATATCCAGTCCAATTAACACCTTGTTCATTAGATCAATCTAGTTGATAGGAGTATTACAATTTCACCCATGGAGAGCGTCAAATGGACTCATCTTCAGGGATTCCTAATAACCATTATTATAACCAAATTATACCAATGGAATATATTCCTCCCACTTCCTCTGCTGATTCATGACATACATTGTCAAACATATCCTCAAGGATCATGTTAACCCTATTTGTCTGTCCATCTGTTTGTGGATGATAATATGTTCTGAAGGCTAACTCTTTCCCCAATCCTACAAACAAATCCTTCCAAAACCTGGAAGTAAACATGGCATCTCTATCTGATATAATATTTTTGGGAACTCCATGCAACCTCATTATCTCCTTAACGAAGATCTGAGCTACCTCACTAGCTGAATTAGTAGACTTCACTACAATGAAGTGAGCTATCTTGCTTAACCTATCACAACCATGATGGATTCATGCTACCTTGATGTCCTAGGAAAACATGTAATGAAATCCATGGAAATTACCTCCCATTTCTATTTTCGAATTGGAATAGGATGCAAAAAGCCAATTGGATACTGGCATTCCACTTTCACATGCTAACAGTCCAAGCACATTGCAACAAACTTAGTCACCTATTTCTTCAAATTTAGCCAATAGTCGAACTTCTTGATAGTTGTCAAAGTCTTATTCTATTCTGGGTGGCCTGAATATGGATTGACATGAAACTCTCTCAATATAAGCTCCTTCAGTTCACTATTATCTAGAACATAGAGCTTTCTCCTGAATCTAATCAAGCCATCTCTTGTTAAGTTATACTCTATATTCCTATCACCTTCACTCTATTATTGTAATCTCTAGTCAAACTACTAATAATTCTCATCATGTTGTCTTTCATGTAAGATCCTCTCCTACAAGTCTGTCCCATAAGAGCTCACAACTAAAATATGATTCAGTTGCACTATCCTACTGAAAGAATTCACAACCTAGTTCTCCTGGCCTTTAATGTACTTAATCGCAAAATCAAACTCACTAAAATGATTCAACCCTATTGCTTTCCTTGCATTTATATTGGGTTGGTCAAACAAATACCTTATCCCATTGTCATCACTCATCAAGATGAACCTTCTACCAAGGAGACAATGTATCCACATCTTCAATGCATGAATGATGGTTTCCAACTCAAGATCATGAGTCACATAGTTCTACTCATGTTCATTCAACTTTCTTGATTTAGAGAAAATCACATACCCTTCCTGAATCAGGACTCCACGAAGTCCTTCCTTGCAGGAATCAAACTCCTTATCCATATTTGCAATCTTGAAAACTAGAGAATTGGTAAGAAATTGTTTCAACTGATGAAAACCAGTTTCACACTCCTTAACCCATTCAAACGTCTTTCCCTTCCTCTACATAGTTGTAATAGGATATCCAATATTGGAGAATTTCTTGATGGACCTCCTGTAATAACATACTAGTCCCATGAATTATTTGACTTTGTCCACATTCCTTAGAGTTGCCCCCTCCATCATAGCTTTAATTATATCTAGATCCACTACTATCCCTTGTTTGGAAACAACATGTCCCAAGTAATGAATTTGAGACTAAAAAAAATACACTTGTTGAGCTGGGCATATAAGCTCTCCATAGCTCAAGTTGCCACAACCCCTTTCGGATGGGGTTGAGATTCCAACCACTATGTCCCATTGATGTGGCCATACTATTTGCAGCTACTCAGGTAGATTTGACTCATGTTTAGTCCGAAGCTAACAGGGCTAAAAACTTCATTAGGCGCATTCAACACATTTGCCAGTAGGTCCATGACATATTGGATAGAGCCAATGTTAAGTACAATCAGTGTCATGATCAACATTGGGTGCCACACAAGTTCGAGGTGGGCGACAAAGTTTTGTTACACTTGCGGAAGGAGCACCTCACTGGGCCCCGCCGCAAGATTCACTCACTCCAATATGGGCCTTACACCATCACTAAGGCTATATGGGACAATGATTTCAATCTCAACATTGCACCATTCATTGGCCTACACCCAGTGTTCAATGTGGATCACCTTCGACTATACTTTCCACCATTACTGAACACATCAGACATTATAGAACAAATCACACCAACAGAGTTAAACCCAGACTACATGGAACATACCACAATTAATCGAATCATGGACACACATATCAAGAAATCTCACCAACAGAAAATCCAACTGTATCGGGTTGTCAAAGTTGGCCAAATCCCACACCATGAAAAGTAGCTCACTAGGGACAAAGTTCAACAGAAGCTTCCCCATCTCATGGAGGCACTCAATGCAATGGGGATCATTGCTTCCTAAAGAGGGAGGGTTGATATAGGTGGATATTGGTGGCCAACTTGCTATTCCACTTGGACCCACACCACTGTTGCTTTCAGTTTTTCAGTTTCCTTAATTGTAGCACAATTTACTATTTTTGGCAAATATTTCGAGTCCTGAACTTCAGAAGCCATTTTGAGGCCATGAATGAAGTTTTTTTCGAAAACAGAAAAACATCATGAGTCAAAGACTCATGTTTTTAGTCTAAAGTTGTAGTTCTTGGATAAATATTTTCAACGAGTTATTGTGCGCGTCAAAGGAAGATCGTATGCCAAAGTTACGACCCCAGAAAGTTGATGTAGCAATTTACCCAAACGGGACCCACAGTTTTGGCGCTTCATCTCCTAGGGTTGGGTTTTTGGATGTTTAGGGTTTGCCATTATTTCCCAATAATAAATAAGCATCTGAGCCACATTGTAACACAATTCATAGGCATGTAGCTGCCACATCTCTTCTCAGAGATAAGCTACCATTTCCCGAGCTAGGCTATTTCCATTCTATATGTAAGCATATTTCAGTTCTTTTATATTAATGGGGATCATTGCTTCCTAAAGAGGGAGGGCTGATATAGGTGGATATTGGTGGCCAACTTGCTATTCCACTTGGACCCACACCACTGTTGCTTTCAGTTTTTCAGTTTCCTTAATTGTAGCACAATTTACTATTTTTGGCAAATATTTAGAGTCCTGAACTTCAGAAGCCATTTTGAGGCCATGAATGAAGTTTTTTTCGAAAACAGAAAAACATCATGAGTCAAAGACTCATGTTTTTAGTCTAAAGTTGTAGTTCTTGGATAAATATTTTCAACGAGTTATTGTGCGCGTCAAAGGAAGATCGTATGCCAAAGTTACGACCCCAGAAAGTTGATGTAGCAATTTACCCAAACGGGACCCACAGTTTTGGCGCTTCATCTCCTAGGGTTGGGTTTTTGGATGTTTAGGGTTTGCCATTATTTCCCAATAATAAATAAGCATCTGAGCCACATTGTAACACAATTCATAGGCATGTAGCTGCCACATCTCTTCTCAGAGATAAGCTACCATTTCCCGAGCTAGGCTATTTCCATTCTATATGTAAGCATATTTCAGTTCTTTTATATTAATGAAATGAAGTGTTATATCTATTACAACTATGTGTTTATGGTTATATCTATACTTTTTTGCATTCATGTTTAAGTTTAGATCACTCGTAGAGTTCATTGGGCATTAGTCTTTAGGTAATTTCTTGTCTTGATAAGATAGTACTCTGCGAAGTGTTGAATTGTGAAGAAAGGGAGAAGAATTCTATGTGCTGTCAAATTTCATGGTGGTCTTCCATTCTATGGATTTATATTGTGATTTTTTCTAGCTGGTTGAATATCATTCATGCCAAGACCTAGAAATTGTTTTGGAATTATGTCTCTTTTTCTATATCTGGGAAGTGCTTCGTGTGGGATGATTGTAGTTAAGGGTAGTGGAAATGTGGTGAATAGTTTGGGTTCTACTTGTTTGTGGTGTTGTCTGGTTGGGTGGGTTGGTGGTTAGCATTCAGAAATTTATATTTTCTCACTCAGTCTCCTCCTTGGTCAGGTGGGCTCTCTTTTGTGTATGTGTTCTTTGTCTATCTATTGTGGGAGATTAGGGGTCACCAGATATTTCTAGGCATTGGAGGCCTGATTCATACTGGGAGGGTGGTGGTCGTTATCGTCTAATAGTATTCAAGAGTCATGGAGTGTGAAGGTAGAAGTTGGGTGATCTAGGTGGATGTTGGTTGCCACCCACCTATCCCACTTGGACCCCAACAACTGTCTCTTTCATTTTTTCAGTTTCCTTAATTGTAGCACAATTTACAATTTTTAGCGTTTTTCGGGTCCTGAACTTCCAGAGCCGTTTTGAGGCCCTAAATGGCGTTCTTTTGGAAATATGGGAGCAACATGGGTTAGGTACTAATGTTTCTCTTCCAAAAGTTGTAGTCCTCAAATAGATCTTTCTAAAGATCTATTGTGTGCATCAAACGGAGATCGTATGCCAAAGTTATGACCCCGGGAAGTTGATGTACCAATTTACCCGAAACGGGGCTCATAGTTTGGCATTTCATCTCCTAGGGTTAGGTTTTAGGATTTTTAGGGTTTTCCATTATTTTTGAACAATAAATAGGCCTTCGAGCCTCATTTTAACACAGTTCAGAGGCATGTAGTTGCCACATCTCTTCTCAGAGATAAGCTACCATCGCCCTAAATAGTTTATTTCCATTTCTGTTTGTAAGCATATTTCAATATTTTACAGTATTGAAATGAAGTATTATATCCATTGCATCTCTATATTTATGGTTATTTTTGTAATTTGTTTCATTCCTGTTTAAATCTAAATCAGTGGTATCATAGCAGTTTTCTCTTTCTCTGTTTTTCTTTGCATGTCCCCAACGAGGTCGGGATATAAGGAGTTAGGGCTTGAACTTGTCGAACCCTTGCAAGACTAGCCTCAAAATCCCGACGGCCTCCCATGACGGAATAAAAGAAAGACAAGGGGGGAGGAGATCCTATCAAAATCTTGCCCAAAGAAGCCCTTGAGTGACAAAGGAATGCAATGATGGAAAAATTTGACGAGAACCTTCAGCGGCTACCCAAGGGTGATGCATCAGCTTCCAACAGCTACTCTAGAAATGCCACACCCTTCAAGGTACAAGTTAAGTTTGAAATCCCAATATTCAAGGGTCAGATAGATGCAGATGCCATAGATAAATGGTTAAATATGCTAGAAGGGTATTTTTTTGTTCATGATTTTTCCAGTCAGGAAAAGATTATTTTCGCTCTTCTCAAAGCAGCCGCCCATGTCAAGGACTGGTGGGAAACCTACTTCGAGCAGAGGGATGAAAGTACGAACTCACTATTTTTAGTCGCTCCCACTTGGAATTCATTCTGGGATGCCATCAAGGAGTAGTATTACCCTGTCAAAATCTATGAGGACAAATACATAAAGTGGGCCATGCTGTGGTAGGGAAGGGACCAAGATGTGTCGTAGTTCACAAGCATTTTTCATACCCTTTGGACACATTAGGGTATTGAGGATTCTAAGCTACATTTGGTACTCAAATACCACGGCTACCTACATAGGTACATCCAGGATGCTATGGTGTTCCTGAACATCTCCTCGCTTGGCACGACGTACAGATATGCCGTCAAAATTGAGCAAAAGCTTAAACAAAAGAAATGAGACTTTGGATCTACAAATCCGAAGACCAAAGGACAAAGCCAAGGCGGGGTGACCCAAGACAACCCATTGAAGCCACAAGAAAATAACAACACCACAAAGTCAAAGAAGGACAAAGGAAAGTGGTGTGAGTTCCATAAGAGCCCCACTCACAACACAAGTGAGTGTCGGACCAAGCAGGCGCCGGTGGCCGAGCTGAAGGCTTCAAAATCAGATGCATGTTCCGACCCTGAGTCAGAACCTGATAAGGGGAATGGAAAAGGGAAGAAAATAATTGACACAGAGCCCAGCGCCATTGTTGCCACCACCAAAATCCAGAAGAATGAGCCCAAAGATCCAGAGGAGGGGAAGCATCTTTTCGACTCATAAATGTGGGTGAAGGGTTCGTCGCTACAATTTATTGTTGACAGTGGGAGCCAAAAGAACCTCATTTCAGCAAAGTTCGTGAAGTGGGTAGGCCTACTGACTACACCTCACCTGCAACCGTATAGTATCGAGTGGCTTCACCAAGGATGAGATATCCGAGTTTGCTAGTAGTGCCATCTTCCCTACAGTATCAAACCCTTCACAGATGAGGTATTATGTGATGTTGCACCTCTGGATGATTTTGATGTATTATTAGGCCAACCATAGATGTGGAGGTGACATTCTGTGTATGAGTTAAGGCCTCGCGCTATTATTATTTCTTTTGATAATTCATTACACAGGATACCGGAGGTAGCCCCACCTACTGCCACCTCTTTGATCTATGCTAAGAAATGTAGTAAGATCAGCTCATAGACTAGGAAATTTATTTTATGTCTGGTCTGCTACCAAAGTAAGGGGAAGACCGTCACCACATCCATGACCCCCGCGAAGGGTTCCTCCATGCAGCAACAGCAGCAAAGGGATACGGTCATGAGAAAACACAAGAACATCTTCTCCTCACCCACAGGGGTACCACACAAGTTTGAAGTGGGAAAAAGAGTCTAGTTGCATCTGCAGAAGGAATGCCTTACAAGAGCCCAGCAAAAGCTAAGACCACTTCGACATGGCCCGTACACCATTACCAAGGCTATGGGAAGAAATTCTTTGGAACACAACATTCCCCCATTCCTTCGCTTGCACTGAGTGTTCAATGTGGACTACCCTGGACCATGATTCCCACCATTACTAGACACATCAGAGTTTGTAGAATAGCTCACCAGGGACCCAGCTCAGCAAAAGCTTCCTCATCTCAGGGAGGAACTCAACGCAATGGGGACCATTGCTTCCTAAGGGGGGATGAATTATCTAGGTGGATTTTGGTGGCCACCAACCTATCCCACTTGGACCCCCACAATTGTCTCTTTCAATTTTTCAGTTTCCTTACTTGTAGCACAATTTACTATTTTTAGCAGTATTTTGGGTCCTAAACTTCCAAAGCCGTTTTGAGGTCCTAAACGACATTTTTTGGGAAATCTTGGAGCAACATGGGTTCATGGACCATTGATTCTATTCCCAAAGTTGTATTTATTGGATCGATATTTCTAACGAGCTATTGTGCGTGCCAAACAAAGATCGTATGCCAAAGTTACGACCCCGGGAAGTTGATGTACCAATTTACTTGAAATGGGGCCAATAGTTTGGTGTTTCATTTCTTAGGGTTAGGTTTTTGGATGTTTAGGGTTTTCCATTATTTATCAACAATAAATAGGCCTTAGAGCCTCATTGTAACACATTTTAGAGGCATGTAGCCACCACATATCTTCTCAGAGATAAGCTAACATCGCCCTAGCTAGTTTATTTCAATTTCTGTTTGTAAGCATATTTCAGTATTTTACAGTAATGAAATGAAGTATTATTTCCACTGCATTTCTGTATTTATGGTTATTTCTGTAATTTTTTGGGTCCCTGTTCAAATCCGAATCACTGGGGCAGGGTGTTGGGCCTACCTCCTTACTCTTATGGTAATTTCCCATTATTGTTTTGTTTGTTGTGAGCCTAGGTGGTGGTGGTGGTTAAAACACTGGGGGACAGGTGTTGGGAGATGAGTGTGACCTCTTATAGTGGAATATGTTGCAGAAAATGGGTCAACTACATAGAGGAGGGTATCAACAAAGACGGCCTCGAGAGCACAGTGCTCGACACGACCAAGAGCAACAAGAGGAGGAAGCAGAAGGTGAAATCGAAGAGATGCAATGATAGGAGGCGGATGATGGGTAGGCTGACCAGGCCACCTCTCTAGCTTCCGTGTCTAAGTAGATTAGAGACATTGGTACATCCTTGGATCACCTCCACCAGAATAAGCAGGATGACATGCTTGAATGGATAACATATATCAACGATATATAAAGCATGTAGGAAGAAATACTAAATCATATTGCGTGAGTCAAACGTAGCTAGTGTCAGTTACTAAATCACTTTGATGATCTTGAGGCTAGATTGAGTCATTTGGAGTACCATGTAAACTCGACTCTGAGACCTCTTGTTGAACCTAGGGCATCTATGCACCCCGCTCCTTAGTTTATTATATAATTATGAACAATGTCAATCCATTTTTGAGTGTTTTTTTGCAGTAACTAATTTCTTGGTTCTTAGTATGAAATTGTGTAGAAACTAGTTATCCCACCCATGCTTCAAAATTTATGTGCAAATTGAGAGACATGGTGGTGAAAGGAATTATGATGTACTCATATTTTTTCTGAAAGGTCAATGAAAAAATATTGACCGACTAATATATCTATATATATATATATATATATATATATATCTATATCTATATATATATATATATATATATATATATATATATATATCAAACATTTAAAATGACCTTAATTTGAATATCTTATTGCATCCTTTGCATAATGCAGTGCCATCTGGATAATTTTCTTCCTTATATATCTATTTCCCCTAGATTTCTCAAATTCCCATTAATTTGGACATAATGACTTTATATGCAATTTTCTAATAACATTATTTTTGACATAAGTATTAAGAACTAAGCTACAGTACAACACCAATTACTTATTGTTGCTTTACAATAATTTTCTATTACAAAGTTTTTTTTTTTTTTAATGTATATATGTTTAACTCACATATGAATCATTATAACATGTGGTTGTTATATAAATATAAGTATATCATAGTTAACATATATTTTTATTAGTGAAAATAATATATAGCTACAGCTAATAATTTTTTTTAAAGAAATGGTTATAAGCCTTGACACTATTTTCATCTTCAACATTAAAATTGTTAAAACAAACAATGCTTCTAACACTTCTTCTACTACAAGCCACTATTCTAAGAGTATTTTCCTTATATATATATTTTTAACACACCTAATATAAATATGAAATTACAAACATAACTTAAACATTATAAAGATAAAACTATTCAAAATTCTTCGCTTGACTAGAAAGGTCTTTATTTCCAAGGTTATATGAACCTCGTAAAGAGATTTCCACCACCCGAGATTCTGAAGTCATCTCCTGCTATGCTCTAGAGGCTTCTTCTTCTTCGTTTCTATCTACAACTTCTTCAGATTTGGAAGGATAAAGCATGGTGGAAAACATTACATTCATTTGGTCATATGCTACTTGTAAGTGCACTAATTTAGCCTCTAGCAATTCTAACTTTTGATTTACCAACTCAAACTAAGCTCTTGACTTTGATAGAATCATATAACCCTACTTGAATATCAAATTGATTATGAATTCCATTGAAGTCAACCAGTGATATATATGATATATATTTTCCTTCTTCTTTGAGCTACAACAATTCTCCATTGTGACAAATGAAAATTTCTTAGTTACTTCTTCAAATCGGATTGAATACCCAACATGTGTCTTTGAACTTGTGAGAAAAATCCTTCTCTTCTTATAGCTAAAGCCTTCTTTTTTCTTTTTTTCAGGCCATCGATGGTCCATGCACCATGAATGTCACAATGATTTTTGTGTAACTGTCCAACATGCAAATCCATAGTCATGATTTCCAACCTGAATTTCCCCATTAATTCCTTCTTGATCGAGTGTGATTCCTCGACAACAACTAAGAAGGTGCTATAATTAAACTTCAACTTAATTTTAATAGAAATGGGATTAAACCTCCATCTATCCCCTGGTAGGACTGAAGATGTGTGGGAGTGATCGAGATCTTGGGGGGAGGAACCCAAGGTCTAAAAAATTGAAATGGATTTTGGGGGGAGACCCCTAAGATCTAAAAAATTAAAATGGATCTTGGGGGGCTGGCCCCCAAGATCCATTTTAGTTTTTTAGAGCCCCCAAGATCTGAAAAATTGAAATTCCAGAAGAAAATTGGAGAACACCTAGTAAATAAAACCACAATTTTGTTATTATTATTATTAAAATAGAGAATGATTGTAAAATCTACACTGTGATGGAAAATCTATAATTTTACAAAATGCGACTTGTTACTTCTAAATACCACAGGGAAATTCCATGGGTGGGTAGATACCATGGGTGATTGAATACCATGGGTGGGTGGATCTAACTTATAATACCGTGGGTAAATATCATTGGTGAATGAATATCATGGGTGGATGTCACTTACAATACCATGGGTATATTCCATGAGTGGATTAATACCATGGGTCAATGAATACTATGGGTGGATGCCAATTTCCGTTCAGATCATTCCTCCCTCCTTAAGAAGCAATGGTCCCCATTGTGTGATGTTCTCTTCTAAGAAGCCTTTGTTGAATATCAAGAGCCAATGAAGAGAAGGGTTTTGTATGGTTAACCCATAACTATGATGAATGAAGATCTGATGATAGAGATACCCTGTAATCCTTGTGACCAACTGTGATACTGACAGCGTGCGGCCTACCAAATGGACTTTGAGGAAGTGTGGGTTTGGGGATGACCCATAACCATGACAAATGAATATCCAAGGATAGAGATACCCTATAATGATTGTGACCAACTGTACTACTAACAATGTGCATCCTAGCGAATGGACTTCGATGACAAGGATTTTGTGTGGTTGACCCATAACCATGATGCTAACTGTTGATGAAATAGCAAGTTCCTACATAGCCAAGGTTGGGACGGCACATCTCCAAAGAACCCAAGTTGGATGCTGCTATCCTGAAATTGATGAATGTGAAGCAGGTGCATACTAAAAGTGGGGTGGGAGGGTACGTCTCCAAAGGGATTCCGCTCTGAATGTTTCTCTGAATATAAAAACTAATTTAAAATGTGCATAACTCTGTTAATGTAACTCAAAACATTTATTATAACTTATTTTTGGAAATAGAATGACCATTCTTTATCTTCCCATGTGTTTGAAATCCCTATTTGCACACTCTAGATACTCAGATTCGCGTTGCAATTGTCGAGTCATCACAAAATTTATAAAAAAATAGTCAATTTTAGGTAAACGATATCTCCCTCATTGTAACTTCGATTTGACCAATATTGTTTTTTTTTTAAATTGGGTGATTTTTCAAGAGAATCTCAGATATGCAATCATGTTTCTAAACTTCTACACAAAAACTGCAAAAAATGATAGGAGAGCTACCATCTACAAATTGTCATCAAAACATTTATGCAACATAATTGATTTTAAATCATCGATATCTCCCTCATCCGAACTCCGATTCCGCTGATTTTTTTTTACTTTGGGCATAATTTTGTAAGGAATCCAGATTTTTTTTTTGTAAATTTTACATAAAATGTTTCAGATCTAATCTACAAACTTGCTGCCCATAAAATCCCTGAAAAAAAAATGAAAAAAAAATCTTCCCACTTTGCCTAAGAAAGTGCTCTTCCCTCATTCCAATGGAACCATAACTTGAATCTAATGCCACTGATCCAAATCTTAGGGTGATACCCCCAAGATCTAAAAAATTGAAATGGATATTGGGAGGGTGGTCCCCAAGATTTGAAAAATTGAAATGCCAGAAGAAAATAGGAGAAAACTAAGAAAAAAAACCACAAATAAACTTTATTTTATTAAAATGGAGAAGAATTATAAAAGCTACATTACCATGAATGAATACCATGGGTGAATGCCACTTACGATACCATGGGTATATTCCATGAATGAATAAATACCATGGGTCGATGAATAGCATGTATGGATGCTAATTTCCATTTGGATCAGGGAGCTCCCATTTGATACACAAATCCATGCCATTTCATCAGGGGACGGTAGCAAAAACTCTACGAATGATAGTTTATTTAACATATTTCCTGGAATCATTATGTCAATGGGACTATTGATGTCCCTTCCTTTAATTCAAAGAATCGATCCAACTATCACATGTATATTCAGATTTAGATGTATACTTATCATGGCACTTGTTATGCCCCTATACCAATAGGTGTCATATATCATGATTGACTTGGTTTAACTTTGAAATATGTTCATACCTTTACTTGTTGTAAAGGTTTTCCATATTTGTAAAAAAATAAAAAATAAAAAAATGTAAAGATGGTATACCCTAGAAAATGAACAAAAGGGTGAAAAGAATAAAAAAGAGGTCAAAAAATGAAAGAAAATGAACCCCAACAAAAAGAAAAGACCAGGAAGTGTGCAAGTCTAAATGCCACTACTTTTTTACTTTTGTATAATAAAAGATTGTGTGCAGCTTGTCACCTATGCCACAATTCATGAGTAGTCAAACAATTTAAGCTTGACTAGTTCACACTTTCAATTTCATGTCTTAGAAGTAGAGACTAAAGATCTTACCAAGCAGTGAAATCTTGGCAGATAAGTAGATAGGTAGAGTGAATAAAAGGAGCTCAACAGTTTAATCTGAGCCCTTGGATGTAATAAGTGTAGATTTAGATAGATATCACTATGTAAAAGAAGAAGAAAGTTTGATAAGGATTTTCCAGTCTAACTGCACCATAATAAAGAAGTGAAAATGCTAGGGTAAAGTAGATGATGGTTTCAAAATAAATGTGTGGTGGATGATAAGTTTAAATGTTTAAATCTTTTACTTTCCTCACTAAGCAAAGACATGTATCACATGGAAAGGCACTTCAACATTCAAAGTCAAAATAATTAACTTCCCTACTCATTCCCCTAAAAATCTTCACTAATTTCCTAAGTATTAAAGGTAATTACCAAAGTTAGAGGGGCTCAGAGAGTTTCTCTGACTTTTGGAGGGATCGAAACCTCGGCCTAATAATTTATAATGCCTAAGTGCTTAAGCCCCTTCATCAATATTCACCCCCTTCATAAGTTATTCATTTCCTTAATAAAGCTTTTCCTAAGTAAACATCTATTTTACTTAGGGAAAATAAAACACTCTCCATATAAACCCTTATATTCACTTAGCCTAAGTTTTAAATGTGTATGATCAAAATGTTTTAAACTTAGCATGCATTTCACATTCCATAAAGTCATATTAACCATTAATTAATAGTATTATTTATTTCCAAAAAACACACTACCCGCACCCGTATTATTATATAAATCCCAAATATTACATATTCCACCCAGTGATTAAATATAACCGTAAATTAAACAATAAACAAGATTAATTAGCTAATCCACAGTTAATTAAGAACCCAACCCCGCCACCATTTAATGAGGATTAATTATGTCATCTGGACTAATTAATAACTCAACAACCAATTGAATCAACCTCGATATGATTAATCTCTTTAATTCATATCACGATCACCCTCTGTATCTGCCAGTCACCTCAGCTACCTGACGACCATTTGATCATATCCCACAGATCCTACGGTCATCGCGCATATTGTACGGACCTTCGCGGTCGACTTTTAGGGCGCGATGGTGAGCAGTTTCATGAATAGTACCTACGCTATGTGTCGAGCAGCGTATGTAATCGCACGGTCTCACCCAAATACCACTTACCTTCCACTAGCGGTGCGATGAAACCCATTTACCGCCTCCCTCTAAAAGAAAAAAAGTTAAGTCACATCCTTGCTGATGCCACTTGTCCATATCATGAACCCACCAAAAGCTTTGAATTTGCATAAAAACAAAGTTAAAACAATTTTTTTTCCTTATTCTGAAAATTCATGCATGCAACCTGGTGAGCTCCAGTATTGCAGCAATGATGCTGCAACTCTTGGGACTCCCTACTTTACTTTTATCAACTCGGTAGTTCGTAACAAACTTGGAAGCGATAGTGCTATATGCACAAGTACTACCTCTTACTGCAGGTTGTCACTTGATCAGCTGGCACAAGTTCGCTAGGATCTCAAGCCAACTTCTATGAGTTCTCAGAAAAAGCTTTTAACTATGATGGAAGGAAGCTAGCTCAATAGAGGCTAGTCTACTTGCAAAAAGAAGATGAAAGCTGAGAGGAAACACAAACCCTAGCAAGCCCTAGTTTTACTGACTAACCCTACTTGTGCAAGAAAAGAGATGTAAACTGCTGAACTGGATGCCATTGACTCTTGAAAATGTAAAATGCATGTATTTAAGATACTTCTGAAGGAAAATATGGTAAAATCATCTTTTTGTATTTTTGAGCAATTGTATGCAAAATTATTATGCATGTGTTTTAGCTATTTGTGAATGCGCAGAGGTTTGTTGGTGAAAGGAAATGGAGTGGGCATTTGCAAGAGGTTAGGAAGGTGTGGAGAGGACCTAAGGAGTCCCTACTACCCTTCTAGAGATTTCCATTGCGATCAGACGTCAAAAAGTCACTCTCTTGAACTTCTACAGGAAGTTGTAGGGGATCTACAGGAAATTCTATAGGAATTTTTGCAGGAAGAGGCCGAAAGCTATGGAAACTGAGAAAAAATAGATCTAAGCATGAAAACACAATTGATATCAACTTTTCCAACTCAAAATATAACACCAGCAATTCCATTGGAAGGCAAAAACAGTGTTTTTGTGGCAGCAAGTGTGCCTTGGTCTCAATTCATGGTCCCGAGGAGGGAGAAAGGAGATCAAGGACTACTTCGCAGCCATTTTGTGGAAATTTTCTATTATCAACCTATCAAATAAACTTGAAGCATGAACAACTATCTTAATCATCAGAAACAACCTAAGTAACAAAGCAAGATTTAACCTATATAACAGAAATTATTCTATGAAAGCAGTAAAAACACATAAAAGTACAAAAAGGAGGTACTCGGCACTTGGTTTGGGCCCAACCCCAAGAGCTGCAACCTCCTAAGAAAGCTCAGAGATGGTTCAAAGTTGGATTCATCTTCATTGATTAAAAAATAATAGTTACATCACAAAAAACTGTCTGCAAGAAGAAGCTCGAAAATGAGCTGACTACACGGCTGCACTAAAGTGAAAAAATAAACTATCAAATGGCTAAACTACTAAGGCTTGAAGCCTTCCTATTTATCCAAATGGGGACTCCCAACAGTCCTTCTTAACTTTAAGAGCTTGGCTGCCCAAAACTGCAGTTAACAACCACTTCACTAGACCTGCTCAGCTGCCCCTTGAAATCATCTTTGGTGGGCTGTTGAACTTCGAGTTATTGGTGGAGAACTCGAGGAAGGGGTCATTTAGTGCAGGAGACACCCCTCCTATAAATCCTCAGCCTTGTTTCTTTGAATTTGGCTGCCAATCTACTAATAAATGCCTGATCTTGGTCCAAAAATGTCCAAAAATCTGCAGTAAGAACGTATTAGACTTTGTGGTAAAGTGACTATTCCCATTCACTCAATTGACATAAATATATTCAAAAGCATGCATAAAAATATGTAGAATGGTGGATTAAATGAGAATAATAGGCAAAATGAACCCATATAGTTACCCATTTTCGGGGCTCATCATCACCCCCTGCTGAATGTGTTGCTCATCCTCTGAGCAACTAATCTAGTTCATCATCTTTGATTGCTTTGACTACCTCTCTGATATCCCAGGCCTCTGAAGTGATGTCCTCTTCTCTATCATGAAAACCTACCTTTATGTCCACTTACTCCCATTGTATTTGTTCCTCTTCTTCCTTGACCCCTTCTAATAGTCCTAGCAGTACTAGAGGGATGAACTTAAGGCCAATCCAATTGGCTTTCAAGTTCTGCATTGATTGTTTGTATAGGGGTACTCTTCTCATAGCCTCCCTCATTCTGGTTGGGGAGTGGCACTCTCTTATTTTTAGACTATGGGACAATGTATTCCATCTACTTGTCTAAGCATGAATGTAATTATCACCAAACAATCTTTACATATCTTCAAAGTGAGCAATGGCCTGAACTTGCCTTTCAACATAGTCAGTTGCAATGTGAGGGTTGTCCGCAAACTGCTGATGGGAATATATGAGAGTTGAGGGATCTTCTGGTTCTACCCTTATCATGAGTGGCTCACTTAGCTCCCTGGTCATAATCTTTTGAATCTCTATTGCCCTCTTTACCTCATGGCTTAACCAAGAAGCCATGGCCATGAGTTGTAGGTCTTATAATGAAGTTTTTGGGTCCCATAGATTCATGTTAGGAAGTGTCAAGTTGTGTAAATAGGATTCTGCTAACTTGGCCTTATCTTCAGCTGAGCTACTGTCACACAATTGCATAAACTGATTGTAATTCTGGAATGGGATGGTGCCCCTTTGGGCCAATGTTTTAATTTGAAATTGCAACCATTGGACTCTAAGATATAATGCATAGGATTTAGTAGGTTGCCTACATTGTAAGGCTTCTATTGCCTAGCTAGCCATGCAGGCCATTTGGGATTCTTTTTCTTGTAGGTACTGTTTTAAAACCTACACTTCTTCTGCTGCCTGAGACTCCTTTTCTTGTAGCAATTTCATTAGTATCTCCACATCAGCTTGTGGCTCTCCCTCTTTCTGCTTTTCTTGGTTGTTTCCTTGTCTCTTAGAGAACCTTCTTGTTGTCGGTTCCATCCCAAAATGGACAGCCTATCTCCCTTATGAACTTCCTGTAGCTGCAATTGCTTTTTCAGCAATTCATTCTCTTCCTATAGCTGGGCTCTTTTATTTATTTCTATGTGCCTCACCATGGCCAACTCCCCTCTTAATTCCTTTAGCTTGTCCTCCATGTGGCCTATGTCCTCAATTCCTTTAGATTTGGCGATTTGCATCTATGTGTGGGTTCTGACCCTCTCTTTTTCTAGTTCGAAGAATAAAGGTACAACAAATTTCTATGGGATAATTTTCCCACCCTCTAACAGATTGTAATATGAGCCAAAATTAGGCTGAGGGGTTGGTTCAGGTATTTCTTTGGCCTTGCTCTCCCCTTGTGACTGTTTGGCTGCCTTCTCCTCCATTTTCTCAATTTCTTTTAACTTGGCTAGAGTTTCCTATAGAAATGTTTCAGCTTCCTGTAGAACTACCTTTGAGTCCATCAACTTAGTTTTCTCTTTCCGTGTGGAGGTTTTTGGGCTTCCTCTTTCATAGGTGATAGATATCTTGGAAGGAGACTCTTCCTTCTTTTAAGTGGGTGTGTCCTCAATGACAATTGGTTCCTTTGATGGTGGTTCGGGTTTGCACACTTTGATCTTTGTGCTTGTTCTAGCTTTAAAATACATGGAGGCTTTCCTTTTTATTTTTCCTTTTTGTTTTGTAGGTATGCTTAATGCAGCAAGCACGGTCGCTGCTTCCCTTGCCAACATTTCAAGAGATGTTTCTTTCTGCTATTCTTTTTCTTCACTTCCTGTAGAAATTTCTATGCCCACTGTTTCTTCTTGTTTCACTGATATCTTAGGGTGTGTCTTTTCATTTTCTTGTTGGGTCCCTGCCTTGGCTATGGCAGTCTTCTTTTGGGATTTCTTGGCCTTTTTCTTTCCAACCTTTGTCCTGTTTCCCTTCTTTGTTTTTGATGTTTTCTCCTTTTCTGCCTTAGGCTCAGCAGTCTTGTCAAATTCCTGTTTTTCCTTCTATTCTTCCTCTATTTTTCCCTCTTCTCGAATGTCTTGTGCTCCCTCATCATTGTTCTTCTCAATTTCTTCAGTTTTCTCCTCCTCATCACTGCTGGATGGGCTAATGTCTCAGTCAAAGTTTTGATGTCATCATCCCTGGACATATTTATGAATATTTACCAAGCTATGGGGATAGTATAGGTGTGTAAAGCATGTTCCACCAATAGTTTGATGAGCCCATGTTGGGCTAGCTAATATATGACCCCTGCATTTAGCTTTGTACCACATTCAATTAAAGATTGAAGGAGGAAATATGGGATGCTCAGTTTTCTAGCTCGAGGCAAGTCCATCCCATACCTCAATTCATGTAACGACCTGAAATGATAACCATAAATGATGTTGAACCTCCCTTCACATGTGATATACTTCATTATTTGGTAACTGACTTTACTCCATAGAGGAGGCAAGCTTGTCCTTATGACCCCATTTCTATCTTCTACAGGATGCTCCTCAGGCAGAAAAATGTCTTCTTAGCAACTTGTCCTAATGATTTCTCCTCTTTCCTCCAAGGGAGCCCCAGTGGGAGATCGATAATTCTATTGATGAAATCATGTGTAAGCTCGAGGGTCAAACCCCTAAAACTAACTGTGGCATGTGTCTTCGAATGTGGTCTTAGTGTTATAGACATTTTTGGGAACTGCAACCCCAAGCATAAAATTTCCATAAACCAAGGGCTCCTAAGTCCCTAAAAGTGTTGTTCTAACCCCTAAAGGAACAAGGTCAACTGATTACAGCTTCTCCCAGAAGTTCTCCATGAAAAAATGCTCAGAACTGGTCAAAACAGGATCACTTCACCTGCTCCATAGGCAAAGTGCCTTGCATCTCACCTAAGTACACTATGTGGGTGCGTTGCATTTCAAAAATCCCTTCTATGGGGTGCAAAGGGCGAGAAGTGACAAATGGCACTGTCAATCCGCAAGTTGGAGAGGCATGGAATCTTCCAGAAGCTTCTCCTGTGACACTTGCCTCTCTGAATTCGACCAAGGATGAGTAAGAGATCATCAATCTCCAAGTGGAAGCAAGAACTATCAGAGGGAAGACACTAATCAAATCACAAGATGACTCATCTCCCTTACAGATATCTATATATGGATCCCTCATCCCAAAGATCCAGAGGCTGGAATTTTACATCTTGTAAGGAATTGTTGTTGGTTTCTTGAGGCAACATCATAGTGTTGGGTGATCTAAGCTTTGCATGAGGTGAAGAAGGGTTTACTTGCTGAGAGGATGATGCTGGGTCAGAACAACTGGTTGTAACTCTCTTGGCTCTTTCTTGATTATCAATAAATCTATTCAATTTTTCCTCCATACTCTTGTGTCATTTATGTTTCATGCATTTGTATGGTCAATTTCCATCTGATCCTAGATTGTTTATGATAATAGATCCATGTTCTTGTATAGTGTTATTCTACTTTGATTCTACAGGTACTCTGTGAAGCTGGGTGTGTTAGCCTCCTATACCAATAGGGTTTCATATTTCATGATTAACAGTGGAAATGCTAAAAATGATCATCTTTGATGAATCAAAGGTTCCATTTTTTGGTGAACAAAGCAAAAAGTTAAAAAATGTAAAGAGGGTATGCCTTAAAATAATAATCAAAGGGCAATAAAATGATTTGGTCAAAATAAAAAAGAATTGAAATGAACTCCAAAAGAAAGACCAAGAAAGTGGCCCCTCAAAATGCCACTGCTATCTTGATGTATGGCTCAACAGCCTAATCTGGGCCATTCCATCTTTTAAATTTCTTGTTTTAGAGTAGGTAATGAGTACCTGTTCAAACAGTTTAAGCTTGACAGATGACTAGCTGGATAGAGAAAGAAAGGAGCCCACTAGCTTAATCTAGGCCCTTGGAAGATATAAGGGTAGATTTAGATAGGATGGCAGCAAGAAGAAAAGAGCACATGAGGGTTTGCAAGTCTAAGTGCACCCTCCCTGAAGAAACAAAAAAATCTGGGAAATAAGATGGGTAGGTAGTGTGGTTGCAGAAGCATGTCTTCTCTCATATTGCTGGCCTAGCAAAGGAAACCCATGGTGGCCAGAGCAGATTCTGTTATTCACCATTTTGGGTGGTATCAAAGTGAAGCATGTCTAACGCCCCCAAACATTCCCTATTAAACTCCTTACTAACATCCCAATATCACTTTTGTTATAGAGTAGAACCACATTTCTTGTGCAAAAATATTTTCATTTTGATCTACTCTCAAAACTAAGTTCGTTCCCTGGAAACGTAGTGTCTATTACCTCTCATTTATATCTCCCTCCCATATTAACTATTAACCATATCATTACTTAATTCCCTATGTTCCCCCTTTCCCTATTATTATATCACCATTGTATATAAAAAACCCCAAAAATATATATTCCCCATTCCCTAGGCAATATAGCCTTATAGCTTCAAAAAAAAGTCGGGCAACAATGCAAATTTGTGTTCATATTTTGTTTTGGGAATTAAACTAACAACCGGTTGGTTTAATAGCCTTAGCGCATTTTCTAAAGGGATATATCATTTACCTACTTGTTCCGTAAAACTCACAAAAACCCACAAATTTCATATATCCAAAGTTTTTTACCTCTCGGCGCGCTATGCCAAATAACGAAAAATTATTAATAAACGCGTCGGGTCACACCGTATCGTGTTGGCGATTTTCCCTCCCACCGTCCGTCGGATCTGTGCCCTCCCATCCGACAGCTCACAACAATATTGGACTGCCTCCGATGCCCGAACGATAGCACCCGAAATCTGTCAGAGCATGACGTCAGGGCTCGGACGTGTGTCGTTCCCAAGTTGTATCGGGAGGCCTCCTACCAAAACCACTCCCGTACTATAAGCGGTCCGAAATTACCACTTACCGCCCTTGTATCTCTGCCATACGTCACTTCCACGTCACCCTTACGTCACTGCCGCCTCAGCATTACATTGCCACCCCATCCGCCCTTGCTCCGAGCTGTCCGCCACATCACCTGTCCACGTAGAGTCGCTCGTTGGCTGCCACGTCATCATTCCGTACTCGACCCCACCCATGATGTCATGCTGACCTCATCCGACAAAAAGGCGGCAAAGGCCAAATTTTCCCTATTTTGCCCAAAAAACTCGTTTTTCGCGTTATTTGCAATATTTCTCACTGTACCTCTGCATGTGTTGCTACGTCGTTTACCAACCAACTTTGAATACGCTCCCTTGCTGTTGGCGCCCTGAATTCACCTACTTTTCCACCATTGTCCGAGTATACCAGGTATTTATCAGTTTACTCCCTCCGCGCCTGGTTTTTTAAATAATTCACTGAAAAAACTAAGAAAAGAAGAAACACAATAATTTCAAGAAATCCTCATGAACCAGTGGTCCTTCTCCACACTATAAGCCCAAGTTTACCTACAGAGGCTCCACATTGGGCCGAATTAGCACAAATTCACAGTTTGTTTGCGCATTCGCAAATCTGAACCTCTGCCCAATAAATCCACCGGGAAAGCAACTCTCGAATCCCAACATTTGCTCATTAAACCTATCCTAGGAGCATTTTGACTCATTTTCACCCCACTTTGCCTCTTCTCCTCTGCAAATTGCCCTGCTCATTGAAAACCCACTGCTCTGCATTTGCTGCGCCCAAGAAAAAATCTCAGTTATAATTCAAAATATTAATTGACCATGGAGACTCCAGTGGCATTGAACATTGCCCCATTAAATGCCCCACACAAGAACCTGGAGTGGTTAGCCCTTGCTGACAGGGACTATCAAATGAGAGACACTATAGAGTTGTGTAACAAATATCACATAGAAGCAGTTTGTGAGTTAAGGAAGAAACATAAAGATGGTACAGACCTCCTGGGACTCTCGAATTCCCATTTGCAAATTTACTATCTCCCTCAGGTCAATGAGTTCCCTGACTTGATTCACCAGTGCCGCTCAAACTATGACCCCAATCAAAGAGCTGTTCTGAGTCGTTCAGGCTCTGTCTTGTTCCACATTTCTCCTGAAGCTATCAACCAAATGCTGCAGTTCCAACCTACAAAGCCACTGGTCCCTCTGTCCATGCAGCTTTTATTAGAGCAGGGTGCCAAGCTCTCCAATTCACAAATTACAAGAATTGGACAATTATTTATGCTTCCAGAGTGTCAGTCCAAGCAGCCTCCCCCTTATCTGCATGTCTGGTTTAATGACATAGGGAGACTATTAGTAGATATTATATCCTCCATTCTAGGGTTCAATACCAGTGAGTTTGTAGATGAGACAACACTGGTGGTACTATCCATTTTTACCCCAGGACAGCCCCCTGTTGTCTAGTATGACTATGCCTCATTTATAGCCAACAAAATTCATGAACAGTTCATGAATTTGGAGAGAGAGAGGGTATTCAAGTACACCTCCTACATATATCATCTGATATTGTACAATCAGCCTAATGCCTTTCCTCTTTTCCTCAAGAAACTAGATGCAAAGGGAGACAGAAGGTCTGTAATGTTATGGACATCAGTATGTCATCACATTCATTATTCACCATACAACTACTGTGAATTTATTGACCTCTTCATCCATCCAGCCTTGTCACTGCTGCAAAGTTCACCTCCTCCTAGACTCATTGATGATATGCAGAAAATCCTTCAGCTTTCCGAGAACTATAGCATAAGGGATTGGTACTTTTACTAACACCATACAGTGATCAGGATATATGGCTGTGAGTTAGCACCATACCGGCTACCAAAGTATGTTCCCATGAGACTCTTTGCTCTAGAGTACTTCAGACAGTTCGGCAATGTAGATATGATCCACTTCCATAGCAAAAACAAGAAGGCACAGCTCAAAATTAAGCATCAATTGGGTCCATTCATCTTTAACAAGAGAGAAGAAGCTTGGGATGAGGCAGACCAAATGCTAAAAGCCCTCCAGCTCAAGACAAGCTTCTATTGGGCACCCTATGACCCTAACCACTTCATAAGCCTCAGAAGAATCAAGCATAGACTTTCTACATATGACCACATTAGCATTCCAGAGGTTGAACAATATGCTAATCAAATAGAGTGGAAAAAGGGCACATTAGTGGAAGATTATAGTGAAGAAGAAATAGCAGAGAAAGATATTAAAACTTTAGAAAAGGCAGTTGACTTGGAATATTTTCAACAGGTCTGGTCTTCAGGCATTCAGCATCGTGGAGAAGCTGCTTCTTCATCCACCATTCCTCGGCAACCTACCAAAACAGCTAATCCATCAGTAGACATGACTAAAGGCAAGACAGTGTAGCAAGAAGAATCACCTCCGAATGTAGAGCAGCAGGCTGAGCAGCAGGAAAGCAGAGTCAAACAACCTGCCCACACAAAACAGCAAACACATGAACAAATTCCTCCAAGACAGGAGGTAACAGTTGACTCCTCTGTATTACAAACACCTGTTAATGAAGACAGGACAAGAAAGAGGGATAGGCAAGAGGACACTCCTCTCACTACCTCTATGGACCAGCAAGGAGAAAAGAGACAAAGGTTAAACCCTTTTTCTGAGGAGGAATTACCAGAAAGGCCAATTGACAATATGCCCCTCCTAGTATCGAAACATCAACCAGTTCTTTACAACAAGGACAGGACATTCCACATGGGACAGAGGTGAGCTCTTCAAGGAAAAAATCAAAGGCAGACTCCAGCATCAAGCAGCAATTCATTGACGTAAAGAAAAGGAATGAGCCCCTCAATCACCAAATCTACAACCATCTCCTGAAAATGGCGCCAACAAATCAGCAGAGATTAATGTCTGCTTATGACATTCAAGAACAAAAAATGACTCTTAGTCATTTCAGGCCTACCATGCAGCAACCTCAAATAGCTGCAGATTACATCAGAACTAATCTGGAAATTTTTGCCAGAGATATCCACCCCTTGGATCAAATTGAGCTACACAGACAAACAGGGGAAATGATATATTCTACATTAGCTAATAAAACCCTGTTGGCACACCAACTGCAAAATTCTCTACACAACACTACAGCTCAACTGGAATTGGAGAAAGCATCATCTCAGGCTAAGGACAACAGAATCAATTCCTTGGAAGAGATCATCATAGAGTTGGGCCATGATCCAAAGGATCCTAAGGGTGTGCAAGCATTGTTGAAGAAAAGGGATGAAGACATAGCAGCTATGAGAAAGCACATCAAGCTGCCAGCTGGCCTTCACCCTCAAACTGGAGAAGTGGCAGAGCAGAAGAAGGATCAGGATGTAGTGGCCCTACTCCTGAGTTTATACAAGAGGTTAATGGAAACAAAGAGTGCACTAGAGGTGGCACTAAAATCAAGACAAGGTGAGGCACCAATGCAGCCAACACAGATATCTGCATCCACTGAAGGTGTGCCACTTTCTACTACTACAGCAGCTCCTCCTGCAGGACAAAAATCAGAAGTTGGTCCTTCAACATTAGCACCAGCAACAACACCAGATCAGGGGCCCAGCCTGAGTATGCAGAACATGATGAAGGAGCTGGAAGCTCTAGAAGCACAAATGGCTGAGCTGAAAGGAACCAAGGATAAGTTGGCTGCCATTGAGGAGAAATATGATAAGTCCAAGCAAAGTGTAGCTGAAAAAACAAGAGAGGTAAGAGCTCTTGAGAAGAGAATAAAGGAATTGGAAAAGGAACTCTCTCTTGATAAAATTGTGGTTGAAATTAAGAAGATCATGTGGACCAACATTGGTCAATCTATAACAGACCAGTGGCAATACATAGAAACTATCCATGAGCATATGGATCTAATAGGCAGGGCCCAAAAAGAAAGTGTAAGAGTGAGAGCATCTCTTGGAAACATGCCTGAAATAGCTAATAGGATGATCAATGTCCTGAATAACCGCACTGGCCCTCAGCTGGTAGCAATGGGTATCACTAACAGGACTGATACCATTTTACTAGTGAAGAGAGTGCTCACTTTAAGAAATCATGTGCAAACATTGGACAAAAGGTGTCAGGAGACCTTCCCAGCTTAGTAACCAGTGCAGGAAGGTTACTTTCTCATGAAAATTATGCCAAGAGGGTAGACACATATGCCACAAATCAAATCACTGCAGCAGCAAGTACCTCAGAGGGAACAGGGCCCCCATCTGGGTAGGATCTCTATGACAAACTAGAGAATTTGTTTTTTATTATGAATGAGATCAGACATCTTTTTGAAGTGCCTCCAAACTACTACAAATATACTGAGGCAGATGAAACTTTCGGAATAATCTTAAGGCACCAATTGCCTACTCAGGAATGGTGGATAGGCATGATACAAACACTGCTGTAAAAAACAGATTATTCACCATATTTTTGTATTTTCATCATAAAAGTCAGCAGTTTCAGAAAGTTAATACATATTTGTTTTGACTGGGAGAGAGATTAAGGAAAAGGCCAACTCAGCAATCCAGATTGACCAGCAAAAGTAGATGACTACAGATGCAGATGACAGGGCTGAGATAGCCGTGCCTCGACAAAGCAATAAAGAGCGTATCACTCAGAATCAATACAAAGTACCCGACCGACCCAGTTGCCTCCAAAAGTCAAAGAATTTCTGACAAAGCTGAAAAGGCATTCATTGTATATTTAAAGTAGCAATAACTTTTGTATCTGCTATTTTTGAAAGTTGGTAAACACAGTTATTGAGCAAATGACTCAGCGTTAAGATATTTTGTAAAAACGATTGTATATATATCCCCACGCATGAACTTTCTGGGGTTGTTGATTTTTCTTCTGGAGAAGCTATGCTGTAATTTCAGACTTTTAATATAGGAAGCTAATGGAATTTCTGAAGTTCTGAGTTGTTTTGATGTGTTGTGGTGCGATTGCTTACTGCTACAAGATTCCTATGCTGTTTCATGTCACAATAAGTTTTCTGAACCATCTTGTTATGTATTTCGTTCTTTCATAATCCGCTCATGTTCGATATTTCACAGGTTTAATAGCACAGAAAAAGAATAGTTCAGGATTTGTTCGTTAAAACACCCTAAACTCAATCTATGATGTTATGAATGTTTTCTTCAGCATTAGTTATGAATGTGTAATTCTTAGTTGCTCTCCTTCATACTAAATCTTTCACAGTAAATATTGTTCAGGAATTCAAATCTGCTCCTGAGTGATATTTCCTTTCCCCACATCACCAGCTTAGTGAAAGATTCTTAGTTGCCTCTCACTGGCTGGACATATTCCATATTCACAATTTGAAGTTTGTTTCATGATATATCTATATGGCCCTACAGTTTCATCACTCTCACCCAATACCTCAAACAACACATAATCACAGACTCCATTGCCCAATGGACTGAACCTTCTGAAGATCTCATCTCAGCTGCTAGAAGACATCATTCAACCAAAACTTTAAAACAAAATTCAGTACATCATAACTAGCCTAAAACATTATCAAAACAAAGCTAAATCCTAAAGAGAGAACCCTCTCTAATTGCAGGTAGGCTAGGACCTGTGATCCAAAGATTGGTCTGTGGTTACCTCGGCCGTATTCCCTTAGGATTCAAAGGGAACAACCTGAGTGATAACATAACTGGTGACTCTGCTGGGGATCGAACTAATCTGTCAACTGCTGTCTGTTCTAGATAGTGGTTCCAAAATTTAAGCATTCCCTTGACCATTCTGAAAATATTCTCAAAAATTACCAAAAACAAGTTCAGAAGTTGGCTCCTAAAAAGAGAACTAGGCATACAAGGTCAAATCCTGACCCAAATCCTCCACTTGTTTTTGATAACCCCGATTTAATCCCTAGGACTCTCAGGAACCAAAAGGAACCAGAACAATCTCCTGAATCCAGCCCTGAGGCAGTTCAGCAAAGTTTTATCCCAACCCCTGCTAAACCATCAGTCCACCTTCATATAACTCATTCTTCCCCCTCTTCCTCATCCACTTCACAAAACATGTTGTCTACACCCAATACACAAACTACCATTGTTGTCCCTGTTGTTCCAGTTGCTCCCCTTCTACCCATTGTCCACTTATTCCTCCAAATATGGCTAATCGTTATGCTCCCCTTCAGTTACCTGGTAATCCGGGGGCTATGCCTCAGGACTACCAAAGCAAGATTATTTATTTTGATGGAACCAGTACATACACTGCCTTACAGCATACCAAGAAAATGCAAGATTACTTTGAAAACTATGGGATAGATGATGATGATGTGAGAATGAAAATTTTTTTACAAAGTCTGACAGGTGAAGTAAGAACTTGGTTTAGAGTGCTTGCTGCAAATTCTATACCTGATTCAGGTGCTCTTTAGCAGTCCTTTTTAAACAGATGGGAAAAGAAAAAGGATCCTCTACACATTCTATCTGAATATGACACCATAAGGAGAGGTCCTCAAGAAACTGTCTTGGACTATTGCACTAGATTCAATACTATCTATAATGCCATTCCTCAAAATCTTAGGCCTCCTCCTGATTTGGCATTGATTAAGTTCCCTGATGGGTTTGATGCTGATATGGCATATCAACTAAGAGAAAGAGCCCCTGCAACCTTGGCAGACATGCAAAACATAGCTGTAAGTGTAGAGGCAAATCTGATTGCTAAGAGAAACCGGGCAAGAACTGAAAGAAGAACCACTTTCAAGGAAGAACCCTCATCATTTGAGCAAAATCTAGATGCAATCATCAAAGGTATGGATAGACTTGGGGATAGAGTGGAAACCATAGAAAGAAAGTCATCATGGGAACGGCAAACAAGCAATATTAGAAACCCAAACTTTAGAAAGAATCAAAATCCCAATGTTGGAAGGACTGATCCTGACCAGCATGTCAGACCTCCTTTCCAAGAAAATTATGCTGAGGCTTCAACATCTAGTGAACCAAATGAGGACCCTCATATCAACCTAATGGGTTTGGACAGTGAACACCAAGTCTTTTTAACACAAGAAGATCAAGAGGTTTACAATGACAATCAATACCATACTAAGTCAGGAGAATCATTTGATTTCAAAGAAGGTTATGATGCAGCTGTGTATGAGGTACACAAACAGTATAAACTAAGGACTAGAACAATAGATGTACCTGAAACTCTCAAACCAAAGGACAATAAGCAGCCAAAAAAGATCAATGATAAGACTACTCTCCCACAATCGACTAGCAATTCGAACCCACATTCCTCAGAAGTCACTGTGGAGGATATTTCAGAACAACAGGCATCTGAAAAACATCCAGTCCCACTCCCCCCAGCCAAAGTAAAGTCAGATAGCACCCCTGGAAATAAACATGGTACCAACTTTACTCAAAATCATACCAACCATGAACAAAAGACCAGTGATAACCCAGTTGAAAAAGAAAAACCAGTTGCACTTAATGCCAAGATGCAAATTGAAAAGCCTTTTAAATTGGAAACAGAAATAAGTAAGCTCAAGATATCAATTCCTCTTTCGAAATTAGCCAAACATGACATATACATACAGCAGATTAACAAGTCACTCCAAGTATCAGACAATAAAGATGTTGTGAATGTCCTAGATGACCAAACAGAGTTGTTGTTCGGCCCTGAGGTTAATGGAAAAACAAAAAATGGAGGGGTTCCACCCTTTTATGTCAGTTTAAACATCCATGATAAGGTTTTTCATAATGCAATGTTTGATTCTGGGGCCTCACACAACTTAATGCCCAAATATTTAATGGAAAAACTTGACCTAGACATCACAACACCTTATAAAGATCTATTCTCATTTGATTCAAGCCAGGTTAGGTGCTTAGGATTGATTAAAGATTTATGTGTCTCCCTGGTCCAATACCCAACCAAAACAATCTTGATGGATGTGGTGGTAGCTGACATACCCCCTAAGTATGGCATGCTCTTGTCCAGGTCCTGGGGGGCCAAACTCCAAGGATCTTTTCAATTAGATATGTCCTATGCAACCATCTCAGTCTTTAGGTATCCAAAGAGGTTATACCGTGAAACTTTGATGAAATATGTGGTAAGCAGTCAAGAGAAACCCCAAAACTTCCCAATCTATTCAATACACTCTGACATGGATTCATTCATTCTCTACAATGCTGACATCTGCAACAGGGCTTATTCTGAACTATTAATAGCAACAGAGGCAGAGAAATCAAATGAACAATATGCTCCACAAGACCAAAAGACTGTAGGAATAGCTGAGGCAACAACAGAACACAATGTATCAACCAATCTGCAGGAAATAAATCAGCCTATGATTCAACTCTCTAAAAATCTAAATCCAATTCTTGAACATGAAACATTATGGTTCTTAGAATTTGATGGCTCTGTAAACAAGTTAGGAGCTGGGGCAAGAATTTGGATCCATAATATGTACAATGACCAAGCTGAGGGTCATGCATACAGGTTAAACTTCCAATGTACAAACAACATGGCTGAGTATGAGGCCCTTCTCCTAGGTCTCAAACTCATAAAAAATTTGGGTGCAACTAAAATTTCAATCTTAGGGGATTCAGATCTAATCATACAACAAATTAAAGGAAACTTTACTACAAATGATCTAAGGTTGAGAGCATATAAGGCAGTAGCTATTCAAGTACTTGACACCTTCTCACAATCACAGTTGACTAAAATTTCCAGAGAACTCAATCTTCATGCTCACAGCTTGGCAACTTTTGCCAGCACTTGTAAGCTGCCTTTCAAACCCAATCATAATTTTACTGCTGAAATCAAACACAAGCCAGCAGTTCCAGACAACATCAAAAACTGGCAAGTCTTTGAGAGTGACACTCAGATAAATAATTTCCTCACTCTAAAAGAGGAATTCTCTGGCATTAACATTGACTCAATTACTGGAGATGATCAACAACAGCCATACACTCTCACACAGAACATATCAGCAAAGATAGCTAATACAGTTTTTCACCCTACCACCTTTAACAGTGAAACCATACAAAAGTTGAGTCAAATGGATGAAGATGAATTGGTTGAAACAGAAGCAGAGGTAATTGAGCTAAAAGATAATTTTTTGCCCACAGGTTTAACCCCTTTGGAGGATCTGTTCGATTCAAATGATATCTCAAGAAAACAAAAAATGCAACCATTGAATGCTGAAATAGAAGATTGTAACATTGGGACTCCAGAAAATCCCAAAATGGTAAAGTTATCCAAAGCATTACCACCTGAGCAGAAACTAAAATACATTGAGTTGTTTAAAGAATTCCAGGATGTCTTTGCCTGGAGCTATGAGGACCTCAAGTCTTATGATACCTCAGTCATCCAGCACACTATACCTTTAAAAGAAAATCAAAAGCCTTTTAAACAGAAACTCAGAAGAGTGAACCCTGTGCTCCTTCCTCTCATTGAAAATGAGGTGAAACGTATGTATCAAGCAGGAATCATTACTCCAATCAGATTCTCAGAATGGATATCAAACCTAGTGACTACTAGGAAAAAGACAGGAGAAATCAGACTGTGTGTTGACCTAAGAAATTTAAACAAAGTATCTCTCAAAGACCACTACCGCTTACCAAAAATGGATCATATCCTACAAAGGGTAGTGGGAGCCTCTAGGATCTCATTGTTAGATGGTTTTTCAGGATTCAACCAGATTCGAGTACACCCAGATGACCAAGACAAAACTGCCTTCACAACACCTTGGGGAACTTTCAAATATGTCAAAATGCCTTTTGGGCTTAAAAATGCAGGGGCTACTTTCCAAAGAGCAATGGATATAGCCTTCTCCAAGGAAATTCATGATTTTCTAGTGGTCTACCTGGATGACCTAACTGCCTTTTCAAAGTCAGACCAAGAACACTTAGAACACTTGAGGCAAGTTTTCACAATTTGTAGAAAATATGGCATATCTTTAAATCCAAAGAAATCACTGTTTGGGCTAGAGGAAGGTAAACTCTTAGGACATATAATCTCAAAAGATGGTATTAAGATTGATCCGGATAGAATTCAAGCCATCCTACAAGTACCACATCCAAGAAACATCAGGGAACTCCAAAGCTTCCTAGGAAAAATCAACTTCTTGAGAAGTTTCATTCCTAATTTGGCCGAGCTCACAAGACTGTTAAACAACATGCTAAAAAAGGAATCCAAGGTCAAATGGACCTTAGAAGCTAGACAAGCTTTTGAGGATATTAAAAGAGCATTGAAAAACACACCAGTCCTAACAAGCCCTAGATTTGATAGAGATTTCATCATATTCTCTTTTGCCTCTGAGCATACAATTGTTGTTGTTTTACTACAAAAAGATGATCAAGGCTGTGAAAAACCCATTGCATTCTTTAGCAGAGCTCTTAGGGATGCTCCCTTGAAATATCAAATCATGGAAAAACAAGCCTATGCACTAGTGAAAGCAATCAAGGACTTTAGAATCTATATCCTATACTCCCACATCATTTCCTATGTCCCAAATGCAGTAGTGAAAGACATTTTGACCCAAGAAGGAATTTAAGGTAGGAGGGGCAAATGGATCGCCAAAATCCTAGAATATGACATGGAAATCAAGCCTACCAAACTGATAAAAGGACAGGGTCTAGCCAAATTGATGGTTGAAACCAATTTTCAAGTTCTTGACATTAATGAACTGGACAATGAACAGGAGATGGCGACTCCACACATCAACCAAGCCTTTATGCAATCCCCCTAGTATACTGATATATGTTTTGTATTGCTAAACCTGCAAGCTCCTCCAGGGTTGTCCAGAACTAAGAAAAGGTTCTTGAAAATAAAAGCATCAAAATTTTGTATTATTAACAATGATTTGTTTTGGAGAAATCATGAAGGGATCTTACTTAATTGCTTAACATTGGATGAAACTGACAATGTCCTCAAAGAATTTCATGCAGGTGACTGTGGAGGACACTTATACTGGAAATCCACAGCTGATAAAATCCTAAGGGCTAGTTTTTATTGGCCCTCCTTGTTTACTGATGTGAGAAAATTTGTAATGTCTTGTCACAAATGTCAAATCTTTGAAGGGAAGAGAAAGCTGTTGCCTTTACCACTCAAACCTGTTTCAACTGAGAGACCATTCCAGCAATGGGGTCTAGATTTTATTGGTGAAATTCACCCCCCATCCTCTGGCCAGCATAGGTGGATTCTGACTGCTACAGACTATTTCACCAAATGGATAGAAGTTGTCCCCTGTAGGCAGGCCAATGACTCCATTATCATACAATTTCTAGAGACCAACATCTTGTCCAGATTTGGCTGCCCAGACAAAATTATCACAGACAATGCTGCTTCTTTCAAGTCCAAAAAAATGATCGGCTTTTGTCACAAATATCATATGACCTTAGGTCATTCCACAGCCTATTATCCTCAAGGAAATGGCCTAGTTGAGTCTTCCAATAAAAGCCTAATCAACATCATCAAAAAAGTTTTGGAAGAAAACAAAAAGAATTGGCATAAGAAGTTAATGAATGCTCTATGGGTAGATAGACTAACGACCAAAAGATCCATTGGTACAAGTCCATATGAACTAGTTTATGGAATGGAAGCAAGGTTCCCTTCATCTCTAGGTGTTCCTGTAATCAAGTTGCTGCAAGAAATACAAGCTGAACCAAATGACATTCAGAGAAGGATCAATCAAACAATTCACCTGCAACAAACAAGAGATGAAGTCTATCAAAGAACCCAAGTACTGCAAGAAAAGCTCAAAAGAATATTTGACAAGAGAACCAAAGCTGAAGACTTCTCTATAGGAAACAAAGTGCTAAGATGGGATTCCAGGAGGGAGGACAAAGGAAAACATGGGAAATTTGATTTCCTATGGAAGGGACCTTATATAATTTGTGTTGTAAAAGATAATAACACTTATTTTCTAAAGAGATTGGATGGCTCAAACACTGATGAAGGCCCAGTCAATGGGAGAATGCTCAAGCATTACTTTGATCCCCTCTGATCAAGCATTTCTCAATTCTATATTGTACATAAATTTGTATTTCAGTATGTTTATTTTCAGCGGATAGATAGAGCTCCAAATGAAGAAGATTTTGAGAAGAACTAAGGTGCTGCACTATTTTGGCAAATACTATTCACTTTGGCATGGGAGAATGAGAGAAAGTACTTGGAAATTATCTAGAAGATGAGAAATGATCAGAGAAGCAAGGCAAAAACAGGGCTGTAATTTCAGAACAGATCAGCTTAAGGAGTATTGCAAGAAAGTTTCATGGATTTAGATATTCAGTCTTCAACAAAAGGAAAGGTTAAACTGCACAAAGGTGGAAAAGAAGGCAATCTGACCTGCTGATCTTGACTTTTCATCTGGAAAAGTCATCCCCAAGTGGAGCCACTGTTAGCCTCCTATACCAATAGGGTTTCATATTTCATGATTAACAGTGGCAATGCTAAAAATGATCATCTTTGATGAATCAAAGGTTCCATTTTTTGGTGAACAAAGCAAAAAGTTAAAAAATGTAAAGAGGGTATGCCTTAAAAGAATAATCAAAGGGCAAGAAAATGATTTGGTCAAAAGAAAAAAGAATTGAAATGAACCCCAAAAGAAAGACCAGGAAAGTGGCCCATCAAAATGCCACTGCTATTTTGATGTATGGCTCAACAACTTAATCTGGGCCATGCCATCTTTTAAATTGCTTGTTTTAGAGTAGGTAATGAGTACCTGTTCAAACAGTTTAAGCTTGACAGATGACTAGCTGGATAGAGAAAGAAAGGAGCCCACTAGCTTAATCTGGGCCCTTGGAAGATATAAGGGTAGATTTAGATAGGAGGGCAGCAAGAAGAAAAGAGCACATGAGGGTTTGCAAGTCTAACTGCACCCTCCCTGAAGCAACAAAAAATGCTAGGAAATAAGATGGGTAGGTAGTGTGGTTGCAGAAGCATGTCTTCTCTCATATTGCTGGCCTAGCAAAGGAAACCCATGGTGGCCAGAGCAGATTCTCTTATTCACCATTTTGGGTGGTATCAAAGTGAAGCATGTCTAACCCCCCCAAACATTCCCTATTAAACTCCTTACTAACATCCCAATATAACTTTTGTTATAGAGTAGAACCACATTTCTTGTGCAAAAATCTTTTCATTTTGATCTACTCTCAAAACTAAGTTCGTTCCCTGGAAACGTAGTGTCTATTACCTCTCATTTATATCTCCCTCCCATATTAACTATTAACCATATCATTACTTAATTCCCTATGTTCCCCCTTTCCCTATTATTATATCACCATTGTATATAAAAAACCCCAAAAATATATATTCCCCATTCCCTAGGCAATATAGCCTTATAGCTTCAAAAAGTCGGGCAACAATGCAAATTTGTGTTCATATTTTGTTTTGGGAATTAAACTAACAACCGGTTGGTTTAATAGCCTTAGCGCATTTTATAAAGGGATATATCGTTTACCTGCTTGTTCCGTAAAACTCACAAAAACCCACAAATTTCATATATCCAAAGTTTTTTACCTCTCGGTGCGCTATGCCAAATAATGAAAAATTATTAATAAACGCGCCGGGTCTCGCCGTATCATGTTGGCAATTTTCCCTCCCGCCATCCGTCGGATCTGTGCCCTCCCATCCAACGGCTCACAACAATATCGGACCGCCTCCGATGCTTGAACGATAACGCCCGAAATCTGTCAGAGCATGACGTCAGGGCTCGGACGCGTGTCGTTCCCAAGTTGTATCGGGAGGCCTCCTGCCAAAACCGCTCCCGTACTATAAGTGGTCCGAAATTACCACTTACCACCCTTGTATCTCCGCCATACGTCACTTCCACGTCACCCTTACGTCACTGCCGCCTCAGCATTACATTGCCGCCCCATCCGCCCTTGCTCCGAGCTGTCCGCCACGTCACCTGTCCACGTAGAGTCGCTTTTTGGCCGCCACATCATCATTCCGTACCCAACCCCACCCATGACGTCATCCGACAAAAAGGCGCCAAAGGCCAAATTTTCCCTATTTTGCCCAAAAAAATCGTTTTTCGCGTTATTTGCAATATTTCTCACTGTACCTCTGCATGTGCTGCTACGTCGTTTACCTACCAACTTTGAGGATCGCTCCCTTGCTGCTGGCACCCTGAATTCACCTACTTTTCCACTATTGTCCGAGTATACCAGGTATTTATCAGTTTACTCCCTCCGCGCCTGGTTTTTTACATAATTCACTGAACAAACTAAGAAAAGAAGAAACATATTAATTTCAAGAAATCCTCATGAACCAGTGGTCCTTCTACACTATAAGCCCAAGTTTACCTATAGAGTCTCCACATTGGGCCGAATTACCACAAATTCACAGTTTGTTTGTGCATTTGCAAATCTGATCCTCTGCCCGATAAATCCACCGGGAAAGCAACTCTCGAATCCCAGCATTTGCTCATTAAACCTATCCTAGGAGCATTTTGACTCATTTTCACCCCAATTTGCCTCTTCTCCTCTGCAAATTGCCCTACTCATTGAAAACCCACTGCTCTGCATTTGCTGCGCCCAAGAAAAGATTTCAGATATAATTCCAAATATTAATTGACCATGGAGACTCCAGTGGCATTGAACATTGCCCCATTAAATGCCCCACACAAGAACCTGGAGTGGTTAGCCCTTGCAGACAGGGATTATCAAATGAGATACACTATAGAGTTGTGTAACAAATATCACATAGAAGCAGTTTGTGAGTTAAGGAAGAAACATAAAGATGGTACAGACCTCCTGGGACACTGGAATTCCCATTTGCCAATTTACTATCTCCCGCTGGTCAATGAGTTCCCTGACTTGATTCACCAGTTGTTATAGACATTTTTGTGCCTAACAGCATGAAGCATGAAATGTCAATAATATAAGGGATCCAAAGTCCCTAAACATGTTGTTCCTACCCCTAGAGGAACAAGGTCAGCAAACCACAGCACCGAAAATCAGTTCTCCACCTGAAAACACTCAAAAACAAGCTATTTCTAGATCATGTCAGTTGCTCCACTGAGCATCTATGCTGAATGTCAACTGCTCCACTCTATACCTGCGCTGAATGTCAAATCTAATGAAGGCTACCTGTGCTGGGCGAGATTGGCCAAGTGGCACAGGCATTCTGCAAGGTGTCAATTGCCCAGGAAGCTTCCAAACTGACACTTGGGTCAAGGAATTCGCCTTGTGATGAGTAAGAGGGTCTTGATCTCCAAGTGGAAGCAAGAATCTCCAAGTGGACTCAAGAATTGAAGTTTAACTAAAGTGGGAGAGGACACTAGTCAGCTTCATGTCAGTCTCAAGTTGACTCATCCTTTCTCCAAATCTCCTATATATAGAGCTCTCTCATGAGGTCTAGGGAGGCTGGAATTTTGTGCAAGTAACGAAGTGCTGTTGGTTTGTGTATAGAACTATTGGGTGATTGCTTTGAAGGAGGTGAAGAGGAGATTTCTTTCTACTGGGAGGTGTTGCTGGATTGGGCCTATTATGGTTGTAACACTCTCAGAACTTTACTTCTTCCATTAATAAAGTATTTGAGGTTCTTCTATATGCATGTGTCTCTATGGTGAATTGATGCTTGTATATTTGATTTATTCTAATCCTTGAATCAGTTATGGATGTATGCTTCTTGTAGTCTCCTTTCTTTGTGCTTTTACAGGATCTTTGTGTAGCTGGGCCGGTGAAAGAGCAAGGAGCTAGGAGCAAGCAGCAAGAGGGAAGATTGGATCAACCATTAGCGGAAGATAACGGTTAGTGGATCCCTTTTCTCTTCTCTCTCTCATCTCATAAAGAAGTAATCTTGAATAGCTTTGTATTCAGTTGTTGCTGAGGTACTATCACCCTTAGAGTGGGATAGGGTCATTCCGTATTGGATACTTTTCCCAACAAAAAATTGGCGACTCCACTGGGGATCGTATCTTGTTGGCTGTTTGTGTTTTTGCTATTCATTTCATAAACAAAGGGAGTACCGAATCGAACTGTGTTTGAATCTTTCAAATACAAAGTAGAGGGCAGCTACTCTAGCTCTGTTTCTGGGCAAGTTTATGATTTGAAGAGCTGATCCACAAGGACTCTAATAAGCTCTTAGTGATAGCTTTTCATCCTCCTTGTCATCCCTTAGTGTGTCCTTGACTGATAGCTTCTGATTTGAGCAAAAACTGTGAATTTTTGAGCAATTTGTGACCCGGAAACCACCAGAAACGAAAGTTTCGTTCTTCAGTGCAGGCTGTACAAAGGCTGTTTTCATTTCAGCGCAGTTCCCGAAGGGGCTACCTGCGCTGAAGGTCAAACAGGCAGTGTTCCACCTGCGCTGGACCAGTCCTGCCTTGTGCTACTGGGGTTTCCTGCTGTTTCTTGCCCTGTTTTCACTCTTGTTTTGCTGTTTGTTACCAGTCAGTGGGCCTATCTGAAACCAACTTTCCTTGTCACTATTCTGCCTCAGTTGTATAAAGAAACTGTGTTTGTTCTTTGTGTATTTCTTGTACATTTACAGTTTCCCATAACGAAAGTGAACTAGTCTTGCTGTGGCCTCTTAGATCTAGACCTGTGATAAAGTGTCGTTTTGATCTTAAGAGTTAGTTTGTTTGTTGTTCATAGCTGATTGAGATTTTGCTTTCGTCATTTGGTTTGAATTTATATATTTCTAGTGTCAAAACAAGTAAATCTTAAGGTGTCTTTTGATTTTGGACAAGCTTGTTTGCTTTCACTTGAAATTGAATTCAAAATTATACAACAACTTTCTTTTTGCATTACACCAACATTAAGAAAGAGAAAAGAAATACTTGCATTGTGCATATACATTATGACAGTTTGCATGTTGATTTAGGGGAAAATGCATTAGTGTGTGCTCTATGATCTGTGTGAAAAGGTGTTATCTTTCTTTTCCCTCAGTAGTTAAGGTTTTCAAAGTTGAAAGATTGAAAAGCTTGCTTATCATCTTAGACTGCATTTAGGAGTGTTATCATACATCTCATGGTGATCCATAAAGGCAAACTGCTAAATAAGATCAACCTTAAAATAAATTGAATTTACATAACAACGCATTGAAACATAACGCAAACACATAGAGGTCTAAGCTAGAGACGTGTTCCGGCATCGTTAAACGTGATATCTTAGCGTTGAGTGGTTGGGTGATTCCTCCACGGTGAAGCGATAAGTATCAATACGGACTTGTGCTCCCACATACCGTCGCGTATATATTGGGAGACCCCTTGTCACACGGAATTGGTCAAGGGTGCGGACACAGCTGACCTTCCTAGAAGTCTAAGACATTCTAATGACAAACAAGACAAAATGGAGTGATCTTTCTCTAAATACACCTTTTACAACATGAAAACTACAAGTGTTTAGGCTTACCTTATTCCAAAACGCTGTTGTTGAAGTCCGTTCTTGACGATCCGGATGAGCTCCTCCTTCAAGTCAATTCCTGCAACCACAAACAATCAAACAATTACCAAGCACTTGCATTTCATATAATAAAACATATATTCAACATGCAGACCAAGGAACACATGAAATAACTCATTAACACAAGCTATTGAGAAAAATAAACCAGTTTGTATTAATAACGAAACAAAGAAACTCTTACAACCTGGCCTTGGTGTCGTGCAAGTTCCTCCCAGGGTCCATCAAGGGTTTTCCTCTACTTTGACAAAGCTCACCCACTTCCAAGTAGAATCAAGCAAAGACAATCTCTCCTCACAAAGGTTCTAAATGGAAGACCTAAATCCTGCAGCATTTACCCAAAGAAAATGTATAGCTCCAACCTCTCCTCCCTCTGGCTCAATGTCTTTATTTATAGTGCTGTAAAGAGGTTATTCAGGTCCACCATCAATGGGATAATCCCCCTCTTTGGGTGGGATAGCTCCCTTATTGATGGGATAAGTTCCCCCTTAATAGAGATACATGAACGAACTGGAGGCGCATCCAAATCATCAAACCAACCTCTAGAAAGTTCTAGAAGTAACCACAAGTAACTTTTTTAAGATGAAACTCGCGCATTTTGCCTTTTACAGAAGGACGCACCTGTCCCTTAACATACAGAGCGTCCAAGGACGCACCTTTTGTGAACATGGTCAGCGTCCCCGCAGGTAAGGCTAGAGAGAACCTGCGACCCCAGAGATAAACATATTTTTTACAAGACTTTCTCTCTTCTTTGAGTTTGAGATGGATAACAGAGGCATAAGACTTGCCTAAGAGGGTAGCATGACTGTTGATTTGAGCCATACTAACTGTAAGTAGTCAAGGTGACATTTTTTAGTGTAACACCCCTATAGGAATAAAGCCTTTATCCAATAGGAAACCGTGTCGGCCGCCCTACTGATCGCAATGCAGTGAACACAGCATTCACGAAGATCGACCACTCGTACCGTAAAACGTATTCTGTGGTTTTGCGAAAAGTTTGGCACACCCTCTGCCTAGAACTCCAGAGCAGTTTCTTTTGGCCTTTTTCAAACTCTATAACTGAAAAAGTCCACTCGAGCATTTGTCACTTCGGGCTCGTTAAAACATCGAAGGAGACTAGAGTCATCTTTAGCTTTTTCTCGACTCTTAAAAAGTGAAAAAGCAAGTTGTGTCTAAGCGTCGTTATAAAATTTATTTTAAACGGAACATAATCACCTCCTATTCCCGCGTTGATCTTAAAGTTGAGAACATGGAACGCCCCAACCAAGGAATTCCACATGATGGAAATCCTAGTCCATTCTCCTCTTGGGGAGAAGTTGGTGCGCCCCACATGGCCACATTGTCGCTCCCAGGACTGACAATTGGCCTGCCTATTTGGCTATTCTCAACTAATGCAGTTCAGACCACCATGGTTCCTGAACAGTCGAGTCAACAGTTAGATGAGTCTAGAGCTGCCCACCAGCCTTCAACTTCCTATAACTCTTCCTCCAATCCTTCATCTTCGAAAGGTAGAGCCGGCAAAAGCCAAGCTCCCATGGAGAAGAAGGAGAAGAAGAAGAAAGAGAAGAAGAAGAAGGAGCCTAAGGCGACTGGGGGCAAGCAAAGGACATCTGACAAAAACCCACACACAGCACAGACCGGGCCTAAATCGCCATGTGTCATATGTAGAGGAGACCATTTCCATCGAGATTGTCCCTGTATTCCCCGGATACTAAGGGACTGGTCACCTCGTTTGCACAATTCGGGAGCATCAACCTCTGATAGCCATGTTGATTGCTTACCGTCAACCGGCGAAAGTGAAGGTTCAAGACGAAGAGGGGGAGCAAGATCCCCCTGTAGACTGTGTGAAGGCGATCACGCCATCCACCGTTGTCCCTTCTTAGACGAAGCAAAGAGAGTTTTGGAAGATCTTCCGGTTTCACCGGTAATACTTCCTCCTGGATACAAAAAACTCGTGCCGAGTCCTTCGTTGGTTGAAAATACAGCTGGCCTGCTCAAGTGGTCAGCTGAAGCGTCAGTCATTGAAAATGAACCCACAGAATCCAGACCAGACGAAAGTCTAAAGGTCGATACGGCAGTTGACCCGGTTCTTCCTTCAGAGGTTTCATCCTCAAATGACACCGTCACTGAAGATTCATCTTCAAATGACACCCTCACTGGAGAGAATAAGGATGACACCATCCAGATTCTTTTCATCAGCACAGATTCTGATGAGCATCAGGGCAATGCGCCCATTCCTTTATCGCAGGAAGGAACATCGTCAGGATCATATCCGGCCGTGTATTCGGTCCCACCACCAAGCAACCTGATTGTGTCCTTTGATTGGAACCAACTAGGAAGACCCCGGTTACCAGCCAATATACCATTCAGAATCATAGTCCAAATTTACAGAATGGTAATGGCTGGAACTATCATTGATGAAGGGGAATTTGTGAGTATCCTTTCCTCTATTGCTTGGAAAGCACTGGGTTCCCCAGAGCTTTTACCTGAGATAAGAAATCTCTCGGGTTTTGATAAAGGAACCAGTTGACCGTTAGGGATCCTCCTGTTATAGACATTTTTGTGCCTCGCATCATGGAGCATGAAATGTCAATAATCACAGGGATCCTCAGTCCCTAAACATGTTGTTCTTACCCCTAAAAGAACAAGGTCATCAAACAACAGCACTTCCAATCAGTTCTCCACCTGAAAACACTTCAAAACAGGCTTATTTTGGATCATGTCAGCTGCTCCACTGAGCTTCTGCGCTGGAATGCAACTGTCCCTCCTTGTACCTGCGCTGGAAGTCAAGATTAATGAAGGCTACCTGCGCTGGGCGAGATTGGCCAAGTGGCACAGTCATCCTCCAAGGTGTCAACTGCCCAGGAAGCTTCCAAACTGACACTTGGTTCATGAGATTCGCCCTGTGATGAGTAAGAGGTACTTGATCACCATGTGTAAGCAAGGATCTCCAAGTGGACTCAAGAACTGAAGGTTAACTGAAGAGAGAGAGAGGACACTAGTCAGCTCTATGCCAGCCTCAAGCTGACTCATCCTTTCTTCTTCTCTCCTATATATAGAGCTCTTCTATGAGGTCTAAGGAGGCTGGAATTTTGTGTAAAGCAAGGAGGTGCTGTTGGTTTACAGTTAGAGCTATTGGGTGATTGTTTTACTAGAGGTGAAGAGGAGAGTTCTTGCTGCTGGGGAGGTGCTGCTGGATTGGAGCCATCATTGGTTGTAACCTTCTCAGAACCCTGTTACTTCTATCAATAAAGTTTTGCATGTTCTCCTATATACTTGTATTGCATTGATGTATTGTATTTACATGTATATTTGATTCATCCTAATCCATGCTTCAGTTATGAGTACATGTACCTTGTAGTTTGCTCTCTTGTTTTGTGCAGGATCTGTGTGTAGCTGGACCGGCAAAGAGAGCAAGGAGCTGGGAACAAGAGACAAAGAGAGAGGACAAGGATCGACTAAGCGAAAGACACCAGGTTGGTTAATCTTTCTTCATTCTCTCTGTACTTTCATAAAGGAAATCATCAAAACTTTACTTTCAGTTGTTGCTAAAGACTGTCACCTTTAGAGTAGGGATAGGGTCATCCGCATCGGATACTTTTCCCCACAACAAACTGGCGACTCCATAATTCCTTTTTCGTCAGCAAATCCCTTAAGTCCGAAAAAGTATAAAACAATACAGAAGGGATGGCTGTTCGGTACTTTTAACGAGCCGAACAAGACAAGCGCTTGATCCTTTTGTGCAATAATCCCTCAGGTCCAAAAAGATTAAAATTTAGAGGAGGGATAGCGTTCCGGTCATTTAACGAGCTGGAAGGCCAAAACTCGGCAAACTTTTCATATTTTACGAGTCAGTGAAAAGAGCTGAAAGAAGACTCGTCTTTTGAGGAATGAGTGATAAACAGGGATAGCAATTGATTCCAGGTACAAATTGGAATTTTCCAATCACGGCAGTGTTACGAGGATGGCTAGGTGGAATCACTCTTCGCAGCTGTTTCTCAAAAGAGGTAAACACACAAATGGAAGTGAATGATCGGCCAAATGAACAGTGGAGGTGATGGATGAAAACACGATCAAGGTTCTTATGGCTAATGAATTTACGATCTCAAAAGGTTATTTACCGGTTCATTTTTTCCATGAGCTTGAACTCTGGGGGAAACTTTTGCTCACACTTTTCTATTTTTTAACGAGCATAAATTCAGTCATAAAACTGCTCGAATTTGCGTTTATTTTTGAATGAGCATGAACTATATGCTAAAACTGCTCGATATACCAGTCATAAAAAGAACGCCTCCCGTAAGGATCAATTTTTATAGAGCTTATGCCTTACCACAGCTATGCTCACTTTTGGCAAATTTTACTTTTGCCCCACAGGCTTCTTTCATGCAAGTTTGGAAACAGCTAATCTTAAAACCAGATAAATAACCGCCCCTAGCTTGCACTCCAGAAGGTTTGCATGCCCCCAGGTATAGGATAGAATTTCGAGGCTGCCCCTCCTCTCCCCTACCTCTGCTTTTCTTTGGGTGTTCACAGTTACTTGTCATCTTGCCAATCTAATGTTAACGATACTTGTCTTCTCGTTATTCTAAGGGGTCTTACGCAGTACTCAGGCTTCCCGTCGGCCCACTTTACTGCCATACATTATCCTTCATCCATTCATGATCGCCACCCTGAATCATATGTCACAGTTTGTTTTCACCTCCACTAAAGTCATTAGCTCCATTCCGTGTCATTGCTGTGGGATTCATTAAAGCCCTCCTTTGACGGATCGCTTCTTGTCGACTTCAGCTCACTATCCAAGAAGTTGATCTAGGAACACCCCCATCAGTACTTTGAAGCTTGCATGCCTCAATGGCAAGTTTCTCACTTCCGGCGACAAGTATACATCAATGACCTTCGACCAGAAGATTTTGCGTGGCGTTCGACGCCAAGTCCTTTATTCACGCCACGTGAATTGTACTGTAGTACCTTGAGGGTCATCGTCATTATTGGTGATTCCTCTCGTGCTTGTTAACGGTTTTCATTATTGACCGGTAATCAAGCGATGTCTTTCCATGTTCGACTTCAGCGCAATTCTCACATGGATCGACTTGTACTTAGAGTGAAGATCGAACGAGTTTGAAGACCCCGGATCTAGTTTCATCCATCCGGGCTGCGATATATATTCAGGAAATATAAAAGCATTTGTCATGTACATCATTGCAACAGATGATCATCCTATTCAAAGGATGATAATTTCAGCAGAAAATTATCAGTCTACCTTCAGACGATCGTCTGTCATATGTACCAAAATGTATTTATAAAAGCTGAGCATGGGAATGCCCGCCTCAGCTAGATCATGAAAATAGAATGAAAAATAATGTATTGTATTGTATTGTATTACAGGGCGCCTCCTCAGCACTGGAATGAACTTCGGACCCTCTAGATAAAGCATTTCACCCGATAAACGGCCTCATACTTTAGGGGGCAACTGTTATAGACATTTTTGTGCCTCGCATCATGGAGCATGAAATGTCAATAATCACAGGGATCCTCAGTCCCTAAACATGTTGTTCTTACCCCTAAAAGAACAAGGTCATCAAACAACAGCACTTCCAATCAGTTCTCCACCTGAAAACACTTCAAAACAGGCTTATTTTGGATCATGTCAGCTGCTCCACTGAGCTTCTGCGCTGGAATGCAACTGTCCCTCCTTGTACCTGCACTGGAAGTCAAGATTAATGAAGGCTACCTGCGCTGGGCGAGATTGGCCAAGTGGCACAGTCATCCTGCAAGGTGTCAACTGCCCAGGAAGCTTCCAAACTGACACTTGGTTCATGAGATTCACCCTGTGATGAGTAAGAGGTACTTGATCACCATGTGTAAGCAAGGATCTCCAAGTGGACTCAAGAACTGAAGGTTAACTGAAGAGAGAGAGGACACTAGTCAGCTCTATGCCAGCCTCAAGCTGACTCATCCTTTCTTCTTCTCTCCTATATATAGAGCTCTTCTATGAGGTCTAAGGAGGCTGGAATTTTGTGTAAAGCAAGGAGGTGCTGTTGGTTTACAGTTAGAGCTATTGGGTGATTGTTTTACTAGAGGTGAAGAGGAGAGTTCTTGCTGCTGGGGAGGTGCTACTGGATTGGAGCCATCATTGGTTGTAACCTTCTCAGAACCCTGTTACTTCTATCAATAAAGTTTTGCATGTTCTCCTATATACTTGTATTGCATTGATGTATTGTATTTACATGTATATTTGATTCATCCTAATCCATGCTTCAGTTATGAGTACATGTACCTTGTAGTTTGCTCTCTTGTTTTGTGCAGGATCTGTGTGTAGCTGGACCGGCAAAGAGAGCAAGGAGCTGGGAACAAGAGACAAAGAGAGAGGACAAGGATCGACTAAGCGAAAGACACCAGGTTGGTTAATCTTTCTTCATTCTCTCTGTACTTTCATAAAGGAAATCATCAAAACTTTACTTTCAGTTGTTGCTAAAGACTGTCACCTTTAGAGTAGGGATAGGGTCATCCGCATCGGATACTTTTCCCCACAACACCTCCCCAATGTGCCTGTTACATTGAAAGGGAAGACTGTTCAAATGAACATGATGGTTGTTCAAGGACCCTTGGATTATAACCTACTCCTTGGACGAGACTATATATATTGCATGGGAGCTATAGTCTCCTCACTCTTTAGAGTAATGTGTTTTCCACACGAAGGAAGAATGGTCAAGCTCGTAGACCAACTTTCATTTCCGGGATCACGCATCGCAAATAGTCAAATACCAACCCTCAATGGTCTATTCACCCAAGAAATGTCTCCACCCCGAGTCCTCCTTCCCGATGAGTGCGAGTGATTCGGAAAGATGGGATTGGAACCAAGGGGGCATGCATCCTGGTCTGCTTCGGGCAGAAGAAACCCTGGGTATAAGGTAGAATTTCCGCGAAAGAATATGACTAGTCTGTACCCCGTCCGAAAGAAGGAAGAGGGGTTGTTCTGGAACAGGATTCTTTTGTCAAGGTTACTTGTTTGACAAAGGTCATTCACCTTTGTCTAAATAAGTAGGCAATACCAAAGAAAGAGATTCCTTTGCGGCAGCAAATTGTAACCATCTTTGGGTAAAAGGCAAGCCTCACCCGTTAAAACAAATGTTTTAAAGGATAAGTAGGGGCAGCCTCCAAAGAAAGAGATTCCTTTGCTGCAACAAATTGTAACCATCTTTGAGTAACCTAATGATAGACATCGCCGAAGAAAGAGTTTCATTTGCGGCAGCAAATAAAACCATTCTTTGGGTAACCAGAAAGAGGCAAGCCTCCCTCAATAACATTAATGTTTTGTCTTTGAGTTGTGTTCTTCTCTTGTCGCAAGTAGCTGCTCTCTTTTCGCAAGTAGTTGTTCTCTTGCGATCTTGCAAAAGATCTGTTAAAAGTTGGGCTGACGGGAAGATAAGTACCGCGTAAGACCCGTTAAAAATAACGAGAAGACAAGTATCGTTAACATTAGACTAGCAAGATGACAAGTAGCTGTGAACACCCAAAGAAAAACAAAGGTGGGGGAGAGGAGGTGCAGCCTTGAAATTGTATTTTATACCTGGGGGCATGCGAACCTTTTGGAGTGCAAGCAAAGAGCGGTTATTTATCTGTTTTTTGGATTAGTCGTTTCCGAACTTGCATAAAGAAAGGATGTGGGGCAAAGGTCAAAATTTGCCAAATGAGGAGCATAGCTTCGTGAGATAAAGCTCCATAAAAAATAGCTATCTCACAGGAGACATTTCTTATCTTATGACTGGTATATCGAGTAGTTTTACCACGGAATTTATGCTCGTTTAAAAAATAGAAAAGCGAGATCCGAGCAGTTTTAGCGTCATAGTTCATGCTCGTTAAAAAATAAACATAAGCTTTTGAGCAGTTTTTTGGCGCATTCAAGCTCTTTAAAAAATGAACCCAGTACCGGTAAATAACCATTGTGATCATAAATTTATTAGCCATAAAAAGCCTTGGTCGTGTTTTGCACCTGCCACCTCCATTTCATTTGGCCAATCGTTCACCTCCATATGATTGTTTACCCATTTTGAGGAACAGCTGCGAAGAGTGATTTCACTTAGCCATCCTTGTGACACTGCCATGATTGGAAAATTCCAACCTGTACCTGGAATCCGCTGCTATCCTTGTTTATCACTCGTTCCTCAAAAGACGAGTCTTCTTTGAGCTCTTTTCTCCTGACTCGTAAAATATGAAAAGTTTGCCGAGTTTTGGCCTTCCAGCTCGTTAAAGTGACCGGAAGAGCTATCCCTCCTCTAGATTTTAATCTTTTTTGGACCTGAGGGATTATTGCACAAAAAGGTCGAGCGCTTGTTTTATTCGGCTCGTTAACGTTATCGAAAACTCATCCCTTCTGTATTGTTTTATACTTTTTCGGACTTAAGGGATTAGATGACGAAAAAGGAATTTTGGAGTTAACTTTCTGTACCTTTTCAGACTCTCTAAAAATGAAAAGGACCGAGTTTTCCTTGTCATTAGACTCGTTAAAATGATTAAATAGCGACAAACTTGTCTTTAGACGAGAACGAGTTTCCCTATCACTAGGCTCGTTAAAACATAGCGATGGGCTTGCCCGAAGGGCAGGTTATAGAACAAGCATATGTTATCCTCCTCAAGCTTGACAAAAATAAAGAGGTACTGGTCAGAAATGACTGGGGAAAAATTGGGAGAACCTCAAAGCTTTAATGGTAGCAAGTCGCTCTTGAACATGACACTTTGTCCTCCGTATCACATCGGGTTGGGTTGTTTCATTCACCGGTCTCATCACCATGGTCCTCGCCAAACCATCCACATTTGGGGTAATGCTACCGATCCATCACATCAGTGTCGTTATATGTTCAAGAGATGTGTTCAGAAAGAGTCAACCGTGTCCCATCCACTGCCATACATTATCCTTCATCCACCCATGATCGCCACCCTGAATCATATTTCACAGATTGTTTTCACCTCCACTAAAATCATTAGCTCCGTTCCGTGTCACTGATGTGGGATTCATTAAGGCCCTCCTTTGACGGATCGCTTCTTGTCGACTTCAGCTCATTATCCAAGAAGTTGATCTAGGAACAAACCCCCCAGTACTTTGAAGCTTGCATGCCTCAATGGAAAGTTTCTCACTTCCGGCGACAGGTATACATCAATGACCTTCGACCAGAAGATTTTGCGTGGTGTTCGACGCCAAGTCCTTTATTCACACCACGTGAATTGTATTGTAGTACCTTGAGGGTCATTTTCATTATTGGTGATTCCTCTCGCGCTTGTTAACGGTTTACATTATTGACCGGTAATCAAGCGATGTCTTTCCATGTTCGACTTCAGCACAATTCTCACATGGATCGACTTGTACTTAGAGTGAAGATCAAACGAGTTTGAAGACCCCGGATCTAGTTTCATCCATCTGGGCTGCGATATATATTCCGGAAATAAAGACATTTGTTATGTACATCATTGCAGCAGATGATCATCCTACTCAAAGGATGATAATTTTAGCAGAGAATTATCAGTCTACCATCAGACGATCGTCTGCTCTATGTACCAAAATGAATTTATAATGTTGAGCATGGGAATGCCCGCCTCAGCTAGATCATGAAAGCAGAATGAAAAAATAATGTATTGTATTGTATTTTATTACAGGGCACCTCTCAGCGATTGAATGAACTTCGGATCCTCCTGATAAAGCATTTCACCCGATAAACGACCTCATACTTTAGGGGGCAACTGTTATAGACATTTTTGTGCCTAACAGCATGAAGCATGAAATGTCAATAATCTAAGGGATCCAAAGTCCCTAAACATGTTGTTCCTACCCCTAGAGGAACAAGGTCAGCAAACCACAGCACCGAAAATCAGTTCTCCACCTGAAAACACTCAAAAACAAGCTATTTCTGGATCATGCCAGCTGCTCCACTGAGCATCTGCGCTGAATGTCAACTGCTCCACTCTGTACCTGCGCTGAATGTCAACTGCTCCACTCTGTACCTACGCTGAATGTCAAATCTAATGAAGGCTACCTGCGCTGGGCGAGATTGGCCAAGTGGCACAGTCATTCTGCAAGGTGTCAATTGCCCAGGAAGCTTCCAAACTGACACTTGGGTCAAGGAATTCACCTTGTGATGAGTAAGAGGGTCTTGATCTCCAAGTGGAAGCAAGAATCTCCAAGTGGACTCAAGAACTGAAGTTTAACTAAAGTGGGAGAGGACACTAGTCAACTTCATGTCAGTCTCAAGCTGACTCATCCTTTCTCCAAATCTCCTATATATAGAGCTCTCTCATGAGGTCTAGGGAGGCTGGAATTTTGTGCAAGTAAGGAAGTGCTGTTGGTTTGTGTATAGAACTATTGGGTGATTGCTTTGAAGGAGGTGAAGAGGAGATTTCTTTCTGCTGGGAGGTGTTGCTGGATTGGGCCTATTATGGTTGTAACACTCTCAGAACTTTACTTCTTCCATTAATAAAGTATTTGAGGTTCTTCTATATGCATGTGTCTCTATGGTGAATTGATGCTTGTATATTTGATTTATTCTAATCCTTGAATCAGTTATGGATGTATGCTTCTTGTAGTCTCCTTTCTTTGTGCTTTTACAGGATCTTTGTGTAGCTGGGCCGGTGAAAGAGCAAGGAGCTAGGAGCAAGCAGCAAGAGGGAAGATTGGATCAACCATTAGCGGAAGATAACGGTTAGTGGATCCCTTTTCTCTTCTCTCTCTCATCTCATAAAGAAGTAATCTTGAATAGCTTTGTATTCAGTTGTTGCTGAGGTACTATCACCCTTAGAGTGGAATAGGGTCATTCCGTATTGGATACTTTTCCCAACAACACCAGTGCCGCTCAAACTATGACCCCAATCAAAGAGCTGTTCTGAGTCCTTCAGGCTCTGTCTTGTTCCACATTTCTCCTGAAGCTATCAACCAAATGCTGCAGTTCCAACCTACAAAGCCACTGGTCCCTCTGTCCATGCAGATTTTATTAGAGCAGGGTGCCAAGATCTCCAATTCACAAATTACAAGAATTGGACAATTATTTATGCTTCCAGAGTGTCAGCCCAAGCAGCCTCCCCCTTATCTGCATGTCTGGTTTAATGACATAGGGAGACTATTAGTAGATATGATATCCTCCATTCTGGGGTTCAAGACCAGTGGGTTTGTAGATGAGACAACACTGGTGGTACTATCCATTTTTACCCCAGGACAGCCCCCTGCTGTCTAGTATGACTATGCCTCATTTATAGCCAACAAAATTCATGAACAGTTCATGAATTTGGAGAGAGAGAGGGTATTCAAGTACACCTCCTACATATATCATCTGATATTGTACAATCAGCCTGATGCCTTTCCTCTTTTCCTCAAGAAAATAGATGCAAAGGGAGACAGAAGGTCTGTAATGTTCTGGACATCAGTATGTCATCACATTCATTATTCACCATACAACTACTGTGAATTTATTGACCTATTCATCCATCCAGCCTTGTCATTGCTGCAAATTTCACCTCCTCCTAGACTCACTGATGATATGCAGAAAATCCTTCAGCTGTCCAAGAACTATAGCATAGGGGATTGGTACTTTTACCAACACCATACAGTGATCAGTATATATGGCTGTGAGTTAGCACCATACCGGCTACAAAAGTATGTTCCCATGAGACTCTTTGCTCTAGAGTACTTCAGACAGTTCGGCAATGCAGATATGATCCACTTCCATAGAAAAAACAAGAAGGCACAGCTCAAAATTAAGCATCAATTGGGTCCATTCATCTTTAACAAGAGAGAAGAAGCTTAGGATGAGGCAGACCAAATGCTAAAAGCCCTCCAGCTCAAGACAAGCTTCTATTGGGCACCCTATGACCCTAACCACTTCATAAGCCTCAGAAGAATCAAGCATAGACTTGCTACATATGACCACATTAGCATTCCAGAGGTTGAACAATATGCTAATCAAATAGAGTGGAAAAAGAGCACATTAGTGGAAGATTATAGTGAAGAAGAAATAGCAGAGAAAGATATTAAAACTTTAGAAAAGGCAGTTGACTTGGAATATTTTCGACAGGTCTGGTCTTCAGGCATTCATCATCGTGGAGAAGTTGCTTCTTCATCCACCATTCCTCAGCAACCTGCCAAAACAGCTAATCCATCAGTAGACATGACTAAAGGCAAGACAGTCCAGCAAGAAGAATCACCTCCAAATGTAGAGCAGCAGGAGCAGCAGGAAAGCAGAGTCAAACAACCTACCCACACAAAACAGCAAACACATGAACAATTTCCTCCAAGACAGGAGGTAACAATTGACTCCTCTGTATTACAAACACCTGTTAATGAAGACATGACAAGAAAGAGGGATAGGCAAGAGGACACTCCTCTCACTACCTCTATGGACCAACAAGGAGAAAAGAGACAAAGGTTAAACCCTTTTTCTGAGGAGGAATTACCAGAAAGGCCAATTGACAATATGCCCCCTCCTAGTATCGAAACATCAACCAGTTCTTTACAAAAAGGACAGGACATTCCACATGGGACAGAGGTGAGCTCTTCAAGGCAGAAATCAAAGGCAGACTCCAGCATCAAGCAGCAATTCATTGACATAAAGAAAAGGAATGAGCCCCTCAAGCACCAAATCTACAACCATCTCCTGAAAATGGCACCAACGAATCAGCAGAGATTAATGTCTGCTTATGACATTCAAGAAAAAAAAGTGACTCTTAGTCATTTCAGGCCTACCATACAGCAACCTCAAACAGCTGCAGATTACATCAGAACTAATCTGGAAATTTTTTCCAGAGATATCCACCCCTTGGATCAAATTGAGCTACACAGACAAACAGGGGAAATGATATATTCTACATTAGCTGATAAGACCCTGTTGGCACACCAACTGCAAAATTCTCTACACAACACTGCAGCTCAATTGGAATTGGAGAAAGCATCATCTCAGGCCAAGGACAACAGAATCAAGTCCTTGGAAGAGATCATCATAGAGTTGGGTCATGATCCAAAGGACCCTAAGGGTGTGCAAGCATTGTTGAAGAAAAGGGATGAAGACATAGCAGCTATGAGAAAGCACATCAAGCTGCCAGCTGGCCTTCACCCTCAAACTGGAGAAGTGGCAGAGCAGAAGAAGGATCAAGATGTAGTGGCCCTACTCCTGAGTTTATACAAGAGGTTAATGGAAACAGAGAGTGCACTAGAGGTGGCACTAAAATCAAGACAAGGTGAGGCACCAATGCAACCAACACAGATATTTGCATCCACTGAAGGTGTGCCACTTTCTACTACTACAGCAGCTCCTCCTACAGGACAAACATCAGAAGTTGGTCCTTCAACATCAGCACCAGCAACAGCACCAGATCAGGGGCCCAGCCTGAGTATGCAGAACATGATGAAGGAGTTGGACGCTCTAGAAGCACAGATGGCTGAGTTGCAAGGAACCAAGGATAAGTTGGCTGCCATTGAGGAGAAATATGATAAGTCCAAGCAAAGTGTAGCTGAAAAAAAAAGAGAGGTAAGAGCTCTTGAGAAGAAAATAAAGGAATTGGAAAAGGAACTCTCTCTTGATAAAATTGTGGTTGAAATTAAGAAGATCATGTGGACCAACATTGGTCAATCTATAACAGACCAGTGGCAATACATAGAAACTATCCATGAGCATATGGATCTAATAGGCAAGGCCCAAAAAGAAAGTCAAAGAGCGAGAGCATCTCTTGGAAACATGCCTAAAATAGCTAATAGGATGATCAATGTCCTGAATAACCGCACTGGCCCTCTGCTGGCAGCAATGGGTATCACTAACAGGACTGATACCATTTTACTAGTGAAGAGAGTGCTCACTTTAAGAAATCATGTGCAAACATTGGACAGAAGGTGTCAGGAGATGTAGACAGAGGTGAACAGATTCATTGAGAAGATTACAACATTGCATAACAGAGGCCTTCCCAGCTTATATGGATCTAATAGGCAAGGCCCAAAAAGAAAGTCAAAGAGCGAGAGCATCTCTTGGAAACATGCCTAAAATAGCTAATAGGATGATCAATGTCCTGAATAACCGCACTGGCCCTCTGCTGGCAGCAATGGGTATCACTAACAGGACTGATACCATTTTACTAGTGAAGAGAGTGCTCACTTTAAGAAATCATGTGCAAACATTGGACAGAAGGTGTCAGGAGATGTAGACAGAGGTGAACAAATTCATTGAGAAGATTACAGCATTGCATAACAGAGGCCTTCCCAGCTTAGTAACCAGTGCAGGAAGGTTACTTTCTCATGAAAATTATGCCAAGAGGGTAGACACATATGCCACAAATCAAATCACTACAGCAGCAAGTACCTCAGAGGGAACAGGGCCCCCATCTGGGCAGGATCTCTATGACAAACTAGAGAATTTGTTTTTTATTATGAATGAGATCAGACATCTTTTTGAAGTGCCTCCAAACTACTACAAATATACTGAGGCAGAGGAAACTTTTGGAATAATCTTAAGGCACCAATTGCCTACTCAGGAATGGTGGATAGGCATGATACAAACACTGCTGTAAAAAACAGATTATTCACCATATTTTTGTATTTTCATCATAAAAGTCAGCAGTTTCAGAAAGTTAATACATATTTGTTTTGACTGGGAGAGAGATTAAGGAAAAGGCCAACTCAGCAATCCAGCTTGACCAGCAAAAGCAGATGACTACAGATGCAGATGACGGGGCTGAGATAGCCGTGCCTCGACAGAGCAATAAAGAGCGTATCACTCAGAATCAATACAAAGTACCCAACCGACCCAGTTGCCTCCAAAAGTCAAAGAATTTCTGACAAAGCTGAAAAGGCATTCATTGTATATTTAAAGTAGCAATAACTTTTGTATCTGCTATTTTTGAAAGTTGGTAAACGCAGTTATTGAGCAAATGACTCAGCGTTAAGATATTTTGTAAAAACGATTGTATATATATCCCCACGCATGAACTTTCTGGGGTTGTTGATTTTTCTTTTGGAGAAGCTATGCTGTAATTTCAGACTTTTAATACAGGAAGCTAATGGAATTTCTAAAGTTCTGAGTTGTTTTGATGTGTTGTGTTGTGATTTCTTACTGCTACAGGATTCCTACGCTGTTTCATGTCACAATAATTTTTCTGAACCATCTTGTTATGTATTTCGTTCTTTCATAATCCGCTCATGTTCAATATTTCACAGGTTTAATAGCACAGAAAAAGAATAGTTCGGGATTTGTTCATTAAAACACCCTAAACTCAATCTATGTTGTTATGAATGTTTTCTTCAGCATTAGTTATGAATGTGTAATTCTTAGTTGCTCTCCTTCATACTAAATCTTTCACAGTAAATACTGTTCAGGAATTCAAAGATTCTTAGTTGCCTCTCACTGGCTGGACATATTCCATATTCACAATTTGAAGTTTGTTTCATGATATATCTATATGGCCCTGCAGTTTCATCACTCTCACCCAATACCTCAAACAACACATAATCACAGACTCCATTGCCCAATGGACTGAACCTTCTGAAGATCTCATCTCAGCTGCTAGAAGACATCATTCAACCAAAACTTTAAAACAAAATTCAGTACATCATAACTAGCCTAAAACATTATCAAAACAAAGCTAAATCCTAAAGAGAGAGCCCTCTCTGATTGCAGGTAGGCTAGGAACCGTGATCCAAAGATTGGTCTGTGGTTACCTCGGTCGTATTCCCTTAGGAGTCAAAGGGAACAACATGAGTGATAACAGGGTGTACAAGAAAGCAAGTAGCAAAGGACTATCAGAAGAGAGAGGAATCGAACTAGGAACCAAGCGCAAGACAAAGGTTGGTCTCCTTTATTCTTCTCTCATCTATATTTCATAAAGGAAAATGAATGTAGCTTTACTTTGTTTGCTTCTAAGGTAGCTACCAAACCTTAGTGGGATTAGCAGTTCTGCATAGACACTTTTCCCTGTAACAAAATGGCGACTCCGCTGGGGACCGACTAGGTTGTTTGTTTATCTACATTTGTTTACTTTATAAACTTACAGACGGAGCCTGAAGTTGAGCCAGGTAGCTTTCGAACTGCATTTGCTATGCAAATGAAAAGTAGATGAATGCCGCTTCAGTCAATCTCTGGGTTTTGTTTATGAATTAAACAACTGATTTACAAACTCTCTAATTGCCCTTGTGGTGGCTCTAGTAACCTCCTTAGATCTACCCCTGTTGTTGATTTACTAATTACCACTTGCTCGGCCAAAAATCCCTGAACTGAACTACAAACTATGACCCAGAACCCAAGCAAAGTCTCATCTCTGACCCAGCGCACTCTCTGTTCTGTGAATTTGAAATTCAGCGCACTTCCTGAGTGTAGTAGGTGCGCTACATTTCAAGTTCACTATGTTATAGGTGCGCTGATCGGACTAGGTATTGTTCCTAAATTTTGGTTTCTATGTTCATTCTTTTCAGTTCTATCCATGAGTTTTGTTGCCTGTAGTCAGTATACCTCTGTTTGAAACCCCTTTCATTGCTGATATTCCGCCTCCATTGTGCAAAGAACTGTAAATGTTTTTGTGTATTTGTTGAGTCATTTTCAGTTCTCCTTTGCAAAAAATAACGTAATTGTACTTCCGTTTCTTGATTTGAAAGTGTTGCAAGTGTCGTTTTCAGTCATAGAAGAGAGTCTGATTGCTCTTGATAGTCGATTACCCTGTTACTGTTTTATTTGATCTGAATTTGTAGTTTTTCTAGTGTCGAAAGCAAGTCTTCATTTCCAAATCGCAAAGTGTTGTCATTGTCTTCATTTTTTATTTTGAAAAGAAACTTGTTAGTAATTGTCGCTTGAAAAGTAATTCAGATTTGCGCATTAGCTTTCTTTTTATCATTCACATATTGAGAAAGCTGAAAACAAATACATGCATGTGCATTTTCATTTATACTGTTTGATTGGTTTGATTTAGGACAGTGCATATAGTGTGTGCTCTTTGCTCTTTGTTGAAAGAATTATGTCTTTCTTTCCTTAGTAGCTAGGATTTTCATTGCACAAAGAAGATAAAAGACTGTTTATCATCTTATATTGCATTTTAGGAATTGTACATCTACATCACGCGGTGAACCTGAAAGGCAAATTTCTTAAGCAAGATCAACTATAAAATAAATTTAATGAATCTAACAACGCTTTGGAACCTAATGCAAAACATCTAGAAGTCTAGGCTAGAGACGTATTCCGGCGTCGTAAAGCCTGGTAACTGTTGTTCTCACTGTTGGTTGGGTGATTCCTCTACTTTGAGACGATAAGTGCCAGTACAGACTTGTGCTCCCACGTACCGTCGAGTATATTTTGGGAGACCACAATAGGCTTAATCCTTTATCCAAAGGAATCCGTGTCTGCCGCCCTATCGATCACAATGCACTGAACACAGCATTCGGGAAGATTGACTGCCGTACAGTAAAAATTATTCTGCAGTTTTTCGATTGGTTTGGTAATCCTTCTGCCTAGATTTCCAGATCAGTCCCTTTCATTCCTTTTCAGACTCCTTAACAGAAAAGGTCCATCTGAGCACTTGTCACTTCAGGCTCATTAAAAATCGAAGGCGACTAGAGTCATCTTTTGTTTTTTCTCGACTCTTTAAAATTGAAAAAACAAGTTGTGTCAAAAGTGTCTAAAATTCATCTAATTCGGAAACATACTTCCCCTTTATTTTTAGTCGATCGAGTAATCCAAAATCGTGGAAGAAAGTCAATTGAAACCCGTCGTTCGCGGAGGCTTACGAGTCAACCGTCTTTGTCTCTAGAATCGAAACTATTACAGACAAAGCGAACTCGTTTAACAGGTTCCAAATCTCCCGGTAAAGTTAGAACAAGTGTTCTAACAACATCAGAGACTCCGGTTACTCCAAAAATTTCTGGTATCCCTGCCTTTACAGAAGAAGTTCAGCAGCCACCGAAGGATAGTAGTATTGATCCTAATCTGAGGGTAAACACTTGTATCACTGAACCAGTTCCATCTACAACCGGTTCAGAGAGTGTTGTTCCCCAAACATCTGTCGCTGCAGATTCCATACCTTCTTCGGCACGAGAAATATTCTATGACCTGATGGTCTACCTCTTCCACCTGGTCCGATTGCTATAGAAGAGATTGTGGAGGATCCTCCATCTAGTACTCCATCACAATTTGGAGTCGGGATCACTCTATATCCTTCTTCATCAGAAGTTAGTCTATCGCCAGCGGAAGCTCCTATAGAATCGCCAGGTAATCTTTTGGATAGACTAGAAATGTCTAAACAACCGTCAACATCTAGGACTGTGTCATCCGACACAGCGACGGCAGAACTTCCTGCTATCACTCCAACAATGTTCGCTAGTATACCATCTGTCCCAACTATCTCTCAATCGCTAGAAGGAGCCCACTCAGGGGCTATTTCGACGGTATGGTCCATTCCTGTTTGTTCATCCAGAATAGTATCCGGAAACTCTTATGTTGAGTCTCAGCAAATTGATCCATTGGGATGTCAATTTGGGTAGTCTGGTCCTCAAGGGAAAACCATTCCTTTAAGTACCGGATTACCGCCGTATGGGGGGCAGTATACCCTTTCATTGTCCCCTCCGGGAGGACAGCCATATGGGAGTTAACAACAAAATTCAGGTTATGCTGGAATTATGTCTAGCGGTTGGGTACCGATACTACCTCAACAACCAAGAGTTGTATATTCGATGCAACAATGTTTACCTATGTAAAATATACCAAATACGCCAGCTACTGTGACGGTGTCGCAAGCACTACCTATTGTATGCCAACCTCAGGTTTCTCAGGTTGTAATGCAACAACCCCTTGACCCTGCGAATCAACCATAATCTCCGACTGGTGGAATGACACAGGTCCAAACGGGTACAATTACCCCTCATCTTGGTCAAACAGTTACTATCGGACAACAATACATGGCTTCACAACCATGGCTAGTGCAATACCAACAACCGTAATTTCAACAAGTATACCAAGGATCTGAGCAACAAATCTTTGCAAATAGTGGGCAGCCGTATATTCAAAACGGTCAAAATCAACCATTCTACAATGGTCATGCCCACCAACCTTACCAAAGTTACTAGCATCAAATGCATTATGCTCGTATGCAAAGACCAACTGCTCAGGCGATTCCATCTTATCCTAAGTATGCTTCACCTAACCTGAATCAACAGTTACCCTTCGTGGCAACTTTAAAGTTACCTGATTTAAATCGGTTAACAAACGATCCAATCGCTTACGCCCCTTGGTGGCCAATGATTCCGCATAAACTTCCATCAGATATTCCTAAATTTAATGGAAATCTGGGTGAAGATCCGTCGAATCATGTGATGACCTTTCATCTGTGGTGTTCATCAAACACCCTAAACGATGATTCGATTAGGCTTCGCCTTTTTCAGAGGACGTTAACTGGTCCGGCAACAAAATGGTATATCGAATTGCCCATAGCTTCGTTTGATAACTTCAATACCCTAGCCACAACCTTTCTAACCCATTTTCGGTTACTAATAAGGTACGAAACGAGAACGGAACTTCTTACCAATTTCAACAAAACAACGGCCACTCAAATATCTGATCATATACATGAGTGGTGACGTCGTCGTAGAATGGTAAAAACGTATGTTCCTGATCAGCTTTTATCTGAATGGTTTATTAAGTCATTATTGCCTTCCATTACGGAAGATGTGGCAAAAGGGGGAGTCGTCACCAAAGAGCAAGTCATTGCTCATGCGCAATATTTAGACTTGATTTATACTCAGTCTGGCATGCTCTACGATAAAATACCTGACGCTCCCAGACCGAAATTTTCGGTCCCCCTTCCTCCTAAATCAAACAATGACTCTCATGCTGGCGATGGCGTGATAGGCGCAACAGACATGAAATTGACAAAGGCTACATATAAAAAGGCCCATAATATTTCCAGTCAAAATGCAAAAGAAGAACTTCTTGCCTCAGAAGTAAATGTCGTCTCAACAGATAAAGGCAAAGAAACCAAGCAACCAGGGGACAAGAAGAAAAACAAAGGGAAGAAGAAGAAATAGGAGGAATCATCACCTGAAAATTCTTCTACAAACCCTTCTGGAAATAGGAAACCAAATCGTCCATGCTTTATATGCGATGAGGATCATTGGATAGCAGATTGTCCACACAGAGCTGAGCTTAAAAAATTCTTCAAGAATTCAAAAACCTCGGCAATATTAACTGATCCGTTTCCAAATCCAGGGACAAATCTGGTTGACAGTGGAAATGCTTTCCCGTCTCAAGTGCTGATGTTGTCAATTTCCAAATAGCAAAATGATGCTTTGATATCAACAAGGAACAAAGATTACGGGAATCCACAGCTGTCGAACAACAAGGATAAAGGTCAACCAAGTAGTTCGACAACAAATTTGACAGAAGTTGCGCCGCCCATCATTCTTGAGTTGACAATAAAACTGCCAAAGGGAGTAGTACACAAGTCAACATTTAATCCTCGTGCTAGAGCGGCACAACATTATAATATAGTGGAAGATTTGGCCTAATCGCCATCCGCTATGTCGACACTTGAGGTACTGCAAAATTGACCATCCCAAAAGGAGGCTATATTATCAGCCATTGGTTGGATAGACCCAAAGGATTCCAATCTTGTATCCTTTAATCATAAAGGATACGATCCTCAGTTGCCAGCTCAACTAGCTTTCCTCATTCAAGTGAAAGCCCTCAACAAAACTGTTCATCAAACAATTATTGATGAGGGGGCATCTACATGTATTATGTCGATGAGTTGCTGGAAAACTTTAGGATCTCCGACCTTGTCGCGATCTTCGACGACATTAAAAGCATTTGACGGACGAACATATACCCCATATGGTACTCTAAGTAACTTGAAGGTTGAACTAGGGGGGAAAACAATAGAAATAGATGTTGAAGTAATCGACGGAAACCTCGATTACAACATCCTACTGGGAAGACCATGGATATATGTTATGGCTGCTGTTGTGTCAACCTATTTTAGGAAGATTGCATTTCCCTTTCAAGGAGGGATTACAATCGTCGATCAACAAACCTTCCTCCCCAATGGTTCTCAAGTTACGGGAAGCATTTTGATGATCCATGGAAGCCCCCATTCGCTTCAAAATATCGGAGTAGGCCTACTAAAAGACCCTATATTAATGGGAACTTTTTACCTTCCGCCTCCAATCAATTTGGTGGAAGTAGCGTCGGTAGGAACCTGCAATATGATATCTTCGATTAAAAAGATCTCAGAAAACGATATCAACATGGATCATACACAGGTATTGCCTCCAAGTGCAATAGAAATATTGTAGCAATCAATGTTCCTAGCATGGGAGGCAAACCCAAATCAACGCTCATCAAGCATTTGGGTAGATAGGTCTAAGGAAAATGGCACCCCTTCAGATCCTTGGTCATGAGTGCATGACACCGACGAAGGAATTGTTCAATAAATGGTAATTGAAGGGGCACCATGGGAAGATTACCACCATCATTCCCTTCTTCCGGATTGTGAAGAAGATACTCCTGATGACCTTTATCATCTTTCAGTTTTTTATTTTCTATCAAATACTGTAAACACGGTGGATTCCGAGCGAAACTTGTCCAACATTGAAGAGACTATCGCGATAAATATCTCGACCAAAATAGATGTTGTAGAGAATATTTATGTTGGAAAATGTTGTTCTCTTTCAGAATTGGAAATATATAACATTTTTTTTCGTGAATTCAGAGATGTCTTTGCTTGGTCATATGAATAAATTCCAGGCATTGACTCGAGTATAGTTGAACACGAAATCAAGATGTATCCAGATGTCAAGCCAATACAACAACGCCTACGGTAGGTTCACCCCAAGAAAGCTGCTGCCATCAAGGCAGACGTTGAAAAGCTTCTCCATGCTGGTTTCATTTACCCGGTTCCTCTAACTGATTGGGTATCGAATATTGTTCCTGTTATGAAAAACAAGGAACGATTAGAGTGTGCGTCGATTATAGGGATGTAAATCAAGCTTGTCCAAAAGACAACTACCTTACACCCTTCATTGACCAAATAATTGATGAATGCGCCGGATGTGAAATCTTTTCGTTTATGGATGGATTCTCCGGGTATAATCAAATAAATATCCGCCCACAGGACCAGTCAAAGACTACATTTATTTGTCCGTGGGCCATATTTGCATACCGAAAATTACCCTTTGGTTTATAGAACGTAGGGGTGACATTTCAGAGGGCAATGAATTATGCCTTCCATGACGTCAAAAACATCGTTCAACCATATCTCGACGACCTTCCGGCTCATTCGTGAAAGTGGACTGATCATCTGCAGCATTTAAGAGCGATATTTCTACGTTGCCGACACTACAAGATACGACTCAATCCACACAAATGTGTGTTCTGCGTCAATTCTGGTCATTTACTTGGCTTTGTAGTCTCGAAAGATGGGATTCAGCTCAACCCATGTAAGGTTCAGGCAATCATAAATTTGCCTCCACCTTCGAATTTTCTTCAGATTCAGAAACTCCAAGGGAAAGCAAATTTTCTGAGGAGGTTCATTCCAAATTACGTCGAACTTGTTAAAGGTTATACACATCTATTGAAAAAGGAAGTGCCCTTCATCTGGGATCAGGTTGCGCAAGCTTCCTTTGATGCTTTAAAAGAATCCCTAATGAAAGCATCATTAATGTACGCTCCTGATTATTGAAAATACTTTAACCTGTATCTGGCTGCAGCGGATACAACCATCGCAATGGTTTGAGTTCAAGAAAACAACGGAATTGAACATCCTATATATTATTTAAGTAAGAACTTAAATGATACAGAAAGCAAATATTCTTATGTTGAAAAGCTAGCGCTCGCAGCTGTTCAAGCGATACAGAGATTTCGACACTATGTCCTCTTTCGAAAAACTACCATTTTGTCAGATTGCAACCCCATGACTTATATATTGTTGTGACAGTTGCTGGGGGGCAAATATTCAAAATGGATAGCAATCCTACAATAGTTTGATCTAGAATTTGTAAAATCCAAGTCAAAGAAAGCACTGGTTTTCGCAGAATTATTATGCGATCTCCCATCGTCGTCCAACGATGAAACATCTGAAGAAACGATCGTGGACGAAAATTTGTTTTTGATATCTTCAAGCAGTATGTGGTATGGGGATATAATCATTTATCTCCAAACCCAAAAATATAGGCCCAATACCTCCCGCTCCGAACAAAAATGTATTCGATACCAATCAAAAGACTACATGATCGTCGGTGATACACTTTACCGTCGTGGTGTCGATACAGTTCTACAGAGGTGCCTCACCCATGAGGAGGCCGAAAAAGTCCTAAATGATTGCCATTTTGGCGCGTGTGGGGGGCATCAATCCGGTTACACTACGGCGCAAAAAACTTTACGAGCAGGGTACTTCTGGCTAACAATGTTCAAAGATTGCATAACCACAGTCAGAAGTTGCCATGCGTGTCAAATTTTCGATAGCAAAACCAGAAGACCACCCGCACCTCAGTAACCAATAGTTGTTGTTGGGCCATTCGCCAAATGGGGAATCGATTTCATGACATGTAACCCCACCTCGACCGGGGGGCATGGGTATATCATAGTCGCAGTTGACTATTTTACCAAATGGGCCGAGGCAATGCCTACATTAGAGAACACTGGTGAAACAACTGCCCTCTTCTTTTTAAATCATGTAGTCGCCAGATTCGACGTCCCACAGGCTATAGTCACAGATCATGGATCGCATTTTCGCAATCACATGATGGTCGAATTAGCTGCCAAATTAGGGTTGTCTCACGACAGCTCTACTCCATATTACCCGCAAGCCAACGGACAAGTTGAAGCAATCAACAAGGTCCTGAAGCGCATGCTGCAAAGGATGATTGGAGTTCATAAAAGGAGTTGGCACCTGATCCTGTACTTAGCCTTGTGGGCTTACCGAACATCGGTAAGGAATGCAACCGGGTTTACACTTTTCCAACTGGTGTATGGCCTAGAAGCAATCTTACCAATCCAGTGTGAAATCTCATCCCTCAAACTTGCAATCGACCTTCTCCCCGGGACTTCAAAAAAGGAGGCTCGTTTCTTGGAACTAATCCAATTGGATGAAACCCATCGTGATGCTTCTTTGGCTAATGAATCCCATAAGAAATGAGTCAAGGCGTAGTTTGACAAGAATGTCAAACCTCGTGTCCTCTCAGAAGGTGACTTGGTCTTGCTTTATGACCAAGAATCCGATAAATTGGGGGCAGGTAAATTCAAGTCTTTATGGATGGGCCCCTATATTGTTAAGTGAGTGTTAGCAAAAGGAGCCTACGAGTTAATGGATTATGACGAGATTCCACTAGCACAACCTCGTAATGGGTTGTACCTTAAGCATTACTATGTGTGATTCGGTGTGGTAACCTATATGCTTTTGTTACATTTTTGTTTTCGCTAAAGTATTTGTTTTGGTCAAGTAAATCCACTTTTTACATTTGTCGTAGATGTTGAACCTATTGGAATCTTTTGTTGGATATGCCGACGGAGAAAGTCGTAGTTCTTAGAACCTATCTTCTGCAGCCTGGGCCATTTTTGACCCAAGCGGTGAGTTAGTAAGTTTTAGAGGGGTATGCATTGGTCGGTCAACGAATAACATCGTTGAATATAGCGCGTTGATAGAACTTCTCTCTGATGCCATCACACATGGCATATGCCGACTGGTCATCAGGCTAGACTCACAACTCGTCATACTACAACTCACTGGTATCTACTCCGTCCGAAATCCAGCTATCTATCGCATGTTCCTAATGTTCAAGATTTTGGAAAGGCAATTTGATTTTATTCAATATCAGCATATTTCCAGAACCTTAAACACATTAACTGACTCATTGGCAAATTATGTGTTAGATAGACATTTGCAACATTTATAAAAAGAAGCATCTCATCAATATTTTGATCAGGATCATACAACTTAACCAAAATAAAACTCCAAAAATCAAAAATATATATATAACTGTTTATGGTTTACACATAATGTTCTGTAACCAAGACAAAATTGGTCAAATGACCCAAAACTCAAAACTCTAGGTGGCACCCTAGTCTAATGATGCTCGTGATAACAAGTCACAGCCTGTGCGATCATGCGTAAAAGCCTAGTCCATCGTCTTGGCACACCAGTAGTATGCCGCTGCAACCTCAAAGGCAGCTCGTCAATCCTCAAATCTGGAATACCGAGAGTGAGGCCCTCGACCTGATCCTGTAATGCTGAAAGAGTCTCAGCCACATCGAGGTCGCGAAGGATATCCCTTCCAACAGCCTCTCCTGTTGGGCGGAAGCTGACACTCTTAGGCGTACTACTAGCCGAACAGGACCGACATCTGCATGAACACATGAGTTTTGATTAGTCTTGATAGAGTAAAGCACAAGGACATTATAAAAGAAAAATGATAAATAGGAATATGGTCAAAGAATTTACCAATGGCACCCCACTATTCGCCAGCTGGCAGTACCAAATCTGGGTCACCCCGGAAGTCCATACCAGCATATGGATACTCGGAATAAACCATCTCCTGACGATCAAACCACCCAAAGAAGGTATCTAAAAAGGAAATCTGAGACTGACCAGCATGCTTAGACATAAGGTCGACCCATCTCTGCATACGTGGTTCAGTCGGTGGAGGTAAACCGAGTGCAATATACTGCGGCTGCATCAGTGGTATCTTTTCCAAGGCGACGGTGGTCAATATAGAACCATATCCAAAGTTCTTCAGTCTCCCGCTCTTCACCTTGGTCAACTGTTCTTTCATCATAAGGAGTACTGCGTCACACCAGTTGAACACCTTCGGTTGGAGACATTCCAAGGCGTACTGCATATAAGATCGGTTGGCCACATGAAGAGCTGCACCACCAGCCATCCTACCAAAAGTGAATAGAATAGTCCTCAAGGACCTATTAGTGACATCTCGGATGATGATCTTGCCGTCTTTACTCGACTCAGATCCCTCTCTGCAATACCTGCGAACATAATCTCTCATAGATTCACCTCCTCAGGCCGAACCTGATAAAGAGATGGGGGCACCCCGCCTCGATAAGCCGGTCAAAAAATAGATGTCCACTACAGTCAAGGGGATGAATTTGCCCCTAATCTGGAACACCTAGCTGGTAGAATCCCAAGCATCGAGCAAATACTGCAGCAAGTTGATTTGTTGTCTCATGCTAGAAATGCGGAAAAACTTCAGCAAGTCACAGTTCAACAGTGCGTTTAGTGTAACCGGATCATGTAAATCAAGCATGTCCTCTTCTTCATGCTCACGTTCTCGCCATGTAATAGTCATCTTGCTCCAAAAATCTCTGAAAACAAACAAGAGAAGAGTTAGATCATGATTTGGTGAGAAACAGACAAAATTTCCGTCAAAAAACCGTGCATAAATTTCATTCCTTGCGCTCATCGCACCTACAGTAGTGTTCTGGGTGCGTTGCATGTCAGTTGGCCAGTAGACAGGCTAACATCCAACGCACCTTTCGATACAAAAAGGGTGCGATGGAGCTAGGGCAAGTTTTTCAAACCCCAGAGGCTCAGAAAAACCAGAAATCAGGCTCAGAATGCAAAATGGAAAGCATGAAATGAAAGAGGTCAGGTTTAGCTCCTACCTGGTCTAGATGGCGCCGAAAATCGTCCACAGAATCTCCCAGAATCAGCTGATGAAAATTAAATGGGGAAAGCACCTCCAAAGCTCCAACAAGCCAAAGTTCAAATGAAATGGTAAAATGAGAGATAAAAGCACTTTTAAATTACTTTTTACGTAATTTGAGTAAAATATTAGTGTTCTAACTCATTTTTCAAACATATATTGTTCATTTCTAACTAGTTTGATGAAGAAATTGAAAATGCAGTACAATCTTTGAAAGAACAAAGCTATTTATGGTAAAGTCAAGAAATGACCGTTGTATCGAGCAGTTTTAACGTGGACTTCATGCTCGTTAAAAAATAAACATAAGCAATAAGCAATTGTTTCCCCCAACGTTTAAGCTCAATAAAAAATGAACCAATTCCCGGTAAATAACCATCGTGAATGTAGTACTTCAGCCTTTAAAGCCTTGGTCATGTTCCCATCATCACCTCCACTCTGTATTGGCCGATCATTCACCTCCATTTCATTGTTTACCCCTTTTGAGGAACAACTGCGAAGAGTGATCCCACTAGCCATCCTTGTAACACTGTCGTGATTGGAAAATTCCAAACCTTACCTGGAATCAGCTGCTACCCAATTTTATCACTCGTTCCTCAAAGATGAGTCTCCTTTAAGCTCTTTTCAACTGACTCGTAAAATATGAAAAGATTGCCAAGCCATTGGCCTCTCCAACTCGTTAAAGGGACCATAAGTTCTATCCCTCCTTTAGATTTTAATCTTTTTGGACCTGAGGGATTATTACACAAAAAGATCGAGCGCTTGTTTTGTTCGGCTCATTAAAAGTATAGAAAATTCATCCCTTTTGTATTGTTTTATACTTATTCGGACTTAAGGGATTAGATGACGAAAAATGATTTTTGGAGTTTCCTTTACGTCTCTTTTCAGACTCTCTAAAATTGAAAAGGACTGAGTTATCTTTGTCATTAAACTCATTAAAACCTAATAGCAACAAACTTGTCCATAGCAGACAAGAATGAGTTTCACTATCGCTAGGCTCGTTAAAACATAGCGATGGGTTTTCATGAAGTGAAAATTATAGAACAAGCATATGTTATCCTCCTCAAGCTTGACAAAAATAAAGAGGTACTGGTCAGCAATGACTGGGGAAAAATTAGGAAGAAAACTTGAAGAAACTTTGTTGGTAGCAAGTCGCTCTTGAACATGACACTTTCACTCCGCATCCAAGTCAGGTTGGGTTGTTTCATTCACTGGTCACATCACCATGGTCCCATCACACCATCCACATTTGGGGTTAATGCTACCAATCCATCACGTCAGTGTCGCTGATATGTTCAAGAGAAGTCACTCAGAGAATTCACCTGTGTCTCACCCGCTGCAATACATTTACACTCCATTCTTTCATGACCGCCACCCTGAACCTTATATCACCAGATCGTTTTCACCTCCATTAAAATCATTTGCTCTATTCCGTGTCATTGATGTGGGATTCATTAAGGCCCTCCTATGATGGATCGCTTCTTGTCGACATCAGCTCATTATCCAAGAAGTCAATCTAGGGACACCCCTTTCAGTACTTTGAAGCTTGCATGCCTCAATGGCAAGTTTCTCACTTCTGGCGACAGGTTTACATCAATGGCCTTCTACCGAATGATTTTACGTGGTGTTCGACACCAAGTCCTTTATTCACACCACGTGAATTGTACTGTAGTACCTTGAGGATCATTATCATTATCGGTGATTCCTCTCGCGCCTATTAACAACTTACATCATTAGCTGGTAATCAGGCGATGCTTTTCCATGTTCGACTCCAGAACATCTCTCACATGGAACGACTTGTACTTTGAGTGAAGATCGAATGAGATTGAAGACCCCGGATCTAGTTTCATCCATTCGGGCTGCGATATATATTTAGGGAAATAAAGACATCAAATGTACATCATTGCTGCAGAGATAATCATCCAATCAAAGGGATGATGGCTCTACCAGAATCATCAGTCTACACTCAGACGATTGTCTGTCATGTACATGAAAATGAATTTATAAAGCTGAGCATGGGAATGCCTGCCTCAGCTAGATCATGAAAATATTATGAGGGTAATGTATTATATTGTATCTTATTATAGGTCTCCTCCTAGCTTGAAAGAACTTCGGATCCTCATGATAAATCATTTCACCCAACATCAAAAAAGATTAATGACCTCATGCTTTAGGGGGAAACTATTATAGACATTTTGGGGCACTACAACCCCAAGCATGAAATGTCCATAAACCAAGGGCTCGTATGTCCCTAAAAGTGTTGTTCTAACCCTTAAAGGAACAAGGTCAACTGATTACAGCTTCTCCCAGAAGTTCTCCATGAAAAACTGCTCAGAACTGGTCAAAACAGGATCATTTCACCTGCTCCATAGGCAAAGTGCGTTGCATCTCACCTAAGTACACTATGTGGGTGCATTTCATTTCAAAAATCCATTCTATGGGGTGCGATGGGCGAGAAGTGACAAATGGCAGTGTCAATCCGCGAGGTGGAGAGGCATGGAATCTTCCAGAAGCTTCTCCTATGACACTTGCCTCTCTGAATTCGACCAAGGATGAGTAAGAGATCATCAATATCCAAGTGGAAGCAAGAAATATCAGAGGGAAGACACTAATCAAATCGCAAGCTGACTCATCTCCCGTACAGATATCTATATATGGATCCCTCATCCCAGACATCCAGAGGCTGGAATTTTACATCTTGTAAGGAATTGTTGTTGTCTTCTTGAGGCAACATCATAGTGTTGGGTGATCTAAGCTTTGCATGAGGTGAAGAAGGGCTTACTTGCTGAGAGGATGATGCTGGGTCAGAACAACTGGTTGTAACTCTCTTGGCTCTTTCTTGATTATCAATAAAGCTATTCAAGTTTTCCTCCATACTCTTGTGTCATTTATGTTTCATGCATTTGTATGGTCAATTTACATCTGATCCTAGATTGTTTATGATAATAGATCCATGTTCTTGTATAGTGTTATGCTACTTTGATTCTACAGGTACTCTGTGAAGCTGGGTGTACAAGAAAGCAAGTAGCAAAGGACTATCAGAAGAGAGAGGAATCGAACTAGGAACCAAGCGCAAGACAGAGGTTGGTCTCCTTTATTCTTCTCTCATCTATATTTCATAAAGGAAAACGAAAGTAGCTTTACTTTCTTTGTTTCTAAGGTAGCTACCACACCTTAGTGGGATTAGCAGTTCTGCATAGACACTTTTCCCTCTAACACTTAGCGACATCAAAAACTCTTCAGTCACCTCCTCATCATAACCCTGAATTTTGTCAGAGAAGGATATCCAGTTTTCCCAGGTGAAGAGGGCCACCACCTTAGGGTGCTCATGTAATTTGTTAGAGTTTGAAGGTTCTTTTCTTATGAATCCTCCTGGTGACTACTTCTTTTTGTTGTGTAACCAGAAAAGAGAATGCTTAGGTGGAAAAAATAGTCAACACTGAAATAGAGGATAGCTGAATTCGGTTTTTTTCTGAACCCAAGAAGGAATTTCCCACGTGCTCCTTAGAACATCAAATGGATATAATTCCCTTGTTTTAAACTGCTATCACCCTAAATTTGACTTTCTTTTTTTGAAAAGAAAAAAGAATTCTACAGAATAGAGGATAAGGACACATGTTCTTTTCTCAGTAAGTAGATAGATATGCAAATTCATTTTTTTTTCACACACACACGTTGGAGTCTACTACTACATGTATCTTCCTTACAGGAGAATTTGAAAAAGGATGAGGAGATTTCGGATGCAGAGAAAGAAGAAAAAAAAAGAAACTGTGTAGACTCAAGGAAATATGCAGGCAGATATTCTCTCTCTTTTTTCAATCTAATGTCGTGTTTAATTCACCACCTTACTCAAACAAATCATGCACAGAGAAGTTTTCCCTAGCCTACCTCATTTTGAGCTTGAATTTCAATGAAAATCCTGGGTTTTCTTTCTGCAGCGCTGTTCTATGCTTTTCCTATAGAAACCATCTTGTAGAAATCTCCCGGCTCCTGTAGAATGAAATTGTGCTCCCATAGAGCTCGATAGGCGGGAAGTTTAAAATAAAACTGGCAGAAAACTGGCGAAGGACGACTGGTTAGCTGCTCTGGAAGTGGTAGGTGTGTACTGTAGTCGAGGACGTCGTGAATGAGAAATGAAAAAAGGGTGGCGAAGGCCTCAACTGAGCTATCTTTTAACTGATGGCGTGATTCGTGGTGAGGAGATGAGGTGGTTGGATGGGTACGTTATCCCCATTTGGACCGTTGGTCCTACGTCATGGTCATAATGTTTCTATATGCTGTCTGACCGCCATCACCTCCCTTACTCCGGTTATCCGCTACCACCACTACCAGTCTCGAATGTTTTTTCCTAAATGGACATACCACACGTGTTGGCTGTGTATCTGATCGGCAGTTTTGAATTCGACGGGGCTCGTTTGAATTTCACAAGGATGTGTAACTGAACGACGGTGGCAAGTTAACTGGCCACCGATTCCACTCAATCGTAACCATTCCCATAGTCATGTAGCCTTGAAATATGATTCATGTAATTGAGGAATAGGTTTAGGCACTTACCTGCTCAGTCGCGGCCGTGTTATGCATATTTCAGATTTTGGAACCCATTTCTTCACTGTTGTTGCTGCCTGCTATCTGTATGCTCGGCCTCAATATTTTGCTGATGTTCTCATGTTCAAACAGAGCTCCTTGCATGTCTCATATGCCATAATTTGCTGACCCTGTCTCTGGAGTATGCTTTAAAGAGGGATCAACTGCTACAGCAATACTGTAGGATTTCCTGTAGCTGCTTCTCCTTCTAAAATTCAAGCTAATATCTAAGTAGGGCTACAAGTACTGATGAGAGTCTCGACTGACAAGAAATCACAGATGGAAGGTATCAGGTAGGGTGAGTGAAAAGGTTGCTGCTTTTATTTGTCATTAATTTTTTTGTTTGCAGCATGAAGGAAACAAAATTTCTGTGTGACTGTGCAGGGACATAAAAACGAGTGTAATGAAGGTGTGTAAAGATAGAAAAGGTGACATAGGGCGATGGATGGAGGCAGGGAGGTTCATAGGCCTCATAGAGATATTTCCAACCTTCAGGCTCTCCTCTGAGATTGATTTTGGCCTTTCTATAGTTTCTACGGGATCCTCCTGTAGAAGACACAACGTTTCCTATAGGATGTGGAATTTTAGACCAAATGAGACCAAAACTTGGGAAAGGGTAATGGTGATGGAAGAATGGACTATGAGGGATGCATGTAGCTTGGTCATGTCCTTTTTCTTTGTCTTGTACAATCCTCCTAAAACCTGCAATGACCTTCCTGCAACCTACAATTTATTCAAGAGAAATTAGGTTTATTTTTTTCTTTCTTTTTTCTTTTTCCTAAGATAGTTGGGGCGCCTCCAGGAGGTTTTCACCCTCACTATCTACCCTGGGAACCTCCAAGAGGTTTTCACCCAGCGATCTTTTATTACTTTTTTCTTTTTTGTGTTTTTTTCCTTTTCATTTTTTTTCTTTTGCTCATGGTATAGGTGGAGTGGAGACAGGGACTTGTTCCACTACCAATATTGATTTACCAAGAGTCTCAATGAAATCCTGCTTGGAAATGGGTTTCCTATAGATCTTCAATCTATGCCCATTGACGAGCATGGGGATGGCTTCTTCATCAATGGTCCGAATAAGGACTGAACCATTGTCATTGCATGTTTCCACTGTATATGGTCCTAGCCATCTTGTCCTTCCCTTTCCATTGAAATCCTTGTATCTTGAATCATTCAGTAGCACCCAATCTCTTGGCTGAAATTGCTTTTCCTTGAGGTGCCAGTCATGCCATACCTTTCTTTGAATTTGGACTACCTCTGAGTGGAGAAGGGCCTGCATTCTCTGTTCATCTAATCCATTCAGCTGAAGTAATCTTTCCTATTGTGCATGGTTGAGATCTAGTTCCAGATATTCTTCTAACCTGAATGGGTTATATTCAAATTCTATGGACAACAAAGCCTTCTTCCCGTAGACCAGCTCATAGGGTGTGAAACTTGTTGTAGTTTTTCAAGTAGTGTTATAGGCCCAAGTGGCCTCAACCAAGCGATCTACCCAATCTTTTCTGCTGTTGCTCACTACCTTAGTCGAAATCCCTTCCAAAGCTCTGTTAGTAACTTCCACCTGTCTATTTTCTTGCGGATGATAAGGGGTGGAAGTTCTGTGCTTAATCCTATGATGAGTTAGCAGGTCTTCAATCAGGTTAGAGGTAAACTGACTTCCTTGACCTGTGACTAATTCTCTCAGTTAGCCAAACTTGGAGAAGATATTTTCCCTCAAAAAATCAGCTACCTTTTCTTTTGTTGCTGCTTTGATTGCCTTTGTTTCCACCCACTTTGTCAGGTAATTCGTGCACACAATGATGTAGGACTTCTTTTTTGAAGGAGGGTTGATAGGACCCACAAAGTCCATGCCCCACTTTTCAAATGGCTCGAAAGTCACTTTAGGCTGCAAGGGAATCTCATCCTTTGGAGTAGGTTTCCCCATCCTTTGACATGTGTCACATTGGCTAATGTATCTCCTGACATCTTGATGAAGAGTAGTCCAATAGTACCCTGCCTGCAGAATTTTGAAGGCGGTTCTCTTTGTTGCAAAGTGGCCCCGATAGGGCCCATCATGATAGGTTAGGAGGATGTCAAAAAATTCCTCCTCCCTGACACATCACCTCAAAATCTGATCTAGGACAAGTTTAAAAAGATTGCCCCCAATCCACGTGAATGGGGCACTTTTCCTCACGATCTTTCTCTTCTCTTTTGAGGACAGGTATGGCAGAAAATGTGTTGAAACTAAGTAATTTGCTATATCAGCAAACAATGGAGAGAGCACTGAAATAGAAAATAGGTGTTCATTTGGCATTTGATCATCCACCATCCCTTCTTCACCTGTAGGTAGATCTAGTCTAGATAGAAAATCAGCAACAACATTTTCCTTACCTAGGTTATCAACAATGGTAAAGTCAAATTGCTGCAATAAAAGTAACCATCTAATGATACGAGAGTTTACATTAAGTTTATTCATCAAATACCTAATTGCATCATGTTCAGTATGCACAAATGTTTGATAGCCAGTGATGTAGTGTTTGAACTTGTTTAAGGAATGGACTATAGCCAAGAGATCTTTTTCGGTTACAGTGTAGTTTAACTCTACCTTGGATAGTTTTTTACTAAAAAAATATATGGCATACAGTAGCTTCTTTTCAACTTGTCCTAAGGCTGCTCCTATAGCTTTGTTCGAGGCATCTGTGTGAATGTGGAAAGGTAGGGCCCAGTTTGGACCTCTCAAGATTGGGGCAGTTATCAACTTACCTTTCAAAGCATCCAGAGCCTCTTGACAGTTGTCAGTCCATATGAGAATCTTTTCCCAAAAGACCAAACAATGGAGAGGCTAGCTTATTGAAATCTTTAATGAATCTTCTATAATATCTTTCTAAGCCTAGAAAACTCTGAACATCTCTTACCTTTTGAGGAGGCGGGACCCCTTGGATGACAACAATCTTGTTGGGATGCACCTGTAAACCTTGCTGATAAATTGTGTGACCTAGTACGGTCCCTTCAGTCATTAGGACTTCACATTTATCACAACTGAGGGACAGGTTCATTTCAATACACTTGGCTAAAACTTTCCTCAGGTTAGTCAAAGCTTCTTGAATGTTAGAACCATAAGGGGTAAAGTCATCCATATAGATTTCCACTAAATCATGAACCAACTCAGCGAATATACTCATTACTGCTCTCTGAAAAGTGGTAGGAGTGTTGCACAACCCAAAGGGAAGGACCCGATAGGCAAAGGTACCCCATGGACAAGTGAAAGTGGTATTATCTTGGTCTTCTGGGCTGATTTGGATCTAATTATACCCACTAAACCCATCTAGGAAGGAAAAGAACTTCTTCCCTGCCAGGCCATCTAACACTTGGTCTATGAAAGGCAAAGGGAAATGGTCCTTCTTGGTGGCTTTGTTAAGTTCTCGATAATCTACATAGATTCTCCACTTCCCATTTTCCTTGGGCACAAGCACCAAAGGAGAAACCCATTCACTGTCAGAGATGGGGTAGATGAATCCTGCATCTAGCAATTTTTGCAGTTCTTCTTTGACAATGTCCTTAAGGGCTGGATTCATCCTCCTTTGAGGCTGCCTGACTGGTTTACAATCCTCTTTAATGTAAATGTGATGGGTAAAGACTTAAGGGTGGAATCCTTTCATCTCTTTGTAGCTCTAAGCAAAAGCATCCAAATGGTTATTCAATAAGATACATAGCTCTTTCTCTTGAGAGGTGGATAGGGATGATTTGATCTTCAAGGTTCTTTCAGGGCCAAATTCCACATTTTTTAACTTGGAGAGAGGTCGGATAAGCCACACAGAGATCAACTAAATCATTGGATTTGGTTTCTTCCACCAACTCTTCTAATGGCAGCACACTGGGGGGTGGATTTTGAATCAAATTCTCAATAAGGTCATCCTCAGTTTGAGGACCTCCCCTGGTGGCTTCCATTATGCATAATGGTGCAGAGTAGACTTCATCCTCATCTTCCTCCTCCAATCAGAGAGGCAAGTCATGTTCTAGCAGAGGTTGGGTAGGAGGTTATAGGACTAGTTGTTTGGATATATGCCCATTATTGATGGTCATGCTCCTAGCTCGACAATTGTTGTAAGAATCTGCTGTTGGCATTATGAGATAAGTGTTGTCCTTGATGGCAAACCTCACTGATGACAAATCATAGTACAGAAGGTCAGCAGCAAGGAATTGATGATCAGACTATAAGAAGAAGAGAAAGTTTATACACGCAGGTTCGTTAAGCCCAAGTCGCGTGTACACGCAGGTTGGCTTCAGCAAAAGCACGTGTATGTGGAAAAGTACCTTTGGTCCATGGCGGTTAGTCCTTGGAAGTTGTGCCTATGGTTTCGGACCATTGTGTCTCGACGGGCGTGTCGATCCCTAGTTTTGAAGTTGATGGTATTGTGTTACTATGGTTTTGGCTCTTGGTATCAGAGCAGGTCCTTTGGTAGAAGCTTGATTGCTTGAAGGAGATCCGTGGAACAATGGGAAAGAAGCTTAAGAAGAAAGCTCATAAGAAGAAGAAGACATCTCAGAAGGACTATGACAGTGGGAGAGTCGATTGGGGATTAGGTATAAGAAGCTCTTCAGATTCAGAATCAGATTCAGAATCATTATCAGGTATGAATGTGTTATCCTCTGATGTTCCTGCTATATTTCCTTGTGAAAGTGATGGAAGTGATAGTGAAACTACTGAACATGCTTTTATGGGTGAGCAAGAAAAGTGTCAAATAGAGGCAGTGTTTAGAAGGCTTGCAGACAAAGTTAAAGATCAACAAGATCTATTGAACAAAAGGGAATGTGCTTTCAAAGAAGAAGTTACCAAACTAAAGGCCCAACTAGAAGAAGGAAACAAGGTAAGAAAGCTACTCAAGGACAAGGAAGACCAATGTCAAAAATTGCAGCATGAAATGAAATCATTAAGAAAAGAAGTCAACGAAAGAAGCACAACCATCAAGAAACTCAAAGATAGATCCAGCTACTATGAAAATCTTGAAGCTACGATCCTCTCACTAAAGGAAGATCTTGAAGAATCCAAGAAGCAGAATGAAGATCTACACCAAGCAATTGAAAAGCAAGACAACGAAGTCATCAGCTTAAAATCACAGTTGGAATGTGCCTTCAGAGTTCGTCAAATTCAGCAGGATCTGTATGAAAAGCAAGAAAAGGAGATACTCAATCTAAGGCAACAAATGGAAGAAGGAAGAAAATATGGAGAAGACATGAAGAAGCAATGTCTAGAAAAGGAGGAACAACTTCAAGTTGAGGTAAATATCTTGAAAGGTAAATTAGAAGAAAAGGATAAACTTTTGAGATTTCAAGATAGTACTAAAGCCTTGGATGATATTCTTAGTAGTCAAAGGTCTCCTGCAATCAAGACTGGTCTTGGTTTTCATGAATCTGTTGAAGGTGAATCTAGCTCACAAGGTGAGGCAAGGAACTCTAAAGAGAAAACTAAAATGATCGACAAGGAGATGAAAGGTCAACAATCAAGGAAAGAGACTCCTCAAAGAAAATCTTTTACTCCTCCTATGAATAATGTTGAATGTTATGTATGTAATAATCTTGGACATGTTGCAGCTAGATGTAGAAGAAGAAGGGTTCAAGACCATCATGCAGAAAGATCATCACACTCAAGGTACTTTAATGGATATTGCTTTGCTTGCAATATGTTTGGTCACAAAGCTGCTGATTGCTACAGGAGGAATATGAAACATGTAAGATGTTATGCATGTAACAAGCTTGGACATATAGCAAAGGAATGCAGGAACAAAGGATGGACATCACACCAAAAGGAGAAAACCTCATCACACTTGAAGATATGGAGGAAGAAGGAAGTACAGTCAGCACAATGTACTGAGACACAGCACAGCACAGACATATCAGACTCAGGGAGAGCTGAAAGTGTAAAACTTCAGCGTTCTGAATCTCATACGCAAGTTCCTTGAAGGGAAGTCGCGTATATACGCGAGTTAGACACTGCAAAGTCGCGTATATGTCAGTCTGAGGAAAAGCAGTGGGAACAGGATCAGAAAAGGGATCTGATATGATTCAGTCCATTATTTGCTCTATTGGTTACAGTCTGCTGAGGATGTGTGGAAATGTTTTGTTACTTGTATGATGTTTAGAAGTGTTTTTGATCCTAACTTGAGGATGATTATGTTTTGATGCTTATTGCTGATATATGCATGATCAGATCTAACAGATGGCACTGGTTGAGGGGGAGCATATGCCTTTAGTAATTCATTGTTGGCATTATGGTTAATAATCCTTGGTGATGATTCTTATATGGCTAAATGATATATCTTGCTATGATGTGGTTGTGAGTTGTCTATGATAAAATCTCATATGATTCTTGGGGTTACATAGTTGATGTTCAGATCAGATTTATGGATGATTCTTTGATGATGCATATATGGTGCTTACATGGTAATCTTCATAAGGACAAGAAGAAGTACAAAGCTTGAATATACATCTTCCTCACTTGATGATGGGTCACTCATATACTGCTGTTGTCATATGCATAAAAATCATACAGTTATGATGCAGGCACTCTTGTGGATAAGGATTGTTGCTGTTGATGATATCAAGAAGTTTTGTCAAATGAGCTTGAGCTCAAGATACATAATACTGATACATGGATGACTATGAGTTCTTATTGGAGACATGGTGATGATTTCTTATCTATATGATGATAGGTTTATACTTACATATGTTAATTGATGCAGATGTTCCCAAGTAATGATACTTGGATCATGTAGAGCTTGATGAAATGGCTATGGTGGTTTCACACATGATACAATGTGAATGACTCTGAATTCTGTTCAAAGGGATGAATTGATGCAGACATACCTTGTTATAGGTTGATGACCTATTCTCTACAGGACATTTACAGGTTGCTGATATGGAAATTTGTGTACGCGTGTTGTTTAAAGGATATCCGCGTGCATACGCCGTTTTACAAGGGGATAGTCGCGTATATGGTGTACGCGTGTTGCGTAAGGGATATCTGCGTATATACGCTTGTTTATGTGTATACAGACGCGTATATGGAGTTTTTGAAGGAAATCAGCAGGGACAGATGTTGGTTGCAGAAAGTCTGATATGGATCTGACAGAGATCATCTGGCACAGGTTCAGAGGGAGCAGATAATCTTCCAATGATGCATTGTTGGCATTATCTTAAAGCTTTTGGTTCTAGTTCACATTTGATGTTGATTTCAGGAGGAACAAAGGCGAAAGGAGAACAGAAGGATCTCTTGGTTGCTGATCTGAATGGTGATTATCAGATGCTGCTGGTGACTTTCATAAGTCTTGGTCTAGTTATTTCGTCTCTATGTCATATATCTCTTTTGTGGTATCTCTTTCATGGTGTCAAGGTCATGTAACGGCCTATTTTGGTTTCCCCACTATGCCTGGGATGATTGATGCAATGTGATTGGTTGCCATATGTAAACTTTTGATGTATCCCCACTTGGTTGGGTGGATGAGTCAATTTTTGTATATCCTCACTTAGTTGAGAGATGGATGTATGTATGAGTCTTTGGTGATAGGAAGGTCTTTTATGATGTATAGAGTCATGTTCTTCTTGAAGAACATCTTTTGCAGATCTTGCCTACAGTCAGGAAGAGCATGTACAACACACTTCAGCGGTACAGAGATTCAGCATGTACTCAGGGGGAGCATGGACAGATTGGTACACCTTGGCATATACAAAGGGGGAGACTATTCAGAGATTTCAGCAGGTACTCAGGGGGAGTATGGACAGTGGAATGATTCAGCAAAGGAAGAGAATATCTTGGTCCACCCTTTGCCCTTGATGTCAAAGGGGGAGAGTGATTTGGTGTTGTTGCCATCAAGTCCAAAGGGGGAGATTGTTGGCATTATGATGCATGTGTTGTACTTGATGGCAACCCTCTCATAAAAGAATATCTCACTTATGTATAACTGGGTGAATCTTCAGAAGAGATATCAGATGTGACTGATGGAGGACAGCTCAAAGGAATCAGATGATGAATCTTCAGAAGAGATATCAGATGTGACTGATGGAGGACAGCTCAAAGGAATCAGATGATAGTTCTAAGTGTGACAAGTTAGCTTTGCCATCAAGTCCAAAGGGGGAGATTGTTGGCATTATGAGATAAGTGTTGTCCTTGATGGCAAACCTCACTGATGACAAATCATAGTACAGAAGGTCAGTAGCAAGGAATTGATGATCAGACTATAAGAAGAAGAGAAAGTTTATACACGCAGGTTCGTTAAGCCCAAGTCGCGTGTACACGCAGGTTGGCTTCAGCAAAAGCGCGTGTATGTGGAAAAGTACCTTTGGTCCATGGCGGTTAGTCCTTGGAAGTTGTGCCTATGGTTTCGGACCATTGTGTCTCGACGGGCGTGTCGATCCCTAGTTTTGAAGTTGATGGTATTGTGTTACTATGGTTTTGGCTCTTGGTATTGAGCAAGGCCTAAGGCTATATAAAGGGAAGGAAATCATTAGGCAAGGGCATCTGAAATGTCTTGAATATCTGATGAAGCATTAGATCCAGTATGCAGGGTTATGGGTTGATGATGCATTGCTTGATCTGAGCTAAGGAGAGATCTTACCTGTTGATGGAGAACTAGATCTAAGGAGAGATCGGGATCAAATGGTTTGAAATGAACTATCTTTATGATGCTTATTCTAGATCTACATACTGACACATGTATTGTTCTATAAGTGTTATGAGTATGACTGATGTCTGGTACAGCTGCAAGTTAAGAGAAATTATTTTTAGATCTGTACGCGGGTTGTCTTTGGCAAAAGCGCGTATACACGCGGGTTTGATTCATCTAAGTAGCGTATACATTGTAAAGCTTGATATTTGAAGTTGCAGATGGATCTGATAGTTATTACAGAGTTCTGTGTCTGCTCTGTGTTTTGGTGACTGTTGTTAACAGGGTTTCAGTGATTCAGGGTTTGATGATTGTTTTGAGCTTCAATGATAGTTATGGGTCCAGTATGAAAATTGGATGAAAAGTGGCCTTACAGATTATGTGTTGTGCTTCAGTGTATCCAGTCTGAAAATTGATGAAACGTGGTACCTGGAGGTGAGAAGATTGTAGGCAAGCACCTACGTACTAGTATCTAAGCTAGTACAAAAGCTAAAGGAGATCTTTGGAGCATTGTAGCAGGTAGCAGCCTGCGTACTAGTAAATGGATCGGCTAGTACAAGAGCAAAGGGGGTTGTATCTCCCGTACTGGTATAAGACTGCACCAGTACAAATATTGTAAAAGGATTTTCTTATTAAGAAGAAGATTGAGATGACTTGCAGCAGGTGGTTTTCACCCACATTGGGTTTCCACCTTATATCTTTGTGTTCATGTGTGTGGCTCTTGTGTGATGTTCTGTTCTGTTATTCTGCACCTGTTTACTGTTAATATGCTTAATAATGATCTGATGCATTTACTGAAGATTAAGCTAACTGAATTATAAGATCTCTGGATATACGCGAGTTTCATTAGACACAGTAGCGTGTACACGCGGGTTCACTTAATTGAAGTAGCGTATATGTTTCTGAGTATGAAATTGAAAAGTTTGATTGATCTGATAATACTGATTCACCCCCCCCTCTCAGTATTATTTCCAACATCTGCAATAGCTAACCAAGGCCTTCCCAAGATGAGGGGATACCTAGTGAGTTTTGCCTTTGGCTGAAGGACCAAGAAGTCAGCAGGGTACTCCCACGAATCAATGGAGACCATGACATCTTCCACAATCCCCTCAAGAGTCACAGTGGAGCGGTCTACCAACTGTAGTATTGTTGAGGTATTTCTTAGGGAACTCTGAAGGTTGAGTTTGAGCATAGTGTCCCTAGTCATTACGTTAATGGCAGCCCCTAAATCAATCAAAGTGTGGGGGATTATGGTTCCATTGATGTGGACATCGACTAGAGGACTCCCAAGGTCCAGATATTTCGGATAGGTTACCTGCCCCAACATCAGGTCAGACAGTTGTCCTATGACATTGATAGTTGGGGCATCTCTCTTGTGCCTTCCTGGGTGCCTAAAACACTTCTCTTTGATCAACTTGTTGTAGATTGGTGAATCTTTTATGGCCTGGAGAAGTGGTATTTTCACACGTAACTATTTAAGTTCTCCCAGAAGTACAGTTTCTTCTGGGGCTGGTTGCATGGTTCCAGTTAGTCTCTCAGGAAAGGGTGGAATGGTTTTGGGTTCAATTTATTACTTTTCTTCCTCATCCTCCTTAGGAGGAGGTTGGCTATCTAGGAGGACCTTCCAAGACTGTAGGTTGATTTCCTGAATCTCCACAGCATAGGTAGGGAATGTTGTTTCTCTAGTATATACCTGTTGGGCCTGTCTATTATTGGGGTTTAGGTTCAGTTGAGTAGGTATATGGGGTTGTCTTGGAGGAGCAGGAGGTAATGGTTGTGGTTGGGCAAATGGTGGAGGAAAAAGAGCAAGAGGAGAGTGGTATTGGGGCCTCCACCTTGGATCACATGCATTCCACTGAGGTTATGGTTGAGTGTGAGAATGAAATGAGTGAGCAGCTGGTTGAGTATGGTATTGAGGGGATACGAGCAAGGAGGGGGTGTGGACCAGGTAGGATGAGTAGGGGGACCCCAAGAAGGCATGGAAGTGGCTTGATTGGGGTTGTAATAAGTCTGGGATGTCCCTTGCATTCCCTGCTGGTAAGGTCTAGGTCCATGTGGCCTCCTTTGGTTCATGAAGTAGAGTGGTTCAGTGGCTCCTTCAGCCCCTTGGTACATAGCTTTAAATCCGGGCAAGGAAGGGCACTGATTTGTAGGATGGTCTTCTTCAAAGACAAAATACTTCTACAGAGTGCAATGGACATTCGTTCCTAGGATGCTTTCTGGTGCACCTGGGACAAAATATGGCCAAAGCCCTCTCGACTTCCTCTTGCTTCTTTTGGATTCACAAGGTATCCATTTGCATGGAAATGGTCTGTCTCATCTCGCTTTTGAAATCTTCCATCTGATTTGCAAACTCGTTTTTAAGGAATGAACTAGATAAGGGGGTATTGGCTAAGTGTTGACTTCTGCTACCTCTCTTTTTGGCTGCCCTAGAATGGTTTCTAAACACAATCTTTATGTCATCATAAGGTAGCTGGTAGATGTCTCCCCCAGCAAGCAAATGGAGGGTATCTAGCAGGTCTTCAGGGACTCCTCAAAGCAGAACCAACTTCAAATATTCGGGATCAAGTGTGCACCTAGCCCTTTTATAAATGAGTTGAAACCTCTCTTCATAGACTTCTAAAGATTTATCACTTCCCATGGTCATTCGAAAGATTTCTTCCTTGGTATCCTTTGAATTACAGTAGTCCCGATATTTGTTGTTAAAGGCTTGCTGCATCTGAACGCAAGTTGTGATATTGTTTCTAGGTAGCCCCATGAACAAGCATAGTGTTGCATCCTCGAGGGTAGAGGGAAAGAGTTTCAACTTTTTCTCATCTTCTTCATAGTCATAAGTTTGACAAAGGACAACAAACTCAAACAGGAAGGTATCGGGGTCTTCAGTAGTCAATCAATGGAAGTGAGGTAAGGCTGAGGGACATATGTTTTTCATTTTTGTGTCCCCATTGGTCTCTTAGATGGGAAAGGCATCTTCTACTCTCTCCCCATTTCCTCTACCGTTTCTGTTTTCGGCCATAGTCTCAGGAGGAATGGTTTCTTGCTCTTCTTCTGTTATAGTATCTTCGTATATCTCTGGAGGTTCACCTATAGGTTCTTCTGGATCACTGCCATGAAAGAAGAGATAAGGGTGACTTAGTGATGTGGTGGGGTGTTGGGTAGGAATTTTATTGAATTGTTTCTATTCCTACGAGGCATGAAAGGAAATCTCCTCCTTGGGTGATTTTTGTTTCTTTTTTTTTTCTACCTGCAAAACTGAAATTGATTGAACAACAAATTGCAACTAACTGAAATCTACCTTGCTGAAATGAAAATATAGAATTGAAATGAAAGTAGGAAAGGAATAATCTATTTTGCTGAAATGAAATTGCAGAATTGAAATGAAAGCAGGAAAGGACTAATCTATTTTGCTGAAATGAAACTGCGGAATTGAAATGAAAGCAGGAAAGGACTAATCTATCTTACTGAAATGAAATTGCAGAATTGAAATGAAAGAAGGAAATGTCTAATCTACTTTTGAAGAATTGAAATTGTAGAATTGAAAGGAAGCAGGAAATATCTAATCTACGCTTGCTGAAGTGAATTTGCACAATGGAAATCAAACAACTACTCTACTCTTGCTGAAATAAACTACTTAGTAGAAGGTTGTAGTAGAAAATAGAAGAAAAGCAGTAATCACAAAATACTTTGACACTTCCCCGGAAACGGCACCAAAAAGATGGTGAGCTCCAATATTGTAGCAATGATGCTACAACTCCTGGGACTCCTTACTTTACTTTTATCAACCCGGTAGTTCCTAACAAACTTGGAAGCGATGGTGCTATATGCACAAGTACTAGCTCTTACTGCAGGTTGTCACTTGATCAGCTGGCACAAGTTCGCTAGGAGCTCAAGCCAACTTCTATGAGTTCTCAGAAGAAGCTTTTAATTGTGAAGGAAGGAAGCTAACTCAAAAGAGGCTAGTCTACTTGCAGAAAGAAGATGAAAGATGAGAGGAAACACAAACCCTAGCAAACCCTAGTTTTACTGACTAAGCCTACTTGTGCAAGAAAAGAGATGTAAACTACTAAACTGGATGCCATTGACTCTTGAAAAGGGAAAATGCATGTGTTTAAGATACTTCTAAAGGAAAATATGGTAAAATCATCTTTTTGTATTTTTGAGCAATTGTATGCAGAATTATTATGCATGTGTTTTAGCTATTTGTGACTGTGCAAAGGTTTATTGGCAAAAGGAAATGGAGTGGGCATTTACCGAAGGTTGGGAAGGTGTGGAGAGGACCTAAGGAGTCCCTATTACCCTTCTAGAGATTTCCACTATGATCAGACTTCGAAAAATCACTCGCATGAAATTCTACATGAGGCTACAGGGGATCTACAGGAAATTCTACAAGAAGTTCTATAGGAAGAGGCCGAAAGTGGTTTTTAGAGGGTTGAAGGTGGAAAACTAGTGGGAAAGTGGAAATGGAGGATGGAGAGGGATGTTAAGGGGTCTAGGACCTAGTAAATGAATCTCAGGAGTAATGAAGATGGTTGGATTTGTTCAAAGGTGAAGAAAGCATTGTTGCACAAAAATGTAGAAATTAAGGCAAGTTGGGAAAGTATGGTGAATGAGTGAAGGAGATATTGAGCAAGGGATTGGAGCAAGTTGTATGATGGATAGAGGATAGGTTGGAGTGTCTTACAGATGTTCTACACACTACTTTCCAACATTGATCCAAGAAAATACTAAAAAAAAAAAAACAGAGATTTATCTATTTTGACCTAATCTGACCTAAGACCTAGAAATGTGATGAGAAGAAATTTATAGACAGGAAATCATGTAAGAAAGCTATGGAAACTGAGCAAGAAAAGATCTAAGCATGAAAACACAACTAATATCAAATTTTCCAACTCAAAATCTAACACCAGCAATTGCATTGGAAGGCAAAAACAGTGTTGTCCCAGCAAGTTTGCCTTCGTCTCAATTCATGGTCCCAAGGAGGGAGAAAGGAGATCAAGGACTGCTTGGTAGCCTTTTTGTGGATCTTTTTTGTTATCAACCTATCAAATCAACCTGAAGCATAAACAACTATCTTAATCATCAAAAACAACCTAATTAACAAAGCAAGATTTAACTTATATAACAGAAATTATTCTATGAATGAAGTAAAAACACATAAAAGTACACAAAGGAGATACTGGGCACTTGGGTTGGGCCCAAGCCCAAGATCTATATCCTCCTAAGAAAGCTCAGAGCTGGTTCAAAGCTGAATTCATCTTCATTGATAAAAAAATAATAGTTAAAACACAAAAAACTGTTTGCAAGAAGAAGCTCGAAAATGTGTTGATTACAGGGCTGCATTAAAGTGCGAAAATAGACTATTAAATGGCTGAAATACTAAGGCTCTAAGCCTTTCTATTTATGCAAATGAGGACTCCCAACAGTCCTCCTTAACGTTAGGAGCTTGGCTGCCCAAAACTGTAGTTAAGAGCCACTTCACTAGACCTGCTCAGCTGCCCCTTGAAATCATCTTTGGTGGGATGTTGAACTCAAAGCTATTGGTGGAGAACTCGAGTAAGGGGTCATTTAGTACAGGAGACACCCCTCCTATAAATCCTCAGATTTTTTTCTTTGAATTTGGCTGCCAATCTGCTCATAAATGCCTGATGTTGGTCCAAAAATGTAAAAAAATCTGCAATAAGCACGTATTAGACTTTGTGGTAAAGTGACTATTCCCATTTACTCAATTAACATAAATATATTCAGAAGCATGCATAAAAATATGGAGAATGTTGGACTAAATGAGAATAATAGGCACAATGATCCCACATAGTTACCCATTTCCGGGGCTTATCACAACTTGAACGTCGAAGTTGACTAGCTCGTACACCAACCATCAGCGACCTTAAAACTTGCAGTTTGATGCCGCTCTAGTCCACCATTTGCACCCAATCAACTTGAACTCCATTGCCCGTCACTGAGAAACATGTAATTACCAGTTTCCTTCTAGAAACCCTGCAAATACATGATTTTTTATTTGATTACTTTGAAAAACCCAAAATTCATTATAATTTAGCTGCGGAATTAAGAATTGATGACTCCTAGGACCCTCTGTTTTCACCAATTCTAGTTGAGAACCCTATTTTCCTATCTGAATCCACAAGAACCAGAAATGTAGACCCTCGTGGCCCTCAATATAACTCCTATCACTAGCCCTCATATAGATTTGGATTATCTTCCCTTAGCGGATAAATATTTTCAAATAAAAGTCATTATAACTGAGGAAAGCTCCTTGAAAGTATTTTGTCAATGCCAGGACAATTACATGAATGGCTTTGATACCATAGGACTTTGGGAATCAAATCTCCCAAGGTACATGCTCCCCTCTATGCACATTTTCCCTGACATTATCCATCGATGTCACGCCAATTATAATCCCACCCTTAGAGAAATAATGTTCCCCACTCAAACTGTTCTCTTCACAATTACTACAGATTCAATCAATGAAATGCTACAGTTTTAGCCCAGTCAAGACCTCACCCCTATTTCCCTTGGATAATTACTAGAGAAATCATCTAAATTGTCCTAGTCTGAACTCAGCCACCTTTGCCAGACTTTTATGAATAAACAACATCAACCCAAAGATCCTCCTCCTTATCTTGCATCCTTCTTCACAGAGATAGGCAAAAATATAGTCAATATGATAGCTGCAATCATGGGTTTCAATACTAGTGAGTATGTGGATGAATTGACTCTAGTTTTAATGTCCATTTTTTACTCCTAGTCAGCCGTCTGCTATCAAATATAACTATGTTGCTTTCATTGCTGAGAAAATCCATGACCAGTTCATGAGGCTAGAAAATGAAAAGGTATTCAAGTATTCTACAGTCATATATCACCTTTTCCTTTATTAACAAGTTCCCATTCTCTGTAAATAAACATGACACAAAGGGTAATCCCAGATCAGTCATTTTTTGGACTTCCATCTTCCACTATTCACATACTTGTCCCTATTCATACAATGAATTCATTGACCAGTTTTTCCACCTTGTGACCACCATGCTGATAGCAAATCCTCCTCCTAGGATAAGTGATGAAATCAAAAGAATCCTTCAGTGTCAAAATAGTACAATATAGGTGACTGGTACTTATACCACAATCACACAGAAATCTGAATTTATGGTTGTGAACTCCCTCCGTTCAAATTGCCTAAGTATGTTCCTATGAGATTGTTTGCACTAGAATATTATATGCAAATGTTAAATTGGGATCAAATTCATTTTACCAAGGCAAAGAAGAAAGAACAATTAAGGATTAAAGACCACTTAGGCCCATTTGTCTGCAATAATAGGGAAGCAGGGAAGAGAGTAGAAGAAATTATAGAAAAAATGAGACTATAGAAAAGCTTTGCTTGGAGATATGATCCACAAGGTTTCATTTGTGATAGGAGAATGAAACATACGCTGTCACAATATATCCATCATAGAATCCCTGAAATAGAGCAGTATGCAAATATGAATGAATGGAGGGAAGGAACTCTAGTTGAAATGGATAGTGATCAAGTTGAGGTAGAAAATGTGATGAAAGACTTAGAAAAGAGACTTGACCTAGACTCTTGTGAACAGGTACCTGTTGGATCCACTCAAAGGCCAACACCAGAGCCTAGTGCCTCTACAGCAGAGACTTCTCAAAAGCACACATAGGAAACTAGTGCACCCCCAGCAGAACCACCATAGGAACAAGATCAGGGAACAAGTACTTCAGCATCAAAACAACCAGAGATGTTAGAGAAGCCTGAAATCTTTGAAGAACAAGCCCCACCACATCCTCATCCAGCTCAGGTTGATATGGGAAATCCCCCAGTTGTGCAGACTCCTCTGAATGAAGAAAAGAACTTGAAAACAGACAGGGAAGTAGCTACCCTTCTAGTGGTCCTTCAGACCAGCTTGGTGCTAAGAGGCACAGGGTAAATCCATATTCAGAGGAAGAATTCTTTGAGGAAACAATAGGGAGTTTGAGGAAAGAAGGTGGAGACAGTCTACATACATTCCCAACAGGTGGGACACCTTCCACTTCACAAAGACAAGAGCTTGAAAGATAGTAGAGTGTTGAAGTTTCATCTTTTAGATCTTCATCTGAAAAGTTCATAGACATAGAAGGAAAATTCAAGAAGATAAAGGCCAAGAACGAGTAGTTGAAGGCCCAAGCCTATACTCAAGACTTGAAGATGGCCCCTACAAATCAAACCAGATTGATGTTGTCTTATGACATCAAAGAAGGAAAAATGAAGAGAAGCTTTCTAAAGCCCAGAGTGCAGCAGCCCAAGTCACTTGCAGACTACCTCAAGACTAATTTTGAGGTCTTAGCTAAAGATATCCACCCCATAGATCAAATATAACTGCATAAACAAATAGGGGAGATGGTTTATTCTACACTGACAAGCAAGGCATTGATGGCACATAGGTTGCAAAATTCACTGAACAACACTACTTCCCAATTGAAACTAGAAGAGGCCTCCTCACAGGCAAAGGAAAAAAGAACCAAATCATTGGAGGATTTTATTATTGATTTGGGCCATAAACCAAAGGATATCAAGGTTGCAGAGAACCTAATAAAGAAAAAGAATGAAGATATAGCTGCACTGAGAAAGCAATTGAAGTTGCCACCACTCATTCACCCACAGATTGCTGAAGTAATTGAGAAGAAAAATGAGGAAGAGCTTATGGACATGGTCCTTAAGTTAAATGAGCAACTAAAACAGAGGGAGTAAGAATTAGAGAAAACACTACAAAGCAGGCAGAGTGAGTCGACCACCCAGCCTCAAAATGTAGTGCCAGTTGTTTCTACATCAGTCCCTTCTACATTGGCAAATGCTTTAGCACCAAATGTCCCTTTGGAAATGGCTACAACTATAGAAGTAACAGGTACAAGTACATCACAGGCAGTAACCTCCAATCAGAGCACAGAAGAATTGATCAAGTCTATGGAGGAAACGAAGCTCCAAGTCACGAACTGCAAAAAGTAAAATAGAAATTCATTACTTTAGAGCAAAAATAAGATGTATCAAAATTCAATTTTGCTGAAGAGGTGAGAAAAAACAAAGGCTTGACTCAACAAGTTAAAACACTGGAAAAATATATTAAATTTGAAAAGCCTTTGACTGATATCAAAAATATATTATGGACCAATATCATTAATTCAATCAATCATATTTGGTCATCAATTCAAATAATTTTTGAACAGATTGACTTAGTGAAAGTTGCTCGTCAAGAGATTGCAAAAACCAAGGAAGAACTAGGAGGGAAGCTTGAAGAAGCTATCAGATTATTAAACTTTCTAAACAGTAGAAACAGGCATCAGTTGGAACAGTTAAACATTGAGGATAGGACTGATATTATCCTTAAAATAAAGAAAGTATTGACCAAAAGGAGTCTAATGCAAGGCTTGGAACGCAAATGTCAAAATATGCAGGAAGGCATAGATGAGTTTATGGAGAAATTTGGCATCATGCATAGTAAAGGACTTCCAAGTCCTTTAGTCATCAATGACAAGCTAATGTTTCAGGATGATTATGTCAACAAACTATATCAGCAAACTAAAAATCAGGCCAGTTCATCTGCAGCCAAAGCATTGCCCATAGGGAGAGTTCTCTATGACAGTTTGGAGAACCTTTTTTACAGTGAGCATGAAGTGAGGCACTTGCTTCCAGTGTAACCAAATTTTGTAAAATACACAGAAGCAGATGAAATCTACAGAAAACTAACAAAGGAAAAGAATACCGAGAGATGATTGGTGGACCAACATGACAGACATCTTATGATTTACCATGTTAAAAAGTGAAGTAAATTGAAGTATTTACTATAGTCAAATTTCGTAAAAAAGGATGAATGATGGTAAAACAGGTAAAGATTATTAGTCACAAGTAAAAGAGCATCAGTCATAGGTAAAAGAGTATCAATAAAATTCCAAAATCAATCAACCAGCACAAAATTACGAGCAAGACAACAAGATGCATATTCATAGGACCTGCCTCCAGCTCCTTCAACAAAAACAGGGACAACAAACAAGAAGTTGACATTCAGTTTCTACTTTCAAGACCATCTGCCTCTACATTCATGTAAAAGATATTTAGTTTTCCTCGGATATATCTCTCTTAATTAGGAGATATTTTGATGTAAATTTTGTATAAGTACTTCCTTATTCGAAGTACTGGGGGAGGTGTTATCGAGAAAACTAGTGTCCATTCAGAGCTGCTAGTCCCACTAAGACGTGTAGTTATGTTAGAAGCAAACAAACTAAAGTTACTTGTGTTTTCTTTTATGAGAGATAGATGAGAGAGAAGTAGAGAGTACCAACCTTAGTCTTTCGCTAGTCTCCTTGCTCGTTTCCTCTCTCCCTTGATAGAGCTTTCGCCACTCCTTTCTCACTTGTCCAACTTCAAAGAACACCTGTAGATCAAGGTAGAAAAATATCATCAAAGCATAGAGATCTATAACCATAAAAAGTGTAGGATCAAATATACATTAACCATATAAATTCATATACAAATACAAGATTCAGAGATATACAAACATATGGAGGAAAACTAAAATAGCTTTATTGATAGAAGTAGTAGAAGAGAGGATTGCAACCAAGCTGTCTGATCCAGCATCATCATCCCAGCATTTAGCCCTCTTCACCTCATAAAAAGCAAGATCACCCAACAATGTCTTCAAAGAGAAACCAACAACACTTCCTTGCAAATTACAAAATTCCAGCCTTTAGATCTCTAGGATGAGGGATCCATATATAGATGTTTATAGGAGAGTGAGTCAGCTTCTAGGATTTTGATTAGTGTTATTTCACTAATAGTTCTTGGTTCCACTTGGAGATTTCATGATGTCTTACTCATCCCTGGGAGAATTCAGAGAGGCAAGTGTCATATGAGCAGTTTCTAGAAGATTCTTTGAGTTTCCACCTAGCAAACTGCTTCTGCCATTTATCTGCTCTCGCTCATCGCACCCTATAGAAGGGCTTTCTAGTATGCATCACACCCTATGCATGGGGCAGTCTATGTGGTCCATTTTTGACCAGTTCTGAGTAGTTTTTCAAGGAGAACTTGTGGGAAATGATGTAATCAGCTGACCTTGTTCCTTTAGGGTATGAAACAACACTTTTAGGGGTTTCGAAGCCCTTGGTTTATGGACATATGTGATTGGGGTTGCAGTGCCCAAATATGTCTATAACAGTTGTCCCTAAAGCATGAGGTCGTAAATCTTTTGATGTTGGGTGAAATGCTTTATAATGAGGATCTGATGTTTTTCAAACTGGAAGGTGACCTGTAATAAGATACAATACAATACATTATCTTCACAATATTTTCATGATCTAAATGAGGCGAGAATTCCCATGCTCAGCTTTATAAATTCATATTCATGTACATAAGACAGACAATCAACTGTGTGGCAGACTGATGATTCTAGTAGAGCCATCATCCCTTGGCTTCGATGATTATCTATAAAACAATGATGTACATTTGATGTCTTTATTTCCCTGAATATATCGCAGCTCGAATGGATGAAACTAGATCCGGAAATATGGGATTCTGATGTCAAACATGGAAATACATCGCCTAATTACCAGCCAATGATGTAAGTTGTTAACAGGAGCGAGAGGAATCACCAATAATGATAATGGCCCTCAAGGTACTGCAGTACAATTCATGTGGTGTGAATACATGAGTTGATGTCGAACACCACGCAAAATATTTCGGTCGAAGGCCATTGATGTAAACTTGTCGCCGGAAGTGAGAAACTTACCATTGAGGCATGCAAGCTTCAAAGTACTGAAAGGGTTGTTCCTAAGTCAAATTCTTGGATAATGAGCTGATGTCGACAAGAAGTGACCTGTCGTAGGAGGGCCTTAATGAATCCCACACCTATGACACAGAACAAAGCAAATGATTTTGTGGAGGTTAAAACGATCTGATGACATAAGGTTCAGGGTGGCGGTCATGAAAAATGGAGAGTGAAGGTATTGCAGTGGATGAGGCGTTAGCTAGGTTGGTGAATTCTCCGAGCGACTTCTCTTGAATATATCGGCGACACTGAAATGGATTGGTAGCGATAACCCTAAAATGGATGGTATGGTGTACCAATGGTGATATGACCAGTGAATGGAATAACCCAACCCGACTCAATCGTGGTGATGGAGTGAAAGTGTCATGTCCAAGAGCAACCTGCTACCAATGAAGCTATTCAAGTTTTCTTCCCTTTTTCCCCAGTCATTGCTAACCAGTACCTCTTTATTTTTGTCAAGCTTGAGGAGGATAACATATGCTTGTTCTATAATTTTCCCTTCGGGCAAACCTGTCGCTATGTTTTAACGAGCTTAGCGACAGTGATACTCGCTCTTGTCTGCATGGACAAGTTTTTCAATATTGTTTTAACGAGTTTAACGACAAAGATAACTCAGTCCTTTTCAATTTTAGAGAGTCTAAAGAGGGACGTAAAGGCAACTCCAATGGTCCTTTTTCATAATGTAATCCCTTAAGTCCGAAAAAGTATAAAATAATATGAAAGGGATGACTTTTTCGATAGCTTTAACTAGTTGAAGAAGACAAGCGCTCAATCTTTTTGTGTAATAATCCCTCAGGTCCGAAAAGATTAAAATATAGAGGAGGGATGGCACTTCGGATTGCTTTAACGATATGGAGAGGCCAATTTCTCAGCAATCTTTTCATATTTTACGAGTCAGATGAAAAGAGATTAAAGGAGACTCGTTTTTTAAGGAATGAGTGATGTTTTTGGATAGCAACTGGTTCCAGGTAAGGTTTGGAACTTTTCAATCACGACAGTGTAAAGAAGGTGGCTAATAGAATCACTCATCGCAGTTGTTCCTCAAAAGGGTAAACAATCAAATGGAGGCGTATGATCGGCTAAAAAAGAGTGGAGGTGATGGTAAGAACATGACCAAGGTTCAAAAGCTGATAATTATGTGATCGCAAAGATTATTTACTGAAGGTGGGTTCATTTCTTAATGAGATTAAACTTTGGGGAACATTTTCTCATTGCTAGGTTTATTTTTTAATGAGCTTGAACTTCACATAAAATTGCTCGTGGCTAGGTTTATTTTTTAACGAGCTTGAACTTCACATAAAACTACTCATGGTTAGGTTTATTTTTTAACGAGCTTGAAATTTGCATAAAACGGCTCGTGTCAGTCGTATAATAAGGATGTCTCATCAGTAGGTTCATTTTTTAGGGAGCTTGCCCCATGTGCAACTTTGCTCCTGAGCCTTTCATTATGCAAGCTAGGAACGACCAACCTACGAGTTTAAAGGGTTAAGAGCCTACAAACTAAGAAAATAAATGGTCGCTTTTCACTTGCATGAAAAAAGGTTTGCATGCCCCCAAGTATAAAGTAGAGTTTACAGGTCACCATATGGAAGCTCTCGCATTAGCAAGATTGTTCCATCCACGTCACAAATAAAACACTTCCTTGGCGATGTCCATCGAAATAGATAAAGGTGACTATTGTTAGTGCCAATCACATAAACTTTGGCGGGGGAATACTTTTCTAGTCTGATCCATTTTCGTAATGGACAGGACTGTCAAACTAGTCATATTCCTACATGGAAACCCACCTTATATCCGGGGTTTTTCTGTCGAAGTAGACCAAGGTGCATGCCTCCTCGGTTTTAGTCACAATCACTGAATCACTCGTGATCATCAGGTGGACGGACTGGAGATTGCTTAGACAGTCCTTGTGCAAAAAAACCAGTTAGGATGGCATTTGACTAATAGCTGTGTTTGAACCAGGGAATGAAAGATGGTCAACTAGGTGGACCACTCTACCTTCATGTGGAAAACACATCACTCGAAAGAGTGAGGAAACAATATCTCCCATGCTATAAATGTAGTCACGCCCAAGGAGTAGATTGTAATCTAGAGGCCCTTATACTACCATCATGTTTAGACGAATGGTTTTCCTTCTCAAAGTTATAGGCAAACTTGGAAGGATCCCTAATGGTCTATTGGTTCCTTTATTGAAGCCTGTCAAATTTCGAATCTCAGGCAGAACCGATGGCGAAACAAGTGCTTTCAAAGAAGTTGAGGAAATTATACTCACATAAGCCCCTTCATCTATAATAGTATTGACCATGATCATTCTCTAAGCTTGTACTATGATTCGGAATGGTACATTAGATGGTAGGCGGGGTCTCCCTGGTAGATTCCAATCGAAAGAAACAACTATATTGCTTGGAGGTGGGATCGAATAAATGGCCAGGTAAATCTCTGACGAACTTCCTTCCTATGGTAAAGGAATGGGTAGACTTCCCCCATGTTCATCGGATTTTGTGTTTACAAAACTAATTTGAACGGTGTCGTTCTCATTCTCTTTGGTGACAGTATCATCTAAAGGTGGACCTTCTGAAGACAAGATTGGGTCGACTGCCATCTCGACCTGTTGACTTTGGTCCGGTGTGGACTCTGAGGGTCTATCTTCAGTCGTAGGTGCTTTGACCGATAGCAATGGTGTGCCAGTCAGATTTTCAACTAGCGATGGACTTGGCAAGAGTTTCGTGTATCTAGGAGGAAGTCACTGTGGTGACGCAGGATGGTTATCCAAGAATCTTTTAGCTTCATCTAGGAAAGGACAACGGTGGAGGACATGGTTTCCTTCACATAGTCTACAAGGAAATTTATATCTTCCTTTCTTTCCGTTGGCTTTGTTTTCACTAGTTGATGGTGTTCTCTCAACATGATTGTCAGAGGTTGAATACATTGGATTGTGCAAGCGGGGAGACTAGTCCCTCAGGATCTGTGGGATGCAAGGACAATCTCAATGGTAGTGGTCTCCCTTGCAAATGACACATGGAGATTTAGGTTTGGAAGGTGCAGTGTGTGGATTTTCGCCACATGATGCATGGTTACCCCCTTTTGTCATTGGATTCTTCTTCTTCTTCTCCTTCAATTTCTTCTTCTTCTCAGTTATTTGGTTTCTAGCATTACTAGCTTCACCAAGCAAAGACGAAGAAGGAGAGGGAGAAACAAATGAAGTAGAAGGTGGGGGAGCGACTTCAGGGTCATCTAGTTGCTGAGTAATTGTGGTGTTTTGAATGATAGAGGTCGAGAAAAGCCATACTGGCAGGCCAATTGTGAGTCCTGGAAGGGATGATGTAGCCATGTGTGGAGCACCAACATCCCCCCAAGAGGAGAAGGGACTAGGATTCCCCCCAACAAGAAATCCTTGATTGGTAGACTCCATTTTCTCAACCTAAGACCAATGAGGGAAGAATGATGTTATTCTGATTAAAATAAATTTTATGATGCTTTGACACAACTTGCTTTTTCAATTTTTAAGAGTCGAGAAAAAGCTAAAGATGACTCTAGTCTCCTTTGATTTTTAATGAGCCTAAAGTGACAAGTGCTCAGATGGACCTTTTCTTTTAGGGAGTCTGAAAAGGAATGAAAGTGACTACTCTGGGAATCTAGACAGAGGGATTACCAAACCAATTGCAAAACTGCAGAATACTTTTTACGGTATGGCAGTCAATCTTCCTGAATGTTGTGTTCAGTGCATTGTGATCGATAAGGTGGCAGACACGGCTTCCTAAGGATAAAGGATGTAGCCTATTGTGGTCTCCCAATATATACTTGATGGTGCATGGGAGCACAAGTCTGTATTGGCACTTTTCGTCTCAAAGAGGAGGAATCACCCCTAGCAAAACCACCACAGGAACAAGATCAGGGAACTAGCACTCCAGCATCAGAACAACTAGAGATGTCATAGTAGCCTAAAATATTTGAATAACAAGCCCCACCACATCCTCATCCAGCTCAAGTTAATATGGGAAATCCCCCAATTATGCAGACTCCTCTGAATGAGGAAAAGAACTTGAAAAGAGACAGGGAAGTAGCTACCCCTGCCAATGGTCCTTTAGAGCAGCCTAGTGCTAAGAGGCACAGGATAAATCCATATTCAAAGGAAGAATTCTTTGAGGAAACAATAGGGGGTTTGAGGAAAAAAGGTGGAGACAGTCTACATACATTCCCAACAGGTGGGACATCTTCCACTTCACAAAGACAAGAGCTTGAAAGACAGCGGAGTGCCAAAGTTTCATCTTTCAGACCTTCATCTGAAAAGTTCATAGACATAAAAGGAAAATTCAAGGAGATAAAGGCCAAGAATGAGCAGCTGAAGGCCCAAGCCTATACTCAATACTTGAATATGGCCCCTATAAATCAAACTAGATTGATGTCAGCTTATGACATCAAAGAAGGCAAAATGTAGATAAGCTTTCTAAAGCCCACAGTACAATAGCCCAAGTCACTTGCAGAGTACCTCAAGACTGATTTTAAGGTATAAGATAAATATATCCACTCCATAGATCAGATAAAACTACATAAACAAATAGGGGATATGGTTTATTCTACATTGACAAGCAAGGAAATGATGGCACATAGGTTGCAGAATTCACTGAACAACACTACTTCCCAATTGTAACTAGAAAATGCCTCCTCACAAGCGAAGGAAAAAAGAATCAAATCATTGGAGGATTTGATTATATAGTTGGGCCATAACCCAAAGGATATCAAGGCTACAGAGAACCCAGTAAAGAAAAAGAATGAAGATATAGCTACACTAACAAAGCAATTGAAGTTGCCAGCACTTATTCACCCACAGACTGCGGAAGTAATTGAGAACAAAAATTAGTAAGAGCTTATGGACTTGGTCCTTAAGCTAAATGAGCAACTAAAAGAGACAGACCAAGAATTAGAGAAAACACTACAAATCAGGTAGAGTGAGTCAACCACCCAGCCTCAAAATGTAGTGCCAGTTGTTTCTACAGTAGTCCCTTCTACATTGGCAAATTATTTAGCACCAAATGTCCCTTTGGCAACAACTACAACTATAGAAGTAACAGGTACAAGTACATCACGGGCAGGAACCTCCAATTAGAGCACAGAAGAATTGATCAAGTCTATGGGGGAAATGAAGCTCCAAGTCACTGAACTGCAAAAAGTAAAAGAGAAATTCATTACTTTAGAGCAAAAATATGATGTATCAAAATTCAATTTTGCTGAAGAGGTGAGAAAAAACAAAGGCTTGACTCAACAAGTTAAAACACTAGAAAAAGATCTTACATTTGAAAAGCCTTTGACTGATATCAAAAATATATTATGGACCAATATCATTAATTCAATCAATGACATTTGGTCATCAATTCAAATCATTTTTGAACATATTGACCTAGTGAAAGTTGCTCTTCAAGAGATTGAAAAAACCAAGGAAGAGCTAGGAGGGAAGCCTAAAGAAGCTATCAAATTAATAAACTTTCTAAACAGTAGAAACAGGCTTTAGTTGGAACAGTTAAACATTGCGGCTAGGGCTACTATGATCCTCAAAGTAAAGAAAGAATTGACCAAAAGGAGTCTAATGCAAGGCCTGGAACGCAAATGTCAAAATATGCAGGAAGACATAGATGAGTTTATGGAGAAATTTGGCATCTTGCAAAGTAAAGGACTTCCAAGTCCTTTAGTCATCAATGACAAGCTAATGTTTCAGGATGATTATGTCAACAAACTATATGAGCAAGCTAACAATCAGGCTAGTTCGTCTGCAACCAAAGCATTGCCCACAGGGAGAGTTCTCTATGACAGTTTGGAGAACCTTTTCTACATTGAGCATGAAGTGAGGAACTTGTTTCCAGTGCAACCAAATTTTGTAAAATACACAGAAGCAGATGAAATCTATAGAAAACTGACAACGACAAGAATATCGAGAGATGATTGGTGTACCAACATGACAGACATCTTATGATTTACCATGGTAAAAGGTGAAGTAAATTGAAGTATTTACCATATTCAAATTTGGAAAAGAAGGATGAATGATGGTAAAACAGGTAAAGAGTATCAGTCACAGGTAAAAGAGTATCAGTAAAAAGACAAAATCAATCAGCCAACATAGAATTACGAGCAAGAAACCAAGATGCATATTCATAGGACCTGCCTCCAGCTCCTTCAACAAAAACAGGGACAGCAAATAAGCAGTTCACATTTAGTTTCTACTTTCGAGACCATCTGTCTCTACATTCATGTAAAAGATATTTAGTTCTCCTAGGATATATCTCTCTTAGTTAGGAGATATTTTGATGTAAATTTTATATAAGTACTTCCTTATTTGAATTGCTATGGGTGGATTCTTAGACACTTCTGTAGACCCTTTATTATGGAATAGAAGTGTTGTTGAACAACTATTGTATGGCTGGCTGGAACAAGTAATAAATCAAAGGACTTTTACAAGATACCTCTATCAAATGAGAAACAAATAAGTATTCTATATCTTATGTTTTTATAGTTTTCTGGTTTACTAAATATTTATATGTTTCATATCTGAATGATTAACGAAAAGGTATATTTCAGAAAGAGCTTTACTGCATTCTGTCTTTAAAATTGTTTATTTTCTTAATGTTTTCTTCCAAGCTATTATAGGTAGGGAATTCTTAATTGCTCCCTACTTTCATAGTTTATCACTGTGACCATATAACAAATAATTCTTAATTGCTTTTTGTTAATGAGCACCCACTTTCCCACATCTAGAACTTTGTTGAAGGATTCTTGATTTCCCTTCCTCCCTTTCAAGACCATTTCACCCTTTTAAGCTATCATTTGTCTTTTATTTAGCTATCTTGCCATGTAAAACCCTCCTTTTCTAAATCAACCTAATCCAGTTAAGGCATCTTCAGTTGAATCCATAGCCCAATGGCCTAAAATACCTTATTCTATCCATATGCTCCTGAATTCCACCACCAAAAAAAATCAAAACCCCCCAAGCTTTCATAACTAGCCTAATATCCCATAAACAAAGCTAAATCATAAAGAGAGAGCCCTCTCTGAGTATAGACTGGCTAGATTCTCTACTTAAAAGGTTGGTTTGTGGTTACCTCGGACCCCTTTCCTTCTTCTAACAACTTCAAGGAAAATCTGAGTGATAACATAGTGGCGAATCCATTGGGGAAGAAGAAATATTTAGTTAAAACAAACCTTTGAGAAATCACTAAATTAAATATTTTATGTATCTTAAAGGAATGATTTGAAGTTATTTACTAATTTTCTTCAAAAAATTTACAAGTTTAGATCTGATCTGTGATGGTGGATAGTGATCAGACACACAAAGGTTAAAATCATCCACCTCGTGAATCCACATCAATTTCACAACTAAGACTCCACTGGAGGAATGAAACTGAAAGAACAATACAAAAAGATCAGAATTTTAACTTGGATAGTTATCCAAGACATTATGTTTTTTCTAAATTGATAGAGTTTTCCAATGTATATTGTATTTTAGAGAAAACTTTAGACTAATTTTTTTTTTATTATTTTCCTTTGAAAATTGTAAATATAAAATCTCCTTGCAAATTTGAGGATCATTCTTCTGACTCTTTTGATAATCATTTTTCAATCAAGACACTATTGTTCAAAGATCCAAAGCTTCAAATTTCAGAGCAATTCCACAACCAAATAATCCATATTCCAAAGAATTAATAGTGATATAGTATGACAAAGTTTGTGGAAAATCTTTCATTTCATGAAGCTTTAAATGAATTTAGGGAGGTGTTATCGAAATTTCAATTTTATGAAGATTCTTTATGAGTTGTGTTTATAATGGTCAAATCAATAGAATACCCTCATAAAATTAAAAAGTTTTTTCTTAATTTAGTTACTGAAAAATATGAAAATGAAATTAAACTTTTGCATTCTCAAATTCAGTCATATAATTTCCAAGATCCTAAAGAATCCTTACAAAATCTTCCTTCTCTAAACCATGAGGAAATTGTACTGCCTTTTGATTTGCGGATTGAGGATGATTATGCTTTCAAGAGAAAGACTGAGGAAGTAATTTCAGGGTTTAGTATTGAGGATAAAGTTGATAAATTAGAAGTTGAAGGCCCATAAAAAACTATCATACTTTATGCTTTTTTTGATCCTATAGAAGATTATATGTAGGTTCTTCTCAACTCAAATTATTTAACATGTTTTGTCTATGAGGACCAAATACATCAATAGTGGGCTTTATAAATCACAGTTTTGATTATGTGGGCACATGATCAAATTATGATTCTGACTTTACTGACAATCAGTCAAGCAGTTCATTTGTTTGTACAGTTGCTTGACTGGCTTCATTTTCATTTTTGTATTATTTAAGTCAGCCTAATTTTCAAACAATATAGAGTAGGTAGCACTTCAATTTTATTTAATTAGATTATGAAATAAATCCTGAATGATTTGAATCCAAGAAAAAGGCCCTAAGATCTTGATGATTTACTAATTTGGTTTGAAGGTTGCAACACCTATTAGTTTCAGGAAAGATCCCAATTGTTGCAGGAGAAACTTAAGAGGATATTTTACAAAAGAACCAAGGCATAATATTTCTACCTTGGAGATAAAGTGTTAAGATGGGATTCAAGAAGAGAGGACAAGGGGAAACATGGGAAGTTTGACTTCCTATGGAAAGGACCATACATCATCTATGCTTTCAAAGGAAACAATGCATATTTTCTTAAAGAGTTAGATGGTATAGAAGTATAATATGGACCAGTCAATGGTCGGATGTTGAAGCATTACTTTGATCCTACTTACTAATGTTACCGTGTTCCTTACAGTACATATTATATCTTTTGTAATGTCATAGTGTTTATTAGACAGTAGTATTTTGGAGGCGAAGCCCGAAGAGAAGGCCCTAAGCTTCAGAGGTACTATTTTCATACATATACATAAAGCAGCAGGCAAGAGGAAGATTGCAAGGTACAGTCACAGTCATTCAGAGGCCACTAATCTACTGTTCTTGACTTTCCACTAGGAAAATCTATCCTCAAGTGGATGGACTGTTATGCCCCTATACCAAGAGGTGTCATATATCATGATTGACTTGGTTTAACTCTGAAATATGTTGATTCCATTACTTGTTGCAAAGGTTTTCCATATTTGTAAAAAAGTCAAAAAGTTAAAAAATGTAAAGAGGGTATACCCTAGAAAAAGAATAAAAGGGTGAAAATAATAAAAAAGAAGTCAAAAAATGAAAGAAAATGAACCCCAACAAAAAGAAAAGACCAGGAAGTGTGCAAGTCTAAATGCCACTACTTTTTTACTTTTGTATAATAAAAGATTTTGTGCATCTTGTCACCTATGCCACAGTTCATGAGTAGTCAAATAGGTTAAGCTTGACTAGTTTAGACTTTCAATGTCATGTTTTAGAAGTAGAGAATAAAGATTTGACCAAACAATGTAATCTTGGCAAATAAGTAGATAGGTAGAGTGAATAAAAGGAGCTCAACAGTTTAATCTGATCCCTTGGATGTAATAAGTGTATATTGAGATAGGTGTCACTATGTAAAAGAAAAAGAAAGTTTGATAAGGGTTTTCCAGTCTAAGTGCACCCTAATAAAGAAGTGAAAATGCTAGGGTAAAGTAGGTAGGGTAAGTAGATGATGGTTGCAGAATAAATGTGTGGTGGATGATAAGTTTAAATGTTTAAATCTTTTACTTTCATCACTAAGCAAAGGCATGTATCTCATGGAAATTCACTTCAACATTCAAAGTCAAAATTCATGCATGCAACCTGAACGTCAAAGTCGACCATCTTGTACACCAACCGTCAGCCACCTTGAAACTTGCAGTTCGACACCACTCCAGTCCACCATTTGCACCCAGTGAACATGCATTCCATTGCCCGTCACTAAAAAATAGGTATTTATTAGTTTTCTTCTAGAAACCCTGTAAATACTTGATTTCCTATGTGATTACTTTGAAAAAACCAAAATTCATTATAATTCAGTTGTGGAATTAAGAATTGAAGACTCCCAAGACCCTCCATTTTCACTAATTCTACTTGAGAACACCATTTTGCTATCTGAATCCACAAGAACCAGAAATGGAGACCCTTGTGGCCCTCAATATAACTCCTATCACTACCCCTCATAGAGATTTGGATTATTTGCCCTTAGCAAATAAAGATTCTCAAGTAAAATACCTTGTAACTGAGGAAATCTCCTTGAAAGTATTTTGTCGATGCCGGGACAATTACATGAATGGATCTGATACCATAGGACTTTGGGAATCAAATCTCCCAAGGTACATGCTCCCCTGTATGTGAATTTTCCCTGACATTATCCATCAATGTCACGCCAATCATAATACCACCCTCAGAGCAATAATGTCCCCCAATCAAGCTATTCTCTCCACAACTACTGTAGATTCAATCAATGAGATGCTACAATTTCAGCCCAGTCAAGACCACACCCCCATTTCCCTTGGAGAATTACTAGAGAAATCATCTAAATTGTCCTAGTCTAAACTCAGCTGCCTTTGCCAGGCTTTTATGAATAAACAACATCAACCCAAAGATCCTCCTCCCTATCTTGCATCCTTCTTCACAGAGATAGGCAAAAATATAGTCAATATGATAGCTGCAGTCATGGGTTTCAATACTAGTGAGTATGTGGATGAATTGACTCTAGTTTTAATTTCCATTTTTACCCCTGGTCAGCTGCCTGCTATCAAATATAACTATGTTGCTTTCATTGCTGAGAAAATCCATGACCAGTTCATGAGGCTATAAAATGAAAAGGTATTCAAGTATTCTACAATCATATATCACCTTTTCCTTTACTATCAATCTAGCAAGTTCCCATTCTCTGTAAATAAACTTGATACAAAGGGTAATCCCAGATCAGTCATTTTTTGGACTTCCATCTTCCACTATTCACATACTTGTCCCTATTCATACAATGAATTCATTGACCAGTTTGTCCACCCTATGACCACCATTCTGACAGGAAATACTCCTCCTAGGATAAGTGATGAAATCAAAGGAATCCTTCAGCTGTCAAAACAATACAAGATAGGTGACTGGTACTTATACCAGAATCACACAGAATCTAAATTTATGTTTGTGAACTCCCTCCATTCAAATTCCCTAAGTATGTTCCTATGAGATTGTTTGTCCAGAATATTATAGGTAAATGTTAAACTCTGATCAAATTCATTTTACCAAGGCAAAGAAGAAATCAGAATTAAGGATTAAAGACCACTTAGGCCCATTTGTCTATAATAATAGGGAAGCAGGGAAGAGAAGAGAAGAAATTATAGAAAAAATGAAACTAAAGAAAAGCTTTGCTTGGAGATATGATCCAAAAGGTTTCATTTGTGATAGGAGAATGAAACATAAGTTGTCACCATATATCCATCACAGAATCCCTGAAATAGAGCAGTATGCAAATATGAATGAATGGAGGGAAGGAACTCTAGTTGAAATGGATAGTGATCAAGTTGAGGTAGAAAATGTGGTGAAAGACTTAGAAAATAGACTTGACCTAGACTCTTGTGAACAGGTATCAGTTGGATACACTCAAAGGCCAACACCAGAGCCTAATGCCTTTACCGTAGAGACTTCTTAACAGCACACATAGGAAACTAGTTCACCCCCAACAGAACCACCATAGGAACAAGATAAGGGAGCAAGTACTCCAGCATCAGAACAACTAGAGATGTTAGAGCAGCTTGAAATCTCTGAAGAAAAAGCCCCACCACATCCTCATCTAGCTCAGGTTAATATGGGAAATCCCCCGGTTGTGCAGACTCCTCTAAATGAGGAAAATAACTTGAAAGGAGATAGGGAAGCAGCTACCCCTAATAGTGGTCCTTCAGACTAGCCTGGTGCTAAGAGGCACAGGCTAAATCCATATTTAGAGGAAGAATTATTTGAGGAAACAATAGGGAGTTTGAGGAAATAAGGTGGAGACATTCTACGTACATTTCCGATAGGTGGGACACCTTCCACTTCACAAAGACAAGAGCTTGTAAGACAGCAGAGTGCCGAAGTTTCATCTTTCAAATCTTCATCTGAAAAGTCCATAGACATAAAAAGAAAATTCAAGGAGATAAAGGCCAAGAATGAGCAGCTGAAGGCCCAAGCCTATACTGAAGACTTGAAGATGGCCCCTACAAATCAAACCAGATAGATGTCATCTTATGACATCCAAAGAAGGAAAAATGCAGATAATCTTCCTAAAGCCCATAGTACATCAGCCCAAGTCACTTGTAGACTATCTCAAGACTTATTTTTAGGTATTAGCTAAAGATATCCACCCCATACTTCAGATAGAAATGCATAAACAAACAGGGGAGATGGTTTATTCTACACTGACAAGCAAGGAAATGATGGCACATAGGTTGCAGAATTCACTGAACAACACTACTGCCGAATGGCAACTAGAAAAGGCCTCCTCACAGTCAAAGGGCAAAAGAATCAAATCATTGGAGGATCTTATTATTGAGTTGGGCCATAACCCAAAGGATATCAAGGTTGCAGAGAATCTAATAAAGAAAAACAATGAAGACATAGCTGCACTGAGAAAGCAATTGAAGTTGCCACCACTCATTCACCCACACACTGCTAAAGTAATTGAGAAGAAAAATGAGGAAGAGCTTATGGAGTGGGTCCTTAAGCTAAATGAGCAACTAAAATAGAAAGAGCAAGAATTAGAGAAAACACTACAAAGCAGGTAAAGTGAGTCGACCACCCAACCTCAAAATGTAGTGCCAGTGGTTTCTATAGCAGTCCCTTCTACATTGGAAAATGCTTTAGCACCAAATGTCCCTTTGGCAATAGCTGCAACAACAGAAGTAATAGGTACAAGTACATCACAGGCATGAACCTCCAATTAGAGCACAGAAGAATTGATCAAGTCTATGGAGGAAATGGAGCTCCAAGTCACTGAACTGCAAAAAGTAAAAGAGAAATTCATTACTTTAGAGCAAAAATATGATGTATCAAAATTCAATTTTGCTGAAGAGGTGAGAAAAAACAAAGGCTTGACTCAACAAGTTAAAACAATGGAAAAAGATCTTACATTTGAAAAGCCTTTGACTGATATCAAAAAGATATTATGGAACAATATCATTAATTCAATCAATGATATTTGGTCATCAATTCAAATAATTTTTGAACAGATTGACTTAGTGAAAGTTTCTCTTCAAGAGATTGAAAAAACCAAGGAAGAACTAGGAGGGAAGCCTGAAGAAGCTATCAAATTAATGAAATTTCTAAACAGTAGAAACAGGCATCATTTGGAACAGTTAAACATTGAGGATAGGACCGCTACTATCCTCGAAATAAAGAAAGTATTAACCAAAAGGAGTCTAATGCAAGGCCTGGAATGCAAATGTCAAAATATGCAGGAGGACATATATGAGATTATGGAGAAATTTGGCATCTTGCAAAGTAAAGGACTTCCAATTCCTTTAGTCATCAATGACAAGCTAATGTTTCAGGATGATTATGTTAACAAACTATATTAGCAAGCTAACAATCAGGCCAGTTCATCTGCAACCAAAGCATTGCCCACAGGGAGAGTTCTCTATGACAGTTTGGAGAACCTTTTTTACATTGAGCATGAAATGAGGGACTTGTTTCCAGTGCAACCAAATTTTGTAAAATACACAGAAGCAGATCAAATCTACAAAAAATGACAAGCACAAGAATATCAAGAGATGATTGGTGGACCAACATGACATACATCTTATGATTTACCATGGTAAAAAGTGAAGTAAATCGAAGTATTTACCATAGTCACATTTGCTAAAAAAGGATGAATGATGGTAAAACAGGTAAAGAGTTTCAGTCACAAGTAAAAGAGTATCAGTAAAAAGCCAAAATCAATCAGCCAACACAAAATTATGAGCAAGACATCAATATGCATATTCATAGAACCTGCCTCCACCTCCTTCAACAAAAACAGGGATGACAAACAAGTAGTTCACATTCATTTTCTACTTTCAAAACCATCTGTCTCTACATTCATGTAAAAGATATTTAGTTTTCCTAGGATATATCTCTCTTAGTTAGGAGATATTTTGATGTAAATTTTTTGTAAGTACTTCCTTATTCGAAGTACTAGGGGTGGATTCTTAGACATTTTTGTAGACCCTTTATTTTGGAATAGAAGTGCTAATGAGCAACTATTGTATGGCTGGCTAGACAAAGTAATAAAGCAAAGGAATTTTACAGGATACCTGTGTCAGACGAGAAACAAATAAGTATTCTATATCTTATGTTTTTACAGTTTTCTGGTTTACTAAATATTCATATGTGTTTCATATCTGAACGATAAACGAAAAGGTATATTTCAGAAAGAGCTTTACTGCATTATGTCTTTAAAATCGTTGATTTTCTTAATGTTTTCTTCCAAGCTATTATAGGTAGGGAATTCTTAAGTGCTCCCTGCTTTCATAGTTTATCACTGTGACCATTTAACAAAGAATTCTTAATTGCTTTTTGTTAATGAGCACCCACTTTCCCACATCTTGAACTTTGTTGAAGGATTCTTGATTTCCATTCCTCCCTTTCAAGACCATTTCACCCATTCAAGCTATCATTTGTCTTTTGTTTAGCTATCTTGCCCTGTAAAACCCTCCTTTGTTAAATAAACCTAATCTAGTTAAGCCATCTTCAGTTGAATCCATAGCCCAATGGCCTGAAATACCTTGTTCTATCCATCTACTCCTGAATTCCACCACCAAACAAAATCAAAACCCAGCAATATTTCATAAGTAGCCTAATATCCCATAAACAAAGCTAAATCATAAAGAGAGAGCCCTTTTTGAGTATAGATTGGCTAGATTATGTACTTAAAAGGTTCGTTTGTGGTTACCTCGGACCCCTTTCCTTATTCTAAGAGCTTCAAGGAAAATCTACATGATAACATAGTGGCGACTCCATTGGGGAAGAAAAAATCCTTAGTTAAAATAAACCTTTGAGAAAGCACTAAATTAAATATTTTATGTATCTTAAAGGAATGATTTGAAGTTATTTACTATTTTTCTTCAGAATTGTTTTATAGGTTTAGATATGATCTATGATGGTGGACAGTGATCAGACACACAAAGGTTAAAATCATCCGCCTCGCGACTCCACATCAATTTCACAACTAAGACTCCATTGGAGGAATAAACCTGAAAGAACAATACGAAAAGATCAGACTTCTAACTTGGATTGTTATCCAAGACATTATGTTCTTTCTAAATTGATAGAGTTTTCCAATGCATATTGTATTTTAGAGAAAGTTTTAGATTAATTTTTTATCATTATTTTTTTCCTTTGAAAATTGCAAATATAAAATCCCCTTGCACATTTGAGCATCATTCTTATGACTCTTTGGATAATCATTTTTCAATCAAGACACCATTGTTCAAAGATCTAGATCTTCAAATTTCAAAGCAATTCCACAACCAAATAATCCATATTCCAAAGCATTAATAGTGATACAAGATGACAGGGTTTGTGGAAAATCTTTCATTTCATGAAGCTTTAAATGAATTTAGGGAGGTGTTATCAAAATTTCAGTTTGATGAAGATTTTTTAAGAGTTGTGTTTATAACGGTTAAATCAAGAGAATACCCTCATAAAATTAAAATGTGTTTTCTTAATTTAGTTATTGAAAAATATGAAAATGTAATTAAACTTTTGCATTCTCAAATTCAGTCATATAATTTCCGAGATCCTAAAGAATCCTTACAAAATCTTCCTTCTCCAAACCATGCAGAAATTGTACTGCCTTTTGATTTGCAGATTGAGGATGATTATGCTTTCAAGAGCAAGATTGAGGAAGTAGTTTCAGGGTTTAGTACTGAGGATACAGCTGATAAATTAGAAATTGAAGGCCCAAAAAAAACTATCATACTTTATGCTTTTTTTGATCCAATAGCAGATTATATGGAGGTTCTTCTCAACTCAAATTCTTTAACATGTTTTCTCTATGAGGACCAAATACATCAGTAGTGGCCTTTATATATCATAGTTTAGATTATGTGGGGGCATGATCAAATTATGCTTCTAACTTTACTGACAATCAGTCAAAAAGTTCATTTTTTTGTACAGTTTCTTGACTGGCTTCATTGGCATTTTTGTATTATTTAAGTCAGCTTGATTTTCAAACAATATAGAGTAGGTAGAATTTCAGTTTGATTTAATTAGATTATGAAATAAATCCTAAAGATTTGAATCCAAGCAAAATGCCCTAAGATCTTGATGATTTACTAATTTGGTTTGAAGGTTGCAGCACCTTTTAGTTTATGTTAAGATCCCAAGTGTTGCAGGAGAAACTTAAGAAGATATTTGACAAAAGAACCAATGCAGAAGATTTCTACCTTGGAGATAAAGTGTTAAGATGGGATTCAAGAGAGAGGACAAGGGGAAACATGGGAAGTTTGACTTCCTATGGAAAGGACCATACATCATCTATCCTTTCAAAGGAAACAATCCATATTTGCTTAAAGAGTTAGATGGTACAAAAGTAGAAGATGGACTGGTCAATGGTCGGATGTTGAAGCATTACTTTGATCCTACTTACTAATGTTACCGTGTTCCTCACAGTACATATTCTATCTTTTGTAATGTCTTAGTGTTGATTAGAAAGTAAGATTTTGGAGTTGAAGGTCGAAGAGAAGGACCTAAGCTTCAGAGGTATTACTGTCATACATATACATAAAGCAGCAGACAAGAGGAAGATTGCAGGGTATAGTCATTCAAAGGCCACTAATCTATTGTTCTTGAATTTCCACCAGGAAAATCCATCCACAAGTGGAGCCACTGTTATGCCCCTATATCAATAGGTGTCATATATCATGATTGGCTTGGTTTAACTCTGAAATATATTTATAGATTTACTTGTTGTAAAGATTTTTCATATTTGTAAAAAAATCAAAAAATAAAAAAATGTAAAGAGGGTATACCCTAGAAAAATAATAAAAGGCTGAAAAGAATAAAAAAGAGGTCGAAAAATTAAATAAAATGAACCCCAACAAAAGAAAATTCCAGGAAGTGTGCAAGTCTAAATGCCACTACTTTTTTACTTTTGTATAATAAAAGATTGTGTGCAATTTGTCAACTATCCCACAATTCATGAGTAGTCAAACAGTGTAAGCTTGACTAGTTCACACTTTCAATTTCATGTTTTAGAAGTAGAGAATAAAGATCTGACCAAATAGTGTAATCTTGGCAGATAAGTAGATAGGTAGAGTGAATAAAAGGAGCTCAGCAATTTAATCTGAGCCCTTGGATGTGATAAGTGTAGATTTAGATAGGTATCACTACGTAAAAGAAAAAGAAAGTCTGATAAGGGTTTGCCAGTCTAAGTGCACCCTAATAAAGAAGTGAAAATGCTAGGGAAAAGTAGGTAGTGTAAGTAGATGATGGTTGCAGAATAAATGTGTGGTGGATGATAAGTTTAAATGTTTAAATCTTTTACTTTCATCACTAAGCAAAGGCATGTATCACATGGAAAGGCACTTCAACATTTAAAGTCAAAATAATTAACTTCCCTACTCATTCCCCTAAAAATCTTCACTAATTCCCTAAGTATTAAAGGTAATTACCAAAGTTACAGGAGCTCAGAGCATTTCTCTAACTTTTGGAGGGACCAGACTCTCGGCCCAATAATTTATAATGCATAAGTGCTTAAGCCCCTTCATCAATATTCACCCCCCTTCTAAAGTTATTCATTTCCCTAATAAATCTTTTCCTAAGTAAAATTCTATTTTACTTAGGGAAAATAAAACACTCTCCATATAAACCCTTATATTCACTTATCCTATGTTTTAAATGTGTATGATCAAAATGTTTACACTTAGCACACATTTCACATTCCATAAAGTCATATTAACCACTAATTAATAGTATTATTTATTTCCCAAAAACGCACTACCCGTACCCGTATTATTATATAAATCCCATATATTACATATTCCACCCAGTGGTTAAATATAACTATAAATTAAACAATAAATGGGATTAATTAACCTATCCATAGTTAATTAAGAACCCAACCTCGCCACCATTTAATGAGGATTAATTACGTCATCTGGACTAATTAATAACTCAACAACCATTTGAATCGACCCTGATATGCTTAATCTCTTTAATTCATATCGGGCCTGCCCTCCGTATCTACCAATCACCTCAGCTCCTCGACGACTGTCTGATCAGATCCCACAGATCCGACAGTCATTGCACATATCGCACGGACCTCCGTGGTTGATTTTAAGCTCACAATGGTGAGCCATCTCATGAATAGCACCTATGCTACATGTCAAGCAGCATATGTGTTACCGGGAATAGTGTCTATGCAGAGCTGCTAATCCCACTAAGGCTGGTAGATACCTTAGAAACAAACAAACTAAAACTACTTTCGTTTTCCTTTATGAAAGATAGATGAGAGAAGAATAAAGGGGGCCAACCTCTGTCTTGCGCTTGGTTGCTTGCTCGATTCCTCTCTCCTTTGATAGTCTTTTGCGACTTGCTTTCTTGTATACCTAGCTTCACAAAGTACCTGTAGAATCAAAGCAACATAACACTATACGAGAACATAGATCTATTATCATAAGTAATATAGGATCAAAGGTATATTAACCATACAAATGCATAAAACATAAATCATACAAGAGTATGGAGGAAAAATTGAATAGTTTTATTGGTAATCAAGAAAGAGCCAGGGGAATTACAACCAATTGTTCTGACCCAGCATCATCCTCTCAGCAAGAAGCCCTTCTTCACCTCATGAAAAGCTTAGATCACCCAACACTATGATGTTGCCTCAAGAAACCAACAACAATTCCTTACAAGATGCAAAATTTCAGCCCCCGGATCTCTGGAATGAGGGATCCATATATAGATGTCTGCAAGGGAGGTGAGTCAGCTTTTGAGATTTGATTAGTGTCTCCCTTATGATAGTTCTTGATTCCACTTGGAGATTGATGAACTCTTACTCATCCCCGGTCAAATTCAGAGAGGCAAGTGTCACAAGAGAAGTTTCTGGAAGATTCCATGCTTCTCCACCTCGCGGATTGACCCTGCCATTTGTACCTTCTCACCCATCGCACCCCATATAAGGGATTTTGGACATGCAACGCACCTACTGTGTGTATTTAGGTGGGATGCAACACACTTTGCCTATGGAGCAGGTGAAATGGTCCAGTTTTGACTAGTTCTGAGTGGTTTTTCATGGAGAACTTCTGGGAGATGCTATAATCAGTTGACCTTGTTCTTTTAGGGGTTGGAACAACTCCTTTAAGGACTTAGGAGCCCTTGGTTTATGGACATTTATGCTTGGGGTTGTAGTTCCCAAAAATGTCTATAACAGTTGCCCCCTAAAGCATGAAGTCGTTAATCTTTTTTGATGTCGGGTGAAATGCTTTATCATGAGGATCCGAAGTTCTTTCAAGCTGGAAGGAGACCTGTAATAAGATACAATACAATACATTATCTTCATAATATTTTCATGATCTAGCTGAGGCGGGCATTCCCATGCTCAGCTTTATAAATTCATTTTTCATGTACATGAGACAAACAATCGTCTGAGTGTAGACTGATGATTCTGGTAGAGCCATCATCCCTTAGATTGGATGATTATATGTGCAGCAATGATGTATATTTGATGTCTTTATTTTCCTGAATATATATCGCAGCCCGGATGGATGAAACTAGATCCGAGGTCTTCAATCTCGTTCGATCTTCACTCAAAGTACAAGTCGATCCATGTGAGAGATGTTCTGGAGTCAAACATGGAAAGACATCACCTGATTACCAGCCAATGATGTAAGCCGTTAATAGGGGCGAGAGGAATCACCGACAATGATAATGATAATGATCCTCAAGGTACTACAGTACAATTCACGTGGTGTGAATAAGGGACTTGGCGTCGAACACCACGCAAAATCTTTCGGTCAAAGGCCATTGGTGTAAACATGTCGCTGGAAGTGAGAAACTTGCCATTGACGCATGCAAGCTTCAAAGTACTGAAAGGGTTGTTCCTAGATCGACTTCTTAGATAATGAGCGGATGTCGACAAGAAGCGATCCATCATAGGAGGGCCTTGATGAATCCCACATCAATGACATGGAACAAAGCAAATGACTTTAATGGAGGTGAAAACGATCTGGTGATATAAGGTTCAAGGTGGCGGTCATGAAAGAATGTAACGTAAATGTATTGCAGTGGGTGAGACACAGGTGAATTCTCTGAGTGACTTCTCTTGAACATATCGGCGACACTGACATGATGGATTGGTAGCATTAACCCCAAATGTGGATGGTGTAATGGATCCATGGTGATGTGACCAGTGAATGGAACAACCTAACCCGACTTGGATGCAGAGTGAAAGTGTCATGTTCAAGAGTGACTTGCTACCAACAAAGTTTCTTCAAGTTTTCTTCCCAATTTTTCCCTAGTCATTGCTGACCAGTACCTCTTTATTTTTGTCAAGCTTGAGGAGGATAACATATGCTTGTTCTATAATTTTCCCTTCGGGCAAACCCATTGCTATGTTTTAACGAGCCTAGCGATAGTGAAACTCGTTCTTGTCTGTTATGGACAAGTTTGTTGCTATTAGGTTTTAACGAGTTTAACGACAAGAATAACTCGGTCCTTTTCAATTTTAGAGAGTATGAAAAGGGACGTAAAGGAAACTCCAAAAAATCCTTTTTCGTTATCTAATCCCTTGAGTCTGAAAAAGTATAAAACAATACATAAGGGATGAATTTTCGGTACTTTTAACGAGCCGAACAAAACAAGCACTCGATCTTATTGTGTAATAATCCCTCAGGTCCAAAAAGATTAAAATCTAAAGGAGGGTAGCACTTCCGGCCACTTTAACGAGCTGGAGAGGCCAATGGCTCGGCAATCTTTTCATATTTTACAAGTCAGTTGAAAAGAGCTTAAAGGAGACTCGTCTTTGAGGAACGAGTGATAAATTCGGGTAGCAGCTGATTCCAGGTAAGGCTTGGAATTTTCCAATCACGGCAGTGTCACAAGGATGGCTAACAAGATCACTTTTCGCAGCTATTCCTAAAAAGGGGTAAACAATCAAGTGGAGGTGAATGATCAGCCAATACTGAGTGGAGGTGATGATGAGAACACGACCAAGGCTTCAAAGGCTGAAGTACTACATTCACGATGATTATTTACCGGAAATTGGTTCATTTTTTAATGAGCTTAAATGTTGTGGGAAACATTTGCTCATTGCTTATGTTTATTTTTTAACGAGCATGAAGTCCACGTTAAAACTGCTCGATCCAGTCGTATAATAAGAATGTCTCATCTAAAAATGGCATTTTTTCAAAGCTTTGCCCCGCATCCTTTCTTTATGCAAGTTAGGAAATGACCAATCCAAAAAAAATATAAATGGTCGCTCTTTGCTTGCATGCCAAAAGGTTTGCATGCCCCCAGGTATAGTGAAATAGAGTTTCAAGGTTACCCCTCAATTTCCAGACAAAACATTTGTTTTATCGGGAAAGGCCTACCTTTTTCAGGTTACCAAAGATTGTTCTATTCGTACCACAAACAAAACACTTCTTCCACGATGTCTACCGAAATAGACAAAGGTGAGTGGTGCAGATGCCTCCACTCACATAACTTTGATGAGGGAATCTTATCCCAGTCTAATCCCATTTTCCTAAACGGACGGGTGTGTCAAACTAGTCATATATCCCTCGCGGTAACCTACCCTATACCTGAAGTTTTCCTGCCGAAGCAGACCAGGGTGCATGCCCCCTGGGTTTTAGTCATGTCCCCCGAATCACTCGCGCTCATCAGTTGGACGGACTGGGGATTGATGAGACATTCCTTTCATGAAAATACCATTCAGGGATGGTATATGACTATTTGCTATACGTGAACCGGGAAATGAAAGCTGGTCTACGAGCTTGACCACTCTTCCGTCGTGCGGAAAACACATTACTCTAAAGAGTGAGGAGACAATGGCTCCCATGCAATAAATATAGTCTTGTCCAAGGAGTAGATTATAATCCAGGGGTCCTTGGACTACCATTACGTTCATGTGAACGGTTTTCCCTCTCAATGTAATGGGCACATTGGGAAGGATCCCTAACGGTCGACTGGTTCCTTTGTCAAAGCCTGTTAGATTTCTCATTTCAGGCAAAAGCGATGGCAAACCAAGCGCTTTCCAAGTAGTTGAGGAAAGGATACTCATAGAAGCCCCTTCATCTATGATGGTACCAGCCATAACCATTCTATATATTTGAGCAATGATTCGGAATGGTGTACTAGCTAGTAAACGGGGTCTGCCTAGTAGATTCCAGTCAAAGGAAACAACTAGGTTGCATGGAGGTGGGACCGAATATATGGCCGGGTACGACTTTGACGAACTTCCTTCCTGCGGTAAAGGAACGGGTAAACTGCCCCCATGTTCATCGGAGTCTATGCTTACGAAAAGAATTTGGATGGTTTCATCCTTGTCCTCTTGAGTGATTGTATCATCTGAAGATGGAACCTCTAAAGGCAAGACCGGGTCAACTGCCACCTCGACCTTTTGACTTTCATCTAGTACGGATTCAGATGGTTTTTATTCAGTGATAGATACTTTGGCTGACCACAAGGGCGTGTCAGCCGGATTTTCAACTAGTGACAGACTCGGCAAGAGTTTCTTATATCTAGGAGGAAGCCGTAACGGTGAAACCAGATGGTCTTCCAAAACTCTTTTAGCCTCATCTAAGAAGGGACAATGGTGGACGGCGTGATCGCCTTCACACAGTTTACAAGGAAATTTGCATTTTCCTTTTTGTCCAGGGGCTTCACTTTCACTAGTTGACAGTGTGTTTTCAACATGTTCATCAGAGGTTGATGACACCGGGTTGTGCAAACGAGGAGACCAATCCCTTAAGATCCGAGGGATGCAAGGACAATCTCGATGATAGTGGTCTCCTTTGCAAATGACACATGGTGATTTAGGCCTGGTCGGTGCAGTGTGTGGATTTTCGCTAGACGATGCTTGGTTGCCCCTTTTCACCTTTGGCACCTTCTTCTTCTTCTCATTCTTCTTCTTTTCCTTCTTCTTCTCAGGTACTTGATTTTTGGCTTTATCAGCTTCATCAAGCGAAGAGGAAGGAGGAGAGGAAGAATTGGATGAAGTAGAGGGTTAGGCGGTAACTCTGGAATCGTTTAGTTTCTGACTCGACTGTTCAGGAATCGTGGTGTTATGAACGATGGAGGTTGAGAAGAGCCATACGGGCAAGCCAATTGTCAATCCTGGAAGCGATAATGTGGCCATATGGGGTGCACCAACATCTCCCCAAGAGGAGAAGTTACTAGGATTTCCTCCAAGGGTAACTCCTTGGTTGGTGGACTCGATTTTCCTCAACCTAAGACCAATGTAGGAAAGGTGATAATTATTCCGTTTAAAATAAATTTTAGATGCTTTGACACAACTTGTTTTTTCAATTTTTAAGAGTCGAGAAAAAACAAAAGATGACTCTAGTCACCTTCGATTTTTAATGAGCCTGAAGTGACAAGTGCTCAGATGGACCTTTTCCGTTAAGGAGTCTGAAAAGGAATGAAAGGGACTGCTCTGAAAATCTAGACAGAGGGATTACCAAACCAATCGCAAAACTGCAGAATGTGTTTTACGGTACGGTAGTCAATCTTCCTGAATGATGTGTTCAGTGCATTGCGATCGATAGGGCAGCAGACACGGCTTCCTATGGATAAAGGATTAAGCCTATTGTGGTCTCCCAAAATATACTCGATGATATGTGGGAGCACAAGTCCATACTAACACTTATCATCTCAAAGTGGAGGAATCACCCAACCAACAGTGAAAACAATAGTTACAAGGCTTTACAACGCCGAAATACGTCTCTAGCCTAGACTTCCAGATGTTGTGCGTTAGGTTCCAAAGCGTTTTTAGATTCATTAAATTTATTTTATAGTTGATCTTGCTTAAGAAATTTGCCTTTCAGGTTCACCGCGTAATGTAGATGTACAATTCCTAAAATGCAATCTAAGATGATAAACAGTCGTTTAGTCTTCTTTTTGCAAATGAAAATCCTAGCTACTAAGGAAAGAGAGATGGCATTCTTTCAACAAAGAGCAAAGAGCACACATTATATGCACTGTCCTAAATCAAACCAACAAACAGTCTAAATGCAAATGCACATGCATGTATTTGTTCTCAGCCTTCTTAATGTGTAAATGATAAAAAGAAAGCTAATGCACAAATCTGAATTATTTTTCAAAGCGACAATTACTAACAAGTTTCTTTTCAAGACAAAATGAGGACAATGACAACACTTTGCAATTTGGAATTGAAAACTTGCTTTTGACACTAGAAAAATTACTAATTTAGATCAAATACAAGAGTAACAGGGTAATCGACTATCAAGAACAATCAGATTCTCTTCTATGACTGAAAACGACAGTTACGACACTTTTCAAATCAAGAAATGATAGTACAATTACGCTACTTCTTTGTAAAGGAGAACTGAAAATGACTCAAAAAATACATAAAAACATTTACAGTTCTTTGCACAATGGAGGAAAAATAACAGCAAGAAAAGGGGTTTAAAATAGAGGTGTACTGACTATAGGCAACAAAACTCCTGAATAGATCTGAAAAGAGTGAACACAGAAACCAAAATTTAGGAACAAGGCTTTGTCTGATCAGCGCACCTGCAACACAGTGAAACTGAAATGCAACGCACCTACTACACTCGGGAAGTGCGCTGAATTTAAGGTTCACAGAACAAACAGTGCGTTGGACTAGGGACGAGACTTTGGTTGGGTTCCAGGTCATAGTTTGCAGTTCAGTTCAGGGATTTTGGCCGAGCAAGTGGTAATCAGTAAATCAATCACAGGGGTAGATCTAAGGAGGTTACTAGAGCCACCACAAGGTGTTGTTGGGAAAAGTATCCAATACGGAATGACCCTATCCCACTCTAAGGGTGATAGTACCTCAGCAACAACTGAATACAAAGCTATTCAAGATTACTTCTTTATGAGATGAGAGAGAGAAGATAAAAGGGATCCACTAACCGTTATCTTCCGCTAATGGTTGATCCAATCTTCCCTCTTGCTGCTTGCTCCTAGCTCCTTGCTCTTTCACCGGCCCAGCTACACAAAGATCCTGTAAAAGCACAAAGAAAGGAAACTACAAGAAGCATACATCCATAACTAATTCAAGGATTAGAATAAATCAAATATACAAGCATCAATTCACCATAGAGACACATGCATATAGAAGAACCTCAAATACTTTATTAATGGAAGAAGTAAAGTTCTGAGAGTGTTACAACCATAATAGGCCCAATCCAGCAACACCTCCCAGTAGAAAGAAATCTCCTCTTCACCTCCTTCAAAGCAATCACCCAATAGTTCTATACACAAACCAATAGCACTTCCTTACTTGCACAAAATTCCAGCCTCCCTAGACCTCATGAGAGAGCTCTATATATAGGAGATTTGGAGAAACGATGAGTCAGCTTGAGGCTGGCATGAAGCTGACTAGTGTCCTCTCCCACTTTAGTTATACTTCAGTTCTTGAGTCCACTTGGAGTTTCTTGCTTCCACTTGGAGATCTAGATCCTCTTACTCATCACAAGGTGAATTCCCTGATCCAAGTGTCAGTTTGGAAGCTTCCTGGGCATTTGACACCTTGCAGAATGACTGTGCCACTTGGCCAATCTCGCCCAGCGCAGGTAGCCTTCATTAGATTTGACATTCAGCGCAGGTACAGAGTGGAGCAGTTGACATTCAGTGCAGATGCTCAGTGGAGCAGCTGACATGATCCAAAAACAGCTTGTTTTTGAGTGTTTTCAGGTGGAGAACTGATTTTCAATGCTGTGGTTTGCTGACCTTGTTCCTCTAGGGGTAGGAACAACATGTTTAGGGACTTTGGATCCCTCAGATTATCGACATTTCATGCTTCATGCTGTAAGGCACAAAAATGTCTATAACAGTTGCCCCCTAAAGTATGAGGTCGTTTATCGGGTGAAATGCTTTATCAGGAGGATCCAAAGTTCATTCAATCGCTGAGAGGTGCCCTGTAATAAAATACAATACAATACATTATTTTTCATTCTGCTTTCATGATCTAGCTGAGGCGGGCATTCCCATGCTCAGCTTTATAAATTCATTTTGGTACATAGAATAGACGATCGTCTGGTGGATAGACTGATAATTCTCTACTGAAATTATCATCCTTTGAGTAGGATGATCATCTGCTGCAATGATGTACATAACAAATGTCTTTATATCCTGAATATATATCGCAGCCCGGATGGATGAAACTAGATCCGGGGTCTTCAAACCCGTTCGATCTTCACTCTAAGTAAAAGTCGATCCATGTGAGAATTGCGCTGAAGTCGAACATGGAAAGACATCGCTTGATTACCGGTCAATAATGTAAACCGTTAACAAGCGCGAGAGGAATCACCAATAATGACAATGACCCTCAAGGTACTGCAGTACAATTCACGTGGTGTGAATAAAGGACTTGGCATCGAACACCACGCAAAATCTTCTGGTAGAAGGTCATTGATGTATACCTGTCGCCGGAAGTGAGAAACTTGCCATTGAGGCATGCAAGCTTCAAAATACTGGGGGGTTTGTTCCTAGATCAACTTCTTGGATGATGAGCTGAAGTCGACAAGAAGTGATCCGTCAAAGGAGGGCCTTAATGAATCCCACATCAGTGACACGGAACGGAGTTAATGATTTTAGTGGAGGTGAAAACAATCTGTGAAATATGATTCAAGGTGGCGATCATGGGTGGATGAAGGATAATGTATGGCAGTGGATGGGACATGGTCGACTCTTTCTGAACACATCTCTTGAACATATAACGACACTGATGTGATGGATCGGTAGCATTACCCCAAATGTGGATCGTTTGGCGAGGACCATGGTGATGAGACCGGTGAATGAAACAACCCAACCCGATGTGATACGGAGGGCAAAGTGTCATGTTCAAGAGCGACTTGCTACCATTAAAGCTTTGAGGTTCTCCCAATTTTTCCCCAGTCATTTTTGACCAGTACCTCTTTATTTTTGTCAAGCTTGAGGAGGATAACATATGCTTGTTCTATAACCTGCCCTTCGGGCAAGCCTATCGCTATGTTTTAACGAGCCTAGCGATAGGGAAACTCGTTCTCGTCTAAAGACAAGTTTGTCACTATTTAATCATTTTAACGAGTCTAACGACAAGGAAAACTCGGTCCTTTTCAATTTTAGAGAGTCTGAAAAGGTACAGAAAGTTAACTCCAAAATTCCTTTTTCGTCATCTAATCCCTTAAGTCCGAAAAAGTATAAAACAATACAGAAGGGATGAGTTTTCGATAACTTTAACGAGGCGAATAAAACAAGCGCTCGAGCTTTTTGTGCAATAATCCCTCAGGTCCAAAAAGATTAAAATCTAGAGGAGGGATAGCCCTTCCGGTCATTTTAACGAGCTGGAAGGCCAAAACTCGGCAAACTTTTCATATTTTACGAGTCAGGAGAAAAGAGCTCAAAGAAGACTCGTCTTTTGAGGAACGAGTGATAAACAGGGATAGCAGCAGATTCCAGGTACAGGTTGGAATTTTCCAATCACGGCAGTGTCACAAGGATGGCTAAGTGAAATCACTCTTCGCAGCTGTTCCTCAAAATGGGTAAACAATCATATGGAGGTGAACGATTGGCCAAATGGAATGGAAGTGGCGGGTGCAAACACGACCAAGGCTTTTATGGCTAAAAAAATTACGATCACAATGGTTATTTACCGGAATAGGTTCATTTTTTAATGAGCTTGAACTCTGGAGGAAACTCTTGCTCAAAAGCTTATGTTTATTTTTTAACGAGCATGAACTATGACGCTAAAACTGCTCGGATCTCGCTTTTCTATTTTTTAACGAGCATAAATTCCGCGGTAAAACTGCTCGATATACTAGTCATAAGATAAGAAATGTCTCCTGTGAGATAGCTATTTTTTATGGAGCTTTATCTCACGAAGCTATGCTCCTTATTTGGCAAATTTTGACCTTTGCCCCACATCCTTTCTTTATGCAAGTTCGGAAACGACTAATCAAAAAAACAGATAAATAACCGCTCTTTGCTTGCACTCTAAAAGGTTCGCATGCCCCAAGGTATAAAATACAATTTCAAGGCTGCCCCTCCTCTCCCCCACCTTTGTTTTTCTTTGGGTGTTCACAACTACTTGTCGTCCTGCTAGTCTAATGTTAACGATACTTGTCTTCTCGTTATTTTTAACGAGTCTTACGCGGTACTTGTCTTCCCGTCGGCCCCACTTTTAACAGATCTTTTGCAAGATCGCAAGAGAACAGCTACTTGCGACAAGAGAGCAGCTACTTGCGACAAGAGAAGAACACAACTCAAAGACAAAACATTAATGTTATTGAGGGAGGCTTGCCTCTTTCTGGTTACCCAAAGAATGGTTTTATTTGCTGCCGCAAATGAAACTCTTTCTTCGGCGATGTCTATCATTAGGCTACTCAAAGATGGTTACAATTTGTTGCAGCAAAAGAATCTCTTTCTTTGGAGGCTGCCCCTACTTATCCTTTAAAACATTTGTTTTAACGGGTGAGGCTTGCCTTTTACCCAAAGATGGTTACAATTTGCTGCCGCAAAGGAATCCCTTTCTTTGGTATTGCCTACTTATTTAGAAAAAGGTGAATGACCTTTGTCAAACAAGTAACCTTGACAGAAGAATCCTATTCCAGAACAACCCCTCTTCCTTCTTTCGGACGGGGTACGGACTAGTCATATTCTTTCGTGGAAATTCTACCTTATACCCAGGGTTTCTTTTGCCCGAAGCAGACCAGGGTGCATGCCCCCTGGGTTCTAATCTCATCTTTCCGAATCACTCGCACTCATCGGGAAGGAGGACTGGGGGTGGAGACATTTCTTGGGTGAATAGACCATTGAGGGTTGGTATTTGACTATTTGCGATGCGTGATCCCGGAAATGAAAGTTGGTCTACGAGCTTGACCATTCTTCCTTCGTGTGGAAAACACATTACTCTAAAGAGTGAGGAGACTATACCTCCCATGCAATATATATAGCCTCGTCCAAGGAGTAGGTTATAATCCAAGGGTCCTTGAACGACCATCACGTTCATTTGAACGGTCTTCCCTTTCAATGTAACAGGCACATTGGGGAGGATCCCTAACGGTCGACTGGTTCCTTTATCAAAACCCGAGAGATTTCTTATCTCAGGTAAAAGCTCTAGGGAACCCAGTGCTTTCCAAGCAATAGAGGAAAGGATACTCACAGATGCCCCTTCATCAATGATAGTTCCACCTATTACCATTCTGTAAATTTGGACTATGATTCTGAATGGTATACTGGCTGGTAACCGGGGTCTGCCTAGTTGGTTCCAATCAAAGGACACAACCAGGTTGCTTGGTGGTGGGACCGAATACACGGCCGGATACGATCCTGACGATGTTCCTTCCTGCAATAAAGGAATGGGCGCATTGCCCTGATGCTCATCATAATCTGTGTTGATGAAAAGAATCTGGATGGTGTCATCCTTATTTTCTCCAGTGAGGGTGTCATTTGAAGATGAATCTTCAGTGACGGTGTCATTTGAGGATGAAACCTCTGAAGGAAGAACCGGGTCAACTGCCGTATCGACCTTTAGACTTTCGTCTGGTCTGGATTCAGTGGGTTCATTTTCAATGACTGACGCTTCAGCTGACCACTTGAGCAGGCCAGCTGTATTTTCAACCAATGAAGGACTCGGCATGAGTTTTTTGTATCCAGGAGGAAGTATTACCGGTGAAACCGGACGATCTTCCAAAACTCTCTTCGCTTCGTCTAAGAAGGGACAACGGTGTATGGCGTGATCGCCTTCACACAGTATACAGGGGGATCTTGCTCCCCCTCTTTGTCTTGAACCTTCACTTTCGCTGGTTGACGGTAAGCAATCAACATGGCTATCAGAGGTTGATGCTCTCGAATTGTGCAAACGAGGTGACCAGTCCCTTAGTATCCGGGGAATACAGGGACAATCTCGATGGAAATGGTCTCCTCTACATATGACACATGGCGATTTAGGCCCGATCTGTGTTGTGTGTGGGTTTTTGTCAGATGTCCTTTGCTTGCCCCCAGTCGCCTTAGGCTCCTTCTTCTTCTTCTCTTTCTTCTCCATGGGAGCTTGGCTTTTGCCGGCTCTACCTTTCGAAGATGAAGGATTGGAGGAAGAGTTATAGGAAGTTGAAGGCTGGTGGGCAGCTCTAGACTCATCTAACTGTTGACTCGACTGTTTAGGAACCATGGTGGTCTGAACTACATTAGTTGAGAATAGCCAAATAGGCAGGCCAATTGTCAGTCCTGGAAGCGACAATGTGGCCATGTGGGGCGCACCAACTTCTCCCCAAGAGGAGAATGGACTAGGATTTCCATCATGTGGAATTCCTTGGTTGGGGCGTTCCATGTTCTCAACTTTAAGATCAACGCGGGAATAGGAGGTGATTATGTTCCGTTTAAAATAAATTTTATAACGACGCTTAGACACAACTTGCTTTTTCACTTTTTAAGAGTCGAGAAAAAGCTAAAGATGACTCTAGTCTCCTTCGATGTTTTAACGAGCCCGAAGTGACAAATGCTCGGTTGGACTTTTTCAGTTATAGAGTTTGAAAAAGGCCAAAAGAAACTGCTCTGGAGTTCTAGGCAGAGGGTGTGCCAAACTTTTCGCAAAACCACAGAATACGTTTTACGGTACGGGTGGTCGATCTTCGTGAATGCTGTGTTCACTGCATTGCGATCAGTAGGGCGGCCGACACGGTTTCCTATTGGATAAAGGCTTTATTCCTATAAGGGTCTCCCAATATATATGCGATGGTACGTGGGAGCACAAGTCCGTATTGATACTTATCGCTTCACCGTGGAGGAATCACCCAACCACTCAACGCTAAGATATCACGTTTAACGACGCCGGAACACGTCTCTAGCTTAGACCTCTAGATGTTTGCGTTATGTTTCAATGCGTTGTTATGTAAATTCAATTTATTTTAAGGTTGATCTTATTTAGCAGTTTGCCTTTATGGATCACCACGAGATGTATGATAATACTCCTAGATGCAGTCTAAGATGATAAGCAAGCTTTTCAATCTTTCAACTTTGAAAACCTTAACTACTGAGGGAAAAGAAAGATAACACCTTTTCACACAGATCATAGAGCACACACTAATGCACTTTTTCCCAAATCGACATGCAAGCTGTCACAATGCACATGCACAATGCAAGTATTTCTTTTCTCTTTCTTAATGTTGGTGAAATGCAAAAAGAAAGTTGTTGTATAATTTTGAATCCAATTTCAAGTGAAAGCAAACAAGCTTGTCCAAAATCAAAAGACACCTTAAGATTTACTTGTTTCGACACTAGAAATATATAAACTCAAACCAAATGACGAAAGAAAAAGCTCAATCAGTTATGAACAACAAATAAACTAACTCTTAAGATCAAAACGACACTTTATCACAGGTCTAGATCTAAGAGGTCACAGCAAGACTAGTTCACTTTTCGTTATGGGAAACTGTAAATGTATAAGAAATACACAAAGAACAAACACAGTTTCTTTATACAACTGAGGCGGAATAGTGACAAGGGAAGTTGGTTTCAGATAGGCACACTGACTGGTAACAAACAGCAAAAACAAGAGTGAAAACAAGGCAAGAACTAGCAGGAAACCCCAGCAGCACAAGGCAGGACTGGTCCAGCGCAGGTGGAACACTGCCTGTTTGACCTTTAGCGCAGGTAGCCCCTTCGGGAACTGTGCTGAAATGCAAACAGCCTTTGTACAGCCTGCACTGAAGAACGAAACTTTCGTTTCTGGTGGTTTCCGGGTCACAGATTGCTCAAAAATTCACAGTTTTTGCTCAAATCAGAAGCTATCAGTCAAGGACACACAAAGGGATGACAAGGAAGATGAAAAGCTATCACTAAGAGCTTATTAGAGTCCTTGTGGATCAGCTCTTCAAATCATAAACTTGCCCAGAAACTGAGCTAGAGTAGCTGCCCTCTACTTTGTATTTGAAAGATTCAAACACAGTTCGATTCGGTACTCCCTTTGTTTATGAAATGAATAGCAAAAACACAATCAACCAACAAGATACGATCCCCAGTGGAGTCGCCAATTTGTTGTTGGGAAAAGTATCCAATACGGAATGACCCTATCCCACTCTAAGGGTGATAGTACCTCAGCAACAACTGAATACAAAGCTATTCAAGATTACTTCTTTATGAGATGAGAGAGAGAAGAGAAAAGGGATCCACTAACCGTTATCTTCCGCTAATGGTTGATCCAATCTTCCCTCTTGCTGCTTGCTCCTAGCTCCTTGCTCTTTCACCGGCCCAGCTACACAAAGATCCTGTAAAAGCACAAAGAAGGAAACTACAAGAAGCATACATCCATAACTGATTCAAGGATTAGAATAAATCAAATATACAAGCATCAATTCACCATAGAGACACATGCATATAGAAGAACCTCAAATACTTTATTAATGGAAGAAGTAAAGTTCTGAGAGTGTTACAACTGTAATAGGCCCAATCCAGCAACACCTCCCAGCAGAAAGAAATCTCCTCTTCACCTCCTTCAAAGCAATCACCCAATAGTTCTATACACAAACCAACAGCACTTCCTTACTTGCACAAAATTCCAGCCTCCCTAGACCTCATGAGAGAGCTCTATATATAGGAGATTAGGAGAAAGGATGAGTCAGCTTGAGGCTGGCATGAAGCTGACTAGTGTCCTCTCCCACTTTAGTTATACTTCAGTTCTTGAGTCCACTTGGAGTTTCTTGCTTCCACTTGGAGATCTAGATCCTCTTACTCATCACAAGGCGAATTCCCTGATCCAAGTGTCAGTTTGGAAGCTTCCTGGGCATTTGACACCTTGCAGAATGGCTGTGCCACTTGGCCAATCTCGCCCAGCGCAGGTAGCCTTCATTAGATTTGACATTCAGCGCAGGTACAGAGTGGAGCAGTTGACATTCAGCGCAGATGCTCAGTGGAGCAGTTGACATGATCCAGAAACAGTTTGTTTTTGAGTGTTTTCAAGTGGAGAACTGATTTTCAGTGCTGTGGTTTGCTGACCTTGTTCCTCTAGGGGTAGGAACAACATGTTTAGGGACTTTGGATCCCTCAGATTATCGACATTTCATGCTTCATGCTGTAAGGCACAAAAATGTCTATAACACAAGGGCAATTAGAGAGCTTGTAAATCAATTGTTTAATTCATAAACAAAACCCAGAGATTGACTGAAGCAGCGTTGATCTACTTTTCACTTGCATAGCAAATGCAGTTCGAAGGCTAGTTGGCTTGACTTCAGGCTCCGTCTGTAAGTTTATAAAGTAAACAAATGTAGATGAACAAACAATCTACTCGCTCCCCAACGGAGTCACCATTTTGTTACCGGGAATAGTGTCTATGCAGAGCTACTAATCCCACTAAGGCTGGTAGCTACCTTAGAAAAAAACAAACTAAAACTACTTTCATTTTCCTTTATGAAGGATGAATGAGAGAAGAATAAAGGAGACCAACCTCTATCTTGCGCTTGGTTCCTTGCTTGATTCCTCTCTCTTCTGATAGTATTTTGCTACTTGCTTTCTTGTATACCCAGCTTCACAGAGTACCTGTAGAATCAAAGAAGCATAACACTGTACGAGAACATAGATCTATTATCATAAGTAATATAGCATCAGAGGTATATTAACCATACAAATGCATAAAACATAAATCATACAAGAGTATGGAGGAAAACTTGAATAGTTTTATTGATAATTGTTAAGTTATGGTATGTTCTATGCTTATAACAGTTTACTTCTTTTTCTTATTATATTCCACCGATTAGCAATCACATGTACATAAAGTAAAGTGCAGATAGAACATTAAACGATCGACAGAAAACAAGCCAAGACAAGAGACACAAGATGTGGCGGCTAGCTAGGGACAAACCCCACAATGTGTGGGGAAACCCTTTGATCAAATCTTCTTTTATCTTCAATAATTCAACAGAGAGAAATAGTACAATAAATCTGATTCATATCAGCAGTAGCAAACCCTAGATCAGTAGCATCAGCATTAGCGACTTCATTATCAAACTAGGGCAGACCATACCTCACAAACCGACAGTCAGATTGACTTCATTCCACCAACAAAAGTTTCGGCTTCCAGAGGAGGTTTAGATGAACCTACAGTGCAGTTTAGATGAGGAGATATTCTAGGCCACGCAAGTCAATCTTTACTTCTGCAGTTGCAGCTTCAGTTTCAGCAGTTTCCGGCTTCAAACTAGGGCAGTCGATATCTTGCAAACCGTTCGTCGGATTGACTTCATTCCACCACCAAAAGTTTCGGCTTCCAGAGGAGGTTCAGATGAACCTACACCGCATTTCAGATGAGGAGATCTTCTAGGCCACGCAAGTCAATCTTTACTTCTGCAGTTGCAGCTTCAAATTCAACATCCTCCGGCTTCACATGTGTGAGAGAGAGAGACCCATTTCAGCGCAATAGAGAAGAGACTCATATCTGCGCAGTAGAGAGAGAGAGAGATGTGATGAGATGAGTGAGTCCAAATGAGGAAAAGTCCTCTTATATTTATACACAACGTTGGTGGGTGAATAGATGCGACTGTTGGGCTTCTGAGCCTACATGAGTTGTAGGTCGGCTTGACAATAATTCCATAATCAAAATAAATTCATATCTCCATGAATACTTATCGGAATTGGATGATCTTTATATCAATCCTACACCTCTCGACGAGAGGAATCTAATAAAAATATTATTAGCCATGAATAAGATGACCCACATGAAGTTTTTCCCTGGTTTCCAATTTTAACACTCCCTCTCAACCATGGAGAACTTCATCTGCAATCTGTCTATCGGTAGTTACTATTCATCCATCAAATGCACTGCCTTGTACAGCCTGACCCTTGCCCTGCTCTGCTCTATTTTGCCTGTTCTTCTCTGCTCTTGCATTGTTCTGTTCTACTCTGCTTTTGTCCGAATTATGAAGAAGAATAAATGATCGAGGATGTATCATACTGACTCAAAGTCAGTCTCAGAGTATGTACCACTGGTCCCAAACCAGTCTCAACCAACCCAAAGTCAGCGTCATAGTGAGTACAACTCCAATGGTCCCAACCAATATCATCCTCCACTGACTCAAAGTCAGTCTCAGAGTATGTACCACTGATCCCAGACCAGTCTCAACCGACCCGAAGTCAGCGTCATAGTATGGTACAACTCCTACCACTGGTCCCAGACCAGTATCATTGATCCCAGATCAATGGAGGTCATTCTAGCGTAGGGAGTACGGTAGTTACAACGATGCGTCCATCGGTACTACTATGGTCCCTAACTTCATTTACCTGCTCATTGATCAGATGAGAGGTACTTCCCATGAGTCCTAGACTACATGGGTAGGATGCCTCGATAGGAGAACTAATCAATCTTGTCCTCACAGGAGAACACATCAATCCTGCTATAATTGCCATGGAGAACACATCAATTCAGGCCTCATAGGAGAACACATCAATCCTGCTACAATTGCCATGGAGAACACATCAATCCAGGCCGCCATGGAGAACACATCAATCCGGGCCTCACAGGAGAACACATCAATCCTCCTACAATCGCCATGGAGAACACATCAATCCAGGCCTCACAGGAGAACTAATCATCTAGCTACACAGGAGAGCGAATCATCCTGTTCCACAAGAGAGTGAATCATCTTGTCCCACAAGAGAGCGAATCATCTTGTTCCAGTGTGCACCACTAGGGGAGGGTGAGTCACCCTGTGGTCGTATGTTGCTCCAGTAATAACCGCAAGCCCTCAGAGCTCCCAGAGCTCAATGTATGCAACATGCAAGACCGTTGTACAAGGGTTTCTTACCGACTCCAAGTCGTTTGGGAAAATAACAGATTAGATCTTTCCTCGGGGCTTTGACAAGCTGTATCAACATGTACATCATCTTAATGCAATGGAGCCTCCTTGCTCATCAACTTACCATATCCAAGATGATGTCTATCTGCTGGAGCAATCAACGAATACGGGATTCCTCAATAATCAAATCCCACCTCTGGTTGTTATATAGAATCACAGTGGTATCCAATGTAAATCCAAACATCTCTCTGAAGAGCTTTCGCAACCAGACTACCTCACACGAGGTTATGCTAGCAACAATATATCCTGCTTCGGTGGTGCTCAAAGCCACCGACTTCTACTTCCTGCTCATCGAGGATATCGAAGCAGATCCCAAGGTGAAACATCACCCGGAAGTGCTCTTACGGTCCACCACACTGCCTGCCCAATCAACATCAGTATATCCAAGTAGTCTCACATCTCCGGCAGTGTATCTTAATACATGAGAGATTGTGTCCTGAAGACATCTCAGAAGATTCCTGGCATCAATCTAGTGCGGCTCAACCAAATATGAGCTCACAATGCTAACCGCAAAAAATATGTTTGGACGGAGGTTCACCAAGAACATCAATGCGAATGAGTTTATGAAACTCAGAGGCATTTCCCAAATCTGGTCCGACATCACTACCATATAACTTCCAAAAGTTAAGATCCTCGAGGTAGTCACAGGCTTGCAATCCATCATACCAAATCTTTCCAATATCTTTACCACATATTTCCCTTGAGATAGGAAAATTTCCCTTGGCTTCTGCTGTTATAGACATTTTTGTGCCTTACAGCATAGAGCATGAAATGTCAATAATCTAAGGGATCCAAAGTCCCTAAACATGTTGTTCTTACCCTTAGAGGAACAAGGTCAGCAAACCACAGCACTGCAAATCAGTTCTCCACTGAAAAACACTCAAAAACAGGTCAGTTTTGGATCATTGCAGCTGCTCCACTAGGCATCTGCGCTGCATAGCAGGTACAACAAAGGCTACCTACGTTGCATAGCAAGTAGAACAAAGGCTACCTGCGTTCAGCGTACTTGGACATGTGGAGGAATCTTTTTCTCAAAGTGCCAGTGCCCAGGAAGCTTCTAAAAAGACACTTGATGATAAGATTCGCCTAATGATGAGTTAAGAGCTTCTAAAACTCCAAGTGGAAGACAGAAACTCCGAGTGAAGAACTGAAGAACAACTGGAGTTGAAGAGGACAACAAGTCACACATCAAGCTGACTTATCTTCACTCCAAAACTCTATATAAGGATCTCATCCCATGGGATCTAGAGGCCGGAATTTTGTGCAAAGAATTGCTGTTGGTTTACAGTTGTGAGCATTGGGTGATTGCTTGAGGGAGGTGAAGAAGAGATTTCTCTCCGTCGGGAAGGTGATGCTGGATTGGACCTCTCATGGTTGTATCACCGCCTGAACCTTACTTCCATATATTAATAAAGCATTTGAGGTTCTTCTATTCGCATGTGTTTCAATGGTGTATTGTCTTACTTGCGTCTTTGATTTATGCTAATCCTTGAATCGATTATGAATGCATGCCTCTTGTAGTTTCCTTTTCTTGTCTTATTTGTAGGATCTCGTGTAGCTGGGCCCATGAAAAGACTTGGATCTGGGAGCAAGCGGCAAACGAAGGAGATTGGATCGACCATTTGCGCAAGACATCGGTAAGTGGATCTCTTCCTTCTATCTCTTGCATGTCATAAAGAAGAAACTTTAGATAGCTTTGCTTTCAGCTGTTGCTAAGGAACTGTCACCCTTAGAGTGGGTTAGGGTCATTCCGAGTTGGATACTTTCCCCCACAACAGACTGTCGACTCCACTGGGGAGCGTGTCTTGTTGGTAGCTTGTGTTTCTTGCTATTCATTTCTTGAACAAAGAGAGTACCGAATCGAACTGCATTCGAGTCTTTCGAATGCAAAGTAGAGGGCAGCTACTCTAGCCCAGTGTTGGGCCTATTTATGATTTGAAGAGCAAATCCACAAGGACTCTTTTTAGCTCTTTGTGATAGTGTTCATCTTCCTTTAATCATCCTCTAGTGTATACTTGACTGACAGCCTCTGATTTGGCCAAAAACCGCTCATTTTTGAGCAAACTGTGACCCGGAATCTGAGAGAGACGTGACTTGTCTCATCAGTGCAGCTGCCACAAAGGCTACTTGCACTGCAACGCAGGTCCCGAAGGGGCTACCTGCGTTGCATCTCAGATTGACAGTGCAGCACCTGCGCTGATCCAGTTTTTCCTTGTGCAACTGGGATTCCCCACTGTCTGTTGCAAAGTTTTCAGTATTGTTTTTGCAGCCTGTTGTCAACCTGTATACCCAGCTGAAACCACTTCTCTTTGCCTTCATTCTGCCTCAGTTGTATGAAGAAACCGTGATTGTTCTTATTGTATTTCTTGCTATCATTCACAGTTTCCCATAGCGAAAGTGAACTAGTCTTGCTATGACCTCTTGAATCTAGACCTGTGAGAAAGTGTCGTTGTGATTCTAAGAGTTAGTTTATTGCTATTCATAGCTGCTTGAGCATTTGCTTTCGTTATATGGTTCGAATTTCAGTATTTCTTGTGTTGAAACGAGTGAATCTTAAGGTGTCCTTTTGATTGTTGGACAAACACTTGTTGCTTTCGCTTGAAATTGAATTCGAAATTATACAACAGCTTTCTTTTTGTAATACATCAACATTAAGGAAGAAGAAAAGAAATACTTGCATTGTGCATGTGCATTTTGACAGTTTGCATGTCGATTTAGGAAAAGTGCATCAGTGTGTGCTCTATGATCTGTTTGAAAAGATGATGTCTTTCTTTTCCTTCAGTAGTTAAGGTTTTCATAAGTTGAAAGAATTGAAAAAGCTTGCTTATCATTCTTAGACTGCATTTAGGAGTTGTATCATACATCACATGGTGATCCATAAAGGCAAACTGCTAAGCAAGATCAACCTAAAAAGAACTGAATTTATCTAACAACGCTTTGAAACATAACGAAACACAGTAGAGGTCTAGGTAGAGACGTGAACCGGCGTCGTTAAACATAGTGACTGTCGATCTCTACGAAGGTGGGTGATTCCTCCTGAGGGACGATAGCACTAATACGGACTTGTGCCCCCACGTACCGTCGCGTATATTGGGGGACCCCTATAGGAACAAAGCCTTTATCCATAGGAAGCCGTGTCGGCCGCCCTACTGATCGCGATGCAGTGAACACAGCATTCACGAAGATCGACCACTCGTACCGTAAAATGTATTCTGTGGTTTCGCGAAAGGTTTGGCACACCCTCTGCCTAGAACTCCAGAGTAGTTTCTTTTGGCCTTTTTCAAACTCTATAACTGAAAAAGTCCATCCGAGCATTTGTCACTTCGGGCTCGTTAATACATCGAAGGAGACTAGAGTCATCTTTAGCTTTTTCTCGACTCTTAAAAAGTGAAAAAGCAAGTTGTGTCTAAAGCGTCGTCATATAAAATTCATTTTAAACGGAACATAATCACCTCCTATTCCTGCGTTGATCTTCGAAGTTAGTCTTTTAGCATCGTAAGTTCTTGTAGAATCGCTAAGAAATCTTTCGGATAGACTAGATATGTCTGAACAACCGTCGACATCTAGGACTGTGTCGTCCGACACAGCAACAGCAGAGCCTCCTGCTGCTACTCCAACGATGTTCGCTGGTATACCATCTGTCCCGGCAAATTGTCAACAACAAGCCGGAGTCCCATCAGGGACGACAATATGGTTAGTTCCTATTTCTTCATCCGGATTATCATCTGGTACCTCTTATGTTGAAACTCAACAAACTGATCCAATGTGTCTTCAAAGGCCAATTTACCCTTTAAGTACTGGATTTCCACCATATGGAGGGCAGTATGCTCTTTCATTGTTCCCTCCCGGAGAACAACCATATGGGAGTTTACAACAAGGTTCAGGTCAAACTGGAATTACATCCAGCGGTTGGGTACCAATACTGCCCCAACAACCAGGAGTTGTATATTCAATGCAACCAGTACACCCTGCGTCGAAAATTACCACCACACCTGCTATGGCGAATGCGTCGCAAGTACAAGCGCTACCTGTTGTAATACAACAACCTCTTGTCTCAGCGGCTCAATCACAATCTCTGGGTAGTGCCTCCTTATCTGGAGCGACTCAGGCTCAAACAAGTATTGTGACTCCTCATCTTGGTCAATCATCCGGTATTGGTCAACAGCAAATGGTCCAACAACCAGAGCTGGTTCAATCTCAACAACCGCCATTCCAGCAATCATATCAAGGACCTGAGCAACAAGTCTTTGTAAGTAATGGGCAACCATGCTATAATGGTTATACCCATCAACCTTGTCAGAGTTGTCAGCATTATGCTGGTTTACAGAGACTCATTGCTCAGGCGATCCCATCTTATCCTGGGTATGCTTCACCTAATCTGAACCAACAGTTGCCTTTTGTAGCAACTCTAGAATTACCAGATCTAAACCGGCTGACGAATGATCCAATTGCTTATGCCCCTTGGTGGCCAGCGATTCCGCATAAACTTCCATCGGACATTCCTAAATTCAATGGAAATCCAGGTGAAGACCCGTCGAATCACGTCATGACTTTTCATCTGTGGTGTTCATCGAACACTCTAAACAATGACTCGATAAGACTTCGCCTTTTTTAGAGGACATTGACAGGTCCAGCGGCTAAATGGTATATTGAATTGCCAAGAGCCTCTTTCGACAATTTCAGCTCCTTAGCCACGACTTTCTTAACCCATTTTCAATTACCAATCAGGTATGAAACAGGAACCGAAATACTGACCAACTTCAAACAAACGACAGCTACTCACATATCTGATCATATACATGAGTGGTGTCATCGTCGTAGGATGGTTAAAACTTACGTTCCCGATCAGCTGTTAGCTGAATGGTTTATAAAGTCGTTACTTCCGGCTATAACGGAAGATGTGGCCAAGGGAGGAGTCGTAACAGAGGAGCAAGTCATTGCTCGCGCTCAATATTTAGACTTAGTATATACTCAGTCTGGCACGCTCTACGACAAAATACCTGATGCCCCTAGACCTAAATTTTCAATTCCTCCCCCTCCTAGATCGAATACTGACTCTCACGCCAGTAATGGCGTGACTGGCAAACGCAAAATTTCTAGTCAAAATGCAAATGAGGAACTTCTTGCCTCAGAAGTAAATGCCATGTCGACCGACAAGGGCAAACAACTGAAGCAACCAGGGGGCAAGAAGAAAAAGAAAAGGAAAGGGAAACCCCCAACAGGGTGTCATATATGCGATGAGGATCATTGGACGAAAGATTGTCCACATATAACTGAAGTTAAGAAACTCTTCAAGAGTTCAAAAACCCCAGCAGTATTGACTGATCCGTTTCCTAATCCAAGACAAAATCTGGTTGCTAATCAAAATGCTTCCCGATCCCAAGTGCTTATGTTGTCCACCTCAAAGCAGCAGAATAATGCTTTGACAAGGAATAAAGATTACAAGAATCCAAAGCAGTTGAACAACAAGGAAAATAAACAACCTAGTAGTTCAACAACAACTTTGACCAAAGTTGTGCCACCCATCATTCCTGAACCAATGATAAAGTCGCCAAAGGGAGTAGTACACAAATCGACATTTAATCCTCGTGAAAAAATAACACAGGATTACAATATAATAGAGGACCTGACCCAATCGTCGTCCGCTATGTCGACACTTGAGGTAGCGCAAAAATGCACCTCCCAAGAGCAAGCTTTATTATCAGCCATAGGTGGGATTGGCCCAATGGATTCCAATATTGTGGCCTTTGATTGTAAAGGATATGACCCTCAGATACCAGCTCAACTAGCTTTCCTTATTCAAGTGAAAGCCCTCAACAAAACTGTTCATCGAACAATTATTGATGAGGGGGCATCTACATGTCTTATGTCGATGAGTTGCTGGAAAAATTTAGGCTCACCACCCTTGTCGAAATCGTCAACGACGTTAAAAGCATTTGATGGACGATCATACACTCCATACGGGATTTTAAATAACTTGCAAGTTGAACTGGGGGGTAAAACAGTAGAAGTTGATGTGGAAGTAATCGACAGAAACCTCGATTACAACATCCTACTGGGAAGGCCTTGGATATATGCCATGGCTGCAGTTGTGTCGAACTACTTCAGGAGGATTGTATTTCCTTTTCAAGGAAAAATTACAATCGTCGACCAACAAACATTTCTCCCCAATAGTTCTCAAGTTACGGGAAGCAGCACAATGATCCATGAAAGTAATCAATCGCTCCAAAATATTGGAGTAGGCCTCCTAAAAGACCCTGCCTTAATGGGTACTTTTGCCCTACCGACGGCGAGTAATCTGGCGGAAGTAGCCACAGTGGAAACCTACAATATGAAATCTTCTATATCCAACGGATTCGGAAGATTCCTAAATATTTTGTCAGCATGGATCATCGCCCTAATGGAAATATTGTAAATACAGTGGGCCCCGAGGACGGTTCTTATCTCATGTCAACCTCGTTAAAAAATGAAACAAGGAGTCACGAGGATAGTTCTCTTACTATGTCAAGCTCATTAAAAAATGAAACAAATCCCCTTTTCAAAATTCAAAGGTAAACCTTCATTCCAACCACCAAGTTGAATGCAATGAAGCTTGGGGGGCACCCTCCTTTGACATGCGTTATTATGATGCTGGGGGCATGCAAAAGAACGAGCAGTTTTGGCAAAGTTCATGCTCGTTAAAAAATAAACGCAAGAACCGAGCAGTTTTAATGCGGAAATTCATGCTCGTTAAAAAATAAACATAAGCTTGTGAGTAGGCTTTCCCCCAGAGTTCAAGCTCATTCAGAAAAAATGAACGGGTAAATAACCATTTGAGACCGTAAATTCATCAGCCATAAAAGCCTTGGTTGTGTTTGTGCACCGTCACCTCCACTTTTCATTTGGCCGATCATTCACATCCACTTGATTGTTTACCTATTTTGAGGAACAGCTGCGAAGAGTGATCCCACCTAGCCATCCTTGTAATACTGCCGTTATTGGAAAATTCCAACCTGTACCTGGAATCTGCTGCTATCCCTGTTTATCACTCGTTCCTCAAAATACGAGTCTTCTTTGAGCTCTTTTCACTGACTCGTAAAAAATGAAAAGTTTGCCGAGTTTTGGCCTTCCAGCTCGTTAAAAGGACCGGAAGAGCTATCCCTCCTCTAGATTTTAATCTTTTTGGACCTGATGGATTATTGCACAAAAAGATCGAGCGCTTGTCTGGTTCGGCTCGATAAAGATATCCAACATTCATCCCTTCTGTATTGTTTTATACTTTTTCGGACTTAAGGGATTAGATGACGAAAAAGGACCCCTGAAGTCTACTTTATGTACCCTTTTCAGACTCTCTAAAAATGAAAAGGACCGAGTTGTCTTTGTCGCTGGGCTCGTTAAAAATGTTAGATAGCGACAAACTTGTCTTTAGACAAGAACGAGTTTCCCTATCGCTAGGCTCGTTAAAACATAGCGATGGGCTTGCCCGAAGGGCAGGTTATAGATCAAGCATATGTTATCCTCCTCAAGCTTGACAAAAATAAAGAGGTACTGGTCAGAAATGAGTGGGGAAAAATTGGGAAGAACCTCAAAGTTTAATGGTAGCAAGTCGCTCTTGAACATGACACTTTTGGCCTCCGTAAATATCAGGTTGGGTTATTATCATTCACCAGTCCCTTCACCATGGTCTCGCCATACCATCCATACATGGGGTAATGCTACCGATCCATCACATCAGTGTCGTTATATGTTCAAGAGATGTCATTTAGAAAGTGTCAACCGGGTCCCATCCACTACCATACATCATCTTTCATCCTTCCATGACCGCCACCCTGAATCATATTTCACAGATCGTTTTCACCATCATCACTAGCTCCGTTCTGTGTCACTGATGTGGGATTCATTAAGGCCCTCCTTTGACGGATCACTTCTTGTCGACATCAGCTCATTATCCAAGAAGTTGATCTAGGAACACCCCCTCAGTACTTTGAAGCTTGCATGCCTCAATGGCAAGTTTCTCACTTCCGGCGATAGGTATGCATTAATGACCTTCGACCGGGAGACTTTGCGTGGTGTTCGACGTCAGATCCTATATTCACACCACGTGAATTGTGCTGCAGTACCTTGAGGGTCATCATCATTATCGGTGATTCCTCTCGTGCTTGTTAACAGTTTACATTATTGACTGGTAATCAAGCGATGTCTTTCCATGTTCGACTTCAAGAAATTCTCACATGGATCGACTTGTACTAGAGTGAAGATCGAACAAGTTTGAAGACCTCGGATCTAGTTTCATCCATCCGGGCTGCGATATATATTCAGGAGATAAAAACATAGACATGTGCAGCAGATGAGCATCCTACTAAAAGGATGATAATTAAAAGCAGAGAATTATCCGTCTCTTATCAGACGATCGTCTGTTTATGTACGACAAATGTATTTATAAAGCTGATCATGGGAAATGCCCGCATCAGGTAGATCATGAAAAGAAAGTATGAAAAGATAATGTATTGTATTGTATTTTGTTACAGGTCACCTCCCGGCGATTGAATGAACTTCGGATCCTCCTAATAAAGCATTTCACCTGATAAACGACCGCATACTTTAGGGGGCAACTGTTATAGACATTTTTGTGCCTTACAACATAGAGCATGAAATGTCAATAATCTAAGGGATCCAAAGTCCCTAAACATGTTGTTCTTACCCTTAGAGGAACAAGGTCAGCAAACCACAACACTACAAATCAGTTCTCCACTGAAAAACACTCAAAAACAGGTCAGTTTTGGATCATTGCAGCTGCTCCACTAGGCATCTGCGCTGCATAGCAGGTACAACAAAGGCTACCTGCGTTGCATAGCAAGTAGAACAAAGGCTACCTGCGTTGGGCGTACTTGGACATGTGGAGGAATCTTTTTCTCAAAGTGCCAGTGCCCAGGAAGCTTCTAAAAAGACACTTGATGATAAGATTCGCCTAATGATGAGTTAAGAGCTTCTAAAACTCCAAGTGGAAGACAGAAACTCCGAGTGAAGAACTGAAGAACAACTGGAGTTGAAGAGGACAACAAGTCACACATCAAGCTGACTTATCTTCACTCCAAAACTCTATATAAGGATCTCATCCCATGGGATCTAGAGGCCGGAATTTTGTGCAAAGAATTGCTGTTGGTTTACAGTTGTGAGCATTGGGTGATTGCTTGAGGGAGGTGAATAAGAGATTTCTCTCCGCCGGGAAGGTGATGCTGGATTGGACCTCTCATGGTTGTATCACCGCCTGAACCTTACTTCCATATATTAATAAAGCATTTGAGGTTCTTCTATTCACATGTGTTTCAATGGTGTATTGTCTTACTTGCGTCTTTGATTTATGCTAATCCTTGAATCGATTATGAATGCATGCCTCTTGTAGTTTCCTTTTCTTGTCTTATTTGCAGGATCTCGTGTAGCTGGGCCCGTGAAAAGACTTGGATCTGGGAGCAAGTGGCAAACGAAGGAGATTGGATCGACCATTTGCGCAAGACATCGGTAAGTGGATCTCTTCCTTCTATCTCTTGCATGTCATAAAGAAGAAACTTTAGATAGCTTTGCTTTCAGCTGTTGCTAAGGAACTGTCACCCTTAGAGTGGGTTAGGGTCATTCCGAGTTGGATACTTTCCCCCACAACATCTGCCATGCTTCAAGTCCTAGGAAGTAGTGCATCAGTCCTAGGTCTTTCATTTCAAATTCAGAGGCTAGCTCCCTCTTAAATTTGTGAATGAGAGGGTCTGCACCTTTTAGAAAGAGGTCATCCACATACAACACCAGTATGAGAGGCTTGTCATATTCAACCTTAAAGTAAAGGTTAGGATCGGCTTCACTCCTAGTGAATCCCAGATTCATCAAGTAGTTATCGATCATCTCATACCATGCTCGGGGTGCTTGCTTCAGCCCATAGAGAGCTTTCTTCAACCTACATACATGAGATTTTCGATCATAAATCTCAAATCCTTCGGGTTTCTCCACGTAGATCTCTTCTTTGATCGAGCCATGCAAGAACGCAGTCTTGACATCCATCTGATGTAGGTTCCATCCGTGTGAAGCGGCAAGGGCTATGATCGAGCGGATGGTCGTATATCTGGAAACAGGTGCAAATATCTCATCATAGTCTATACCTTCCTTTTGGGAGAAACCTCGAGCAACAAAACGAGCCTTATACTTTTCCGTGCTTCCATCTGCTACATGCTTTATCTTGTAAAGTCATTTGGAAGTAACAACATTCTTGTCCTGGGGTCTGGGAACTACTTCTCAAACATCATTCTTTATGATAGACTCATATTCGTTGGTCATAGCATCCTTCCATACTTGATGCTTGACGGCATCTGAGAATGACGAAGGCTCATTTTGTATGATCGTGCTCATGATGGTCAGGTATCCTTGATACCTATTAAGTTTCTTACTTTGACAAAAGGTTCCTCAAGGTGCAGCATGTCCTTCAGCATCATCAGGTAACCCCTTAAGCCATGAAGGCCTCTTCCTAGAAGAGGAAGGCTCATATGGAGGAGGATCAATCGGATCCATGGGTTCTTCTACATCAGGCATTGATTCATCATCCTTTTCTTTCGGTTCCCTGGTGTCGGCTTCTTGAGAGATCCTCAAAGTTGGAAGATTGATCACCTTGCTGAGAGCCATATCTTCGTCAAAGGTGACATCATGACTAATTACGACTTCCCTTTGACTGGCTACATAGATTCTATAGCCTTTAGTATTTTCACCATAGCCCACGAAAATTCCCTTCTTTCCAGATGCTCCCAATTTATTTCTTTTCTCTTTCGGCACATGAAAGTATACAGGGCTTCCAAAAATTTTAAAATGAGAAACATCAGGTTTCTTACCGGTGAATTTTTCTTCAGGAGTCTTGGAACCCAATGCTTGATGAGGGCATCAATTTTGTACATATACGACGGTGATTGTAGTTTCAGCCCATAGAAACATCAGAAGTCTTTGATCATGTAGCATGGCCCAGACAGCTTCCATCATCGTGCGGTTCTTCCTTCCCACCACACCATTCTGCTCAGGAGTATGTGGTGTAGTAGTCTCCCTCTTAATGCCAACCTCAGGTATGCCTGAGTGAACCAATTGTAATATATCAGAGGTCTTGCTTTGGCTTGAGGGGAATGGTCCCCTTTTGAGCTTTCCTTCAGCACATCCTGGACATACACCTTCATTTTCTATTCAAAATTCGGGCATCCCTATCACCATTTGTCTTACACCGAGTATAGCTTTATAATGAAGGTGGGCAAACCTCTTATGCCAAAGTTCGGACTGAAGAGATGTGTCATAAGACATGACACCTAGCAAACTTCAATCGACCTGATATAATGAATCAACACTAAACCCAAGAGTATAGGCATCTTTAACATTATTTTTCCATATACATACCTTGCCATCACTGAAGGTTACCTTGTAGCCTTTGTCTTTCGTTTCCGAGATGGACACTAGGTTCTTTTTGAGGTCAGGTGCATTTAATACATCCTGGAATTTCTGGCCTTCTTGAATGCTTGTCCTCTTCCTTGATTCCCAACTCTCCTCTTACCTTTGCTATTGAATTTGCCATTCCTTTGATTGCCATCAGAGGTATTTTGATCATCGTCCTAGAGTGAGTCCTTTCTATCAGGGCACTCCCTTGCATAGTGACTTGCTTTATCGCAAATGTAACATCGTCATTTTCTTCTAGCCTTCTTCTAGGCATGGGAATTTCTTACACTTCTTCCCTTGTTTCTTCTTGAATGCATCTAGCCATTAATTCCTCGAAACCAGGAATTACATTATAGTTCAAAAGAGTAGTCCTGAACACATACCATTCAGATGGTAATCCTTCAAGAGTTGTGAGTGCCATTTCTCTGTTAGTAATAGTTTCCCCAATAGATAGGAGATCGTTCTTGATCTCGGTGATTCTTAAGAAGTATGATTGCATACTTTCATCTTTACCCTTCTTGATTTCCCTCAGCTTCTTTCTAAAAAACAAAACTTGATTTGCATCATAAACTCACCAGTCTGTCGTAGATTTCCTTGGAGGTGTCTAGATCAGAGATGTACGCCACCAAGCGCTTGTCGATAGAGTCCCGGATGATCTTCTTTGTTTTGACTTCTCCATTTTTCCATTTGTTCCACGCAGCAGCAGATGCATTTGATGAAGGCTCAACAATATTTCCTCTTACATGGTCCAGCACTCCTTGATCTTCAAGGGTTAGATCGATAGACATCTTTCATCTGTGATAGTCAGCTTTCTCACAGAGCTTGTCTTCGGCAGGAAAGAGTGTTGAGGACCCCATAGTTCTTTTAGGATAGCCTTGCCAATCTTATCTTCAATGATTGCTCTTGCTCTTGCTCGGGCTTTGTCTTCACCTCAGCTCTGATACCATGTTAAGTTATGGTATGTTCTATGCTTATAACAGTTTACTTCTTTTTCTTATTATATTCCACCGATTAGAAATCACATGTACATAAAGTAAAGTGCAGATAGAACATTAAACGATCGACAGAAAACAAGCCAAGACAAGACACAAAAGATGTGGCGGCTAGCCAGCGACAAACCCCACAATGTGTGGGGAAACCCTTTGATCAAATCTTCTTTTATCTTCAATAATTCAGCAGAGAGAAATAGTACAATAAATCTGATTCATATCAGCAGTAGCAAACCCTAGATCAGTAGCATCAGCATTAGCGGCTTCATTATCAAACTAGGGCAGACCATATCTCACAAACCGACAGTCGGATTGACTTCATTCCACCACCAAAAGTTTCATCTTCCAAAGGAGGTTCAGATGAACCTACAGCGCAATTCAGATGAGGAGATCTTCTAGGCCATGCAAGTCAATATTTACTTCTGCAGTTGCAGCTTCATTTTCAGCAGTTTCCAGCTTCAAACTAGGGCAGTCGATATCTTGCAAACCGTTCATCGGATTGACTTCATTCCACCACCAAATTTTTTGGGTTCCAGAGGAGGTTCAGATGAACCTACAACGCAGTTCAGATGAGGAGATCTTCTAGGCCACGCAAGTCAATCTTTACTTCTGCAGTTGCAGCTTCAAATTCAACAGCTTCCGGCTTCACATGTGTGAGAGAGAGAGACCCATTTCAGCGCAGTAGAGAAGAGACTCATATCTGCGTAGTAGAGAGAGAGAGATGTGATGATATGAGTGAGTCCAAATGAGGAAAAGTCCTCTTATATTTATACACAACGTTGGTGGGTGAATAGATGCGACTGTTGGGCTTCTGAGCCTACATGAGTTGTTGGTCAGCTTGATAATAATTCCATAATCAAAATAAATTCATATCTCCATGAATACTTATCGGAATTGGATGATATTTATATCCATCCCACACCTCTCAATGAGAGGAATCTAATAAAAATATTATTAGCCATGAATACGATGACCCACTTGAAGTTTTGCCCTGGTTGCGAATTTTAACAATAATCAAGAAAGAGCCAAGAGAATTACAACCAATTGTTCCGACCCAACATCATCCTCTCAACAAGAAGCACTTCTTCACCTCATGAAAAGCTTAGATCACCCAACACTATGATGTTGCCTCAAGAAACCAACAGCAATTCCTTACAAGATGTAAAATTCTAGCCCCCAGATCTCTGGGATGAGAGATCCATATATAGATGTCTGCAAGGGAGGTGAGTCAGCTTTTGAGATTTGATTAGTGTCTCCCTTCTGATAGTTCTTGATTCCACTTGGAGATTGATGATCTCTTACTCATTCCTGGTCGAATTCAGAGAGGCAAGTGTCACAGGAGAAGTTTCTGGAATATTCCATGCTTCTCCACCTCGCGGATTGACCCTGCCATTTGTCCCTTCTCGCCCATCGCACCCCATAGAAGGGCTTTTTGACATGCAACGCACCTACTGTGTGTATTTAGGTGGGATGCAACGCACTTTGCCTATGGAGCAGGTGAAATGGTCCAGTTTGGACCAGTTCTGAGTGGTTTTTCATGGAGAACTTCTCGGAGATGTTGTAATCAATTGACCTTGTTCTTTTAGGGGTTGGAACAACACCTTTAGGGACTTAGGAGCCCTTGGTTTATGGACATTTATGCTTGGTGTTGTAGTGCCCAAAAATGTCTATAACAATATGGAATCATGAGGTCTCACCCAAATACCACTTACCTACAACTAGCAGTGCGATGAAACTCGTTTACCGCCTCCCGCTAAAAGACAAAATGTCAAGTCATCTCCCCATTGATGCCACCTGTCCATATCACGAACCCACCAAAAGCTTTAACTTTGCATAACAACAAAGTTAGAATAGATTTTCGTCCTTACTCAGAAAATTCATGCATGCAACCTGAATGTCGAAGTCGACCAACTCGTACACCAACCGTCATCCACCCTGAAACTTGCAGCTCAACGCTACTCCAGTCGACCATTTGCACCCAATGAACCTGCACTCCATTGCCCATCACTGAAAAATAGGTATTTAGAAGTTTCCTTCTAGAAACCCTGTAAATACTTGATTTCCTATGTGATTACTTTGAAAAACCCAAACTTCATTATAATTCAGTTGCGGAATTAAGAATTGAAGACACCAAGGACCCTCTGTTTTCACCAATTCTACTTGAGAACCCCATTTTCCTATCTGAATCCACAAGAACCAGAAATGGAGACCCACGTGGCCCTCAATATAACTCCTATCACTACCCTTCATAGAGATTTGGATTATCTGCCCTTAGCAGATAAATATTTTCAAATAAAATGCCTTGTAACTGAGGAAAGCTCCTTGAAAGTATTTTGTCGATGCCGGGATAATTACATGAATGGATCTGATACCATAAGACTTTGGGAATCAAATCTTCCAAGGTACATGCTCTGCTCTATGCACATTTTCCCTAACATTATCCATCAATGTCACACCAATTATAATCCCACCCTCAGAGCAATAATGTCCCCCAATCAAACTTTTCTCTTCACAATTATTGCAGCTTCAGTCAATGAGATGATATAGTTTCAGCTTGGTCAAGAGGTCACCCCTATTTCCCTTGGAGAATTACTAGAGAAATTATCTAAACTGTCCCAGTCTGAACTCAGTCGCCTTTGCCAGACTTTTATGAATAAACAACATCAACCCAAAGATCCTCCTCCCTATCTTGCATCCTTCTTCACATAGATAGGCAAAAATATAGTCAATATGATAGCTACAGTCATGGGTTTCAATACTAGTGAGTAAGTGGATGAATTATCTCTAGTTTTAATGTCCATCTTTACCCATGGTCAGCCTCCTGCTATCAAATATAACTATGCTACTTTCATTGCTGAGAAAATACATGACCAGTTCATGAGGCTAGAAAATGAAAAGGTATTCAAGTATTCTACAGTCATATATCACCTTTTCCTTTACAATAAATCTGACAAGTTCCCATTCTGTGTAAATAAACTTGATACAAAGGGTAATCCCAGATCAGTCATTTTTTAGACTTCCATCTTCCACTATTCACATACTTGTCCATATTCATACAATGAATTCATTGACCAGTTTGTCCACCTTGTGACCACCATGTTGATAGGAAATCCTCCTCCTAGGATAAGTGATGAAATCAAAAGGATCCTTTAGCTATTAAAACAATACAAGATAGGTGACTGGTACTTATACCAGAATCACAAAGAAATCCAAATTTATGGTTGTGAACTCCCTCCGTTAAAATTGCATAAGTATGTCCTTATGATATTTTTTGCCCTGGAATAATATAGGTAAATGTTAAACTTTGATCAAATTCATTTTACCAAGGCAAAGAAGAAAGCACAATTAAGGATTAAAGACCACTTAGGCCCATTTGTCTGCAATAATAGGGAAGTAGGGAAGAGAGCAGAAGAAATTATAGAAAAAATGAGACTAAAGCAAAGCTTTGCTTGGAGATATGATCCACAAGGTTTCATTTGTGATAGGAGAATGAAACATGAGTTGTCACCATATATCCATCACAGAATCCCTGAAATAGAGCAGTATGCAAATATGAATGAATGGAGGAAAGGAACTCTAGTTGAAATGGATAGTGATCAAGTTGAGGTAGAAAATGTGATGAAAGACTTAGAAAAGAGAGTTGACCTAGACTCTTGTGAACAGGTACCAGTTGGATCCATTCAAAGGCCAACACCAGAGCCTAGTGCCTCTACAACAGAGACTTCTCAAAAGCACACATAGGAAACTAGTGCACCCCTAGTAGAACCACCACAGGAACATGATTATGGAACAAGTACTCCAACATCGGAACAACCAAAGATGTCAGAGCAACCTGAAATCTCTAAAGAACAAGCCCCACAACATCCTCATCCAGCTCAGGCTAATATGGGAAATCCCCTGGTTGTGTAGACTCCTCTGGATGAGGAAAAGAACTTGAAAAGAGACAGGGAAGTAGCTACCCCTACCAATCGTCCCTCAAAGTAGCCTGTTGCTAAGAGGCATAGGCTAAATCCATATTCAGAGGAAGAATTCTTTGAGGAAACAATAAGGAGTTTGAGGAAAGAAGGTGGAGACAGTCTAGATACATTCCAAACAGGTGGGACACCTTCCACTTCACAAATCCAAGAGCTCGAAAGACGGCAAAGTGCCGAAGTTTAATCTTTCAGATCTTCATCTAAAAACTTCATAGACATAAAAGGAAAATTCAAGGAGATAAAAGCCAAGAATGAGCAGCTGAAGGCCCAAGCCTATACTCAATACTTGAATATGGCACTTACAAATCAAACTAGATTGATGTCAACTTATGACATCAAAGAAGGAAAAATGCAGATAAGCTTTCTAAAGCCCATAGTACAACAGCCCAAGTCACTTGCAGAGTACCTCAAGACTGATTTTGAGGTCTTAGCTAAAGATATCCACCCCATAGATCATATAGAATTGCATAAACAAATAGGGGAGATGGTTTATTCTACACTGACAAGCAAGGCAATGATGGCACATAGGTTGCAGAATTCACTAAACAACACTACTGCCCAATTGCAACTAGAAAAGGCCTCCTCATAGGCGAAGGACAATAGAATCAAATCATTGGAAGATTTGATTATTGATTTGGGCCATAACCCAAAGGATATCAAGGCTGCAGAGAACCTAATAAAGAAAAGGAATGAAGACATAGCTGCACTGAGAAAGCAATTGAAGTTACCACCACTCATTCAACCACAGACTACTGAAGTAATTGAGAAGAAAAATGAAGAAGAGCTTATGGACTTGGTCCTTAAGCTAAATGAGAAACTAAAATTGACAGAGCAAGAATTAGAGAAAACACACAAAGTAGACAGAGTGCGTTGACCACCCAGCCTCAAAATGTAGTGCCAGTGGTTTCTACAACAATCCCTTATACATTCGCAAATGCTTTAGCATCAGATGTCCCTTTGGCAACAACTACAAATATAGAATTAATAGGTACAAGTACATCACAGGTAGGAACCTCCAATTAGAGCACAGAAGAATTGATCAAGTCTATGGAGGAAATGAAGCTCCAAGTCATTGAACTGCAAAAAGTAAAGGAGAAATTCATTACTTGGGAGCAAAAATATGATGTATCAAAATTCAATTTTGCCGAAGATGTGAGAAAAAACAAAGGCTTGACTCAACAGGTTAAAAAATTGGAAAAAGATCTTACATTTGAAAAGCCTTTGAGTGATATCAAAAAGATATTACGGACCAATATCATTAATTTAATCAATGTTATTTGGTCATCAACTCAAATCATTTTTGAATAGGCTGGCTTAGTTAAAGTTGCTCTTCAAGAGATTGAAAAAACCAAGGAAGAACTAGGAGAGAATCCTAAAGAAGCTATCATATTAGTAAACTTTCTAAACAATAGAAACATGCATCAGTTGGAACAGTTAACCATTGAGGATAGGACTGCTACTATCCCTGAAATAAAGAAAGTATTAACCAAAAGGAGTCTAATGCAAGGCCTCTAACACAAATGTCAAAATATGTAGTTAGACATTGATGAGTTTATGGAGAAATTTGGCATCTTGCAAATTAAAGGACTTCCAAGTCCTTTAGTCATCAGTGACAAGCTAATGTTTCAGGATGATTATGTCAACAAACTATATCAGTAGGCTAGCAATCAGGCCAGTTCATCTGCAACCAAAGCATTGCCCACAGGGAGAGTTCTCTATGACAGTTTGGAGAACCCTTTTTACATTGAGCATGAAGTGAGGCACTTGTTTCCAGTGCAACCAAATTTTGTAAAATACATAGAAGCAGATGAAGTCTACAGAAAACTAACAAGGACAAGAATACCGAGAGATGATTGGTTGATCAACATGACAAACATCTTATGATTTACCATGGTAAAAAGTGAAGTAAATTGAAGTATTTACCATAGTCAAATTTGGTAAAAAAGGATGAATGATGGAAAAACAAGTAAAGAGTATCAGTCACAAGTAAAAGAGTTTCAGTCACAGGCAAAAGAGTATCACTAAAAATCCAAAATCAATTAGCTAGCACATAATTACGAGCAAGACAGCAAGATGCATAGTCATAGGACCTACCTCCAACTCCTAAAACAAAAACGGGGTCAGCAAACAAGCAGTTCACATTCAGTTTCTACTTTTGAGACCATCTGTCTCTACATTCATGTAAAAGATATTTAGTTTTCCTAGGATATATCTCTCTTAGTTATGAGATATTTTGATGTAAATTTTGTATAAGTACTTCCTTATTCGAAGTACTGGGGGTGGATTCTTAGACATTTCTGTAGACCCTTTATTTTGGAATAGAAGTGTTGTTGAACAACTATTGTATGGCTGGCTGGACAAAGTAATAAAGCAAAGGACTTTTGCAGGATACCTGTGCCAAACGAGAAACAAATAAGTATTCTATATCTTATGTTTTTACAATTTTTTGGTTTACTAAATATTCATATGTGTTTCATATCTGAATGATAAACGAAAAGGTATATTTCAGAAAGAGCTTTACTTCATTCTGACTTTAAAATCATTTGTTTTCTTAATGTTTTCTTCCAAGCTATTATAGGTAGGGAATTCTTAATTGCTCCTTGCTTTCATAGTTTATCACTGTGACCATTTAACAAAGAATTCTTAATTGCTTTTTGTTAATGAGCACCCACTTTCCCACATCTTGAACTGTGTTAAAGGATTCTTGATTTCCCTTCCTCCCTTTCTAGACCATTTCACCCTTATAAGCTATCATTTGTCTTTTGTTTAGCTATCTTGCCCTGTAAAACCCTCCTTTGTTAAATCAACCTGATCCAGTTAAGCCATCTTCAGTTGACTTCATAGCTTAATGGCCTAAAATACCTTGTTTTATCGATCTGCTCCTGAATTCCACCGCCAAACAAAATCAAAACCCCCCAAGCTTTCATAACTAGCCTAATATCCCATAAACAAAACTAAATCATAAAGAGAGAGCCCTCTCTAAGTATAGATTGGCTAGATTCTGTACTTAAAAGGTTGGTTTCTGGTTACCTCAGACCCCTTTCCTTCTTCTAACAACTTCAAGGAAAATTTGAGTGATAACACCAAATTGTAAAAGGAAATATCATTCATTGCTAACATTTATTGTTCCATAAGGACACCTTTATTTGCCAATGAGTCTATTGATGAATTAAGATTTCTCCTTACATGATAGAAATCTACACTATCAAATTTTGTTATTTGCAGAGTTATCCTATGAAGACTGGGAGGTTGGATCTTCACTAGGCTCGCTTTTAGCCTGACCACTTACTAAATTACAACCAACAAAGCCTCATAAACAGAGAGATGATGTTGAATTCCCCTTTCTATTGCTATATCAAGACCTAATCATAGCATAAATATTAAGTTTAGTTGTTAGTTAGAGATCCTAGTCCCCGATCATATTGTATCTCCTCATCTTCATCAAGGAAAAAAATAACCCCTTTTTCTCTAGCCTCCCCATGGCTTGTAGGTTTTAACCCCGTACATAAATTACCTACATACGAATTCTAAAACATAGAAAATAAACAATGCGAGAGCATAACACATAAAACACATATACACAGAGATTTTCCCGTGGATCCCAAAACTGGGACTCCCAACTTGATTTTTCATTATGTTCCTTTCAATGTTACATTACATATTTATACATGCCGAAGCATCCAATACCATGGACCAAAAACCATCGCATCCAAAACCATGGACCAAAAACCATCGCATCCAAAACCATGGACCAAAAACCATCGCATCCAAAACCATGTGCGAAAATCATGCACAAAACCATAGGTAGGTCTACCCAACCTAACATAGGGTCCAAAACCAAAAATTTTCGGGCCGCTGCCCTGGACTCCATAAAGTGGGGTTACCTGCACCACTCAAATCCCCTATGACTCCCCTCACTATGCAATCAATGGAACAAAGGGGGGGCTTCGCCCCCCTTCTAACCCCCCGGTTAACTACATGGGCTAGTCGTGGAAAGAATATAACACAACCCAACATTCTCCCACTTGTTGTTTTCTTTCCACAAGGGGCGACAAGAGAGCTTAGTCATTTTATAGCCCTGCAACGCCTGTTGTTTCTCTACACCAAGAGAACTTCTCAGAGCTCACAAAATTTTTCAATGCATCTGTAGTATTCTTCAAAGTGTCCACCTTTACTAGCAACACCTTTTTTTCTTCTATCATATCCCTCACAAAGTCATATTGAACATCAATGTGCTTTGTATTTGAATGATATGCAGGGTTCTTTGCCAAGAAAATTGCACTTTGGCTGTCACAGTCTATCCTTATAGCTCCCTGTACTAACCCCATATTTGAACACAATCTTTGCAACCAAACTGCCTCCTTGCTTGCATGAGTGGCTACCATGTATTCTGCCTCTGTAGTTGATAATGCCACTACATATTGTTTCTTACTCATCCAACTAACTGCACCTCCAAATAGGTTAAACACATATCCACTTGTAGATCTTCTCTAATCTAGATCTCCAGCCCAGTCTGCATCAACAAAGCCACAGATATCCAAAACTCTGTCCAATATTGGTCTTCCTTGGTAGCACAAACCATAATCACTAGTGCCACGCACATACCTGAAAACCCGCTTCACTGTTATCCAATGCTCCTTCCCTGGTTTTGACATAGACCTGCTCAATTCTCCCACTGCATGTGCAATGTCTGGTCTAGTAGAAACCATCGCATACATCAAGCTACCGACTGCACTTGCATATGGAACATGGGACATGTCCTCTTCCTCTTCTTGTGTCTTGGGACACTATTCAACAAATAAATGTACACCTACAGAAATAGGAACCTTCACCGGTTTACTATCCTGCATATTAAACCTCTGCAATATTGTCTCAACATACTTCCTCTGGTTTAACCAGAGCTTCCTCTTTTCCTGATCTCTTTTAATTTCCATCCCCAAAATATAGTTTGCAGCACCAAGATATTTCATGTCGAATTTGGAGGAGAATTGGGTCTTTAAATCCTGGATAATTGCTTTGTCATTTCCAACTAGCAACGTATCATCCACATACAAGACCAGATAAATAACATGGTCACCAATTAATTTAAAATACACACAGTGATCTGCTTTGCTTTTGGTGAAGCCAAGTCCCCATAAAAATGTATCAAATTTCTGATACCACATCCTTGGTGACTGTTTTAACCCATAAAGAGACTTCTTGAACTTGCATACTAGTTCTTTCTTACCCTTCATCGCAAAGCCTTCAGGTTGCTTCATGTATATCTCCTCTTCCAAATCCCCATGAAGAAATGTTGTCTTCACATCCATTTGTTCTACCTCAAAATCAAAAACAGTAGCAACAGATAAAAGTAATCTAATAGAAGTTACCTTCACAATAGGAGAAAAAATATCACCAAAATCAATTCAGGGCACCTGGGAATAACCATTTGCTACCAACCGAGCTTTGTATTTATCTACCTTTCCTTCTGCATTTGTCTTCTTCTTGAATACCCATTTGTTGACAATGGGTTTCCTTCCAGCCGCCAACTCCACCAGATCCCAAGCCTCATTTTTGTGCAAAGATGCCATTTCATCAACCATGGCCTCTTTCCAGAGTTTTCCATCCTCTGAATCTACTACTTACTTCATAGTTCTAGGATCATCATCAGTGATAGATAAAGAAAAATTTGAACAGAAAGTAGATGGAATATACCTTTCTAGTTTCCTTCTTTCTCGAACTGATCTTCTCACACCTGGAGTTTGTGGCTCTTCATCATCTAATTCCTCCTCTGTTGTGAGTATGATTCTTCCTCCTTTAGCTCAAACTCTATCTTCTCAGGTTCCTTTGGTTGGACTTCATGTTTAATAACATCTTTCACCTCTTTGAACACCACATCTCAATTTTACACAACCTTCCTTGTTACTGGGTTCCAAAGCTTATAACCCTTTAAACCATCCTTATACCCAATAAAGATGCACTTTTCAGATTTACTATCCAACTTGCTTCATTTCTTCTTTGGAACATGTACATATGCATCACATCCAAATACCCTCGGATGTGAAGGAGAGGGTTTCTTACCAGTCCATACCTCTTATGGAGTCTTATCCTCCAACGCTGATGAAGGTGGTCTATTGACTAGGTAGCATGTTGTCTCCACTGCCTCTGCCCAGAATTCCTATCCTAACCTCGCACCACTGAGCATGCTTCTTGCCCTTTCCATCAATGTCTTGTCCATTCTTTCTGCAACTCCATTTTGCTGAGGTGTATATGGAGTAGTCTTCTGCCATGCTATACCACACTTCTTACAGAATTCTTCAATTTCCTTACTGCAAAACTCTCCACCATTGTTTGTCCTCAGCACCTTTATCTTCTTCTCTATCTGGTTTTCCACCAGAGCCTTCAATTCTTTAAACTTGTCAAAGACTTCAGATTTCTTCTTAAGGAAATATATCCATGTATTCCTTGAGAAGTCATCTATAAATGATACATAGTACACAGACTTACCTAGTGATGGAACCTTCATAGGTCCAAACACATCACTGTGTACAAGCTCTGATATCTGTTTCGCCCTCTTACCATCAGAGGGGAAACTCACCCAATTTTTCTTCCCATATACACAATTTTCACATAAATTAAAATCCAAAGAGCTATTACTCATACCTTCTACCATACCTTTACCATGAAGTATCTGACCCTTCTCTCCAATATGTCCAAGCCTTTGATGCCACAGCATGGTCTTCTCTCGAGAGACCACTAGATTTTCTGCTCCACTTTTAGGAACCATGGAATTGTTGCACCCATCAACAACAGTGCTACCTTGCAGCTTGTACAGAGTTCCGATCTGAACTCCCCGCATCAATACCGGTGCTACCTAAACAATCTTGCAGGTATCCTTCTCGAACACTATTTTTACACCTACATCATCCAACTTGCTTATAGAAATCAAATTTCTGGCTAATGTAGGAATATGCAGAACACCCAGATGTGTTCTAACCCTTCCACCTTGTAACTTCAACTTTACTTTTCCATGACCAACGATTCTAGCCTTCCTTTCATCACCCAAGAAGACATCACCACCATCGTATTTCTCATACTTGCAGAACCACTCTCTATGGGGAGTGAAGTGAAAGGATGCACCTAAGTCAATCAACCATGCCTCATGATCTACATGTGTACTTGAAGAATTCAAGTACACATCCCCACCTTCATCTGAGGTGGTTTTCACCTGTGCATACGGAGCATCATTAGATCCATTTCCTTTCTCGGGAGCTTTAGATTTACAGTCCCTTTTGTAGTGCCCTTCCTTTCTGCATTTCCAGCACACCACCTTTACAAGTTTTCCTTGAGATTTAGATCTCCCACTTGATGACTTATTTTTGTTTCTGTTCTGGGACTGTCCTCGTACAGACAAGGCATCACCATTCTGGATCTCCATATTTTTCCATCTCATCTCCTCCGTCAGCAAGGATGAGACTATCTCATCAAACTGTAAGGCAGTTGAATTGCTACTTATTGTAATAACCAAACTAGCCCCGAATCTAGTAGAGAACACAAAAAACTAATGCACTTATCTTCACGTGAAATTTTGATATCAATAGACGATAACTGACTTGCCACAGTATTAAACGCATTCATATGCTCTATCACCGAGTCTCCATCTTTCATCCTTAGGATATACAACTTTTCCGCAGGAACAGTTTATTCACCAGAGACTTAAATTGGTACAAAGTCCCTAACTTTTCCCACAAAGCCTTCGCCATACATTCCCCTGACACATTCAACAATACTGAATCTGAGATACATAATCGTATTGTGCTCTTTGCCTTCCTATCCAACTTCTTCCACTCTTCAACAGACACTCCTGTTGGTTCAGTACCTGAATCTATCACGATCCACTGATCTTTATCCACCAACAGAGCCTCCCTATCGAGTTTACACAACTCAAAACTCTGACCATTAAATTTCTCGATCTCTATCTTTCCACTACTTGACATATTCTTTCACCACAAGAATTGATCTCGCAGATCTCCCACTGAACAGGGTCTACCACAGGCCCAAGCGAAACCCCTCAGCAACAAAGGCATTCCCTCGAAGACAAAACAACTCTAATACCAAATGTAGGTTTTAACCCCATACAGAAATTACTTGCATATGAATTATAAAACACAGAAAATAAGCAATGTGAGAGCATAACACATAAAACACATATACATATAGATTTTCCCCTGGATCCCAAAACCAGGACTTCCAGCTTGATTTTTCATTATATTACTTTCAATTTTAGAATACATATTTATACATGCTGAAGCATCCAATACCATGGACTAAAAAAACATCGCATCCAAAACCATGGACCAAAAACCATCGCGTCCAAAATCATGTGTGAAAAACATGCACAAAACCATAGGTAGGTCTGCCCAACCTAACATAGGGTTCAAAACCAAAATTTTTTGGGGTGCTGCACCGGACCCCATAAAGTGGGGTTACTCACAACACTCAAACCCCTTGTGAATCCCCTTGCTACGCAATCAGCGCAATGAAGGGGGGGCTCCGCCCCCTTCTAACCCCCAAGTTAACTATGTGGGCTAGTCGTGGAAAGAATATAACACAACCCAACATGGCTAGTATTATAATGTTAATTTACATATAATATTAATGCTATTATATTATATTATTAATTCTCTATAATTTATAATTAGTAATATTGAAATTAATATTACAATTAAGTTGATAGATATGTTAATTTTGGAATAATATTTTGATAGTTTTAATTTAACTATCAATAATTACTATGTTGATGGTAGAGATTTATCCTCGACTAAAGATCTATTAGTACTTAGAAATAGAGTTGAGATTGATGAAAAAGTAATTAGACCATTTGTTTTATATATATATATATATATATATATATATATATATATATATATATATATATATATATATATATATATATATACTTTAAAATAATTAATAAGAATTTAAAATAAAACTATAATTTAATTAATTTTATGTATGCCTTCATAGACTTAGCAGTCAAATTGATGCGCGAAGGTGGGTCCTTTGTCCCACAAACAAGGGGCTATCATACACCAATTTCATATCTAGCTTGGATGTGACCTTAAAATTAGATAATAATAATAATAATCATCACATAAATATTTTAATGTTCACTCTAAATTAAATCATTTATCCATATTAATATGATTTTTACATTTAAAAAAGAAAACAAAAAAATCATAATGGATTGAAAATCGTAAAATAGTTAAAATCATCCATTTAAGATAAGTGGCTAAAATAGTGAAATCTTGATAGCTCTAGATCTATCCATCCTCGTCAATAAGATTGCTGAAATTTAGGGAGTTCTCATGTATATTCCCTTCACTGGCTTTTTCAAGTCAACACCAAATACTATATATATATATATATATATATGAAAATGTTATCAAATGAGATGTGATATAATGGTGAACGAGAATTATAGGCAGGACAAATATATAAGTAGAGATGTGTGATTTAAATATTCAATAATAACAACCTTGTATTACTTATGGAGAATATTTATAAATTAAAAATGATACATGTCAAGCAATGATGGTTATTTAATTGGGAAACCTAATATGGATGGTTGGAAAGATGGGGAAGTGATCCAAAGACATTTAATAGAGTTAAATGTGGTTACCTCTCAGATTTCCTTGCCTATATGCTTAGTATTCCAATTTTTCAACATATTTTTTAGCAGAGGTGTCATTGGGAATTTATCCTCCACTGGGCAATCCAATATTAGATATGTCACTTCTGAGTTAATATAGTGAAGAATTCATACAACTTTAGCACAAGAGAAGATTATGATATAGATTGGAAGCCCTAATTTCTGCATAGTATACCTTACTAGGAAAAATGGGGCACATGGTGACAAGCACAGCCATGTTAAATTATTTATATTACTAGTTACGGTGGAAGCTACCTTGATATTTATCTAATCTAACTAGTACAAGAGTTCACCTCCCCATTCGAGGCAACATAAAATATAGCTTTATCGCAACCCACAATCTAGTTCATGGGTTACTAGGTCATTTGTTCTATCATTTCAGAGATCCACCACACTTAGCTTTGAATCCACATAAAATTCTTGCTCAACCAAACATGAGAACCCCATCACACCATGGCTATCTGAAAATGGAAAGGCTAGGCTAAAAACACTATCACTAGCAAAACCCATGCCATGACAGAAAATAACCACATGCAATACCATGCATGCTAGATATAGCAAGGAAAATGCACACGCAAATTGATACCTTCAATGAAGCATGTTGTAGCTCATTGATCGTACCTTTCCCTGCTTGATCCTTGCTTCCTCTTTCCTTCTTTCGCTTTCTTGCTCTAATGCCAAAGTGCTCCAGGAAAAATCTAAGTATCCAAGAGTATGAGAGAGAGAGAATAATGAGAGTGTTCCAAAGCTGAACTAACAAAAGGTTACCAATTGATCCTCAGAAGCCTTTTTATGAATGAGGCATCTATTTTCTTCATTTTCCTTTATTTTCCTTCATTTTCCTCCTCACATTCAACCTGTGATCTTTAACCTCCATTTTCTCCTAATTTCCATTATTTTCATAAATAATTGTGCCAAAAATTCCATTTTTCCTTTCCAACTCCTTAACCATTTCCTTTGCCAATTTCCTTAGCCATAAACAACCAAATGAACACCCCCTAGGATGTCTTTCCCAACATTCATCTTGGAATAAGTGTCCCATTAATCCATGGTTATCGTTTTTAGCTTTTATTACATGGAATTTTCACCAGGGCTATTACAAAAACCTCCCCCTTGGGGGACACCGTTCTCAGTGTTCAATCACTCATATACCTCAGCAACTTGTTGAAAGAAGACATATTGCTCATGTACCCTTATAACACAACTCATTACAGTATTTATAGTGATCATCCTGCTAAGCGCCAACTGGTATAACATCATAACATCATGATAACATAATCATAATGACATGACACCCACACTACATAGTGGAGATTTATAACACATCTCGTTATGGTATTTACATCCATACATAGGTTTACATATAGAAGCATCATCAAAATGTATATACCAAAACATATGTCACATCATATATTAGAGCATATATAAAAACATATACTAAACACCATATTTGAACATATATCAAAGCATCATATATCATATATCAAATCAACATAAGCAAATACCAAAACACCATAACCAAATACCAAAGCACCATAAGAAAATACCAAACCACCATGTCAATTTGCTTTGCCTCAACTCAAAAACAAGGAAGGATACATGGTCCACATCTGATCACCATCTCCCATGTAGCTTTATCGGGCCCAAAGTGTTTCCATTGCATTTTAACTTGCTCGATTTCTGGGTTTCGGATCATGAGCACCTTTTTGTGCAATATACACTAAGGCTCTGGCTGGAATTCTCGATATGGTTCCACCTACTCTACAGACCAGTCAATCACATGATCATCATCCTTAACATATTTCTTAAGAAAAGATACATGGAAAACATCATGGAATTTAACTGTCGTAAGTAGTGCAAGTCGATAGGCTACTAGCCCAATCCTCTTAATGATGTTGAGGGGTCCACAAAACTGTGGTTCCAGCCTGGCACATGATACAATATGCAAGGAGATCTTCTTCGGTTTGATGCATAAGTACACATCTTCCCCAACCCCGAACTCCTTGAACAACAAGTTCTTATCTGCATAACTATTCTGCCTATCCTGTGCTACCTTTAGATCCTTCTTGATCTCTTGCATCTCCTATTCAATCTCTTCCAACATATCTGGTCTAATCAATACCCTGCTAACTGGATCACTCCAATGGATAGGAGTGTTAAAACTCCTCCCATACAATCCCTCAAAAGGACTCATCCTTAACGACTCCTGATAACCATTGTTGTATGTGAACTCTACCAAAGGGATATACTCTTCCCACTTCCTTTGTTGATGCATCGCATACATCCTCAACATATCCTCTAATATCTTGTTTACCCTCTCTATCTATCCATCTGTCTATAGATGATAACTTGTGTTGAAGGCCAACTCTATGCCAAAACCTGCAAATAACTCCTTGCAAAACTTGGAAGTGAACTTCGCATCCCTATCTGACACAATCTTGTTTGGAATTCCATGTAGTCTAACCACATCTCTCATGAATACATGTGCCACATCACTAACTAAGAATGTATTCTTGACCAGAATGAGGTGTGAAACCTTTGTTAACTTGTCCATAATGGCCATGATGGAAACATGTTTCTTCACTATCTTCAGTAAACTTGTGATGAAATCCTTGGAAATGACCTCCCATTTCAATTTGGGAATCGTGATCAGGTTTAGCAGTGCACCTGGATGTTTACAACCTGCCTTCACTTGCTGACAATCAAAGCATCTAGCTAAAAAATATGCCACATCCCTCTTCAAATTTGACCAATAGTAATACCTCTTTACTGTTGTCAACGTCTTCTGATAACCTGGGTGACACAAATATAGATTCAAATGAAATTCCCTCAAGGTCACCTTCTTGAGCTCACTGCTATCAGGTACATATATCTTGTCTCGGAACCTAACCAATCCATCTATTGTATGGCACTAATACATTCCATGTGCACCTGCACATGTACCTATACCATGACCTGTACCTGTACCTATACTATCACCTTGCTGCAACTTGTGCACAATCTCCATATACTTGAAATCCTGTTGTCTTGCTTGTAAGATCCTATCCTGCAAATTCATCCCATAGGAGATCATAGCTGCCAAGTCATGTACTTATATTCATATACTGAGAGAATCTACCACCATGTTCTCTTTACCTTGTATGTACCTTATCTCGAAATCAAACTCACTAATCGTGGCCAACCATCTAGCCTGCATGGCATTCATATTCCGCTGATAAAAAAAATATCTCAACCCAATGTGATCACTCATAAGCACAAAGTGCCTACCAATAATATAGTGCCTCCACATCTTCAGTGCATGTATAATCACCGCTAACTCAAGATCATGTGACACGTAGTTCTACCTGTGCTCATTTCGTTTTCCGGACTCATAACATACCACCTGTCTATCCTACATAAGGACTCAACCAAGCCCTTTCTTGCAATCATATATGCATACCACAAACTCTTTGTTCAGATCTTCAATTTGTATCACTAGTTCATGCGTCAACAATTTCTTAAGTTACTCAAAGCTAGCCTCGCACTCCTCTATCCATTCAAACTTCTTACCTTTCCTTTGCAAGGATGTAATAGGATAAGCAATATGTGAGAAGTTCCTAATGAACCTCCTATAGTAGCCTAACAAACCCATAAAATGTCTCACCTCATCCACACTCTTAGGAGCTACTCACTCCATGAGGGCCCTTATCTTCTTTGGATCTAGTGCAATGCTTTCCTTGGAGAGAACATGCCCCAAGTAGTGTACCTCAGTCTAAAAGAAGCTACACTTGCTAAGCTTAGCATACAACTGATGCTCTCTCAACAACCTCAGCACTGGTGCTAAATTCTCAGCATGCTCCTCCTCATTTTTAGAATATACCAGTATATCATCAATCAACACAATAACAAACTTATCCAAATATGGATGCAAAAAACTATTCATCAAACACATTTGTAGCTAGAGCATTAGTTAAGCCAAATGGAACAACAACAAACTCATAATTCCCATACCTGGTCGTCAATGAAATATTGTAAATGTCCTCCTCTTTTATGCATACTTGATGGTATCCGGATCTCAAGTCAATCTTCGAGAACAATACAACTCCCTTCAACTGATCGAATAAGTCACCAATCCTCTAAAAAGGGTACATGTTCTTAATAGTCATTCTGTTCAACTACTTGTAATCAATGCATAATATGAGAGTACCATCTTTATTCCTCACAAACAAGACCGGTGCGCCCCATGGTGATACACTTGGCCTAATGTATCCCTTGTCCAACATTTCCTTCGACTACAATTTTAACTCAACCAACTCAGGTTTTCTCATCCTATAAGGTGCTTTACATGTTGGAGCTTCCTCTGGCACTAACTCAATAGAAAATTCTACCTCCCTGTAAGGTGGAAACTCTATAATGTCCTCAGGAAATACATCCTGAAATTGTAGCAACACTGGATATATGTTCAATGCATCTGCATCCTCAAGCTCCTTACCCTTATCACTAGAAATGAGTACTGCAAATAGCTTGCACCCTTTTCTGCGGCTATGCTTTGCTTGCATAGATGTCACCATCCTAAGTGATGTGGCTTTCTTCTTACCTTACAAGACTCTTGGTTCTCCATTTTCATCAACACACTCAATATCTTTATCATAATCGAAAACCTTCGTTCTATGTAGATACAACCAATCCATTTCCAAAAACATACTGTATGATCCCAATGGTAACACATTCAAATGTGTTGTTGTAGGCATACCATTTAAATCAAATGTGAAATATCTTACCCAATGATGAACTCGCTTATTTGTACCTATAGCGAACTACACTAACGAAGACTCTGCATGCAATTCCTTATTCAAGACACACTTACACACCAAGGCGGGACTAACATAGCTATAATTAGATCTACGGTTAATCAAAATATAAAAAACTTGATCACAAAGCTTACCATCTATCTCAATGATAGATGCCTAGTGTTCTGCCTATCTATTGTCCACTACTCCATAGATATGTGGAATACTTTGAAAAATGTCCCCAACAGTCTATGCCTCTTGTGCACTATATATATGAGGCCTACCACCCTGGTTCTATGTAAAATCTCTCTTAAGTTGTTCCTTGCAATATGTCCAACACTACAACTGACCAGTACCAACACCTCTATGTTTCTGTTGTGACTCATGTCCCTGTATAGCTGCATTAAACCTCTTTTGTAGTGCCACATTCTCTTTCTCATCTGCATGCTAAGGCCTTGTCCTCTTAGTATGCCATTTACATTTACCTTTGTCCTTTCCTTTCCATCTATGCTGAGATTCATTCTTATGCTTTGATTGTTAATAGAAATGCTTGAGTTTCCCAATAACTTCCTCAAGTGACCAAGGCTCATCATACTCAATCCAATCTCTAAATGCTAATGGAAAACCACTTACAAATCTCTAAAATTTAGCCTTCTCATCAGTAAGATATGGTTCATACCTCAATAGATCCACAAACTTGGTCATGTACTCTTCATCTATCATTGATCCCATATTTAGCTCATAGAATACTTTTGCCTTACTATCATAGTACCTTTCTTACAAGTAATTCTTCTTGAAAAGTCTCTTGAATTCCCGCCAACTCAAGTCATTTGTCTTGATGTCTATAACCCACTTAACATCTTCCCACCAGATGTCTGCTTTACCTTTCAAGATGAATATAGCTATTTTGGCCTTCATGTTATCCGTGTACTCATGCAACTCAAAGATTTTTTTCATTCCAAGTAGCCAAGCCTTTGCATCTTCCAAATTCTTCATATCTCCATCAAAAGTAGGTGGCTTTTCTTTCTTGAATTCATCCAGAAGGTATCCCTTATCATTCCTCCTATAAGGATGATAGCGATGATGATCATGATTTCTATCAGAACCAGAACTAGAATAATACCTGTGCTCATCACCCCTCCTTTCCAGAGTTTCCAACAACTTTCCATATCTCATTGTATCAGATCTATCTGACTTGTGTCTACCAAGAGATCTACAACCATGTGCCCCATTATTTTTATCCTCATTTCCATGGTTGATCTGAAGCAGCCCTTGTCATTGCAATTCAAGCAAACTTTGAAGAAGTATAACATTCACCTCTGCTTACTTCTCTTGTGCCTCTATGATCCAATCATTATCTGCCTTACAAGTACTTATCTCTTCCTTAAAACTTCTTAATATAATTGCCAAATTTGAAGAGTTCCCAACACCATACTGCTCTTCAGATTGATATTGAGAGTCCTTGAAGTCCACCATCTTGCTAGCTATTTGATATTTCTTCTTACAATGCATAATATGTCCACATAAACAAAATCACAATAAATTGACGTACCTCGGTATAACTGAGGGAGGATACCTTGTCTGCAGGGTCACCAAATCAGTGTGATACATGTATAACATAATCATAACAACATATTGACATACACAAGTAAATGTATCATTACTCTAACTAGGATCCAGTCATCAATGCAAGGCCATATCAACAATGCACACTATGACCTCATGCATGACAACAACCATTACTCCACTATACACATTTCCACATGCAACCAACAACATGCATAAGCAATGCCTAACCAACTACACATACACATAAATGTATATAGTTGAGTATAATCAATCAATCCTTGTAATTAACCTACAAGACTGATACATGTAATCAAAATAGTCAAGGATGTAGCTTAACATACAAGGATGTATGTAGGTGACATAAAATCAACATGTAAGCGACAAATAACCATATATAGTCAGTCACATACTCATGTCAAATACTCTTTACGAGATCAACATCAAATTCTCCATGATAACCATACTACAACCCTAATCCAACATCAAGCAATTGTAACAAGTATGTAAGCGTAAGAGTCACACATGAAACTATCATGCATGCGTGACCAACACATTCAACCCATCCAATTTGAGAGTTGAACCATGCTCTGATACCACTTTGTAACACCCTCCTCCCACATCCACCCATGTAACCATGCCAACTAGGGTAAACATGAGATGAGAGGCTACTACGATCTTATTCGACCTCGTAGGTGACCTTAAGGAAGTGAAATCGATGGAACATCAGACACAGTCATCCAACATCATCAATAGAATCCTCAAGAGACAAGTCAGAGACTTAAACAAACTGTCCCTGTGTCCCATTATTTTTATTGACCTCTTAGGCTATAGTCGCTCTCCTTCTATGGGCAAGGGAGAGACCAAAAACCCAAAGTGGCTCTCATATATTGCCTACTAGTGATTGTGGACTAGAATTTCCAGTTCTGTGCCAGAGACTCCTAGGATTTAAGCCACTTTTTCAAGCCTAGAGCCCAAGCCACTGTCTAAAATGGAATGATAGCTTTAAATCAAGGAAAGTACAGGGAAACAATGCAGCAAAATAAATAATATCACCAAGACCTTAACCAGACCCCTACTGTCAATGACAAAGATTTCATCAAACATATCGTCAACATGTAACCTACAGGTCTAAACAACAGAATTAAGTGTAGGGATCTCATACTTATCTCAGAATGGCTATAAACCATTTTCCCCTGATTTCCTTTGTTGCGTACTCATTCATTAGGTCATAGACACATTATCGATTCATATACAAGTAAAAACATGTTGAGAGCTTGTTGAGGCCTCGAAAATCATTGCATCAACATGGGGGAAGACCACTCGGTTTGAACCTTGAGACAACTCCTTTTCCATTTAGATAGTGGCTCTGACTAGGGATGATGGGACCAATTTCCCAATAAAAGGTGATTTAATGAATGTGTAATGCTTACAGTGGAGTGAAATAGATGGATTTTCAGCAATGAATCAAATGGAAAACATATGCATTAATCTATTCTATAACCTGGGATTGTTTAACATTCATCTAGATGTGACCTACAATGATTTTCCTCAGTAAATGACAATATAGATTGCTCAAACACCAATGGAAATGAAAATATTTCAAGATGATTATTTTTTATTAAATAGTTAATCAAAACAATGTGTATAACTCATATCACATTTAGAATATCAAAGCAAATTTCTTAACATGTATTTAAAAATATCAATGACAACATGATTATAAATGAATACATGAAACATTGTTCTTTAAATACCATGTAATAAGCAATTTCAAAAGATAAATCACTATTTATTTATCGACAAAACAGAGGTACAATGATAGAAATACCAGATGCATGTTGCTGAGCTCAAAAAATAAATAACAACAATTTATTCCTTCTCACAAAGATGATTTCAAGAGTACATAAATGCAACTTCTCAAAATTCTTTATGAAAATTCCTAAAACCTTGTTCTAGTCATTCTATTGAGAAAAGTATGAAAGTACAGTAGTGCGAGCTTTCATAATATTTTCTTCATGAAATTCTGGACCTTAATTTCGTACAAGAAGAAAGATTAAGTAGTAGAAAAACATCTGAATGTATTGTGTAGAGCGTTGAGGGCATTTAAATAGATCCCTTCAATATGCTTAAAGAAAAACAGTTTTTTGGTAGAATTTTTTTGAATGTGATTTGTTGTCTACATAGGCTTTTTTTGTTCCATCATATTATCTAGATGTTTATATATCTATTTAAATTGAACTTTGCTTATAAACTTGGATGTCCTCTTCTGTCATGAACGTGAACACATAAAACATGAATCCATAAGTTAAAAGTAAATGAGACTGATAAGAGAATTTCATTTGAAACAAATCACTTTTGCAGGAAATCGGAAAAAAGTTGAATGTAATAGATCCTGACACAAACATCATGGAGAGGAACGTGGAGTGAGGTCTATGGTAAGAGAGGTGGAATTTATGATCCTATGGCATATCGATTTTAGACCAGGGGTAGAACTCAGAATAATCGTAATCGCTTGGAGGTTGGCAGTACTTCAAATAAAATCTCAATCGCAATCATGGAAAGGTGGATGGCTAACGGTTTTTTCGAAGGGGGTTGGAAGTGGTAAATGGTTTGTGAAGAGGGGCTTCTGAAATAACAAATGAGAGATGCATGGATATATGGCCTGGACAAAAAACCACTTTTCGAACCCCCCATTTTGGGAAAATTAAATCGAGCATAGGGGGGTCTAAAGTCTTCTCCATCATTGATCTAGGTAGATTTGAGTCATTTATTAAATCAAGGCAATTTGGGGTTTTATATCAAAATCAGTGATAAGGAGTGGCAGAATTTAATGAGTGGTCGAAAGACTTGTGATTTGCGATATGTGGGATGATATAAGGGATGACGTGATGGTGACGTGGAGGATGATGTGGTAGATCTGTGTGGAATGGTGATGTGGAAGATGATATCACTGTTGACATCATATTGTAATCAGCATGAGGAAGGATATCACAATCGCAATTCAAATGAGGCATGACTCTTCGAACTGTAGGTTTTAACCTCGCACAGAAATTACCTACATACGAATTCTAGAACACAGAAAATAAACAATGCGAGAGCATAACACATAAAACACATATACACAGAGATTTTCCCCTGGATCCCAAAACTGGGACTACCAGCTTGATTTTTCATTATGTTCCTTTCAATGTTACAAGACATATTTATACATGCTGAAGCATCCAATACCATGGACCAAAAACCATCACATCCAAAACCATGGACCGAAAACCATCATGTTCAAAACCATGTGCGAAAATCATGCACAAAACCATAGGTAGGTTTGCCCAACCTAACATAGGGTCCAAACCAAAAAATTTCTGGGGCGTTGCCCCATACCCCATAGAGTGGGGTTACCTGCACCCCTCAAACCCCCTGTGACTCTCCCCGCTACGCAATCGGCACAACAAAGGGGCACTCAACCCCCCTTCTAACCCCCCAGTTAACTATGTGGGCTGGTCATGGAAAGAATATAACACAACCCAACATTCTCCCACTTTTTGTTTTCTTTCCATAGGGGGCCACAAGAAATCTTAGTCATTTATCCAGCCCTGCAATGCCCATTGCTTCTCTGCACCAAGAGAACTTCTCAGAGCTCACAGATTTTGTAAATGCATCTGCAGTATTCTTCAAAGTGTCAACCTTTACCAGCAACACCTTTTTGTCTTCAATCATATCCCTCACAAAGTCATACTAAACATTAATGTGCTTTGTCTTTGAATGATATGCAGGGTTCTTTGCCAATAATATTACACTTTGGCTATCACAGTCTATCCTTATAGCTCCCTGTAATAACCCCATATTTGAACACAATCTCTACAACCAAACTGCTTCCTTGCTTGCATGAGTGGCTACCATGTATTCTGCCTGTATAGTTGATAGTGCCACTATGGATTGTTTCTTACTCATCCAACTCACTGCACCTCCAAATAGATTAAACACATACCCACTTGTAGATCTTCTCTGATCCAGATCTCTAGCCCAGTATGCATCAACAAAGCCATGAATATCCAAAACTCTTTCCAATCCTGGTCTTCCTTGGTAGCACAAACCATAATCACTAGTGCCACACAAATACCTGAAAACCTGCTTCATTGTTGTCCTATGCTCCTTCCCTGGTTTTGACATAACCTACTCAATACTCCCAATGCATGTGCAATGCCTGGTCTACTATATACCATCACATACATCAAGCTACGACTGCACTTGCATATGGAACATGGGACATGTCTTCTTCCTCTTCTTGTGTCTTGGGACACTGTTCAACCGATAACTTTACACCTACAGGAATAGGAACCTTCACCAGTTTACTATCCTACATATTAAACTTGTGCGATATTGTCTTGACATACTTCCTTTGGTTTAACTAGAGCTTCCTCTTTTCCCGATCTCTTTTAATTTCCATGCTCAAAATATAGTTTGCAGCACCAAGATCTTTCATGTCGAATTTGGAGGACAAATGGGTCTTCAAATCTTGGATGATTTCTTTGTCATTTCCAACCAACAACATATCATCCACATACAAGACCAAATAAATAACATGGTCACCAATTAATTTAAAATACACATAGTGATTTTCTTTGCTTCTGGTGAAGCCAAATCCTTGTATAAATGTATCAAATTTGTGATACCACATCCTTGGTGGTTTTTTTAACCCATACAAAGACTTCTTTAATTTGCATACCAGTTCTTTCTTACCCTTCACCGTAAAGCCTTTAGGTTGCTTCATGTAGATTTCCTCTTCCAGATCCCCATGAAGAAATGTTGTCTTCACATCCGTTTGTTCTACTTCAAAATCAAAAGCAACAACAACAGTCAAAAGTAATCTAATAGAAGTTACCTTGGCAGCAAGGGAAAAAATATCAGCAAAATCAATTCCCAGCACCTGGGAATAACCTTTCGCTATCAACCGAGCTTTGTATTTCTCCACCTTTCTTTCTGCATTTGTCTTCTTCTTGAACACCCATTTGCTGCCAACGGGTTTCCTTCCAGCCAACAACTCCACCAGATCCCAAGCCTCATTTTTGTGCAAAGATGCCATTTCATCAACCATGGCCTCTTTCCAGAGTTTTCCATCCTCTGAATCTACTGCTTTGTTCATAGTTCTAGTATCATCATCAGTAAGAGATAAAGCAAAATTTTAACAGAAAGAAAATGAACTATACCTTTCTGGTTGCCTTCTTTCTCGAACTAATCTTCTCACACCCAGAGTTTGTGGCTCTTCATCTTCTGATTCCTCCTCGATTATTGAGTCTGATTCTCGTTGAAAAGTGTGCAACAAGAAATGTTAAATTTAGGAAGTACTAAAAATAGTACTGCTAAAAATAGCACTTCTAAAAATAGCATTTTGGCCAATGAGCATTTTGGCCACCTTGGGTGAGAGGTGAAACTGCTAAAAATAAAACTTCTAAAAATAGCATTTCTGGGTCCCTTCCTATTTTTAGCATTCCCTGGTCTAACTACAGGAAGTAAAAACGAATTTGGTCTTACCAGTAGTTTAAAATATTAGTTAATTAATCTTGATGAGTTAATTATTTATGGAAAATTAAACTTGAAGTCTTTGTGAGATCATGCAATTATTTTCTCTCTGGATTTAGGAATTTATCCCTTGATTAAAGGAGATAAGGTTTAGTTGTATATTGAGAGGATCAGTTGACTTAGTTTAACTTAGTCAATTCTAGTTAAATTAATTTAACAAGTTGTTAAATTAATGAGATATAGTTTGTTGATGCTTACATGTATGTGACAACTATTATTTTCAGATAACTGAGTATTCTCTCATGAATAACTGATGCATGTTAGTTCTGATAGAGACCTAGTTGAGATCAGAGAAGGGACACTATACTATCAGTGGGATGAATATTTTTCCTATAAAGGAAGCTCATCCATGATGAGGATTTATCTCCTTGCAGTTAGATCAGAGGTTAGTGAGTGTTTGAAGAGGCCAATTCACACAGGTGGCAGCACTGGACCTCAAGGAAACTGCACAAAGAAATAGGAGGCTTGGAGGGTAGAGGAGAAGGTTTGTGAGAAGCCTTTGACTGTCTATGAGAAGCAGAGGGATTGTTTTGAGAGCTGGATAGCTTCCGAGCTAAGGCTTTGTGTAATCTGGACGATATTTCCACTTGCTTGATAATACAGTTTTGGGGTTTTATGCTGGTGCTTTCTCCAGTGATATATTATGTGTTATGTGCAATTGATTCCTTCTTCTCAATTATATATATTCATGCTTGATGTTGCTCATGTTCAAGTAAGCTTCCACTAAGTTTATGGTAGATGTAGATCTAGTATTATGCTTTAGTACATTACATATATCAGTTGGATCTGGAGGTGAAATTTCTACATGATGTCAGTGAGCTAGCTGATTTGTAGAGAAAATTCTACATGTGTTCTTATTGATGTTATATGTGTTCTTATTGATGTTGCTCATGTTCGATTAAGCTTCCGTGAAATTGTTTGTAGATGTAGATCAAGTGTTTTGCTTTTGTACATTGCATTACCAGGTTGATCTACAGGTGGGAAATTTCTACATGGTATCAGAGTTGATTGATTTGTAGAAAAATTCTACTTAATTTCTACATGGTATCAAAGCATAGGTGATCAAGGAAGAACAATGTACAAGAAGGAATTCGAATTTTATTATTCAGGATACAGATCTCAAGTTCTTATCACATCTATTCCATAGATGGTGTTCTGTGGGTTGAGGCTTGAGTATGCCCTTGATGGCAGCTCAAACTATATAGCTTGGAAGGATTGCATGGAAGCAGTATTGGAAGATAACGGCCTTAAGGACTTCATTGATCAAGAAGTCCCTAAGCCTACTAATGCTACTCAACTGGTGGAATGGAAGAAGTGTGTGGCTAGAGCTAGGAGAATTCTCTTGGAGGGAGTTCAAGATCACATTGTCTCGAGCCTCCATGGGAAGGAGACTTTGTTTGCAATGTGGAAAACATTGAAAGATTTATATCAGAATAGTAGTGATCATAGGAAGCTGGCACTGAAGGAAAAACTTCAAAAGATCAAGTGTGAAAAGGATGAGATGATCTCTATGTATCTGACCAAGCTCATCACATGCAGGGATGAGCTTGCAAGTGTAGGGTTCGTGACAACGAATGATGATATGGTGAGTCTACCATTCCTTGGTCTTCCTAAGAGTTGGCATAGCTACCAAAAATTGGTTAATGGAAGGGAGAAACTACCAGAATGGGAACGACTATGGTCGGATTTGATGCAGGAGGAGATCAGACGGAGCATCAGAGACGGTTCTTCATCCATGGAGGATGAGGAGAACTGTGACTTAGCGAGTAAGGCAAATAAGGGGAAGGAAAAGGTTTCTCTTTCTAAATCCAGTTCTTCCAATGGTGGGAAGAAAGTTGACAAATCAAAAGTGCTATGCTTTCGTTGTCATGAGGTGGGCCATTATGCTGCAAATTGTCCACAGAGGAAATCCAAGAAGGGATCCGGGGAAGGAACTAGAGGTGAGGCACTTGCTTCACAGTTTGAGTTGGATTTCACACTCTTCGCATGCATGGTTTCATCCATGGTGGGAAGTGGTTGGTTTCTTAACAGTGGAGCTTCTTTCCACATGACCGGCGACAAGAGTTTGTTCAGTACTTTGGAGGACAAAGATCTCTAGATACTCATATCGATGGGTAATGATGAAAAGTATAGTGTCATAGGTGTAGGCACGATTATTTTTTAGAGGGAGCATGGAGCTTGCCTTACCTTGACTGATGTCAGGTATGTACCAGGACTGAAGAGAAACGTGGTGTCGATCGCGTGTCTGTCTCGATGCTGGAAGACAGATGCTATGATGTAGTCTTCAGTAAGGGAAATGTTTTCCTTAGACACATCATCACTAGACAGGTGAAGCAGATTGGTTCACGGGTCAAGAACCTGTATGCTCTTGAGGTTCAAGATGCATTCAAAGCCTTGAGCAACAAGGAAACTAATGGAGACTTGGTGGTTGAGAGGGAGAGTATATTACCTCTCAACATACAGTGCCAGAAGAAGTCTCAGACAATTGTGGAGTAACCTCAAATGGGGAAGCTAAGTGGAGATCGAGTAGAGACATCTACTCATGCAGCGACCTCTAGTAGGGGGAAACTTCGAGCTAGGTGGGCAGAGGGATCACATGCAGCCATACCTCTAGGTAGGAGGTGGGGCGATATAGAGTGATCGTCCCAAGGAAGAGGGATAGGATCCTTGAGGTACCCAACCTCTTGGATGAGACCTTGCTACGGGAACCCCGATGTGGAGTAGCAGGAACTGACTGTTTGGGTAGAGACAAATGTGGATGGAGTTGCAAAGAGAGCTACAGTGCAAGGAATCCTAGGATAGAGTAGAGCATGCAGGCTATAGCAATGTGAGAGGTGCAACTGTGTTGCACAGTGCAGGGTAATAAAGAGAAGGGTGCAACGGTGCGAGATGCATGGAGATGTTGCAGTAGCGCAGAGGTCAGAGAGGGAGCACTTGTCAGTAGCAGGTAGAGCTTCAACATTAGAGTATGTTTCTAGCCCAATAGAGAGGTTAGTTGGGAGTTGTTTTGTTTCGAGTGTTGTTGGAGCAACTGCACTTGGTAGATGTGTTGGATGCAGGACATTCCAAAGTTACAGGATCGGGTTTGAGAGGAAGCCTTTCTTGTTGAGAGGGAGTTTTGAAAAGTGTGCAACAAGAAATGCTAAATTTAGGAAGTGGTAAAAATAGCACTGCTAAAAATATGACTTCTGAAAATAGTAGTTTGGCCAATGAGCATTTTGGCCACCTTGGGTGAGAGGTGAAATTGCTAAAAATAGAAACTTCTAAAAATAGCATTTCGGGGTCCCTTCCTATTTTTAGCAGACCTTGGTCTAACTATAGGAAGCAAAATGAATTTGGTCTTACCAATAGTTTAAAATATTAGTTAATTAATCTCCATGAGTTAATTAGTTATGGAAAATTAAACTTGAAGTCTTTGTGAGATCATGCAATTATTTTCTCTCTTGATTTAGGAATTTATCCCTTGATTAAAGGAGATAAGCTTCAGTTCTATATCAGTTGACTTATTTTATCTTAGTCAAGTCCAATTAGATTAATTTAACAAGTTGTTAAATTAATGAGATATAGTTTGTTGATGCTTGCATACATCTGACACCTATTATTTTCAGATAACTGAGTATTCTCTCATGAATAACTGATGCATGTCAGTTCTGACAGAGACCCAGTTGAGATCAAAGAAGCAACAGTGTACTATCAGTTGGATGAATATTTTTCCTATAAAGGAAGCTCATCCATGATGATGATTTATCTCCTTCAAGTTTGTGCAGTTAGATTAGAGGTTAGTGAGTGTGTGAAGAGGCCAATTCACACAAGTGGCAGCACTAGACCTCAAGGAAACTGCACAAGGAAATAGGAGGCTTGGAGGGTAGAGGAGAAGGTTTGTGAGAAGCCTTTGACTTTTTATGAGCAACAAAGGGATTGTACTAAGAGCTGGATAGCTTCCGAGCTAAGGCTTTGTGTAATCCAGACTATACTTCCGCTTGATTGATAATACAATGTTGGGGTTTTATGCTGGAGCTTCCCCAGTGATATATTACATGTTATGTGCAACTGATTCCTTCTTCTCAGTTATATTTATTCATGCTTGATGTTTCTCATGTTCAATTAAGCTTCCGCTAAGTTTATGGTAGATGTAGATCTAGTATTATGCTTTAGTACATTGCATATATCAATTGGATCTGCAGGTGAAATTTCTACATGATATCAGTGAGCTAGCTGATTTGTAGAGAAAATTCTACAATTCTTCCTCCTTTAGCTCAAACTCTATTTTCTCAGGTTCCTTTGGTTAGACTTCATGTTTAATAACATCTTCCACCTCTCTGAACACCACATCTCAGTTGTACACAACCTTCGTTGTTACCGAGTTCCAAAGCTTATAACCCTTTAAACCATCCATATACCCAATAAAGATGCACTTTTAAGATTTAATATCCAACTTGGTTCGTTTCTCCTTTGGAACATGTAAATATGCATCACATCCAAATACCCTCAAATGTGAGAGAGAGGGTTTCTTACCGGTCCATACCTCTTGAGGAGTTTTATCCTCCAACGTTGATGAAGGTGATCTATTGACCAGGTAACATGTTGTCTCCACCGCCTCTGCCTAGAATTCTTGTCCTAACCTGGCACCACTGAGCATGCTCCGTGCCCTTTCCATCAACGTCTTGTTCGTTCTTTTTGCAACTCCATTTTGATGAGGTGTATATGGAGTAGTCCTCTGTTTTGCTATACCACACTTCTTACAGAATTCTTCAAATTCCTTACTGCAAAAATCTCCACCATTATCTATCCTCAGCACCTTTATCTTCTTCTCTGTCTAGTTTCCACTAGAGCCTTGAATTCTTTAAACCTGTCAAAGACTTTAGATTATTTCTTAAGGAAATATATCCATTTATTCCTTGAGAAATCATCTATAAATGATACATAGTACATAGACTTACCCACTGATGGAACCTTCATAGCTCCAAACACATCACTATGCACAAGATCTAATATTTGTTTCAGCCTCTTACCACCAGAGGGGAAACTCACCTGATTCTACTTCCCATATACACAATTTTCATAGAAATCAAAATCCAAAGAGCTATTACTCATACCTTCTACAATACCTTTACCATGAAGAATTAGAAGGCCCTTCTCTTCAATATGTCCAAGCCTTTGATGCCACAGCATGGTCTTCTCTCTAGAGACCACTAAATTTTCTACTCCACTTTCAGGAACCACAGGACTGTTGCACCCATCAACAACAGTTCTACCTTATAGCTTGTACAGAGTTCAAATTTTAACTCCACGCATCAATACTAGTGCTCCCCAAACCATCTTCCAGGTATCCTTCTTGAACACTATATTTACACCTGCATCATCCAACTTGCTTACAAAAATCAGATTTCTGGCTAATGCAGGAATATGCAGAACACCCAGAAGTGTTCTAACCCTTCCACCTTGTAACTTCAACTTTACTTTTCTGTGACCAATGAATCTAGCCTTCCTATCATCGCCCAAGAAGACATCACCACCATCGTATTTCTCATACTCACAGAACCACTCTATATGGGGAGTGAAGTGAAAGGATGCACCTGAGTTAATCAACCATGCCTCATGATCTAAATGTGTACTTGAAGAAGCCAAGTACACATCCCCACCTTCATCTGAGGTGGCTTTCGCCTCTACAAAAGGAGCATCATCAGATCTCTTTCCTTTATTAGGAGCTTTAGATTTATAGTCCCTTTTGTACTGCCCTTCCTTTCTGCATTTCCAGCAAACCACCTTTACAGGTTTTCCTGGAGATTTAGATCTCCCTCTAGATTTAGATCTCCCACATGATGACTTATTTTTATTTCTGTTCTGGGACCTTCCTCGTACAAACAAGGCATCACCATTATAGCTCTCCATATTTTTTTGCCTCATCTCCTCTGTCATCAAGGACGAGACTATTTCATCAAACTGCAAGGCAGTTGCATTGCTACCTATTTCAATATCTAGACTATCCCACGAATCTGGTATAGAACATGACAAACTGATATACTTATCTTCATCTGGAATTTAATATCAATAGATGCTAACTGACTTACCATAGTATTAAATTTGTTCAGATGGTCTATCAGCGAGTCTCCATATTTCATCCTTAGGTTATACAGATTTTTCCGCAAGAATAGTTTATTCACCAAAGACTTAGATTGATACAAAGTCCCTAACTTGTGCCACAAAGCTTTCGTCGTAGCTTCTCCTGATACATTCAGTAATATTGACTTTGAGACACACAATTGTATTGTGCTCTTTGCCTTCTGATCCAAATTCTTCCATTCTTCATCGGACACTCCCATTGGTTTAGTAATCAAATCTACCATGATCCAATGATCTTTATCCACCAACAGATCCTCCATCTTGAATTTCCACAACTCAAAACTCTAACCATTAAATTTCTCGATCTCTATCTTTCCACTGCTCGCCATCTTCTTTCACCACCAGAATCAATCTCATAGATCTTCCACTGAACAGGGCCTACCACAGGCCCGAGCAAAACACCTCGGCAACAAATGTGTCCCCTTGAAGCCAAAATAGCTCTGATACCAAATGTAGCTTTTAACCCCATACAGAAATTACCTGCATATGAATTCTAAAACACAGAAAATAAACAATGCGAGAGAATAACACATAAAACACATATACATAGATATTTTCCCCTGCATCCCAAAACTGGGACTACCAGCTTGATTTTTCATTATGTTCCTTTCAATGTTACAATACATATTTATACATTTCAAAGCATCCAATACCACGGAACGAAAACCATCGCGTCCAAAACCATGTGCGAAAATCATGCACAAAACCATAGGTAGGTCCGCCCAACCTAACATAGGGTCCAAAACCAAAATTTTATGGGGTGCTGCCCCGGACCCCATAGAGTGGGGTTACTTGCACCCCTCAAACCCCCTGTGACTCCCCCCGCTATGTAATCAATGCAACAAAAGGGGGGCTCCGCCCGCTTTCTAACCCCCTGGTTAACTACGTGGGCTAGTCGTGGAAAGAATATAACACAACCCAACATGAACTTTGCGATTGTGCAAACGCGATATTAATTTAAATGCGTTTTATAATCATGGCGGGTCCAGCTATATTGAATATTGAAATCGGGAAGGGGGAAATTTCTTGGCCTAATGGAATTTGTGATAGCCTACAGATGCGAGATTTTATAAATTGCAATTGATTTTCCCGTCGGGTCTGGGCCTGATCACAAATTACAAATCGGCGAAGGTAATGGGGAATGGAATTATATGATAGAGGATTATGCGACTGCGATAGACGTGGGGTCTTTTAGAAATACATTAGTTTTTTCATCGGGTTCGGGGTCTTTGCCTTATGTATTTTTTGCAATGCGGGGAAGTGGTGAGTTAGAGTTTTTAAAGATTTTGGCCTTCGAGAATTTGAAAACTCTTATTCAAATTAAATAACCCATATTTGTTTAATACTTAAGGATCTTAAAGCCTAAGTATAGTTTTGGACTCGGAGGCTATTTGAAAATTAGTTTTTTGGATAATCAAGGTTTAGTACTTGGGTTTTAATTAAAAATCCTATGTATTAAACTTTGATTATATGATTTTATTAACAATTTTTTATGTTGGATTTCTATTTTTATTTTTATTTTTTTAAGAAATAAAATCAAAGGTTTTGTAAAATTAAAGAGTCCCTATTTTAATATAATAAATTCCATAGGAAATTTATAATATATTAAAATGGGGTTTGTTGAACAGTACAACAATTGGTGATTCACTCGAAGAACTAGTTATCTATGATAAATGAAATCTTCCAAAAATTCAATAAAAATAATCTCAGAAATGGAAACCACTTTTCGAAATATATAGATAAATAAAATTAATCTGGCTATAAAACTTATTAAATTGCAATTTCTTTTAAAAAACCTTTCGTGAATGAAAAACACCTATTTACTTGTATCAATAATTAATCGGTTTATAAAAATAAAGTAGGGGGCCTTTTACGACTTAATTTGTAATGTACTCATTCATCACAGATAGACCCACTGCTGCCAACAAGCGTTCATAGCTTCGACAGGGTTACCTTTTAACCAACAAAAATCCAATATCCCATCCATTTAATAGTGCAATAATTAGAGGTAAATTTTATTTTTATTTTCTTTTCTTTTTTGATGCTAAAAAATCATTGTCCTGGTTTGATGGCCTGATAAGGACAATGCCATTGACTCGTAATAATTAAAGTTGAACAAGCTAGCTCATGATGAGACCCCTTGTCTTACAATTACAAATCATATCCATTACCCTAATTTGGTGTACGGTATGGTAATGTCAGTTCAATTGGTTCCGTATGAAGATGGTAAGCAGGCTCGTGATGAGACCTCTTATCTTTTTAGATTTATTATATTTTACAATTACACTCTAAATTTATTTATTTTTAATGGATGGGGAGGATTATTGACTTCTTAAGAGTTTTGGATGACAAATCTAAGTTGAAATTGATTTAGTCGTAAGACAATCTTTACTTTTTAAGGATAACCTTTTTTAAAGATTTTACAACTTTAATGGAAAAAATTTCAGAGTTATATAATCTTTATCTAGTTTTCAATTTTGGTAACCACTCCTTAAAAAATTCCTACCTTCAAATTGAAAAAATTAAAATAACTTCAAGAGATGTTTGAAAACTCAATAGAGTACTACTTAACATTTTATTAACAAAATCTGTAAAAGGAAAATAAATTGCAGCGGGATGTACAATGGAAGTGATTTTACAGATTTTTTTTTTTTTGAAAATAATTTCTTTAAGATGAGCCCATTTACAGGGAGAGAATCTCTCTTTTCTTATAAATATTGAAGTATAAATGTATATGGGATTATCTGTTCAACAATCTGAAATGGACCACGCCATAATTTCTGAAAGATGGTATGTTTCCCTTTCTCTTCGTGTGCTTTGTCCCATTTGAGAACTAGATCTCCAACTTGGAAGGATCCTTGTGTGACTGGGCTTGCATCAAAATAAACTTTCACCATTTGTTGATGTTTGGTGTGTGCGAGTTTGGCCTTTTCCCTTCCTTCTTCTAGTTTTAGGATTTGTGAATTTCTTAATTGCAAGGAAGAAGAAGGTGTTTCTTCAATAAATTGAACTAGCGCTAATCAAGGAAGAGATAAATGTGACGGAATGATGGCTTCCTTCCCATAGACTAGGTTAAATGGAAAAGTTCCTATAGAGGCCTTCTAAGTTATCCTATCAGTCCATAGAGCAAAAATTAAAGCTTTGTGCCAGTTTCTTTGATTTTGATCAACGGTTCTTTTCATTATTTTAAGGATATTTTTATTAGTGGATTATCCTAAGCCATTTCCCTGAGGATAGTAATTAGTAGAATATTTGAGTTTAAAACCTCTCCTAATTGCAAATTCAATCATACTGGTACCCAAAAAATAAGATGCATTATCAAATATAAGTGCAAAAGTCAAACCAAATCTTGTAATGATAAATTGATCAATAAATTCAATGACAGATTCATAATTGACCACCTTTAGCGGAATTGCTTCCACCCATTTAGTGAAGTAATTTGTAGTAGTCAGAATATATCTTTGCTATTTAGCAGAATGAGGACTGATCTCACCTATGATGTCCATTCCCCATTGTTTGAAAGGTTGTTCAATGTTCACTGGCTACAGAGGCAATGCTAGTTTTCGTTGTCTTCCAGAAGCAGTTTGGCATGTTTTTCATTTCCTTACATAGGTGTGGGTATCTTTGAGGAGAGTGGGCCAGTAGTATCCAACATGTAATATTTTGTGTAGTAGTTTCTCCTCCAAAGTGTCCACCTGTTGGTCCATCATGAAGTTCCTGCAAAACTATGTCCCCTTCGGTTGGTATGTTGGATTCCCCTATAAGAAGCTTTCATAAACCTTTCCCTCTCACAATTTTGGCTGGTTTAATTTCAATATCATACTCCTGTAGAGTTGTTACCCAATTTTCTCTCTTTTCTCCTCATTCCTTTTGCATTAGTAATTGCTTCACTATTGGGAGTGGGACTTGTGTTTTTAAAAGAAAAGGTCTAAAATTCTTTACAGATTTATATACAACAAATGCTTGTTTTTCTACATCTGAATAATTCAATTTAGCACCCTGGAAATTTGATCTAAAAAAAGAGACGGGTGCTTCAATTTTCTGATTATTAATTTGTGTCAAAACAACGACATAAGATGTTGAAGAGGAAAAGTTATATAAGATGAAATGATCGAAGAAATTTAGAGAATTTAAAGAAGGAGTATTGATAATTTCCTATTTGATTAAATCAAATGCTTTCTTTTCATGATGACCCCATTTAAAATCTGTGTCTTTCTTAATCATTTGTTGTAATGGAAAAATAATTTGTGAAAAATCAGGGACAAACCTTTTGACAAAATTGATCTGTCCAAAACATTATTACATGCTTTTTTGGTTATATGGTGGAGAAATTTTTGAAATTTATTTTATTCTATTAGGGTCAATGTAAATTCCATTTTTTGACACAATGAATCCTAAAAGTTTCCCACCACTAAGAGCAAAAAGAGAATTTTTCCGATTTATTGAAATCCCATATTCTCTATAGCGTTCAAAAATTTGTCTTAAGTCCTGCAAATGATTATTTCTATTCCTTGAATAAACTATAATGTCATCTAGATAAACAACAATTGTTTTTTTCAACAGACCTTTGAAAGTTATATCGATGGCTCCTTGGAAAGTGGCCCCTGCATTTATTAAACCAAATGGAATTTTTTGGTAGGCATAAGCTCCCCATTTTGTTGTAAAAGTAGTATTTAGCCTATCATCTGGGTGGACCATGATTTGATTATATCCTGAGAAACCATCAAGGAACTACATAAGTTCGGAACTAGCATTTGATCATAAAATCTGTTCCATAGTGGGTATTAGGAAATTATCCTTTTGACTGGCCTTATTAAGATTCATAAAATCTATACAAATGTGGATATCACCTTTTTTCTTCCTAACAAGTACCGAGTTGAAAACCCATCTTGAATGCCTAACAGGAAAAATGATTTTAGCCTTACGGAGTTTATTCAATTCTGTTTTGATTTGATTTTCTAAGTTTGGATGAATTTTCCTTAACCTTTGTTGGACAGATTTATCATTAGATGTCATCGGAATTGTGTGTCTTGGTAACTCCAAGCAAAGATATCCTTATATTTTTTTTAACAAATGAATGAAGGATAATCTTTCTTCAGACGAGAGACCAAGTCCTAAATTAATGTGCTGATGTTTAAGATTTGTCCCAAGGTTTATTAATTCAAATCTCAAAGTTGAACTTTGTAGTTTTGAATTACTCTTTTAAATCTATCTTTTAAATCATAGAGATCCTCAAGTTTAACTATAGATTTGGGTACGGGATTATCCTTGATTTGTTGTTTTAATTGATTTTCTGTTTAGGATGGGATCAGTTTTGATGTAACCTTAGCTAGAATGTCAGTGCTGGCGTTATGAATCCTAGGAATAGAAGAAATTTTAAACGCTATAAAATGTGAAGTGAGAGATTGAACCAAAGACTAATATTGCTTCAAGTGTGTAGAGATACAGTATATAATTTTTCTTACTTTTTTAACTACAATTTCTGAATCTCCAAAAACTTGAAGTATTTAATCTCAAGGATAATTGATTTGTACATACCTTGGACCAATGCTTCATATTCTGCAATATTATTTGTGAAATCAAATTCCAATCTACAAGTCAGCATTATCTTCACACCCTCAAAATTAATCAATATGCAATATGTTCTTGCACCATCACTTGATTTCAACCCATCGAAATACAATGTCCAGAATAAATAATTAACTAATGGTTTTTCTAGCATATTTAGACATCCGGAAAAGTTTGTCTATGAAAATTTTTCAATTTGAGAAGTTACAAAATTACTCAAAAACGGTGACATTTGTGCTTTAAAATTCTCAAAAAAATGGTTGGGTAGAATAGTTTCCAAGAATGTTGTTATTAAATGCTACTGCCTCATTTTCACCTTCAAAATCTATTACTGAATGTTTCATGTGGTTTTCTCGGTTGCTTCTAATTGGATTCGACTTTCCATTAAATGGGATCTATAAGTGATACCAATCAGTGGAAAAATAACCGCGTAGTTTTTATGACAAATCTCTAGTAAGAATTAAACAGTAGAAATCTGGGATATTAGCAACATGTATATCAATTATTTGACAATCTAATAAGAACTTAATTCATTTCTCCTATGACTTTGAATTTTTTCCTATCGAGCTACACAACATGAACTGCATTTTTCTAGGGTGACATGTTTAATTTCAAACAAACTGAATACTGCATGATATTAGAATAAGCCCTTGAATCTACCAAGCAGTTATGTACATTTTTATTAAATATTTCACAAGTCAAAGGGAAAGGAGGGGTATGTGAGTTAGACTTGTCACCTATCATAATAGCATCATGGGAATTGAATAATGAATGACCAGGAGGTTTACGCATTCTATTAGAGGCTTTGGATACTACAGCAGTAGGAAGAGGAGAAGCAGGTACTATGTTCAATTCTTTCAGTAATAAATTTTTCTATTGTTTCAGCTTAGTGAGTTCATGAAGAGAAGTGTTTGCTTTTATTTTCTTCATATCCTCAACTATATTGTACTCAATAGTATTTGAGACTACTAAGGTTTTGGGTGAAGATGGAGAACTAGATGAAGACGGAATTATTTGGGTGAAAGTGGAAGTAGATTTTTTAACAACAACTTTATTATTCTTTAGTAGTGGAAGTTGAAGGTTTCTATTTTTAAATTGGTTGTATAGGATCAGCTAGACCTTCGCTTCTTGTGCTAATAGGTAATGATTCATATTCATTTTCACTATCAGAAATAGGAAGAATAAAATCCCACATTCCATTTAACTCACCTATTTGTTCATATTGGGAATCATCAGCAGAAAATGCTACTTCCTCCTCATCTTCATCATCAATTTCTACATTAGAGATCATGTTTGGAGGTTGTGGATTAGGTAGCTAATTTATTCTGAATGTTCTTAAAGGTCTTTTGGAAGAAGATTCGGCTACTTGTTTTTTGATCTCTACCATCTCGTTAGACAAATTTTTAAGGACTTGTTGCAAGCCTTCAAGATCAAAGGGATCTTTAAGTGCTTTGTTTTTAGCTTCATCCTTAAACGTAACTCTTTTTAATTTTCTGTCTTCTTGATCCTTTTTCTTTTCTAGTGCATTTATACCCTTCTCTATAGACACAATTTCTTTCATGTTTCCTATCAAGGTATTTTTATTAGATCTATATACAAAAATTTCTACATTAGAAAGCAAAGATGAAATATACCATTCCATTTGTACATCGACACCAGGTCTAAAAGTAGTTGGGATTTTATTTAACAACTTGTTAAATCTGGAATTGAAACCTTTTATCTTTTCCCCTAAATTCATTTTTAAATTGGAAAGGTCATTGATAAGAGATGCGGTTGAGCGATCATCACCAAATTTAGTCAAAAATTGTTCTTCAAAAATATCCTAGCTAGTAATAGAATTGGATGGTAATGAAAAGTACTAAGACCCTGCTGATCATGTAAGATTGTATGGAAATAATCTAACATAAGTGTCTTCTTCAACAGCCGCATTAAGATTGATGGCCAATATATAATTATGAAGGTGCTCTTCAGTAGGTAACCCATCATTAAGATTGAATTTAGGAAGACATCTTTCAAGATTTTTTGGTAGTCAGGATGAAGTGGTGATGGCATTTGAACAACTCTAAGATTGGACCACGGTCTAGCTTCCATTGTAACAATTGGGGAGGTGGATGTGATGAAAGAAGAACAGGTAGATGTGATAGTACTGTTTGAGGCAACACTAGTTGTTTGTGTAGAGGAAATGGAAATATATGAAGTGATCGGTAAAGAGAAAGGAAATGAAAAAGGAATAAATGGAGATGTTTGTGAATGAGAGAATGAGGTAATATCACTAGTAGATGTTTGGTAATATGATGTAGCAGTTTTCATTCTGCGGGATTGAAGTGGAAATTCAAATGGCGAGATGCCAAGTTTTTCACTTCAGTACTGTGTCAAAACACAAGTTCTGTGAAAAGTATAATTTATACTTCCTTCAAAAACTTCGAATGATTCAGGGTTTTCTATTAAAATGGAGATGTCTTCCAATTTCTTTATCGGAACTTTAATTTTTGGTGATTCTAGAGTATAATCCGCAGGGATGACCTTAGGAAGTATTCTAGGAGACTTGGGAGGTGATTGTACAACTCCTGATCTAAAAGTAGGAGATTCTGGAGGGGATCTGGAAGTTGTAGAAATTCGAAGGAAGAATGACTCATGGAATGGATTTTTGTTTTTGGATTAGAATTAATTGCCATTCATACACTGCATGCTCTCCTTCTAGTGCCAAAAGTGTTTTAGCCTAAAAAATCATTGCATTAACATGGGGGAAAATCACCCGGTTCGGACCTTAAGACAACTCCTTTTCCATTTAGGTAGTGGCTCCAACTAGGGATAATGGAACTAGTTTCCCAATTAAAGGTGATTGAATGATTGTGTAATTCTTATAATGGAGTGAAATAGATGGATTTTAAGCAATGAATCAAATGGAAAATATATGAATTAATCTACTCTATAACCCGAGATTATTTAACATTTATCTAGATGTGATCTACAATGATTTTCCTTAGTAAATGACAATATAGATTGTTCAAACACCAACGGAAATGAAAATATTTCAATATGATTATTTTTTATTAAATAGTTAATCAAAATAATGTGTATAACTCATACCACATTTATAATATCAAAGCAAATTACTTAACATGTTTTCAAAAATATCAATGACAGCACGATCATAAATGAATACATGTAACATTGTTCTTTAAATACCATGTAATAAGCAATATGAAAATATAAATTAACTATTTATTTATGAAAAAAAGAGAGTTAAAAATATAGAAATACTAGTTGCACGTTGCTCAGCTCATAAGAGAAATAACAGCAGTTTATTCCTTCTCACAAAGATGATTTTAGGAGTACAGAAATGCAACTTCACAAAATTCTTTATGAAAATTCCTAAAACCTTGTTCCACTCATTCTATTGAGAAAAGTATGAAAGTACACTAGTGCAAGATTTCGTAAGCTTTTCTTCATAAAATTCCGGACCTTAATTTCATACAAAAAGCAAGTTTAAATAGCAGAAAAACAACTGAATGTATTGTGTAGAGCATTGAGGACATTTAAAAAAATCCCTTGAATACGCTTAAATAAAAACAATTTTTTGGTAGAAATTTATCAATGTGATTTGTTGTCTTCATAGGCTTTGCTTGTTCCATCAGATTATCTAGATGTTTATTTGTTTATTTGAACTGAACTTCCACTTATCAGCACATCTGTCTGCTTCTGTCATGAATGTGAAAACAAAAAACAGGAATCTGTAAGTTAAACATAAATGAGACTGATAAGATAATTTCATTTGAAACAAATCCCTTTGTAGGAAATCAGGAAAAATGTAGAGCATAATAAATACTGACACAAACATCATGGAGAGGAATGCATAGTAAGATTTGTGGTAAGAGAGGTGGACTTTACGATCCTATCATATATCACTTTTAGACTAGGGGTAGAAGTCAAAATAATCAAAATTGCTTCGAGGTCGGGAGTACTTCAAATAAAATCTCAATCGCAATTGCAGAAGGTGGATGGCTAACAGTTTTTTCAGAGGTGTTCGGAAGTGGTAAGTGGTTTGTGAAGGGGGGGGTCTGAAAGAACAAGGGAGTGATGTGTGGATATATGGCTTGGACAAAAAACCACTTTTTGAACCTCCCCCCCTTGAGAAACTTAAATTGAGTGCAAGGAGGTCCGAAGTCTTCTTCGTCATTGATCTAGGTAGATTGAAGCCATTTATTAAATCAAGTCAAGTTGGTCTTTTATATCACAATCAGTGTTAAGAAGTAGCATACTTTAATAGGTGCCTGAAAGACTTACGATTTGTGATCTGCAGGATGATGTGGTAGATCTATGTGGAATGGTGATTCGGATCTTGGGGGGAGGCCCCCAAGATCTAAAAGATTGAAATGGATCTTGGGAGGAGGGACCCCCAAGATCTGAAAACTTGCATTCCTAGAAGAAAAATAGGAGAATGCCCAATAAACAAACCACAAAGAAACTTTTTATTAAAACCCGCTGATCTGGATTTAAACATGAATGCAACAAAATACAGAGATAACCAGATACACAAAGATGCAGCAGAAATAATACTTCATTTCATTAATGGAAAATACTGAAATATGCTTACAACCAGAAATGGAAATAAACCAGCTAGGGCGATGGTAGCTTATCTCTGAGAAGAGATGTGGTTGCTACATGCCTCTGAACTGTAAAGGCTACATTGTGGTGGACAATCTCCTTTTACAAAATGTGACTTGTTACTTATAGTATTTTTCAGTTACAATACCACGGGTCAATTCCATGGGTGAATGAATACCATGGGTGGATTTTACAATACCACAGGCAAATTCCATTTACAATACCATGGATAAATTCCATGGGTCAATGAATAATATGGGTGGATGGGTACCATGGGTTGATGCCATTTTCCATTCGGATCATTCCTCCCTCCTTAAGAAGCAATGGTCCCCATTGCGTAAAGTTCCCTCCTGCGAAGCCTTTGTTGAATATGAAGAGCCATTGAAGAAGTGGTTAACCAAAACCCTTGATAAACGAATATCCGAGGATAGAGACCCTGTAATGCGTGTGACCAACTGTGATTTTGACAGTGTGCGGCATAGCAAATGGACTTCGATGTCAAGGATTGTATGCGGTCAACCCATAACCATGATGTTGGTTGTTGATGAAGTAGCAGGTGCCTACATAGCCTGGTGTGGGAGGGCACATCTCCAAATAACCCAAGTCGAATGCTGCTCCAGAATTAAAATGGACATAACTCGGCCAATATAACTCAGAATATTTATTATAACCTATTTTTGGAAGCAGAAGGATCATTTTGCATCTTCCCATGAGTTGGAAATCCTTATCTGGACACTCTAAGATCTCAGATTCGCACTGCAACAGTTCCGACGTCACAAAAATTCTTATAAAATAGTTGATTTTAAATCAGTGATATCTCCCACGTACGAACTCCGATTCGACCCATTTGTTTTTTGAAATTGGTTGATTTTTCAAGAGGAATCTAGATCTGGTATTTCTTTTTGTAAATTTGTACCAAATGTTTCAGATCTAATCTGCAAAGTCATCGCCCAAAAAAATTCCTGCAAAAAAAAAAATTGAGACTGAAATATGCATGAAACCCTCATTCCCATGGAATCGTAACCTGCTCTGATACCACTGATTCGGATCTTGGGGGGAGGCCCCCAAGATCTAAAAGATTGAAATGGATCTTGGGAGGAGAGACCCCCAAGATCTGAAAACTTGCATTGCTAGAAGAAAAATAGGAGAATGCCCAATAAACAAACCACAAAGAAACTTTTTATTAAAACCCACTGATCTAGATTTAAACATGAATGCAACAAAATACAGAGATAACTAGATACACAAAGATGTAGTGGAAATAATACTTCATTTCATTAATGGAAAATACTGAAATATGCTTACAACCAGAAATGGAAATAAACCAGCTAGGGCGATGGTAGCTTATCTCTGAGAAGAGATGTGGTCACTACATGCCTTTGAACTGTAAAGGCTACATTGTGGTGGAAAATCTCCTTTTACAAAATGTGACTTGTTACTTATAGTATTTTTCAGTTACAATACCATGGGTCAATTCCATGGGTGAATGAATACCATGGGTAGATTTTACAATACCACGGGCAAATGCCATTTACAATACCATGGGTAAATTCCATGGGTCGATGAATAATATGTGTGGATGAGTACCATGGGTTGATGCCATTTTCCATTCGGATCAAATGGTGATGTGGAGGATGACGTCACTAATGAAATCATATCACAATCAGCATGAGGAAAGATATCGTAATCGCAATTCAAACGAGGCATGACTCTTGGAACTTTGTGATTGCACGGACACGATATTAATTTAAATGTGTTTTATAATCATAGCAGGTATGGTTATATTGCATATCGCAATCGAGAAGGGGTAGAGTGCTTAGCCCAATGAAATTTTTGATGGCCTACAGATGCGAGATCTTATAAATTGCACTTGATTTTCTCTTTGAGTCCAGGCCTAATCGTAAATCGCAAATCGACGAAGCTTATGGGGCATGGATGTATATGATAGCAGATTATGTGACTGTGATGGACGTGGGGTCTTTTATAAATGCATTAGTTTTTCTATTGGGTCGGGGTATTTTCTTTATGTTTTTTTTGCAATGCGGGGAAGCGGTGAGTCACAGTTTTTAAAAATTTTGGCCTTCGGGAATTTGAAAACTTTGATTCAAATTAAATAACCCGTATTTGTTTAATACTTAAGGTTTTTAAATCCTAAGTATAGTTTTGGTATCAGGGGCTATTTGAAATTTGGCTTTTTGGATAATCAAGGTTTAATACTTTGGTTTTAATTAAAAATCCTAGGTATTAAACTTTGATTATAGGATTTTATTAACAGTTTTTTATGTTGATTTTCTATTTTTTAATTTTTTGTTCTTTAATAAATAAAATCAAAGGTTTTGTAAAATTAAAGGGCGCCTATTTTAATGTAATAAATTTCATAGGAAATTTATAATATATTAAAATGGGGTTTGTTGAACAGTACAACAGAGCCATACATAGTTTTTGCCACAAAATATACATATAACCAGCATAATAGGAATACAAATACCATAAACATATCAACGATCAAAAACCCCATATACACCAGTACATTTACACATGAAAACCTAGGGAATGGATTTCTCATTAATCAATGCAATGAATCAACCGGAGATGGGACTACCACGTTCTACGTGACCATAGAATGGTTAAGGAAAATATCTCTTTAGACATTCACCCCCATGCCATATTCCATGCATGAATATGGGACTCAAACCAAAAGAACTCAACAAGGGATTACCAAGGCTAAACCACCTCGCCCTCATCAATATAAACCAGGCTTTATCATAATCCATCCTGAATCACTAGGCCAACACAATGAACACACCATAATAGGCTTTGCCATGATCTCCAATCGATGACTAGGCCAAACAAGCATGGATTCCACCAGATTTCTCCACCTACACCGTGAGGATTTTCCTGTCTCTTAGTCTCTCAAGCTTTACTGCAATCCAAACCTAGATAACTAGGCTTTAAACGGACACCCACTCTCCAAGCTTTACCACATATCCAAAACCTAGGAATACTAGGACCAACAAAGAGAAAACCACCTCTAGGCTTTACTATATATCCTACCATTCACCGACAAGGATTCTTAGGCCATTTGAGGCAACACAAAGTCTAGCTTTACCACAATCCATAGTCTAGTTCAGGGGTTACTAGGCCATGTGTTGTATCATTTTGGAGATCCACCTCACTAAGCTTTGAATCCATCTGGTAATCTAGCCCAACCAAACATGATAACCCCATCACACCATGGCTATCCGGAAATGAAAAGGCTGGGCTGAAAACATTGTCACACCTGGCAAAACCCATTCCATGATAGAAAAGAACCACGTGCAATACCATGCATGCCAGATCTAACTAGGAAAATGCACATGCAAGTCGATACCTACAATGAAGCCTATTGTAGCTACTTGATCTTACCTTTCCCTGCCTGATCCTTGCTTCCTCTTTCCTTCTTTTCCTTTCTTGCTCCAATGCCAAAGTGCTCCAGGAAAACTCTAAGTATCCAAGAGTATGAGAGAGAGAATAATGAGAGTGCTCCAAAACCGAACTGAGAAAATGTTACCAACTGGTCGTCAGAATCGTTTTTATGAATGCGGCCTCTATTTTCTTCATTTTCCATTATTTTCATTCATTTTCCTCCTCACATGAAACTTGCGACCTTTCACCTCCTTTTTCTCCTAATTTCAATTATTTTTCTTAAATAATTGTCCAAAAAATGTCATTTTTCCTTTCCAAAGCGATAGCCATTGCCTTTTCCAATTTCCTTAGTCATAAACAACCACATGAACGCCCCCTATGATGTATTGCCCAACATTCAACTTGGAATAAGTGTCCCATTCATCCGTGGTTATTGTTTTAACTTTTATTACATGGAATTTTCACCAGGGTTGTTACAAGGAAAATAATCGTGATGATTACATGAAAAAAAATACCCCGATGAAGCCTAGAGATAAGCCATAAAAAAATCAAGGTAAAGGCCATGCTTTGGTTGCTACTGCATCCTCACCTAACACATATATTTTAGATTTTGGAGCCTCACATCATATCTCTACTTCACAAGATACTTTCTCCTCTTTAGAACCTTGCATCAATATTTCTACTTTAATGAGAGATGAAACTCCTATTAAAGTATGTGGACAAGGTAGATTTGATCTATATAATGTATGTCTCCATAATCTCTTGTGCGTTGTTTTTGTTCCCTTTTTATGTTTCTAGAATTTATTGTGTCTTCGCAACCTAGGATTCGTCCCTAAATGTTGGTGTAGAAAAAGGAAATATGCCACTACTTTGTCATCAATAGAGGCCAACTATAGAGGTGTTGTGAATGCTACAAATTAAATTATCTACTTACAACATTTCCTAAGAAAGTTGGGTGTATGGCTTCATCAACTGACTATTATTTGGTGTGATAACCATAGCACAATGAGTTCTTTTAGAGATGCATATAGTGTTAAATATCCAACATATAGAGGTACACATCCACTTCTTCTAAGGATATATCCATGATGGATTTATCAATTTGAAATACATACCATTTAGAAAATTGGTTGTAGAAATATTCAGAATACCTTCACTGAGAGCTCTTTTACATATTTCTAAGATCCCTTAGGGACGTGTGCAATAGTTGCATAGCAACTAACATACTTGGCATTATATTTTGAAGGGGATTTTTCTTCTCACAATATTTTCCATCTTTACCTCACCTTTTTATTTTTATTTTTGTTTTGTATACATGGACATAAAAAATGGATACATATTGCCAAGATCATTTATTGTACACATCATAGTTATTCTTTAGGAGTGTTTTAGTGTACATGCATATTTACCTAGTTCACATTTTCTTAGTTCGTGGCTAGAGAGTACACATAGTTTGGGACATGAGGGATTCATCTTGTTGACAAATATATTACCACATTCAATCATAGAGGGTCATATTTAATTGTGAAAAATTGAGCCTATATATTGTAGGTATTGGAGATATATGAGTAAGTGCAGTAGGCCCAGGAATTATAGACATTGGGGGAGTATAAAAAGGGGTATTATTTGGAAATAATAGGGGATATATTTTTAAAATATGGGCCTTTCTAGTTAAAAGTATATATTGAAAGGGAGTTCAAAAAAATTATTTTGGTAGGTTTTTATCAATATCCATTGAGATTACGATATTCCTTAATATTCCATAAATATAGGTGCTATGAACCAGGATGATTGAGTAGTGTTGGGTTGTGTTATATTCTTTCCACAACTAGCCCACGTAGTTAACCGAGGGGTTAGAAAGGGAGCGTAGCCCCCCGTTAGTTGCGCCAATTGCATAGCGAGGGGAGTCACAGGGGGTTTGATGGGTGCAGGTAAGCCCACTTTATGTCGTCTAGGGAAGCACCCCAAAAAATTTGGTTTTGGACCCTATGTTAAGTTGGGTGGACCTACCTATGGTTTTGTGCATGATTTCCGCAGATGGTTTTGGACACGATGGTTTTCAGTCCATGGTTTTGGATGCAATGATTTTCGGTCCATGGTACTGGATGCTTCGGCATTTATAAATATGTATTGTAACATTGGGAAGAACATAATAAAAAATCAAGCTGGTAGTCTCGGTTTTGGGATCCAGGGGAAAATCTCTTTGTATATGTGTTTTATGTGTTATGCTCTCGCATTGTTTATTTTTTGTGTTTTAGAATTCGTATGCAGGTAATCTATGTACGGGGTTAAAACCTACATTTGGTATCAGAGCTGTTTTGGCTTCAAGTGGATGCCTTTGTTGCTGAGGGGTTTTTCTCAGGCCTGTGGTAGACCCCATTCAGTGGGGATCTGTGAGATCGATTCTGGTGGTGAAAGAATATGGCGAGAAATGGAGAGATAGAGATCGAGAAATTTAATGGTTAGAGTTTTGAGTTGTGGAAACTCAATATGGAGGATCTGTTGGTGGATAAAGATCAATGGATCGTGGTAGATCCGAGTAGTAAACCAATGGGAGTGTTCGATGAAGAATCGAAGAAGTTGGATCAAAAGGCAAAGAGCACAATATGATTGTGTGTCTCAGATTTAGTATTGCTGAATGTATCAGGGGAAGTTACGACGAAGGCTTTTTGGGACAAGTTAGGGACTTTGTACCAATCTAAGTCTCTGGTGAATAAAAATTTTCTGCGGAAAAATTTGTATAACCTGAGGATGAAAGATGGAGACTTGGTGACAGAGCATCTAAACACATTTAATATTGTGGTAAGTCAGTTAGCATCTGTTGATATTAAATTTCAGATGAAGATAAGTGCATTAGTTTGTTGTGTTCTGTACCAGATTCGTGTGATAGTCTGGTTATTACAATAGGTAGCAATGCAATTGCCTTGTAGTTTCATGAAATAGTCTCATCCTTGCTAACAGAGGAGATGAGGCGGAAAAATTTGGAGAGAAAAAATGGTGATGCATTTTCTATATGAGGACGGTCCCATAACAAAAACAAAAATAAGTCATTGAGTGGGAGATCTAAATCTAGATGGAGATCTAAATCTCCAGGAAAACCTGTAAATGTGGTGTGCTGGAAATGCAGAAAGGAAGGGCACTACAAAAGGGACTGTAAATATAAAGCTCCTGACAAAGGAAAGGGATCTGATGATGCTCCTTCTACGGAGGTGAAAACCACCTCAGATGAAGGTGGGGATGTGTACTTGGCTTCCTCAACCACAGATGTAGATCATGAGTCATGGTTGATTGACTCAGGTGCATCCTTTCACTTCACTCCCCATAGAGAGTGGTTATGCGAGTATGAGAAATATGATGGTGGTGATGTCTTCTTAGGGGATGATAGTGTTGTTGGGAAAAGTATCTATTCAGAACGCCCCTATCCCACTCTAAGGTGTGACAGTGCCTTAGCAACAAACAAGGAAAACTATTTTCGTATTCTTCTTTATGAAATGTAAACGAAGAGGAAGGATGAACTAACCTGTGTCTTGCGCTAGTTTGTCGATCCAATCGCTCTCCTGTTAGTTAGCTTCCAGCTACCTGCTCCCTTACTCGCCCAGCTTCACCAAGTCCTGCAAGATCACAGAAGAGGAAAGACTACAGAAAGATATAGATTTACATTTATAAATAGCTTAGGATCAAATTAAGCTAAACATGCAAATATAACAAAACATCATTGATACACAAGCATGTAGGAGAAACTCAAATAGTTTTATTGATATAATAAGAAGATCCAGGAGGAGATACAACCAAGTGAGTCCCGATCCAGCATCTACCTCCCAGCAAAGGACTCCCTTCCTCACCTCTAACAAAGCATAAATCACCCAAAGCACTAATCTCAATCTCAAAACCAACAACAACTCTCTGCAAAGTACAAAATTCCAGCCTCTGGATCTCTGGGATGAGGGATCCATATATAGATGTAAGCAGAGAGGATGAGTCAGCTTATGTTTTGACTTGTGGCTTCTCTCTGTCAGTTCTTGCTTCCACTTGGAGGCTGAGAGCCTCTTACTCATCCTTGGACGAACTCAGTGAGGCAAGTGTCATTGAGGAAGATTCTGGAAGCTTCCATGGTCTGTCCACCTCGCGGAATGACACTGCCATTTGTCATTTCCCGCTCAGCGCACCCTGGTAGTGCATTTAGGTGCGTTGCAATGCACCTAGCTAGTGTACTGGGGTGCTATGCAATGCAAGTAGCTAGTGGAGCAGTTGAAATGATCCTGATTTGACTGATTCTGAGTAGTTTCTGGTGGAGAACTTTTGGGAGAAGCTGTAATTGGTTGACCTTGTTCCTCTAGGGGTAGGAACAACAATTTTAGGGACTTTGGATCCCTTGGTTTATGGACATTTCATGCTTAGAGCTGTAAGGCACAAAAATGTCTATAACAGTTGCCCCCTAAAGTATGAGGCCGTTTATCGGGTGAAATGCTTTATTAGGAGGATCCGAAGTTCTTTCGATGCTGGGAGGAGACCTGTAATAAGATACAATACAATACATTATTTTTCATACTGTTTTCATGATCTAGCTGAGGTGGGCATTCCCATGCTCAGCTTTATAAATTCATTTTTATGTACACAGGACAAACAATCGTCTGATGGTCGACTGATGATTTTGATGAAGTCATCATCCTTTTGGTAGGATGATTATCTGTGCTGCAACGCTGTACATGTCAATGTCTTTATTTTTCCTGAATATATATCATAGCCCAGATGGATGAAACTAGATCCGGGGTCTTCAATCTCGTCCGATCTTCACTTGAAGTACAAGTCGATCCATGTGAAAATGTTTTGAAGTCGAACATGGAAAGACATCGCTTGATTACCAGTCAATGATGTAAACTGTTAACAAGCGCGAGAGGAATCACTGATAAGGATGATGACCCTCAAGGTACTGCAGTACAATTCACGTGGTGTGAATAAAGGACTTGGCGTCGAACACCACGCAAAATCTTTCGGTCGAAGGTCATTGATGTATACCTGTCTCCGGAAGTGAGAAACTTGCCATTGAGGCATGCAAGCTTCAAATGACTGAATGGGGTGTTCCTAGATCAACTTCTTGGATAATGAGATGATGTCGACAAGAAGCGATCCGTCAAAGGAGGGCCTTGATGAATCCCACATCAATGACATGGAATGGAGCAAATGATTTTGATGGAGGTGAAAACAATTTGATGATATATGGTTCAGGGTGGCGGTCATGAAAGAATGAAGTATAATGTATGGTAGTGGATGGGACACAGGTGACTTCTCTGGATGACTTCTCTTGAACATGTCGGCGACACTTATATGATTGATCGGTAGCAATTACCCCAAATGTGGATGGTATGGCGAGACCATGGTGATGTGACCAGTGAATGAAACAACCCAATCCGACTCAGGCACGGAGTGGAAGTGTCATGTTCAAGAGCGACTTGCTACCAATAAAGATTCTTTGAGTTTTTCCCAATTTTTCCCCAGTCATTGCTGACCAGTACCTCTTTATTTTTGTCAAGCTTGAGGAGGATAACATATGCTTGTTCTATAACTTTCCCTTCGGGCAAACCCATCGCTATGTTTTAACGAGCCTAGCGATGGTGAAACTCGTTCTCGTCTAAAGACAAGTTTGTCTCTATTAATGTTTTTAACGAGTTTAACGACAAAGATAACTCGGTCCTTTTCATTTTTAGAGAGTCTGAAAAGGTACGTAAAGCTAACTCCGGAATTCCTTTTTCGTCATCTAATCCCTTAAGTCCGAAAAAGTATAAAATAATACAGAAGGGATGAATTTTCGATAGTTTTAACGAGCCGAACAACACAAGCGCTCGATCTTTTTGTGCAATAATCCCTTAGGTCCAAAAAGATTAAAATCTAGAGGAGGGATAGCACTTTCGGTCGCTTTAACGAGCTGGAAGGCCAAAACTCGGCAATCTTTTCATATTTTACGAGTCAGTTGAAAAGAGCTTAAAGAAGACTCGTCTTTTGAGGAACGAGTGATAAAATGGGTAGCAGCTGATTCCAGGTAAGGGTTCGAATTTTCCAATCACGGCAGTGTCACAAGGATGGCTAGTGAAATCACTCTTCGCAGCTGTTCCTCAAAATGGGTAAACAATCAAATGGAGGTGAATGATCGGCCAATGGAAAAGTGGAGGTGACGGTGCAAACACGACCAAGGCTTTAATGGCTGAAATGCTTCATTCACGGTGGTTATTTACTGGGGGATAGTTCATTTTTAACGAGCTTAAACGCGGGTGGAAACATTTTCTCGGTCCGGGTTTATTTTTTAACGAGCTTGAACCTCGCGGTAACACTACTCGATGCGGGTTTATTTTTTAACGAGCTTGAACCCTGCAGTAACACTACTCGTGATAAGTTTGTATGCCCCCAGCATAATAATGCAAATCGAGGTGTATGCCCCCAAAGCTTCATTGCATTCAAATTGGTGGTTGGAATGAAGGTTTACCTTTGAGATTTGGAAAGGGGATTGTTTCATTTTTTAATGAGGTTGACACAGTAAAAGAACTATCCTCATGACTTCTTGTTTCATTTTTTAACGAGGTTGACATGAGATAAGAACTGTCCTCGGAGTCCAAATCCATTAGACATAGAAGGTTTCATATTCCACTGTGGCCACTTCCGCCAGATTACTCGGAGGCGGTAGGGAAAAATTACCCATTAAGGCAGGGTCTTTTAGGAGACCTACTCCGATATTTTGGAGCGAATGATTGCTTCCATGGATCATTGGAATGCTTCCTGTAACTTGCGAACTATTGGGGATAAATTTTTGTTGGTCGACGATTGTAATTCCTCCTTGGAAGGGAAATGCAGTCTTCCTGAAGTAGGTCGACACAACTACAGCCATGGCATATATCCAGGGTCTTTCCAGTAGGATGTTGTAATCGAGGTTTCCGTCGATTACTTCAACATCAATTTCTATTGTTTTACCCCCCAGTTCAACCTGCAAGTTACTTAAAATCTCGTATGAAGTGTATGATCATCCATCAAATGCTTTTAACATTTTTGACGATCACGACAAGGGTGGTGACCCTAAAGTTTTCCAGCAACTCATCGACATAATGCATGTAGATGCCCCCTCATCAATAATTGTTCGATGAACAATTTTGTTGAGGGCTTTCACTTGAATAAGGAAAGCTAGTTGAGCTGGTAACTGAGGGTCATATCCTTTATGATCAAAGGCCACAAGATTGGAATCCATTGGGTCAATCCCACCTATTGTTGATAATAAAGCTTGCTCTTGGGAGAGGCAATTTTGCGGTACCTCAAGTGTCGACATAGCGGACGACGATTGGGCCAGGTCCTCTATTATATTATAATTCTGTGCTATTTTTGCACGAGGATTAAATGTCGATTTGTGCACTACTCCCTTTGGTGACTTTATCATTTGTTCAGGAATGATGGGTGGCACAACTTTGGTCAAAGTTGTTGTCGAACTACTAGGTTGTTCATTAGCCTTGTTATTCGACACCTGTGGATTCCCGTAATCTTTATTCCTTGCCGAAGCATCATTTTGCTGCTTTGAGATAGACAACATAAGCACTTGGGATCAGGAAGAATTTTGATTAGCAACCAGTTTGGTTCCCGGGATTGGAAACGGATCAGTCAACACTGCTGAGGTTTTCGAACTTTTAAAGAGTTTCTTAACTTCAGCTTTATGTTGACAATCTCTCGTCCGATGATCCTCATCGCATATATGACACCCCGCAGGGGGTTTCCTTTGCCCAGAAGGGTTTGTAGAAGGCCTTTCAGGAGATGACTCATCCTGCTTCCTTTTTCTCCCTTTCTTTTTCTTCTTGCACCCTGGTTGCTTCAGTTGTTTGCCCTTGTCAGTCGACACGGCATTTACTTCTGAGGCAAGAAGTTCCTCATTTGCATTTTGACTAGAAATCTTATAGGCCTTTTTAGATGTAGCCTTTGTCGATTTCGTGTCTGTCACGCCAATCACGCCATCGATGGCACGAGAGTCATTGTTTGATTTAGGAGGAGGAGGAACTGAGAATTCCGGTCTAGGGACGTCAGGTATTTTATCGTAGAGCATGTTGGACTGAGTGTAAATCAAGTCCAAATATTGCGCACGAGCGATAACTTGCTCTTCTGTGACGACTCCCCCTTTTGCCACATCTTCCGTGATGGAAGGCAGTAATGACTTAATAAACCATTCAGCTAAAAGCTGATCGGGAACATACGTTTTCACCATTCTACAATGACATCGCCATTCATGTATATGATCAGATATGTGAGTGGCCGTCGTTTGTTTGAAGTTGGTAAGAAGTTCGGTTCCCGTTTCGTACCTTATCGGTAACTGAAAATGGGTTAAAAAGGTTGTGGCTAGGGTACTGAAGTTGTCGAATGAAGCTCTAGGCAATTCGATATACCATTTTGCTGCCGGACTAGTTAACGTCCTCTGAAAAAGGTGAAGCCTAATGGAACCATCGTTTAGGGTGTTTGATGAACACCACAGATGAAATGTCATCACATGATTCGATGGGTCTTCACCCGGATTTCCATTAAATTTAGGAATATCTGACGGAAGTTTATGCGGAATCACCGACCACCAAGGGGCATAAGCAATTGGATCATTCGTCAGCCGGTTTAGATCTGTGTTGTTGGGAAAAGTATCCAATACGGAATGACCCTATCCCACTCTAAGGGTGATAGTACCTCAGCAACAACTGAATACAAAGCTATTCAAAATTACTTCTTTATGAGATGTAAGAGAGAGGAGAAAGGGATCCACTAACCGTTATCTTCCGCTAATGGTTGATCCAATCTTCCCTCTTTGCTGCTTGCTCCCAGCTCCTTGCTCTTTCACTGGCCCAGCTACACAAATATCCTGCAAAAGCACAAGAAAGGGAAACTACAAGAAGCATACATCCATAATTGATTCAAGGATTAGAATAAATAAAATATACAAGTATCAATACGCCACAGAGACCCATGCATATAGAAGAACCTCAAATGCTTTATTAATGGAAGAAGTAAAGTTCTGAGAATGTTACAACCATAATAGGCCCAATCCAGCAACACCTCCCAGCAGAAAGAAATCTCCTCTTCACCTCCCTCAAAGCAATCACCCAATAGTTCTATACTCAAACCAACAGCACTTCCTTACATTCACAAGATTCCAGCCTCCCTAGACCTCATGAGAGAGCTCTATATATAGGAGATTTGGAGAAAGGATGAGTCAGCTTGAGGCTGGCATGAAGCTGACTAGTGTCCTCTCCCACTTCAGTTATACTTCAGTTCTTGAGTCCACTTGGAGTTTCTTGCTTCCACTTGGAGATCTAGATCCTCTTACTCATCACAAGGCGAATTCCCTGATCCAAGTGTCATTTTGGAAGCTTCCTGGGCATTTGACACCTTGCAGAATGACTGTGCCACTTGGCCAATCTCGCCCAGTGCAGGTAGCCTTCATTAGAGTTGACATTCAGCGCAGGTACAGAGTGGAGCAGTTGACATTCAGTGCAGATGCTCAGTGGAGCAGTTGACATGATCCAGAATTAGCTTGTTTTTGAGTGTTTTCAGGTGGAGAACTGATTTTCAGTGCTATGGTTTGCTGACCTTGTTCCTCTAGGGGTAGGAACAACATGTTTAGGGACTTTGGATCCCTCGGATTATCGACATTTCATGCTTCATGCTGCAAGGCACAAAAATGTCTATAACAGTTGCCCCCTAAAGTATGAGGTCGTTTATCGGGTGAAATGCTTTATCAGGAGGATCCGAAGTTCATTCAATCGCTGAGAGGTGCCCTGTAATAAAATACAATACAATACATTATTTTTCATTCTGCTTTCATGATCTAGCTGAGGTGGGCATTCCCATTCTCAGCTTTATAAATTCATTTTGGTACATAGAACAGACGATCGTCTGATGGTAGACTGATAATTTTCTGCTGAAATTATCATCCTTTGAGTAGGATGATCATCTGCTGCAATGATGTACATATCAAATGTCTTTATATTTCCTGAATATATATCACAGCCCGGATGGATGAAACTAGATCCGGGGTCTTCAAACTCGTTCGTTCTTCACTCTTAGTACAAGTCAATCCATGTGAGAATTGCGCTGAAGTCGAACATGGAAAGACATCGCTTGATTACCGGTCAATAATGTAAACCGTTAACAAGCGCGAGAGGAATCACCAATAATGACAATGACCCTCAAGGTACTGCAGTACAATTCACATGGTGTGAATAAAGGACTTGGCGTCGAACACCACGCAAAATCTTCTGGTCGAAGGTCATTGATGTATACCTGTCGCCGGAAGTGAGAAACTTGCCATTGAGGCATGCAAGCTTCAAAGTACTGAGGGGGTTGTTCCTAGATCAACTTCTTGGATAATGAGCTGAAGTCGACAAGAAGCGATCCGTCAAAGGAGGGCCTTAATGAATCCCACATCAGTGACACGGAATGGAGCTAATGATTTTAGTGGAGGTGAAAACAATCTGTGAAATATGATTCAGCGTGGCGATCATGGGTGGATGAAGGATAATGTATGGCAGTGGATGGGACACGGTTGACTCTTTCTGAACAACATCTCTTGAACATATAACGACACTGATGTGATGGATCGGTAGCATTACCCCAAATGTGGATGGTTTGGCGAGGACCATGGTGATGAGACCGGTGAATGAAAACAACCCAACCCGATGTGATACGGAGGACAAAGTGTCATGTTCAAGAGCGACTTACTACCATTAAAGCTTTGAGGTTCTCCCAATTTTTCCCCAGTCATTTCTGACCAGTACCTCTTTATTTTTGTCAAGCTTGAGGAGGATAACATATGCTTGTTCTATAACCTGCCCTTCGGGCAAGCCCATCGCTATGTTTTAACGAGCCTAGCGATAGGGAAACTCGTTCTCGTCTAAAGACAAGTTTGTCGCTATTTAATCATTTTAACGAGTCTAACAACAAGGAAAACTCGGTCCTTTTCATTTTTCGAGAGTCTGAAAAGGTACAGAAAGTTAACTCCAAAATTCCTTTTTCGTCATCTAATCCCTTAAGTCTGAAAAAGTATAAAACAATACAGAAGGGATGAGTTTTCGATAACTTTAACGAGCTGAATAAAACAAGTGCTCGACCTTTTTGTGTAATAATCCCTCAGGTCCAAAAAGATTAAAATCTAGAGGAGGGATAGCTCTTCCGGTCACTTTAACGAGCTGGAAGGCCAAAACTCGGCAAACTTTTCATATTTTACGAGTCAGGAGAAAAGAGCTCAAAGAAGACTCGTCTTTTGAGGAACGAGTGATAAACAGGGATAGCAGCAGATTCCAGGTACAGGTTGGAATTTTCCAATCACGGCAGTGTCACAAGGATGGCTAAGTGAAATCACTCTTCGCAGCTGTTCCTCAAAATGGGTAAACAATCATATGGGGGTGAACGATTGGCCAAATGGAATGGAGGTGGTGGGTGCAAACATGACCAAGGCTTTTTATGGCTAATAAATTTACGATCACAATGGTTATTTACCGGAATAGGTTCATTTTTTAATGAGCTTAAACTCTGGAGGAAACTCTTGCTCACACTTTTCTATTTTTTAACGAGCATAAATTCCACGGTAAAACTGCTCGATTATATGGACAATTTTTTGATTTTTTACCATTACTAGCTTTTCTCTTTTCAAATATAGTACTGCTTTTTCAATTGCTGCAACAAACTTTGTTAGAAATGAATAATATTTGCATGAAAATGAGATTATAACCCTAATATTTCACTTTAAACTGTGTAAAAAGCCATTAAAAGGTGTTTTTACCTCTCATTTACCATTTCATTTGCATTTGGTTTGTTGGAGCTCTGGAGGTGCTTCCTCCCCCTTGATTTTCACCAGCTGATTCCGGGAGATTCTGCGGATGATTTTCGGCGCCGTCTGGACCAGGTAGGAGCTAAACCCTAGATCTTTCTTTTCATGGTTTCATTTCCCTGTTTCATGCCTGTTTTCCAGTATTTCTGAGCCCCAGGGGTTTTGCAAAATCGCCCTAGTGTCAGCGCAGGTTCCCCTTTCGAAACCTGCGCTGAAGGTCAAGCTGCCTTAAGGCAGCCTGACCCTCAGCGCAAGTGGGAGACTCTTTGTCTGCGTTGGGCTCAAAAACTGAGTTTTTAAGGTCATTTTTTGATGATTTTTTCGCCAGTTTTTTATCAAAATCAGGAACTTACTCTTTCTCTTGTTTGCTTTGCAGGGAACTCTGAACAAAATGTCCCTTACATGGCGAGAATGAGAACATGAAGAGGAGGACATGATTGCCCTCCATGACCCTGTCACGGTGAACGCGCTGCGGAACTGTGGCCTGCTGAAGTTCTTCCGTATCTCTAGTATGAGAGCACAGATTTCTTTGCGGCAGTATATGCTTGATGCTTGGGATCCTGTTAACCAAGTGTTCCAGATTAGGGGAAAGGCCATCCCCTTGACCATAGAGGACATGTACTTCTTGACTGGACTGTCAAGACGAGGTGCCCCCATTTCTTTGTCAGGTACGGCCCGGGGGACTGATTCCACCAGAGATTATGTCCGCCAGTATTGCAGGGAAGGTTCTCAGCCGAGCAGAGACGGCAAGATTGTTATCCGTGAGATTACTGATCGGGCTCCCAGGTCCATTCTGTTCACTATTGGTAGGATTGCCGGCAGCGCAGCTCTACATGTTGCCAACAGATCTTATATGCGGCACGCCTTGGAGTGTCTCCAACCGAAAGTATTCAACTGGTGTGATGCAGTACTTGTTCAGATGAAAAGTCAATTGACCAAGGTAAAGGACGGGAAGCTGAAGAACTTTGGATTTGGTTCTATTCTGACTACCTTCACCTTGGAGAAAATCCCACTGATGCAGCCTCAGTACATCATACTCGACTTGCCTTCTCCGACCGAGCCACGCATGCAGAGGTGGGTCGACCACATGCCTAGGCATGCTAGCCAACCTCAGAATACTTTTACCGAGGCCTTCTTTAGGTGGTTCGAGTGCCAGGAGATGGCGTTTTCTGAGTATCCATATGTGGGTATGGATTTCCGAGGTGATCCGGATTTGGTGCTACCGGATGGCGAACAGTGGGGCACTATTGGTAAACTCCTTGACCATATTACTGTTTACTGTTCTTATTCATAATGTTGTTGTTCTTTAATCTATCAAGACTTTTAATTGTACTCTTGGGTGCATGCAGATATTGGTCCTGTTCGTCCAGCAGTTCATCCGAGATCGCCAGTTGCTGCCCCGGCAGTGGAGCCTGCTAGGAGGGTTGTTATTCGCGATCTGGACGATACTGAGACCCTTACAGCTGTGCAGGAGTAGGTTGAGAGCCTTACTCGCGGTCTTTCGGATGTACAGATTGACGAGTTACCTTTACAGCTGTAGCGGCATACTATTGGTGTGCCTAGACGATGGACTCATCTCTTGTGCATGATTGCACAGGCCGTGACGTACTATCATGAGCACCACTAGGCTAGGGTGCCCCCTAGCATCTTTTTGAGTTTTTAGGTCATATGACCAATTTTGTCTTGGTTACAGAACATTATGTATGAACTTATATAAACAGCTTATACGTATTTTGATTTTCGGGTTTTATCCTGGTTGATTTATGTGATCCATATGTACAATCTTTGATGATGTGTCCCTTTTTTATAAATGTTGCAAATGTCTATCTAACACATAGTTCGCTAATGAGTCAGTTAATGTGTTTAAGTTTCTTGAAATATGTTGATATTGAATTGAATCAAATCATCTTTCCAAGATCTTAACCCTTAGGAACATGCGATAAATAGCTGGATTGCGAACAGAATATATACCATTGAGTTGTAGTATTACGAGTTGTGAGTCTAGCCTGACAATTAGTCAGCGTATGCCACGTGTGATGGCATCAGAGAGTAGTTCTATCAACGTGCTATACTCAGCGATGTTATTCGTTGATAGCCCAATACATACACCTCTGAAACTTACTAACTCGCCGCTTGGATAAAAAATGGCCCAGGCTGCGGAGGATAGGTTCCTCGAACTACGACTCGCTCCGTCAGCATATCCAACACATGTCTCCATAAGGTTCGACATCTGCAACGAACGAAAAAGATGGATCACTTGACCAGAACAAACACTTTTAGTGAAAACAAAATACAACAAAAGCATGCATGTTACTATTTAAGCATAGTAACGCTTGAGGTACAACCCGTTGCGGAGCTGCGCCAGTGGAATTCCATCGTAATCCATTAACTCGTAGGCTCCTTTTGCTAACACCCTTTTAACAATATAGGGGCCCATCCATAAGGACTTGAATTTTCCTGCTCCCAATTTATCGGATTCTTGGTCATAAAGCAAGACCAAATCACCTTCTGAGAAGACACGGGGTTTGACATTTTTGTCGAACTAAGTCTTGACTCGTTTCTTATGAGCTTCGTTACCCAAAGCGGCATCACGATGGGTTTCATCCAATTGGATTAGTTCCAAGAAACGAGCCTCTTCATCTGAAGTTCCGGGGAGAAGATCGATTGCGAGTTTAAGCGACGAAATTTCGCACTGGATTGGCAAGACTGCTTCCAGGCCATACACCAGTTGAAAAGGTGTGAACCCGGTTGCGTTCTTTACCGACGTTCGGTAAGCCCACAAGGCTGAGTACAGGATTAGGTGCCACCTTCTTTTATGAACCCCAATCATCCTTTGCAACATACGCTTCAGGACCTTGTTGATTGCTTCAACTTGTCCGTTGGCTTGCGGGTAATATGGGGTAGAGCTGTTGTGAGATAGCCCTAGCTTGGCACCTAATTCGACCATCATGTGATTGCGAAAATGCGACCCATGATCTATAACTATAGCCTGTGGTATGCTGAACCTGGCGACTACATGATTGAAAATGAAAAGGGCAGGTGTTTCACCAGTGTTATCCAATGTAGGCATCGCCTCGGCCCATTTGGTAAAATAGTCAACAGCGACTATAATATACCCATGCCCCCCGGTCGAGGTGGGGTTACATTGCATGAAATCGATGCCCCACTTGGCGAAGGGCCCAACAGCAACTATCGGCTGTAAAGGAGTGGGTGGTCGTCTGGTTTTGCTATCAAAGATTTGACAAGCATGGCAACTTCTGACTGCGGTTATGCAATCCTTGAACATGGTTGGCCAGAAGTATCCTGCTCGTAAGATTCTTTGTGCTGTTGCATATACAGACTGATGCCCCCCACATGCGCCTGAATGACAATCATTCAGGGCTTTTTTGGCCTCCTCATGGGTAAGGCACCTCCTCAGAACTGTATCGACACCACGACGGTAAGTGTATCACCGACGATCATGTAGTCTTTCTCTTGGTATCGTATACGTTTTTGTTCGGAGCGAGAGGTGTTAGGCCTGAACTTTTGGGTTTGGAGATAAACTATGATATCTCCATACCACTCATCGCTTACAGATATCAGAAACAAACTTTCATCCATGATTGACTCTTCCGATGTTTCATCGTTGGACGATGATGGGAGATCGCACAATAATTCTGCGAAAACTAGAGCTTTCTTTGATTTGGATTTCACAAATTCCAGATCAAACTCTTGAAGGATCGCTATCCATTTTGAATATTTGCCCCCTAGCAACTGTCGCGACAGTATATAACTCATGGGGTTGCAATCTGACAAGACGGTAGTTTTCCGAAAGAGGACATAATGTCGAAACCTTTGAATCGCTTGAACAGCTGCAAGCGCTAGTTTTTCAACATAAGAATATTTACTTTCTGTATCGTTTAAGTTTTTACTTAAATAATAGATAGGATGTTCTATTCCATCGACTTCTTGAACTAAGACCATTGCGATGGTCGTATCTGCTGCAGCCAGATACAGGTTAAAATCTCTTTGATAGTCCGGGGCGTACATTAATGATGCTTTTACTAGACAATCTTTCAGAGCATCAAAGGAAGCTTGCGCCACCTGGTCCCAGACAAAAGTTACATCATTTTTCAAAAGACGAGTATAACCCTTAGCAAGTTCTGCGTAATTTGGAATGAACCTCCTCAGAAAGTTTGCTTTCCCTTGGAGTTTCTGAATCTGAAGCAAATTTGAAGGTGGAGGCAAATTAATGATTGCCTGAACCTTACAGGGGTCAAGACGAATCCCATCTTTAGAGACTACAAAGCCAAGTAAACGACCAGAACCGACGCAAAACACACATTTGTGTGGGTTGAGTCTTATCTTGTAGTGTCGGCAACGTAGAAATATCGCTCTTAAATGTTGCGGATGATCAGTCCGCTTTCGCGAATGAGCCGGAAGATCGTCGAGATAAGGTTGAACGATGTTCTTGATGTCATGGAAGGCATAATTCATTGCCCTCTGAAACGTCGCCCCTGCGTTCTTTAAACCAAAGGGTAATTTTCGATAAGCGAATGTGCGCCACGGACAAATAAATGCAGTCTTTGACTGGTCCTGTGGGCGGATATTTATTTGATTATACCCGGAAAATCCATCCATAAATGAAAAGATTTCACACCTGGCGCATTCATCAATTATCTGGTCGATGAAGGGTGTAGGGTAGTTGTCCTTCGGACAAGCTTGGTTTACATCCCTATAATCGACACACACTCTAATCGTCCCTTGTTTCTTCATAACAGGGACAATATTCGATACCCAATCAGTTAGAGGAACCGGGTAGATGAATCCAGCATGGAGGAGTTTTTCAACTTCCGCCTTAATGGCAGCGGCTTTCTTGGGGTGCACCTGCCGAAGCCGTTGTCTTACTGGTTTGACATCAGGATACATTTTAATTTCATGTTCAATGATACTTGGGTCAATGCCTGGCATTTCATCATATGACCAAGCAAAGACATCTCTAAATTCGCGAAAAAGAGCGTTATATATTTCCAGTTCTGAAGGGGAACAACCTTTGCCGACATAAATATTCTCTACAACATCTGTTTTAGTCGAGATATTTATGGCTATAGTCTCTTCAATATTGGATAGGTTTCGCTCGGAATCCACCGTGTTTACAGTATTCGTTAGGAATTCAAATACTGAAGGGTGATAAAGGTCACTTTGAGTATCTTCTTCATATTCCGGAAGAAGGGAACGATGGTGGTGATCATTCCATGGTGCCCCCTCAATCATCATTGATTGTAAGATTCCTTCGTCAGTCCCATGTACTTTCGACCAAGGATCTAATGGGGTTCCATATTCTCTAGACCTATCTACCCAAACGCTTGACGAGCGTTGATTTGGGCTCGCCTCCCATGCTTGAAACATTGATTGCTACAATATTTCTAAAGGGCTTGGGGGCAAAACCATTGAATGATCCATGTTGACCTTCGTGGAAGATATCATGTTGCAGGTTGCTACAAATGGTACATTTCCTATATAAATAGGAGGTGGTAGCGTGAAAGTTCCCATCAATGTGGGGTCTTTCAATAATCCTACTCCGATATCTTGAATTGAATGGTTGCTTTCATGGATCATGGGAATGCTTCCTGTAACTTGTGAACCATTAGGGAGGAAATTCTATTGGTCGATGATCGTAATCCCTCCTTCAAATGGGAATGCGATCTTCCTAAAATAAGTCGACACGACAGCTTCCATGGCATAAATCCATGGTCTACCCAGTAGGATGTTATAGTCAAGATTTCCATCAATGACTTCTACATCAATTTCTACTGTTTTTCCTCCTAGTTCAACTTTCAAGTTATTAAGGATACCGTAAGGGGTATAAGTCCTTCCGTCGAAAGCTTTTAATGTCGTCGAAGATCGCAACAAGGTTGGAGATCCTAAAGTTTTCCAGCAACTCATCGACATAATACATGTCGAGGCTCCCTCATCAATTATTGTTCTGTGAACAGTTTTGTTGAGTGCTTTCACTTGAATAAGGAAAGCTAGCTGAGCTGGTAACTGAGAATCATATCCCTTGTGATCAAAGGATACAAGATTGGAATCCTTAGGATCAACCCCACCAATTGCCGATAACAACGCCTGCCTTTGGGTTGGACAATTTTGTAGCACTTCAAGAGTTGACATAGCGGATGGCGATTGGGCCAAATCTTCCACTATGTTATAATGTTGCGCCGCTCTGGCATGAGGATTAAATGTCGACTTGTGTACTACACCCTTTGGCGGTTTTATTGTTAATTCATGGATGGTGGGCGTTACAACTTCTGTCGAAGTTGTTGTCGAACTACTTGGTTGATCTTTACCTTTTTCGTTCGACAGCTGAGTATTACCGTAATCTTTGTTCCTTGTCGAAATCAAAGCATCATTCTGCTGTTTCGAAACTGACAACATAAGGACTTGCAACGGGGAAGCATTTCCACTATCAACCAGATTTTGACCTGGGTTGGGAAATGGATCAGTTAACACAGCTGATGTTTGGGAACTTTTAAAGAACTTCTTTAACTCAGCTTTGAATGGGCAATTCTTTGTGGTATGATCCTTATCATCGCATATTAGACATGGATAATTTTGTTTCCCTTTTCCAGGAGGGTTTGAAGAATTTTTTCTAGGGGATGACTCACCCTGTTTCTTCTTCTTCCCTTTGTTTTGTTTCTTCTTGCTTCCTGGTTGATTGGTTTCTTTGCCTTTATCTTCTGATACGACATTTACTTCCGAAGCAAGAATTTCTTCTTTTGCATTTTGATCCGAATTCTTACGGGCTTTCTTTGATGAAGCCTTTATCGATTTCGCGTTTGCTGTGCCAATCATGCCATCACCGGCATGAGAGTCACTATTTGATTTAGGAGGGGGAGGAATTGAAAACTCTGGTCTAGGGGCGTCAGGTATTTTGTCATAGAGTGTGCCGGACTGAGTGTAAACTAAGTCCAAATATTGTGCATGAGCAATCACTTGCTCCTCTGTTACGACTCCCCCCTTGGCCACATCTTCCGTAATAGCCGGAAGTAACGACTTTATAAACCATTCAGCTAATAGCTGATCGGGAACATATGTTTTCACCATCCTACGACGACGATGCCACTCATGTATATGATCAGATATATGGGTAGCAGTTGTCTGTTTGAAGTTGGTTAATATTTCTGTTCCCATTTCATACCTTATCGGTAATTGAAAGTGGGTTAAGAAAGTCGTGGCTAGGGAACTAAAGTTGTCGAAAGAGGCTCTTGGCAATTCAATATACCATTTAGCCGCTGGACCTGTCAATGTCCTCTGAAAAAGGCGAAGCCTTATCGAATCGTCGTTAAGGGTGTTCGACGAACACCACAGATGAAAAGTCATCACGTGATTCGACGGGTCTTCACCTGGATTTCCATTGAATTTAGGAATGTCAGATGGAAGTTTATGAGGAATCGCTGGCCACTAAGGGGCATAAGCAATCGGATCATTGGTTAAACGGTGTAAATCGGGTAACTCTAAAGTTGCCACGAATGGTAACTGTTGATTCAGGTTAGGCGAAGCGTAACCAGGGTACGATGGAATCGCTTGAGCAGTGGGTCTTTGTATACTAGCATAATGTAATTGATGTTGGTATGACTGATACGGCTGGTGGACTTGACCACTGTAAAGTGGTTGGTTTTGACCGTTTTGGATATACGGTTGCCCACTGTTCGCAAAGATCTGCTGCTCAGAACCTTGGTACACTTGCTGGAATTGCGGTTGTTGGTATTGTACAAGCCATGGTTGTGACGCCACGTTCTGTTGCGCCATGCTAACCATTGGACCAAGGTGTGGGGTAATTGTACCCGTTTAGACCTGTGTCGCCCCACCAGTTGGCGATTGTGGTTGTGACCCACTATCAAGTGGCTGTTGCATTACAACCTGGGAAACCTGAGGTTGACATGCAACAGGTATCGCTTGAACTTGTGACACGGTTACAATAGCCGGTGTGGTTGGGATGTTCGTCATAGGTACACATTGTTGCATAGAATATACAACCCTTGGTTGTTGAGGTAGCATTGGTACCCAACTACTTGACGCAATTCCAGTATAACCTGAACATTGTTGTGAACTCACATATGGGTACCCTCCCGGAGGGGGTAATGAAAGAGCATACTGCCCCCCATACGGTACCAATCCTGAACTAAAGGGGATTGATTTCCCAGATTGACCTCCAAATGGATCAATTTGGCGAGTTTCAACATAATAATTACCGGGCATTACTCCGGATGAACAAACTGGAACAGACCATACTGTCGAAATAGTCCCTTGGTGGACTCCTTCTAGCTGTTGTGAGCTAGTTGGGACAGCTGGTACGCCGGCAAACATCGTCGAAGTGACGACAGGGACTTATGATGTCGCTGTGTCATTTGACACAGTCCTAGATGATGACGGTTGTTCAGACATCTTAAGTCTATCCAATAGATTGCCTAGCGATTCTACAGGAACTTCCACTTGTGGTGGATTAACTTCTGATGAAGGAAATAGAGTGACCCCGACTCCAAAATGAGTTGGAGTACTTGCTTGCGGATCCTCTGCGATTTCCTCTATCGCAATCAAACCCGGTGGAAGAGGAAGACCGTCAGGTCCGTAAAATATTTCTGGTGCCGAAGAAGTGGTTGTTTCGACAGCGACAGTTGTTTGGGGAACAAAACTCTCTGGACCGGTTACAGATGGAACTGGTTCAGTTACACAAGTACTTGCCCCCAGACTAGGATCAGTATTACTGTCCTTCTGTGGCTGTGGAACTTCTTCTATAGAGGCAGGGTTTCCAGAAATGTTAGGAGTAACCGGAACCTCAGATGCAGTTGGAACACTTGTTCTAACTTTCAAAGGAGATTTTGAACCGGTTAAATGAGTTCGCTTTGCCCGTACAGTTTTCGATTCCGGAGACAAAGACGGTTGACTCGTAAGCCTCCGCGAACGACGGGGTTTCAATTGAATTTCTTCCACGATTGCGGATTACTCGATCAACTAAAATATTAAAAGGGGAAATTTGTGTTTCCGAATTGAATGAATTTTATTAGACGCTTTTAGACACAACTTGCTTTTTCACTTTTTAAGAGTCGAGAAAAAGCTAAAGATGACTCTAGTCTCCTTCGATGTATTAACGAGCCCGAAGTGACAAATGCTCGGTTGGACTTTTTCAGTTATAGAGTTTGAAAAAGGCCAAAAGAAACTGCTCTGGAGATCTAGGCAGAGGGTGTGCCAAACCTTTCGCAAAACCACAGAATACGTTTTACGGTACGGGTGGTCGATCTTCGTGAATGCTGTGTTCACTGCATTGCGATCAGTAGGGCGGCCGACACGGCTTCCTAAGGATAAAAGATATAAGCCTATAGGGGTCTCCCAATATATACGCGACGGTACGTGGGAGCACAAGTCCGTATTAGTGCCACCGACTCTCAGGAGGAATCACCCACCTTCGTCGAGATCGACAGTCACTATGTTTAACGACGCCGGAACACGTCTCTAGCTTAGACCTCTAGATGTTTGCGTTATGATTCGAAGCATTGTTAGGTTCATTCAATATATTTTAAGTTGATCTTTTTAAAGTTTTCCTTTCAAGGTTCACCACGAGATGTTTTGATACAAATTCCTAAATGCAGTCTAAGATGAGAAGCAAGCTTTTTCAATCTTTTCGACTTATGAAAATCTTAACTACTGAGGGAAAAGAGAGACAAAATCTTTTCACACAGATCAAAGAGCACTCGCTAATGCACTTTTTCCCTAAATCAACATACAAACTTATATGCAAAATGCAAAAATGCAGGTATTTCTTTCTCTTTCTTAATGTTTGTGCGACACAAAAAGAAAGCTGTTGTATAACTTTGAATTCAATTTCAAGTGAAAGCAAACAAGCTTGTCCAAAAATCAAAAGACACCTTAAGATTTACTTGTTTCGACACTAGAAATATATAAATTCAAACCATATGACGAAAGTAAAAGCTCAATCAGCTATGAACAGCAAACAAACTAACTCTTAAGATCAAAACGACACTTTATCACAGGTCTAGATCTAAGAGGTCACAACAAGACTAGTTCACTTTCGTTGTGGGAAACTGTAAATGATACAAGAAATACACAAAGAACAAACACAGTTTCTTTATACAACCGAGGTGGAATAGTGGCAAGGAAAGTTGGTTTCAGATAGGCACATTGACTGGTAACAGGCAGCAAAAACAAGGGTGATAACAGGGCAAGAAACAGCAGGAAACCCCAGTAGCACAAGGCAAGACTGGTCCAGCGCAGGTGGGACACTGTCTGTTTGACCTTCAGCGCAGGTAGCCCCTTCGGGAACTGCGCTGAAATGCAGACAGCCTTCACAGCAGTTGCACTGAAGAACGAAACTTTCGTTTCTCTTGGTTTCCGGGTCACAGATTGCTCAAAAATTCACAGTTTTTGGCCAAATCAGAAGCTATCAGTCAAGGACGCACTAAGGGATGACAAGGAGGATGAAAAGATATCACTAAGAGCTTATTAGAGTCCTTGTGGATCAGCTCTTCAAATCATAAACTTGCCCAGAAACTGAGCTAGAGTAGCTGCCCTCTACTTTGCATTTGAAAGATCCAAATGCAGTTCGATTCGGTACTCCCTTTGTTTGTGAAATGAATAGCAAAAACACAAACAACCAACAAGATACGATCCCCAGTGGAGTCGCCAATTTGTTGTTGGGAAAAGTATCCAATACGGAATGACCCTATCCCACTCTAAGGGTGATAGTACCTCAGCAACAACTGAATACAAAGCTATTCAAAATTACTTCTTTATGAGATGTAAGAGAGAGGAGAAACAGATCCACTAACCGTTATCTTCCGCTAATGGTTGATCCAATCTTCCCTCTTTGCTACTTGCTCCTAGCTCCTTGCTCTTTCACTGGCCCAGCTACACAAAGATCCTGCAAAAGCACAAGAAAGGGAAACTACAAGAAGCATACATCCATAATTGATTCAAGGATTAGAATAAATCAAATATACAAGTATCAATACGCCACAGAGACCCATGCATATAGAAGAACCTCAAATGCTTTATTAATGGAAGAAGTAAAGTTCTGAGAATGTTACAACCATAATAGGCCCAATCCAGCAACACCTCCCAGCAGAAACAAATCTCCTCTTCACCTCCCTCAAACCAATCACCCAATAGTTCTATACTCAAACCAACAACACTTCCTTACATTCACAAGATTCCAGCCTCCCTAGACCTCATGAGAGAGCTCTATATATAGGAGATTTGGAGAAAGGATGAGTCAGCTTGAGGCTGGCATGAAGCTGACTAATGTCCTCTCCCACTTCAGTTATACTTCAGTTCTTGAGTCCACTTGGAGTTTCTTGCTTCCACTTGTAGATCTAGATCCTCTTACTCATCACAAGGCGAATTCCCTGATCCAAGTGTCATTTTGGAAGCTTCCTGGGCATTTGACACCTTGCAGAATGACTGTGCCACTTGGCCAATCTCGCCCAGCGCAGGTAGCCTTCATTAGAGTTGACATTCAGCGTAGGTACAGAGTGGAGCAGTTGACATTCAGCGCAGATGCTCAGTGGAGCAGTTGACATGATCCAGAATTAGCTTGTTTTTGAGTGTTTTCAGGTGGAGAACTGATTTTCAGTGCTGTGGTTTGCTGACCTTGTTCCTCTAGGGGTAGGAACAACATGTTTAGGGACTTTGGATCCCTCGGATTATCGACATTTCATGCTTCATGCTGCAAGGCACAAAAATGTCTATAACAATCTGGTAATTCTAGAGTTGCTACAAAGGGCAACTGTTGATTCAGGTTAGGCGAAGCATACCCAAGATAAGATGGAATCGCCTGAGCAGTGGGTCTTTGCATACCAGCATAATGTATTTGATGTTGGCAACTTTGACAAGGTTTATGGGCATAACCGTTATAATATGGTTGTTGATAACCGCTTTGGAAATGCAGTTGCCCATTACTTACAAAGACTTGTCGTTTGGTCCTTGATATGATTGCTGGAATGGCGGTTGTTGAGATTGAACCAGCTCTGGTTGATGGACCATTTTCTGTTGTCCAATACTGGATGATTGACCAAGATGAGGAGTCATAGTACTTGCTTGAGCCTGAGTCGCTCCAGATAAGGAGGCACTAACCTAAGGTTGTGATTGAGTTGTCGAGACAAGAGGCTGTTGTATTGCAACCTGAGAAACTTGGGGTTGGCATACAACAGGTAGCGCTTGTACTTGCGACGCAATCACCATACCAGGTATAGTGGGAATATTCGACATAGGGTGGACTGGTTGCATTGAATATGCAAGCCTTGGTTGCTGAGGCAATATTGGTACCCAACCGCTAGATGTAATTCCAGTTTGACCTGAACTTTGTTGTAAACTCCCATATGGTTGTTCTCCTGGAGGGAACAATGAAAAGGCATACTGCCCTCCATATGGTGGAAATCCAGTACTTAAAGGGTATATTGGCCTTTGAAGACACATTAGATCGATTTGTTGAGTTTCAACATAAGAACTACCAGATGATAATCCGAATGAAGAAATAGGAACTGACCATGTCATTGAAACAGTCCCTGATTGGACTCTGGCTTGTTCTTGATAACTTACCGGGACAGATGATATACCATCGAACATCGTTGGAGTAGCAGCTGGAGGTTCTGTTGCTGCTGTGTCAGATGACACAGTCCTAGATGTTGACGGTTGTTCAGACATATTTAGTCTATCCAAGAGATTTCTTAGCGATTGTACAAGAACTTACGATGAAGGGAGACTAACTTCGAAGACCAACAATGGAACAGTGATGTTATTCCGATTAAAATAAATTTTAGACGCTTTGATACAACTTGTTTTTTCAGTTTTTAAGAGTCGAGAAAAAACAAAAGATGACTCTAGTATCCTTCAATTTTTAATGAGCCTGAAGTGACAAGTGCTCAGATGGACCTTTTCCGTTAAAGAGTCTGAAAAGGAACGAAAGGGACTGCTCTGGAGATCTAGGTAGAGGGAGTACCAAACCAATCGCAAAACTGTAGAATACTTTTTACGGTATGGCAGTCAATCTTCCCAAATGTTCGGTGCATTGCGATCAGTAGGGCGGCCGACATGGCTTCCTATGGATAAAAAGTTTTAAGCCTATAGGGGTCTCCCAACATATACTTGACGGTACGTGGGAGCACAAGTCCGTACTGGCACTTATCGTCTCAAAGTGGAGGAATCACCCAACCATCAGTGAGGACAACAGTTACCAGGCTTTACGACGCCGGAATACGTCTCTAGCCTAGACCTCTAAATGGTGTGCGTTAAGTTCCAAAGCGTTGTTAAGTTCATTGAATTTATTTTAGGTTGATCTTTCTTATGAAGTTTGCCTTTTGGGTTCACCACGAGATGTAGATGTAATTCTTAAAATGCAATCTAAAGATGATAAGCAAGCTTTTATCTCTTTTCAGCAATGAAAATCCTAGCTACAAGGGGAAAAGAAAGACACAATCTTTTCTCAAAGAGCAAAGAGCACACTGTAAATGCACTTTTCCTAAATCAAGCCATACAAACTGTCAATATGCAAATGCACTTGTGCATGTATTTGTTTTTCACTTTCTTAATATTGATGCCTAAAAAGAAAGTTGTTGTACAAATTTGAATTCGATTTCAAGTGAAAAACACAAACAAGCTTCTTTTCGAAATCAAAAGGTAGAGACGATTACGAAACTTTATGATTTTGAAGTAAACACTTGTTTCGACACTAGAAATTCACAAATTCAAGCCAAAGGCAAAAGTAAAAGCGTAATCAACTGTCAACAGCAAATAAACTTTCTCCTAAGATTAAAAACGACACTTACGACAGATCTAGATCTAAGGGTGACAGTATGACCAGCTTACTTTTGCAATGGGAAACTGTAGATGACGTAACAAATACACAAAAACAAATACAGTTTCTTTTATACAAATGAGGTGGAATTAAGGCAAAGAAAAGGGGCTTTTAAACAGACAAACACACTGATCACAGGCTGCAAAAATCAGAGGTAAAACTGGAAAAAGTGAGCAAAGAACCTCAGCTAGATAGGGCTAGGCTGATCAACGCACCTGCTACACAGAGAAACTGAATTGCAACGCAGGTAGCCCTCTCGGGAACTGCGCTGAAATGCAGAGTCTCTTCACAGAGCCTGCGCTGAAGCAGAAACGAGAGTTCTCTCTGGGTTCTGGGTCACGGTTTGCAGTTTAATCTATGGTTTTTGGCCAGATAAAAGCAATCAATTGTGTACAATTAGAGGGTTGATTTACAAGAGGTTTAAGAGCTATCACAAAGGGTAATCAGATCATTTGTGAGTCAACTGTTCAGATCATAAACAGGCCCAGTGAATGGACTAGAGTAGTAGATGTCTACTTTGCATTTGTAAATAGCAAATGCAGTTTGATTCGCTACTCCTAAGTTTATGAGATGAACAACAATAGAAACACAAACAAACTAACTAGACACGATCCCCAGTGGAGTCGCCATTTTGTTGTTGGGAAAAGTATCTATTCAGAATGCCCCTATCCCACTCTAAGGTGTGACAGTGCCTTAGCAACAAACAAGGAAAACTATTTTCTTATTCTTCTTTATGAAATGTAAACGAAGAGGAAGGATGAACTAACCTGTGTCTTGCGCTAGTTTGTCGATCCAATCGCTCTCCTCTTAGTTAGCTTCCAGCTACCTGCTCCCTTACTCGCCCAGCTTCACCAAGTTCCTGCAAGATCACAGAAGAGGAAAGACTACAGAAAGATATAGATTTACATTCATAAATAGCTTAGGATCATATTAAGCTAAACATGCAAATATAAAAAAACATCATTGATACACAAGCATGTAGGAGAAACTCAAATAGTTTTATTGATATAATAAGAAGATCCAGGAGGAGATACAACCAAGTGAGTCCCGATCCAGCATCTACCTCCCAGCAAAGGAATCCCTTCCTCACCTCCAACAAAGCATAAATCACCCAAAGAACTAATCTCAATCTCAAAACCAGCAACAATTCTCTGCAAAGTACAAAATTCCAGCCTCTGGATCTCTGGGATGAGGGATCCATATATAGATGTAAGCAGAGAGGATGAGTCAGCTTATGTTTTCACTTGTGGCTTCTCTCTGTCAGTTCTTGCTTCCACTTGGAGGCTGAGAGCCTCTTACTCATCCTTGGTCGAACTCAGTGAGGCAAGTGTCATTGAGGAAGATTCTGGAAGCTTCCATGGTCTGTCCACCTCGCGGAATGACACTGCCATTTGTCATTTCCCGCTCAGTGCACCCTGGTAGTGCATTTAGGTGCGTTGCAACGCACCTAGCTAGTGTACTGGGGTGCTATGCAACGTAAGTAGCTAGTGGAGCAGCTGAAATGATCCTGATTTGACTGATTCTGAGTAGTTTCTGGTGGAGAACTTCTGGGAGAAGCTGTAATTGGTTGACCTTGTTCCTCTAGGGGTAGGAATAACACTTTTAGGGACTTTGGATCCCTTGGTTTATGTACATTTCATGCTTAGAGTTGTAAGGCACAAAAATGTCTATAACAGATAGGAAGGCTAGAATTGTTGGTCGTGGAAAAGTAAATTTGAATTTGCAAGGTGGAAGGGTTAGAACACTTCCGGGCGTTGTACATATTCCTACATTGGCCAGAAATCTGATTTATGTAAGCAAGCTAGATGATGCAGGTGTAAAAATAGTGTTTGAAAAGGATACCTGCAAGATGGTATGGGGAGCACTGGTATTGATGCGGGGAGTTCGGATTGGAACTCTATACAAGCTGCAAGGTAGCACTGTTGTTGATGGGTGCTGTTGCGTGTGGAGCATTATTGTTTTGAGGTCTTTTGTTTTAGCCAGATGTATACCCAAAGAAATTTGTACACCCCTCCATGCGGGGGGGTGCGGGGGGGACTTGGCACCCCTGCAGGGGTCCGAGGGGGCCGGTCCCCCCTAGTTTGGGAGTCAAGGGGCCAGCGGTCCCCCGGCGGGGGTTCAAGGGTAGTGCCCTCGAAGCCAAAAATAGATGTAAAATTGCGTTGTAAAAGTATAGTAATTTCTAGTCAATCTGGGCCATTCATTAGGCGAATGATCTGATGATAGAACTTATGTTTAGTTTAGGGTTCCTTACCCTAGAAGGAAACCTCTCTCTTTCTATGAGGGCATTGTATTTGAGGCTGAGAAATAGATGTGTATTCTCTGAGCGAGAAACAGAGAGGTGAGACTGTGAGGGAAAACAGAGGATATTACATCAAATTTGTTGTAGGTTGTGTCTCTTCGTTTTGCTAGATAACAGAAAGGAAGGACTAGCTATTCGGGGTGGACGTAGCCCAAACTGGGTGAACCACGTTTATCTGTGTCTCTCTTGTTTTATGTGTTTTCTGTATTTATATTTCTACAATATTTTATGTGTTCCATTGCTTCATAATATATAATTTTCTAACAGGTGCAATAGTTTTGTGGTTCCTGAAAGTGGAGTAAAAAATCTAGTGGTCTCTGGAGAGAAGACCATGTTGTGGCATCAAAGGCTTGGACATATTGGAGATAAGGGCCTTCGAATACTTCATGGTGAAGGTATGGTAGAAGGTATGAGTAATAGCTCTCTGGATTTTGATTTCTGTGAAAATTGTGTATATGGGAAGCAAAATCGGGTGAGTTTCCCCTCTGGTGGTAAGAGGGTGAAATGGATATTATAAATTGTGCACAGTGATGTGTTTGGACCTGTGAAGGTTCTATCACTGGGTAAGTCTGTGTACTATGTATCATTTATAGATGACTTCTCAAGGAATACATGGATATATTTCCGTAAGAAGAAATCTGAAGTCTTTGATAGGTTTAAAGAATTTAAGTCTCTGGTGGAAAACTAGACAAAGAAGAAGATAAAGGTGTTGAGGACAGATAACGGTGGAGAGTTTTGTAGTAAGGAACTTGAAGAATTTTGTAAGAAGTGTGGTATAGCACGGCAGAAGACTACTCCATATACACCTCAGCAAAATGGAGTTGTAGAAAGAATGAACAAGACGTTGATGGAAAGGGCAAGAAGCATGCTCAGTGGTGCCGAGTTAGGACAAGAATTCTAGGCAGAGGCGGTGGAGAATGCATGTTACCTGGTCAACAGATCACCTTCATCGGCGTTGGAGGATAAGACTCCATAAGAGGTACGGACTGGTAAGAAACCCTCTCTTTCACATCTGAGGGTATTTGGATGTGATGCATATGTACATGTTCCAAAGGAGAAACGAACCAAGTTGGATAGTAAATCTAAAAAGTGCATCTTTATTGGGTATAAGGATGGTTTAGAGGGTTATAAGCTTTGGAACCCAGCAACAAGGAAGGTTATTGTTATAGGCATTTTCGGGCACTGCAACCCCAAGCATAAAATGTCCATAAACCAAAGGCTCCTAAGTCCCTATAAGTGTTTTTCTAACCCCTAAAGGAACAAGGTCAACTGATTACAGCTTCTCCCAGAAGTTCTCCATGAAAAACTGCTCAAAACGAGTCAAAACAGGATCATTTCACCTGCACCATAGGAAAAGTGCGTTGCATATCACCTAAGTACACTCTCTGGGTGCATTGAATTTCAAAAATCCCTTCTATGGGGTGTGATGAGCGAGAAGTGACAAATGGCAGTGTCAATCCGCGAGGTGGAGAGGCATGGAATCTTCCAGAAGCTTCTCCTGTGACACTTGCCTCTCTGAATTCAACCAAGGATGAGTAAGAGATCATCAATCTCCAAGTGGAAGAAAGAACTATAAGAGGGAAGACACTAATCAAATCACAAGCTGACTCATCTCCCTTACAGGTATCTATATATGGATCCCTCATCCCAGAGATCTAGGGGGCTGGAATTTTGTATCTTGTAAGGAATTGTTGTTAGTTTCTTGAGGCAACATCATAGTTTTGGGTGATCTAAGCTTTGCATGAGTTGAAGAAGGGCTTACCTGTTGAGAGGATGATGCTGGGTCGGAACAACTGGTTGTAACTCTCTTGGCTCTTTCTTGATTATCAATAAAAGCTATTCAAGTTTTCCTCCATACTCTTGTGTCGTTTATGTTTTATGCATTTGTATGGTTAATTTACATCTGCTCCTAGATTGTTTATGATAATAGATCCATGTTCTTGTATAGTGTTATGCTACGTTGATTCTACAGGTACTCTGTGAAGCTGGGTGTACAAGGAAGCAAGTAGCAAAGGACTATCAGAAGAGAGAGGAATCGAACTAGGATCCAATCGCAAGACAGAGGTTGGTCTCCTATATTCTTCTCTCATCTATCTTTCATAAAGGAAAAACGAAAGTAGCTTTACTTTGTTTGTTTCTAAGGTAGCTACCACACCTTAGTGGGATAAGCAGTTTTGTATAGACACTTTTCCCTGTAACAAAATGGTGACTCCACTGGGGAGCGACTAGGTTGTTTGTTTATCTACCTTGTTGTTTACTTTATAAACTTACAGACGGAGACTGAAGTCGAGCCAGGTAGCTTTCGAACTGCATTTGCTATGCAAATGCAAAGTAGATAAATGCCGCTTCAGTCAATCTCCGGGTTTTGTTTATAAATTAAACAACTGACTTACAAACTCTCTAATTGCCCTTGTGGTGGCTCTAGTAACCTCCTTAGATCTACCCCTATTGTTGATTTTCTGATTACCACTTGCTCGGCCAAAATCCCTGAACTGAACTGCAAACTATGACCCGGAACCCAAACAAAGTCTCGTCCCTGGCCCAACACAGTCTCTGTTCTGTGAATCTGAACTTCAACGCACTTCCCGAGTGTAGTAGGTGTGTTGCATTTCAAATTCACTGTGTTACAGGTGCGCTTATCAAACTAGACATTGTTCCTGAATGTTGGTTTCTGTTCATTCTTTTCAGTTCTATTCATGAGTTTTGCTGCCTGTAATGAATATACCTCTGTTTGAAACCCCTTTCCTTGCTGATATTCCGCCTCCATTGTGCAAAGAACTGTAAATGTTTTTGTGTATTTGTTGAGTCATTTTGACTTCTCCTTTGCAAAAAGTAGCGTAATTGTACTGTCGTTTCTTGATTTGAAAGTGTCGCAAGTGTCGTTTTCAGTCATAGAAGAGAGTCTGATTACTCTTGATAGTTGATTACCCTGTTACTATTGTATTTGATCTGAATTTGTAGTTTTTCTAGTGTCGAAAGCAAGTATTCATTTCCAAATCGCAAAGTGTTGTGATTGTCTTCATTTTTTATTTTGAAAAGAAACTTGTTAGTAATTGTCGCTTGAAAAGTAATTCAAATTTGTGCATTAGCTTTCTTTTTATCATTCACATATTAAGAAGGATGAAAACACATACATGCATGTGCATTTGCATTTAGACTGTTTGGTTGGTTTGATTTAGGATAGTGCATATAGTGTGTGATCTTTGCTCTTTGTTGAAAGAATTTTGTCTTTCTTTTCTTAGTAGCTAGGATTTTCATTGCACAAAGAAGATAAAAGACTGTTTATCTTCTTAGATTGAATTTTAGGAATCGTACATCTACATCACGCAGTGAACCTGAAAGGCAAATTTCTTAAGCAAGATCAACTACAAAATAAATTTAATGAATCTAACAATGCTTTGGAACCTAACGCACAACATCTATAAGTCTAGGCTAGAGACGTATTCCGACGTTGTAAAGCCTGGTAACTGTTGTTCTCACTATTGGTTGGGTGATTCCTCCACTTTGAAACGATAAGTGCCAGTATGGACTTGTGCTCCCACGCACCGTCGAGTATATTTTAGGAGACCACAATAGGCTTAATCCTTTATCCATAGGAAGCCGTGTCTGTCGCCCTATCGATCGCAATGCACTGAACACAGCATTCGGGAAGATTGACTTTCGTACCATAAAAAGTATTCTGAAGTTTTGCGATCGGTTTGGTAATCCCTCTACCTAGATTTCCAGAGCAGTCCCTGTCATTCCTTTTCAGACTCCTTAACAGAAAAGGTCCATCTGACTCGCACTTGTCACTTTAGGTTCATTAAAAATCGAAGGTGACTAGAGTCATCTTTTGTTTTTTCTCGACTCTTAAAAATTGAAAAAACAAGTTGTGTCAAAGCGTCTAAAATTTATTTTAAATGGAATAATCATCACCCTTTCCTACATTGATCTTAGGTTGAGAAAATGGAATCCACCAACCAAGGAATTCCCCTTGGAGGAAATCCTAGTCCCTTCTCCTCTTGGGGAGATGTTGGTGCACCCCATATGGCCACATTATCACTTCCACGATTGACAATCGGCTTGCCCGTATGGCTCTTCTCAACCTATATCATTCAGAACACCAAAATTCCTGAACAATCGAGTCAGCAACTAGACGATTCCAGAGTTACCCGTCAACCTTATAATTCCTCCAATTCTTCCTCTCCTCCTTCCTCTTCACTTTATGGGGCTGGTAAAGCCGAAAATCAAGTACCTGAGAAGAAGAAGGAAAAGAAGAAGAAAGAGAAGAAGAAGAAGGAGCCAAAAGCGAAAGGGGGCAACCAAGCGTCGTCTAGCGAAAATCCACACACTACACCAACTGAGCCTAAATTGCCATGTGTCATTTGCAAAGGGGACTACTATCATCGAGATTGTCCCTGCATCCCTCGGATCTTAAGGGACTGGTCTCCTCGTTTGCACAACCCAGTGTCGTCAACCTCTGATGATCATGTTGAAAACACACCATCGACTAGTGAAAGTGAAGCCCTAGGACAAAAAGGAAAATATAGATATCCTTGTAAACTGTGTGAAGGCGATCATGTCATCCACTGTTGTCCCTTCTTAGACGAGGTTAAAAGATTTTTGGACGATCGTTCGATTTCACCGTTACGACTTCCTCCTGGATATAAAAAACTCTTGCTGAGTCCGTCACTAGTTGAAAATCTGGCTGACCCGCCCAGGTGGTCAGCCGAAGCATCTATCATTGAAGACGAGCCATCTGAACCCATACCAGATGAAAGTCAAAAGGTGGAGGCGGTAGTTGACCAGGTCTTGCCTTCAGAGGTTCCATCTTCAGAAGATACAGTCACAGAAGAGAATAAGGATGACACCGTCCAAATTCTTTTCGTAAGCACAAACTCCAATGAACATGGGGGAAATTTACCCATTCCTTTACCGCAGGAAGGAAGTTTGTCAGAGTTGTACCTGGCCGTCTATTTGGTCCCACCTCCAAGCAACCTAGTTGTTTCCTTTGACTGGAATCAACTAGGCAGACCCCATTTACCGGCTAGTGTACCATTCCGAATCATTGCTCAAATATATAGAATGGTTATGGCCAGTACCATCATAGATGAAGGGGCTTCTGTGGGTATCCTTTCCTCGACTGCTTGGAAAGCGCTTGGTTCGCCATCGCTTTTGCATGAGATGAGAAATCTAACAAGCTTTGATAAAGGAACCAGTCGACCGTTAGGGATCCTTCCCAATGTGCCCATAACATTGAGAGGGAAAACCATTCACATGAACGTAATGGTGGTCCAAGGACCCCTGGATTATAATCTACTCCTTGGACGAGACTATATTTATTGCATGGGAGCCATTGCCTCATCACTCTTTAGAGTAATGTGTTTTCCGAACGAAGGAAGAGTGGTCAAGCTCGTAGACCAGCTTTCATTTCCCGGATCACACATAGCAAATAGTCATATACCATCCCTGAATGGTCTTTTCACACAAGGAATGTCTCATCAATCCCTAGTCTGTCCACCTGATGAGCACGAGTGATTCGGGGGACATGGCTGAAACCCAGGGGGCTTGCACCCTGGTCTGCTTCAGAAGGAAAACTTCAGGTATAGGGTAGGTTTCCGTGAGAGATATATGACTAGTCTGTACTCCCGTCCGTGATTGGAAAAGGGGGTTAGACTGGAACAAGATTTCCTCGTCAAAGTTATGTGAGTGGATTGTCTCACCTTTGTCTATTTCGGTAGACATCGCCGAAGAAATGTTTTGTTTGCGCTGTGAATAGAACAATCTTTAGTAACTTGAAAGAGGTAGACCTTTGTTGATAAAACAAATGTTTTCTCGGTAGAACAAAAGGTGACCTTGAAGCTTTATTTTATACCTGGGGGCATGCAAACCTTTTGGCGTGCAAGCGAAGGGCGACTATTTATTTTTTAAATTTGTAGGTCCTCCTACCCTTTAAACTCGTAGGATTGGTCGTTTCCTAACTTACATAAAGAAAGGATGTGGGGAAAAACTCTAAAAATTGTCGTTTTCATATATGAGACATTCTTATTATACAACTGGATTAATCGAGCAGTTTTCGCACATAGTTCAAGCTCGTTAAAAAATAAACATAAGTCATGAGCAAATTTTTCTCCCCGCATTTAAGCTCATTAAAAAATGAACTATTTCCCGGTAAATAACCATCGTGAATGTAGTACTTCAGGCTTTAAAGCTTTGGTTGTGTTCCCATCATCACCTCCACTCTGTATTGGCCAATCATTCACCTCCATTTGATTGTTTACCCCTTTTGAGGAATAGTTGCGAAGAGTGATCCCGCTAGCCATCCTTGTAACACTGCCGTGATTGGAAAATTCCAAACCTTACCTGGAATTTGCTGCCACCCAATTTTATCACTCGTTCCTCAAAGACGAGTCTCCTTTAAGCTCTTTTCAACTGACTCGTAAAATATGAAAAGATTGCCGAGCCATTGGCCTCTCCAGCTCATTAAAGGGACCGGAAGTGCTATCCCTCCTTTAGATTTTAATCTTTTTGGACCTGAGGGATTATTACACAAAAATATTGAGCGCTTGTTTTGTTCGACTCGTTAAAAGTATCGAAAATTCATCCCTTCTATATTGTTTTATACTTTTTCGGACTTAAGGGATTAGATGACGAAAAAGGAATTTTGGAGTTTCCTTTACGTCCCTTTTCAGAATCTCTAAAATTCAAAGGATCGAGTTATCTTTGTCGTTAAACTCGTTAAAACCTAATAGCGACAAACTTGTCCATAGCAGACAAGAACGAGTTTCACTATCGCTAGGCTCGTTAAAACATAGTGATGGGTTTGCCCGAAGGGAAAATTACAGAACAAGCATATGTTATCCTCCTCAAGCTTGACAAAATTAAAGAGGTACTGGTCAGCAATGAATGGGGAAAAATTGGGAAGAAAACTTGAAGAAACTTTGTTGGCAGCAAGTCGCTCTTGAACATGACACTTTCACTCTGCATCCAAGTCGGGTTGGGTTGTTTCATTCACCGGTCACATCACCATGGTCCCATCACACCATCCACATTTGGGGTTAATGCTATCAATCCATCACATCAGTGTCGCCGATATGTTCAAGAGAAGTCATTCAGAGAATTCACCAGTGTCTCACCCGCTACAATACATTTACGCTCCATTTTTTCATGACCGCCACCCTGAACCTTATATCACCAGATCGTTTTCACCTCCATTAAAATCACTTTCTCCTTCCCGTGTCATTGATGTGGGATTCATTAAGGCCCTCCTATGACGGATCGCTTCTTGTCGACATCAGCTCATTATCCAAGAAGTCGATCTAGTAACACCCCGTTCAGTACTTTGAAGCTTGCATGCCTCAATGGCAAGTTTCTCACTTTCGGCGACAAGTTTACATCAATGGCCTTCGACCAAAAGATTTTGCGTGGTGTTCAATGCCAAGTCCTTTATTCACACCATGTGAATTGTACTGCAGTACCTTGAGGGTCATTATCATTATCAGTGATTACTCTCGTGCCTGTTAACAGCTTACATCATTGGCTGGTAATCAGGCGATGTCTTTCCATGTTCGACTCCAGAACATCTCTCACATGGATAGAATTGTACTTCGAGTGAAGATAGAATGAGATTGAAGACCCCGGATCTAGTTTCATCCATCTGGGCTGCGATATATATTCAGGGAAATAAAGACATCAAATGTACATTGTTGCTGCACAGATAATCATCCAATCAAAGGGATGATGGCTCTACCAGAATCATCAGTCTACACTCAGACGATTGTCTATCCTATGTGCATGAAAATGAATTTATAAAGCTGAGCATGGGAATGCCCGCCTCAGCTAGATCATGAAAAAATTATGAAGATAATGTATTGTATTGTATCTTATTACAGGTCTCCTCCCAGCTTGAAAGAACTTCGGATCCTCATGATAAAGCATTTCACCCGACATCAAAAAGATTAACAACCTCATGCTTTAGGGGGCAACTATTATAGACATTTTTGGGCACTGCAACCCCAAGCATAAAATGTCCATAAACCAAGGGCTCCTAAGTCCCTAAAAGTGTTGTTCTAACCCCTAAAGGAACAAGGTCAACTGATTACAGCTTCTCCCGGAAGTTCTCTATGAAAAACTGCTCAGAACTGGTCAAAACAGGATCATTTCACCTGCTCCATAGGAAATGTGTGTTGTATCTCACCTAAGTACACTCTGTGGGTGCGTTGCATTTCAAAACACCCTTCTATGGGGTGTGATGGGAGAGAAGTGACAAACGGCAGTGTCAATCCGTGAGGTGGAGAGGCATGGAATCTTCTAGAAACTTCTCCTGTGACACTTGCCCCTCTGAATTCGACCAAGGATGAGTAAGAGATCATCAATCTCCAAGTGGAAGCAAGAACTATCAGAGGGAAGACACTAATCAAATCACAAGATGACTCATCTCCCTTACAGGTATCTATATATGGATCCCTCATCCCAGAGATCTAGGGGGCTGGAATTTTCTATCTTGTAAGGAATTACTGTTAGTTTCTTAAGGCAACATCATAGTGTTGGGTGATCTAAGCTTTGCATGAGGTGAAGAAGGGCTTACTTGTTGAGAGGATGATGCTAGGTCAGAACAACTGGTTGTAACTCTCTTGGCTCTTTCTTGATTATCAATAAAAGCTATTCAAGTTTTCCTCCATACTCTTGTGTCATTTATGTTTTATGCATTTGTATGGTCAATTTACATATGATCCTAGATTGTTTATGATAATAGATCCATGTTCTTGTATAGTGTTATGCTACGTTGATTCTATAGGTACTCTGTGAAGCTGGGTGTACAAGGAAGCAAGTAGCAAAGGACTATCAGAAGAGAGAGGAATCGAACTAAGAGCCAAGCGCAAGACAGAGGTTGGTCTCCTCTATTATTCTCTCATCTATCTTTCATAAAGCAAAAACGAAAGTAGCTTTACTTTGTTTGTTTCTAAGGTAGCTACCACACCTTAGTGGGATAAGCAGTTCTGTATAGACACTTTTCCTTGTAACAGTTATGTATAGCCAAGATGTTGTGTTTAGAGAGGTGAAAGATGTTATTAAACATGAAGTCCAAGAAAAGGAACCTAAGAAGATAGATTTTGAGCTCAAGGAGGAAGAATTAGACTCTATAGTAGAGGAGGAATTAGAATATGAAGAGCCACAAACTTCGGGTGTAAGAAGATCAGTTCAAGAAAGAAGGCAGCCAGAAAGGTATAGTCCATCTGTTTTTTGTTCAAATTTTTCTTTATCTATTACTGATGATGATCCCGGAACTATGAAGGAAGAAGTATATTAGAGGATGGAAAACCCTGGAAAGAGGCCATGGTTGATGAAATGAAATCTTTGTACAAAAATGAGGCTTGGGATCTAGTGGATTTTCCGGCTTGAAGGAAACCCATTGGCAGCAAATGGGTGTTCAAGAAGAAGACAAATGCAGAAGGAAAGGTGGAGAAATACAAAGCTCGGTTGGTAGCAAAAGCTTATTCCCAGGTGCCGGGAATTGATTTTGGTGACATTTTTTTTCTCATGTTGCCAACGTAACTTCTATTAGATTACTTTTATCTGTTGTTGCTGATTTTGATTTTGAGGTAGAACAGATGGATGTGAAGACAACATTTCTTCATGGGGATTTGGAAGAGGAGATCTACATGAAGAAACCTGAAGGCTTTGCGGTGAAGGGTAAGAAGGAATTGGTATGCAAGTTAAATAAGTCTTTGTATGGGTTAAAACATCCACCAAGGATGTGATATCAAAAATTTGATACATTTATATGAGGACTTGGCTTCACCAGAAGTAAAGAATATCACTATGTGTATTTTAAATTAATTAGTGACCATGTTATTTATCTAGTCTTGTATGTGGATGATATGTTGCTGGTTGGAAATGACAAAGAAATTATCCAGGATTTGAAGACCCATTTGTCCTCCAAATTCAACATGAAAGATCTTGGTGCTGCAAACTATATTTTGGGCATGGAAATTAAAAGAGCTCAGACAAGGAGGAAGCTCTGGTTAAACCAGAGGAAGTATGTCGAGACAATATTGCAGAGGTTTAATATGCAGGATAGTAAATTGGTGAAGGTTCCTATTCCTGTAGGTGTAAAGTTATCTGCTGAACAGTGTCCCAAGACATAAGAAGAGGAAGAGGATATGTACCATGTTCCATATTGTTATGGGCAAATTTAGTGTCTTTTTGAACGACTAACCCCTATACCTAGTATCAAGTCTAGAACAACAGTTAAAGTAATTCTATTGCTCTTCCTATAGCTAACAGATAAAAGAAAGAGGAGAAAAAGTACCAACTTGGATCTCTCGCTCGATCCCTCTTCCCTTTGACTACTTTTGCCACTCCCTTCCGTACTTAACTCACTTGAAAGGTACTTTCACACAAGCCGAGATAGAAAACCATCAAAGCATACATATCGATCTGTTAACCAAACACATTATAGAATCGAAAATACAATGTACACTTCATGACACATGAATGGGAAAAGCAAAGAACTCCTTATTGATAGAAAGGAAGATTACAACCGATGTAGATGCATGTCCAATTCAGCGTCATCCTCCTAGATTCAAACCCTTCTCTCCTCATGGAAACAACAATTTGACATGATAACATTACTCTCTCTACTAATCTCATCCAAGCAACATTTCCTTAGCTCAAGAAGTTCCAACCTAGACCAGCCAATGAGAGCTTGGTCCTTTTATAGCTGAAAAGAGGAGGTTTGGCCATTAATGACCCTAATGAATGCTTTTCCATATTTGGGAAGTGGTTCCATGGAGGAAGGGATAATGGATTAAGGTTCATTCATCTCCTTCCTCATCCAAAAGCAAGCCCAATCCTTCTAGAAACCCCTACAAGCATCCATTGGATGAGGAATCCAATGGATTCATTTGAAAAATTAGTTGGATCTCGCCCATCGCAGGTGATACAAAGGTCAGGTGCTATGCATAGCACCCTGACAGTGTAGTGCCTGCCATTCATTGCCAGCTAGATAGAAGGCTACCTGCGATGGTCTCTTTAGGGAGATTTTTTGGATGAATGGTGTCATGAAACTCTTGGGAAGCAAGCATGACGTAGGTTAACTTCATTAGGGAATGAAAACAACTGAATTAGGGGTTGATAGACCCTAATATCACTGATCCGGAAGTTGGGGTTGATGTGCCCAAATTTTTCTATAATAGATGCCCCCTATAGCATGAAGTTGAAAATAACGATATCGAGTGAGTTTCTTTACCAATTTGGAGAGAAGGTTTCGAACTGGAAGGTGGCTTACATCAATTATGATACAAATATCAAGATACTTTGATTTTTTCTCACAATTAGCTGAGGGAAGGCATACCCATGCTCAGCTTTATAAAATTTCATTACATGCACAAATATAGTTGTCTACAGATGGAGACCCATGAATGGATGACCATGAATGTAAGGCCATTGTACATTTGATACAGTACTCCTAAAAAATATATAGCAGCCCGGATGGATGAAACTAGATCCGGGGTCTTCAATCTCATCCAATCTTTCACTCAAGTACAAGTCTAACCATGTGAATGAATGATTCAAAGTCGAACATGGAGAGACATCATCTGATTACCAGCTAATGATGTAAGTCGTTAACAAAAGCGAGAGGAATCACCGATAATGATAATGACCCTCAAGATACTGCAGTCCATTTCGCAAGGTGTGAATAAATGATTTGATGTCGAACACCAAACGAAGTCTTTCGGTTGAAGGTCAGTGATGTCAACCTATCACCGGAAGTGAGAAACCTGCCATTGATGTATGCAAGCCTCAAGGTACTGAAGGGGTGTTTCTAAGTCAACTTCTTGGATGATGTGCTGATGTTGACAAGAAGCGACTCGTCGCGGGTGGGCCTTGATGTATCCTACATCAACGACACAAAACGAGGTAAATGATTTTTTGAGATGAAACATCAACTGACGACACAAGGTTCAGGAATGGCGAGCATGAAAATGAAGGTTTACTGTATTATAAAGGATGAAGTTTTGAACTAAATAACTTCTCTTGAACAGATCGGCGACACTGAAGTGAATTGGTAACATTGACCCAAAACAAAGTGATGGATAGTATCATAGACCAATGGTGTGATAACCATCAAGCTGAATGACCCAACCCATATAGTCATGGTGATGAGGTGAAAGTGCCATGTTCAAGAGCGACCTGCTACCATAAAGTGTTCCCAGCTTTTTCCCATTTTCCCTAGTCATTTCTGACCAGTACCTCTTTATTTTAATTAAGCTTGAGGAGGATAACATATGCTTGTTGTATAATTTCACCCTTCGGGTGAATCCATCGCTATTTGGTGTTTTAACGAGTCTAGCGAAGGTGAAACTTGGTCTTGTCTAGATGGACAAGTTTGTTGCTATTTAATGTTTTTAACAAGTTTAACAACAAAGATAACTCAGTCCTTTTCATATTTAGAGAGTCTGAAAAGGGACTAAAAGAAAACTCCAAAAGTTATTTTTCATACATTTGTCTCTCAAGCCCGAAAAAGCATAAAACAATACAAGGGAGAACTTATTAATCATGTTTGACCAACGAGTACCTTTTTCGTAGTTAATCTATCTCAGCCCGAAAAAGGGGTAAAACTATACTGAGTAGATATCGATTCTAATCCATTAACGAGCTAGAAATGACAAGGTCTCGACAATATTTTCATGTTTAGAGAGTCTGAAAAGAGCTTAAAGAGGACTCCAAGGGGGTTCCTTTTTTGTTTTTAACAGAGCTCGAAAAAGTGATAAAATTTTTCTTTGTGGTCAAAGATGTTCATTTACATGTAAGCACATCATAACAACTTTCCAGTTGTTAACCCTACTTAAGATACCATCAAAATATTAAACAATACATGTTCATGGATTAAATAAATAAAAACAATGTTTACTTGATTAATGTGCGAGAAATAAACATAAATACAGGTTCTTACCATTTATTTTCACCATCTGTTTTACCTTCTGATTTCTGGAGCAGTTTTTTCCTGAAGAGCACCAGTTGATTTTATAGGATTGAAGTGATCATTCCTTGTGCAGTTTGTAACAGGTAGGATCTAATTCTATTCTCTTTTATTTCATTTATCTCTTGTTTTAGTCAATAACATTCTAGGGTTTTGAGGCCCCCTAGGTTTTCTATTTCCAAATCAGGAATTTAAAATGGTAATCATATGGAGAGAACAAGAGCATGAAGAGCAAGATTTCATAGCCTTGAGTAATATAGAAATATTCAAGGCCTTAAAAGAATGCGGTTTACTCAAGTATTTTAAGATATCCAACCTACGGCAGCAGATGGATCTTCTACGATTTCTTGTTCAATCATGGGATCTAACCAATCAGACTTTTCACATTCGGGGCATAGAAATCCCTTTTACCATCGATGATATATACTTCCTTACTGGACTGTCAAGGCGAGGTGCTCCCATTTCACTAACAGGTCTTGTCCCTGGAGGCAGACCAGTGAAAGATTATGTGCGACAATTTTGAAGGCCAGGTTCCCAGCCTAGCAAAGACTAGAAGATACTTATCAAGGATGTTAGTGATTTACCACTAAGGATGATTCTTTTTTCCATTTCCAAATTGGATGGTAGTTCTGTGCTTCATTTGGCCACCAAGTCATACATGTAGTATGCTTTAGAATGTTTAGAGCCAAAAAAATTTAACTGGTGCGGGGCTGTCCTTTCATCTGTGAAAGAACAACTGAACAAGGTGAAAGAAGGAAAGCTCATAAATTTCGGCTATGGATCAATCGTGATCTCCTTTGCCTTGGAGAGAATTCCTCTCTTGCAGCCACAAATCATTTCACTGGGTGTATCTGGACCAAGAGACCCATGGTTGCAAAGGTGGACAGATCTAATGGCTAGGCATGGTGCCCACTCTAAGATCTTATTTACCTCTACATTCTTTGAATGGTTCAATCGACAGGAGATGACATTCACAGAATATCCATATTCAAGAATGGATTTCCATGGCGATCCCAATTTACTACTACCAGCTGGAGCAATGGGGGGTGCTATTGGTAAATTGTTTGACCAAGTGTTTTTAATTTTTTAAAGTTTTTGCATTTTTTGTGTTTTTGATTAACTCCAAGACTAAAAGAAATCTATTTTTTATGTATACAGATATTGGACCTGTTCAACCTGTGGGAAACCCACGAGATGTAATTGAACCAGCACAGAGACCTATAGGGAGAGCGATTATCCAAGACTTTGACTTGGTCAAGACTCTGGCTGAATTGCAAAAGCACATAGAGGGTTTAACCTTAGGTATTCTAGATATCTAGATCCAGGAACTACCTATGAAATTGCAATGCCACACCATTGGTGTGTTGAGTTGTTAGATGAGACTCTTGCACATGATAGCACAGGCAGTGACCTGCTATCATGAGCACCACTAGCTTACTAGGATCTTTTCTGCATACATTTAGTTTTTGGGTCAAATGACCAATTTTTTTTCATGGACACAAAATGTTTGTAAATTTTTTTACGATTATCATTTAGGGTTTTGTTATGGTTGAGTGATGCAATCCTATTCAATTGATGATGTTAATTGACAATATTTTCTTTACATATTTTGCAAATTTCTATTTAACACACAATTTTCTAAAGAGTCGGTTAATGTGTTTAGACTTCTGGAAATATGTTGATATTGAATAAATTTGAAATAGATTTCCAAAATATAAACTCTAAGGAACATACGATGAATTTCTGGGTTTCGGACAGTATAAACGCCAGTAACTTGTAGCACAACGAGCTGTGAGTCCAGCCTAATGATAATTCGACAAATTCCAAGTGAAATGGCATCAGAGAGAAGTTCAATCAATGCGCTATACTCAGCGATATTGTTTGTTGACCAACTGATACAAATCCCTCTAAAACTCATTAGCTCGCCGCTTGGAGTGAAAATGGCCCATGATGCAGAGGATAGATTCTGTGTACTACGACTAGCACCATCAGCGTAACCAACCCATGGTTCCGAAAAGTTTGACATCTGCAATAAATGGAAAGTGGATTACTTAACCAAATAAAAACCCTTAAAGAAACACACTCACACATGCAATCCAAGCATATATACATGAGTTTTCCCATACTCAATTAAGCATAGTAATGTTTTAAATACAACCCATTTCTGGGCTTAGACAATGGAATTCCGTCATAATCTGCTAACTCATAAGTACCTTTCGCCAAAACGCATTTAACAATATAAGGGCCCATCCAAAGTGGTTCAAATTTTCCTGCACCAAGTTTATCTGACTCCTGATCATAGAGCAAGACTAGGTCACCTTCTGAGAAGACTCGAGCCTTGACATTTTGATCATATTGCGCCTTTACCCATTTCTTGTGTGCTTCATTATCCAACGCAACATCATGATAGGTTTCATCCAAATGGATTAATTTCAAGAAATGTGCTTCTTCCTCAGAAGTGTCAGGTAGCAGGTCAATTACGAGTTTGAGCGACGAAATTTCACATTGAATCGACAAGACTAGTTCTAAACCATACACCAACTGAAAGGGTGTGAATCCAGTAGCATTTCTCACTGAGCTTCAATATACCCATAAGGCCAAGTACAAGATTAAATTCCAATTTCTTTTGTGACCTCCAATCGTTCATTGTAACATATGCTTAAGGACCTTGTTGATAGCCTCAACTTATCCATTAGTTTGTCGATAATATGGAGTAGAACTATCATCTGAAAGTCCTAATTTCGCAGCTAACTCAACCATCATGTGATTGTGAAAATACGATCCATGATCTATAACTATAGCCTGTGGTACACCAAACCTGGCAACCACGTCGTTGAACAAAAATAATGCAGTCGTTTCGCTGTTGTTGTTTAATGTAGGCATCACCTCGCCCTATTTGGTGAAATAGTCAACAACAACTATAATATACCCATGCCCCCGGTCGAGGTGGGGTTACATGTCATAAAATCAATGCCCCATTTTGCGAATTGTCTAATAGCAACTACTGGATGGAACGGTGCGGGTGGTAATCAAGTTTTTCGATCGAATATTTGACATGCATGACAACTTCTGACAACAAATATGCAATCTCTGAATACTATTGGCCAAAGGTATCTAGCACAAAGAATTCTCTTTGTTGTTGCATATCCGGACAGATGTCCACCATAAGCACCTGAATGAAAATCATTCAAAGCTTTCTTGGCCTCCTCATGAGTGAGGCACCTACGTAAAACTGTATCAATACCACAGCGATAAAGCATATCACCAAAAATCAGATAATTTTTGGCTTGGTATTTGACACGTCGCTGTTTAGAGCGAGAGGTATTGGGTCAGAAATCTTGGGTTTGGAGATAGACTAGTATATCTCCATACCATGAATCACTTGACGAAATGAGAAATAGAGACTCATCCATGATTGATGCTTCTGATGTTAAATCGTTTGAGGATGAGGGAAGGTCGCAAAGTAGTTTGGAAAACACAAGGGACTTCTTTGATTTAAACTTAACGAATTCCAAACCAAATTCCTACAATATAACTATCCACTTCGAATACTTGCCCCCCAGCAATTGATGTGAAAAAATGTATGTCATAGGGTTGCAATCGGAGATAATTGTAATTTTACGCAAGAGAATATAGTGACGAAACCTCTACATGGCTTGAACGGCCGCCAAAGCTAACTTTTCGACATATGAATATTTTCTTTTTGTATCATTGAGATTACGACTCAAATAGTATACAGGATGTTCTATTCCATCTACTTCTTTGACTAAAACCATTCCAATGGTTGTATCTGCAGTGGCGAGATATAGGTAATAGTCTTGTTGATAGTTTGGGGCATGCATTAATGATGCTCTAATCAGGGAATCTTTAAGAGCACTAAAGGAAGATTGTGCAGCCTAATCCCAATGGAAGGGTACCTCTTTCTTCAATAGACTTGTAAAGCCTTTAGCCAATTCAGCATAGTTTGGAATGAAACTCCTTAGAAAGTTTGCCTTCCCTTGAAGTTTCTGTAACTCTAATAAATTTGAAGGTGGAAGCAAGTCAAGTATTCCCTGAACCTTAGATGGATCAAGTCGAATTTCATCTTTTGAGACCATGAATCCAAGAAATTGACCAAAGCCAACACAGAACACACACTTGTGCATATTGAGTCTTATTTTGTAGTGTCAACATCATAAAAATATTGCTCTAAGATGTTGCGGGTGATCAGTCCACTTTCGTGAATGAGCAAGAAAATCATCAAGATATGGTTGTACAATGTTCTTAATGTCAAGGAAGGCATAATTCATTGCCCTCTGAAATGTAGCCCCTACATTTTTCAAACCAAAAGGTAACTTCCTATACAGGAATGTGCCCCAGGGATAGATAAATGCAGTTTTTGACTGATCCTCTGGGAAGATATTGATTTGATTGTAACCAGAAAATCCATCCATGAATGAAAATATTTCACATCTGGCACATTCATCAATAATCTGGTCGATAAAGGGTGTAGGATAATTGTCTTTTGGACATACTTTATTTACATCCTGGTAATCAACACACACTCGGATTGTTCCTTGTTTTTTCATCACGGGAACAATATTTGATACACAATCGGTAAGAGGTACAGGGTAAATGGAGCCAGCATGCAAAAGTTTTTCAACGTCTATCTTAATGGCAGTAGCTTTCTTTGGATGTATAGGTCGAAGCCGTTGTTGTACTGGTTTGAAATCAAGGTACATTTTGATTCGATGTTCAACAATACTCGAATCAATGCTTGGCATCTCCTTGTAAGACCATGCAAATACATCTCTAAATTCATGAAACAGAGCATGGTAAATATCGAGTTCCAAAGGAGAACAATATTTGCCGACATGAATGCTTTCTACAACGTTAGGCTTGGTCAAAATGTCTATAGAAATGGTTTCTTCTATATTAGAAAACTTACACTCAGAATCCACTGAATCGATTCTAACAGAATTCGAAAAGAAATCTATAATTGAAGGGTGTACTAGTTCATTTGAATAATCCTCATTGGAATCTGGAGGAAGGGAATGATGATGATAATCTTCCCAAGGTTCTTCTCCTATCATCATGGATTGGATGATTTCCTCATCTGTAGAATATATACAAGCAAAAGGATCAGAAGAAGTACCATATTCAAGTGAATGATCTACCCATACAATTGGTGATTGTGGATGCAGAAATTCCGCACAAGCAAGAAAAATTGATTGTTATGCGAGTTCGATAGGACTTAGTGGCATAACCTCAGTAAAACTCTCGTCTTCATTACTGTTGGTGATACTCTTTAAATCAGATGAAGTAGAGAATAACATATAACATGTCTCGACTCTCGCAACTTCCAATGTTCCAGATGGTGGAGGAAGTGTGAAAGTACCCATTAATGAGGGATCTTTGAAAAGACCTACACCAACAGATTGAAGTGAAAGCGAGGGTCCATTAACAAACAGAATGCTTCCCATAACTTGAGAACTAGAGGCAAAGAATGAGGTTTTGTCAATAACTTTTATTCCATATTTATGAGGAAATGCAATCATACAAAAGTAAATGGAAACAATAGCAGCCATAGCATAAACCCATGGTCGTCCAAGTAAAATGTTGTAATCAAGGGGTCCATCAACCACCTCAATCTCAACAGTTACTGTTTTTCCCCCTAGTTCTACTTGCAAATTATTCAAAATCCCACATGAAGTATAAGTCCTTCCATCAAATGCCTTTAATGTAGTTGGTGATCTTGATAACATAGATGACCCCAGTGTTTTCTAGCAGCTCATTGACATAAAATAGGTAGAAGCTCCCTCATCAACGATGGTTCGATGAATATTTTTGTTAAGAGCTTTAACTTGAATCAGAAAATCTAATTGAGCTGCTAACTATGGTGTATATCCTGAGTGATTAAAAAACACAAGATTATAATCCATTGGGTCTATTCCACCTATTGCTGATAGTAAAGCTTGCTTCTCGGAGGGGCAATTTTGTAATACCTCAAGCGTCGACATAGCAGAAGGAGACTGAGAAAGATCTTCTACTATGTTGTAATTATGAGCAGCTCGAGCTCGAGGGTTAAAGGTCGATTTCTACACAACTCCCTTAGGTGTCTTTATTGTTAACTCTGGTGCAATGGGTAGTGGAATATTTCCCGATGCGGTCGAAGTCGAAGAACCAAGTTGATTAGTGGCCTGATTATTAGACGACGAAGATGGATTACCATAATCTTTACTACGTGTCTGAACCAAAACTTCATCTTTAGGTTTTGCAATGGATAACATTAATACCTAGGATGTGGAAGAATTTTCAATTGCAACCATATTGGTATCCGGGTTCAGAAACGAATTCGTCAACACTGCAGATGCAGTGGAAGCTTTTAACAACTTAGAAACTTCTGAGCGGTGAGGAAAATCTCTTGTAAAATGATCATTATCACATATCAGACATGGATAACAAGGTTTCTTTCCCGAAGTAGACGAATCAGATGATTTCTCTTGAGGAAGGTTTTCAATTTTCTTTTTATTTTTCCCCTTTTTCTTGCTTCCTGGATGCTTTTGATTCTTACCTTTGTCAGATGACATGGCATTAATCTCAGAAGTAGGAACCTCAGGTGCATTTACAGTTTGATTTTTGGCAAGTGATTGACCAAATGGTTTACTCACCGTTTGCGTGTTCAAGGAACCGATCACACCGTTTCCGACATGAGAGTCCCTATTCGATGGTGGAGGTGGAATGGATTGATTAAGGCACAGTGTATGCGGAATTTTCTCATAGAGCATGCTAAATTGTGTATAAATCAAATCCAAATATTGGGCATGAGAAATCACTTGCTCTTCTATAACAACTCCACCTTTAACCACATCCTTAGTGATGGATGGCAATAAGGACTTAATGAACCACTAAGCTAAAATATAATCGGGAACATAGGCTTTAACCATGCGACGATGATGATGCCACTCATGAATATGATCTGATATGTGAGTAGAATTCGTTTGTTTGAAATTGGTCAAAAGTTCTGTTCCAGTTTCATATATGATTGGTAACTAGAAGTGGGTCAAAAAGGTAGTGGCTAAATTGGTGAAATTATTAGAAGAAGCTCTCGGCAATTCGATATACCACTTAGCAACCGAACCAATTAGCGTTCTTTGGAAAAGATAGAGTCTTACCGAATCATCATTCAAGGAGTTCGAAGAACACCATAAATGATAATTCATAATGTGATTTGACGGGTCTTCTCCAGGATTTCCACTAAACTTTGGAATGTCAGAAGGCAACTTATGAGGAATCACTGGCCACAATGGTGAATACAAAATTGGATCATTTGTAAGCCAGTTTAAATCTGGTAATTCTAGGGTTGCCACAAATGGCAACTACCGATTTATATTAGGTTGGGCATATCCAAGATAAGATGGAATTGCCTGTGCCATGGGCCTTTGCATACCTGCATAAGGCGGATATCCTTGATAAGGCGGTGGGACATATCCGGTATATGGATTGAAACCAGGTTGACCTTGCATTTGTCCGTAACCGGTTTGGGCTTGGTACATAGCACCCTGATACGCTTGATACTGTCCTTTCCTAGGTTGAGCTTGGAAAGTGATAAGCCCCAGAAATGGGTAATTAAATGGGCTCATTCAGCCTCTTAATTTGACTTAATCCACCATTCTCATTATTTTATTGCATGTTTTTTATTATATTTATGCTAATAGAGTGAATTGGGTTAGTCATTATGCCAACAAGTCTAATGTGTGATTTATGCAGTTTTTTTGGTCAATTTGGAGACAAAATCAAAGGTTTAAATGAGCACTTGGCAATCAAATTCGTGGAGAGGATTTGTAGGAAGGTGTCCCCTTCATTTATGAGCCCTTACCTTGAATTCTCCACCAGCAACTTGGAGTTCAAGGGCCACCACATCGATTATCACAAGGGCAGCCGAACAAGAGCTAGTAAAGTTGTTGTTAACTGCAAGTTTTGGCAGTCGAGTCCCTAAAGTTTAGGAGGACTGTTGGGGTCCTAAATTTGTATAAATAAGATGGCTTAGGGCCTCATTTGGATTGGTCAGAAGTTATTCATTTTTTAGTTTTATTTTAGTCAAATGTTAGTCATTTTTTAGGCAGTAGGTTAGCTCTGCATTTCAACACATTTTCAAGCTTTTTCTTGTAGACAGTTTTTGGGATGTAACTATTATTTTTTGATAAATAAAGATGAATCCAGCTTCGCACCAGCTCTAAATTGTTAGGAGGTTGTATCTCTTAGTTTTGGGCCCAACCCAAGTGCCCAGTACCTCCTTTTTGTACTTTTATGTGTCTTTGCTGCACTCTTGGAATAAATTCTCTTATTTAGGTTAAGATCTTACTTTGTGTTTTTGATGATTAAAATAGATTTTCATGTTTTAGGTTGATTTGATAGTTTGGTAAAGGAAAATATCTTCAAGAAAGGCCATCAAGCAACCCTTGATCTCACCTCTCCCTCCTTGGGACCATGAGCTGAGACCAAGGTCCCCTTGCTGCCATAAAAACATTGTTCTGGCTTCTTCATGCAATTTGTAATGTTAGATTCTTAGTTTGAAAAGTTAGTAACAATTTTGATTACATGCTTGGATCCATTCTTTCTTGGTTTTCATAGTTTTTTTACATTATTTCCTGCCAATGAACTTTTGTTCATCATGCTTATGGTTTTTAGGTCAAATTAGGTCAAGATAGCTAGATCTTTGGTTTGCATAGCCTTTGTTTGATTAGTTTTGAGAAATAGTGTGCAGAGCATCTATGATACATCCCTACCTACCCTTCCTCCATCATGCTACCTATTCCAACCCCTCACTTAAGATTTCTTCCCTCCATTTGCCACACTTTCCCAACTAACCCTAATTTCTACGTTCTTGTGTAAAATCACTTTCTTATCCTTTGAACCAATCCAGCCATCACCTTCATGTTTGATCTTCATTAACAGAGTCGTAGACCCTCTAACACCCTCATCCAACCTTCATTTCATTTTTCCCACCATTTTTCCTCCTCCAAACCTTCAAAAATCCTCTTTCGGATCTTCCTGTAGAACATCCTGTAGAACCCCTGCAGACTTCTTGTAGAAGATCACGTGAACAGTTTCTCAAGATCTGATCGCTATGAAACTCTCTAGAAGGGTGCTAGGGACCCCTTAGGCCCTCTTCTCACCTTCCCAACCTCATGCAAGCACCTACTCCATTTCCTTTCGCCTCTGCACAGTCAAAAATAGTAAAGCACATGCATAATAATTCTGCAAAATTACTCAAAAATGCAAAAAATATTTTTTCCATATTTCACTTCAGAAGTAGATTATTCACATGCATTTTACCTTTTTAGAATCAATGGCATCCCTTTCTATAGCTTTTATCCTTTTTCTTGCATCAGTAGGGTTAGTTGGTAAAACTAGGGTTTGCTAGGGTTTGCATTTCCTTTCAGCTTTTAGTTCCTTTCTGCAAGTAGATTAGCCTCCTTTGAGTTAGCTTTCATCCATTAGTTAAAAGCTTCTTCTAAGAGCTCATAGAAGTTGGCTTAAGCTCCTAGTGAACTTGTGCCAGCTGATCAAGTAGCAGCCGCTGTAAGAGCTAGTACTTGTGCATATAGCACTGTCGCTTCCAAGTTTGTTACGAACTACCGGGTTGATAAAAGTAAAGAAGGGAGTCCCAGGAGTTGTAGCATTATTGCTGCAATACTGGGGCCCACCATATTTTTGGCACTGTTGCTGGGGAGGCATCAGAGTATTGGTGATTGCTGCTTTTCTTCTATTTTCTATTACAACCTTCTGCTAAGTAGTTTATTTCAGCAAGAGTAAAGTAGTTGTTTCATTTCCATTCTACAATTTCATTTCCGTAAAAGTAGATGAAACATTTCCTGCTTTCATTTCATTTCAGCAAGCATAGATTATATATTTCCCACTTTCATAGATTAACATTTCAATTCCGCAATTTCAATTCCGCAAGTGTAGCCTAGCATTTCATTCCTGCAATTTCATTTCAGCAAAATAGATTAGTCCTTTCCTGCTTTCATTCCAATTTCGCATTTTCATTTCAGCAAGATAGATTTTAGTTAGTTGCAGTTCACTCTATTTCAGTTTTGTAGGTACAAGCAGAAAAAAAGCAAAAATCAACCAAAAAGATTTCCTTTCCTGCCTTGAAGGAGTAGAGATAAGTCAGAAAAATGTTTTCACAACACCCCCCACTACTTCACACAGCCAACCTTCTCCCTTCTTCGATGGCTTTGAGTAAGAGAAACCCCTAGGTGGACATCAATACATATTTGAAGAACCTCTAGGGGAGAAGAAGAAGGAAGCATTCCTCTGGAGCAAGTGGCTACAAGCCGAAATGTTGGTAGTAGTACCTTATCCAAAAAAGAATTTGCAAATCAGATGGAAGATTTCAAGAGCGAGATGAGGCAGTTTCTTTCCATGCAATTGGATACCTTGCAGATCCAAAGGAAGCAAGAGGAAGCCAAGAGGGCTTTGGCCATCTTTTGTCCCAGGTGCACTAGAAAGCATCCTAGGAACGAATGTCCATTGCACTCCATAGAAGTGTGTTTTGTCTGTGAAAGAGACCATCCTACGAATCAGTGCCCTTCCTTGCCCAGAATTAAAACTGCATATCAGAGGGCCAAAGGAGTCACTGAACCACTCTATTATATGAATCAAAGGAGGCCACATGGACCCATAACTTACCAGCAGGGAATGCAAGGGACATCCCAGACCTATTATAACCCCTATCAAGCCACTTCCATGCCTTCTTGGGGTCCCCCTACTCATCCTTCCTGGTCCACACCCCCTCCTTGGTTGTATCCTCCTCAATATCATGCTCAACCAGCTGCTCATCCATTTCACCCCTACGCTCAGCCACAGCCTCAGTGGAATGCACCTCATCAGGAGTGGAGGCCCCAGTACAACTCTCCTCCCACTCCTTTGCCTCCACCACCTGCCCAACCACAACCCCATCCACATCCATCTCAAATATACACCCCCACTCAACTACCCGTACCACCATTTCCAAACCTGCACATTGGAATAACTTAACCCAATTACAATGTGGAGGCATAGAATTTCCAAACAACTCCTTTTGAGCTCAATGATATTCACCATAGCTCAGGAAGAGTACTACAAGAAAGAGATTATATTGACAGCATTGAAGGATCACATCCAGAAAAAGAAGATTCAAAAGAGGAGGTCAAAGAACCATGGGCTGCACTTGATGAAGAGAAGAGATTAGAATCAGAGATCGAGAAAGCTCCCTCATGGCTACCATCAAATCCTCCATGTAGTCAAGAGAAAAATCATCAAAAAGAGGAAGATGTGAAGGTCATGATAGAAGAAGATATGGAGAATGATCCAGATTAGAAAAAGGACCAAGGATATCAGAGCTATATTGAGATATGGTTCTATATGGTCACTAAGTTGCAGCAATACTCTATTCCTCAGCTATGTTCGATCCCTTCAAAGTCAAATCATTTGGTCTCTAAAATATGGATAGCTGTCAAAGCATGCATTTCAAGCCTCCACATCATTTTGTCTCTAATCTCGATGTGCACATGGCTCCATTGGAGGTATTCTTATACTTGAAAATGATTTTGTTTTTCAAGTAGGGTAGGGTAGGAAAAAAGAAAACAAAGAAAAAAATGAAAATAACAAGAAAATAAAAATCTAAGGTGAAAAGCTCCTCAAAAGCACCTTAGATTGGCTCATTGATTGAAAACCTCCATGAGGCGGTCAATGGGTTGGAAAGAAGAGAAAATAGAAAGAGAATAAGATCCCTGGGTGAAAACCTCTCTTGGAGGCACGCAGGGCAGGGAATTAGGGTGAAAACCTCCATGAGGCGCCCTAGTTGTTTTCAAAAAAAAAAGAGAAAAAGAAAGAAGAAAAGAGAAAGAGAAAAATAAACCTAATTTCCATTGAATAATTGCAAGTTGCAGCAAGGACATTGCAGGTTAGGGGGATCGCTCAAAACAAAGACAAAGGAAGTTTTGTGCCTTCTACAGGAAGTTCTGTGTCTTCTACAGGAAGTTCTGTGTCTTCTACAGGAAGCCTACAAACAAGCCAAAATCGATCTCCGAAGAGGACCCGAAGGCTGGGAATATGTCCATGAGGCCTGCACATGTCCATGTTTCCATCCCTCACCCTTCTCCATTATTTTTTTTCCATCTCATTGTGCTTCTTTCCTAAAACCTGTGTGTTCTACAGGAGCTATAAATGGATTTCAAAAAGGGAGTTTGGCGAACATGATAGCTTCCTAAAGGGTTCATAAGTCCTCCTACAATCCTCAAACCTCTCTCCCATCAATTCCAAGTCTGCATTATAGTCCAAACTCATTTTTTCTTATTGTGCAAACTGCCTGCAGAATGCTTTGAAGCAAAAATACATAAAATAGAAATTTGCTTTTCCCCTCACGTGAAAATCGTGCATCAATTTACAAAACCGTTTTATGGGGAGTTGTATAGGGATGATGGCAACATGCCCGAACAATTTCAGCAAATTCCAGTGCACGGTTTCTGAGAAATCAGCCTCCATCACCTTCAGCCATTTTTTCATTTTCTCCATATCCATGCATCCATTTCAAAACCTGTTTCATGGGGAGATGCATATAGGTGACAGTAACCTACCCAAGCAGTTTCAACCGATTTCGATGCCTAGTTTCAAGAAATTGACCCCTCTAATCTTCAGCCATTTTCAATTTTTCTCGATATTCATGCATCCATTGACCACAGTTTTGCTATGGGAGGTGCATAACAATGATAGAAGCATGCTTGGAAAGTTTCAGGTCAATCTGATCTATCGTTTGGGAGCAATGGAAAAAACAAGTTGATGTCCTATAAAAATTCAGCGTCAACAACATGAGGGTCAAAATGTGAATGTTGAAGCAGGCTCCTGTAGTGTAGGTCTAGCCAGAGGATACCTGCACTAGGAAATAAGCCATGTATCAACAAATAGACCAGCATGCATCCACAAAATATGAGCATGCAGTAGCAAAAAGGACCAGGACATTTAACTTCCAGGTACGTGACTAATCCCATTCTTCTGTTGCATGAATGTAATTTAAGAACTGCGTGAACAGTGAGATGGTTGGGATTAAACAAGATTGGTGGCCAGGTAACTAGCCACCCTCATCTAGTTCAGACAGTGCCTTGTCCAGTTCTCTAATGCTCAGCCAGAAATCATGTAGCATACGTGTATAGTCAACTCACGTGAAATTTAGAAAAAACAGGTAGTGTTGGCTACTTGAACTCCAGTGCAACTAATGAAAAGTGATTAACAAGAAGAGAACATACAGTTCATAACAACACTGCAGTTTGCATGGGGCAAATGCACATCTCGCCACCTCATCTTCTTACATGAATCATGCTACAGTTAAATGATGCTTAGTTGAAACTCTCACCACTCTTTGTTCACTGCGCCTTCACAACATTCACAACTGAAGCACGCATCCACCACTTCCAGATCAGCTAACCAGTGGTCCCATGCAAGATTCCTGCCTGATTTTTCAAGATTTCTACTGTTTTTTTTTTAAATATCCCACCTATCAGGCTCTACAGGAAGCGCAGTTTCGTTCTATAGGAAATGAGAGCCTTCTACAGGAAACGCAGAAAACAGTCGTGCAGAAAGAAAACCTGGGATTTTCAGCAAACTTCAAGGTCAAAACGAAGTAGGATCGGGGAAGCTTCTTTGTGCATGATTTGTTTGTGCAAAGTGATGAATTGAACATGGCATGAGATTGGAAAATAAGTGAAAAATCTGCCCGTGAATTGGAAATAAAATGTTTGCCTGTGTGTTGCACTGAGTTTTTCATTTGTGTTTGCATCAAGATTCTCCTCTTTATTTCTTGTCTTTAAAATTCTCCTGTAGAGAAGATATGCAACTATGGGGGCCAACCTGTGTATGGAAAATTTTGAACTTGCATGTCTGTATGTGTGCTGAGAAGAAAAATTGAGCTCTATACTCTATCCATAAAAACACAATTCTTCCTTTCATAAACAAACAGCCCAATTCTGGGTAGAGAGGGCTAAAAAAATCTACCTGAAGGATGTCACAGCCAAAGAAGACACACAGAAATAAAAGGAAAAGACACATCCAGCAAAATAGACAGAAATATTTGACATAGGGATTTCTACAGGAAGCATGGAAATAGAACAGCAAGACGAGAAATCACCTGAGATATTGGTCAGGGAGGCAACAACTACACTTGTTGCCTTAAGCACACCTCCAAAACAAAAAGGGAATCGAAAGAGGCAAACCTCCATGTACTTTAAAGCAAGGAGGAGCACACAAATCAAAGTGGGCAGACCCCAACCACAATCAAAGGAGCCAATTATCATTGAGGACACCACAGCTAAACAAAAGGAGGAGTCTCCTTCAAAGATAGCCATCACCTATGAACGAGGAAGCCAAAAACCTTCACTAGAGAGAGAGAATTAAGATGATGGACTCAAAGACAGTTCTACAAGAAGCTAAGAATTCTCTACAGGAAAGTCAAAAGGGCAGACATAACACAGATTTCTAAAGAGCAGCAACTACAGCAAGGTTCCCTCATAGCTTAGGAAATAGTAGAGGAACAGCAGCCAAGGGAAGATACACAGCCTGATGTTGAAATGAGGATAAAGCAGCGGCAAGAGAGGGAGTCTCATGTAGTAGCTGAAATAATGATGCTGAAACAACAGTTGCAGGAGAGAGAAGCCCAGATGGCCTGCACGTCCAGCTAGGCAATAGAAGCCCTACAATGAAGACAACCAGCTCGATCCTACGCATTGTATCTTAAAGACCAAGAAGCCCTCCATACATTCACACTCCCTATTTGGGAAGTCATTGGGGACATGACAGTAAAAAGTGACACAAAATCCCTCACCTATGATATCAGTCCTTCTAACAGTGAGGAAGAAGAGCAGAAAGGGGGAGAAGATGAAGCAACTAATGACTCAGCAAGAAAAGAAAAGGAAAAGGAAGAAACTAAAATAGAAGAGGAAAAGGATGAAGAACATAACAGGAAAAGCACAAGAATTCAAACAAGCAGACTAGGACGAACAGTGGAAGGACATGGAAAAGAAGGCAGTATTTTATGGCACACATAAGTAGACCACATCAGAAGCTTGGGATGATAAGGAGGTCACCAGGGCCATCAAAGATAAAGAGATAGATTAGTTGCTCAGAGGATGAGCAACACTTTCAGTAGGGGGGTGATGATGAGCCCCAGAAATGGGTAATTATATGGGCTCATTCATCCTCGTAATTCAACTTAATCCACCATTTTCATTAGTTTATTGCACGTTTTTTATTATATTTATGATAATAGAGTGAATTGGGTTAGTCATTATGCCAACAAGTCTAATGTGTGCTTTATGCAGTCTTTTTGGTCAATTTGGAGACAAAATCAAAGGTTTAAATGAGCACTTGGCAGCCAAATTCGTGGAGAGGATTTGTAGGAAGGTGTCCCCTTCATTTATGAGCCCTTACCTCGAATTCTCCACCAGCAGCTTAGAGTTCAAAGGCCACCACATTGATTATCACAAGGGCAACTGAGCAAGCGCTAGTAAAGTTGCTGTTAACTGCAAGTTTTGGTAGCTGAGTCCCTAATGTTTAGGAGGATTTTTGGGGTCCTCAATTTGTATAAATAAGAGGGCTTAGGGCCTCATTTGGGTTGGTCAGAATTTAGTCATTTTTTAGTTCGATTTTAGTAAGATGTTAGTCATTTTTTATGCAGTAGGTTAGCTTTGCATTTCAGCACATTTTCAACCTTTTTCTTGTAGACAGTTTTTGGGATGTAACTATTATTTTTCTATCAATAAAGATGAATCCAGCTTTGTGACAGCTCTAATATTTCTTGGGAGGCTGTAGCTCTTAGGTTTGGGCCCAACCCAAGTGCCCAGTACCTCCTTTGTGTACTTTTATGTGTCTTTGCTGCATTATTGGAATAAATTTTCTTATTTAGGTTAATATCTTAGTTTGTGTTTTTGATGATTAAAATAGATTTTCATACTTTAGGTTGATTTGATAGTTTGGTAAAGGAAAATATCTTCAAAAAAGGCCATCAAGCAACCCTTGATCTCTCCTCTCCCTCCTTGGGACCATGAGCTGAGACCAAGGTGCCCTTGCTGCCATAAAACAATTGTTCTTACTTCTTCATGCAATTTCTAGTGTTAGATTCTTAGTTGCAAAAGTTAGTATTAGTTGTGATTACATGCTTAGATCTGTTCTTGCTTGGTTTCCATAGTTGTTTTACATGATTTCCTGCCAATAAACTTTTGTTCATCATGCTTATGGTTTCTAGGTCAAATTAGGTCAAGATAATTAGCTATTTGGTTTGCATAGCCTTTGTTTGATTAGTTCTAAGAAATAGTGTGCAGAGCGTCTATGATACATCCCTACCTACCCTTCCTCCATCATGCAACCTATTCCAACCCCTCACTCAATATTTCTTCCCTCCATTTTCCACACTTTCCCAACTAACCCTAATTTCTACATTCTTGTGAAAATCACTTTCTTATCCTTTGAACCAATCCAGCCATCACCATCATGTTTGATCTTCATTAATAGAGTACTAGACCCTCTAACACCCTCATCCAACCTTCATTTCCTTTTTCCCACCATTTTTCCTCCTCCAAACCTTAAAAAATCCTCTTTCGCATCTTCCGGTAGAACATCTTGTAGAACCCCTGTAGACTTCCTGTAGAAGATCACGTGAACAGTTTCTCGAGATCTGATCACTGTGAAACTCTTTTTAAGGGTGCTAGGGACCCCTTAGGCCCTCTTCTCACCTTCCCAACCTCATGCAAGCACCTACTCCATTACCTTTCGCCTCTGCACAGTCAAAAATAGTAAAGCACATGCATAATAATTCTGCAAAATTACTCAAAAATGAAAAAATATGTTTTTTCCATATTTCACTTCAGAAGTAGCTTATTCACATGCATTTTACCTTTCTAGAATCAATGGAATCCCTTTCTGTAGCTTTCATCCTTTGTCTTGCATCAGTAGGGTTAGTTGGTAAAACTAGGGTTTGCTAGGGTTTGCATTTCCTTTCAGCTTTTAGTTTCTTTCTGCAAGTGGATTAGCCTCCTTTGAGTTAGCTTTCATCCATCAGTTAAAAGCTTCTTCTAAGAGCTCATAGAAGTTGGCTTAAGCTCCTAATGAACTTGTGCCAGCTGATCAAGTGACAGCCGCGACAAGAGCTAGTACTTGTGCATATAGCACCGTCGCTTCCAAGTTTGTTACGAACTACCGGGTTGATAAAAGTAAATAAGGGAGTCCCAGGAGTTGCAGCATTATTGCTACAATACTGGGGCCCACCAGAAAGCAGGCGCATACTAAGGTTGGACATTCTAAAATGGAGGCTGTGGATACTGCGGCTGCCAAGGTTGTTGGGGTATCGGTTGTGAAGTTTGATATTGCCCCCCAAAGCTAGTTTGACCAGGCTGAGAATAAACTAAACCTGTAGGAACTTAAGTCACTCCAGATAATGGAACACTAACTTGTGGTAATTGTACCCCAGAAACAAGCGATTGTTGCATAACAACCTGAGAAATTTGGGTTTGCTGACTCGAAACTTGAGGTTGCGAGGCAGTGGAACTAACTTGCACAGGTTGAGATACAACAGGTTGAGCTTGCATTTTTTGTTCCATAGTTACAATAGGTTGGGTCGATATAATCGGCTCAGTTCACATAGTTTGTGTTAGATACACAAGCCTCAGTTGCGGTGGCATAGTTCGCTGCCACTGACAGACTCTCACTTCAGGCTGACCTAGATACGGTGGGACATAACCATAGCGTTGTCCTCCTTGATAGGGAGGATGCTGTGAATAGGAATATTGTTGACCATATGGTGGAAATCAAGTGTTAAGAGGATAAATGGGCCTTTGTTCACCGTATTGCCCAGTTTGATACTGATACCCAGGATCAAACTGTTGTCCTTAGTAAGAAAAACTAGGTGCAATTCTTGATGATGACATGAGAGATGACCATGGAAAAGATGAAACTCCTGAGTGGACTCCAGCCATAGACTAGCAACTAGGTGGGACAAATGGTTGTCCATATAAATGTGACTCAGGTGTAGTTTTAAAAATTGAAGAAGAAGCAACAAAAGATTCTACAACAGCTACATCAGATGAAGCAATCTGGGATGTTTGCAGTTTTTCTGCCATCGTTAGCTGACCCAAAAGTTGACCTAGTGAATCAAGTGGGATTTCAGAGGCAGTATCAAAATGAGGAAGTGATTCAGAGTAAAGATATAAACGAGGACCAAAATGATGCAGAGTCCCGAGATTAGAATCTTCTTCAGATTCTTCCTCTACAGCAATTAATCCAGGTGGAAGGATTTCACCGTCAGGTCCAAAAAAGACTTCTAGTGTTAAAGATGGATTTTCAAGAACTACAAATGACTGAGGTATTTCGGTAACAATTTTGGAATGTTCAAGGTCAAAATTCAAATGTTCCGGTAAAAGAACTTCAGTTTTAATGGAAGGTTCGTGAACAACTTTAGGTTCAGGAATGTCTTTGGTTTCAACTGCTATGGATTCTGTATCAAATTCCAATTGAACAGGTTCATGTTCTGAAGTAATTTCTGGTTGACTCACTTCAAGTTGTGCATCAACTTCAGGCACTTGTTCACTTGTTTCTGTTATAGTGGCCTCAGATAGTTGATTAACTTCTTCTTGTGTAACAAATGTTCCTGAAATAGTTGGAGTAACTTGAGGCTCAGTACTAGCCGTGATAGGCAGCTCTGGTAATTCAGATGAAGTACTAGAAACTCTTGAAGTACCAGACTTAGTTTGACGAGTCCGCCTTGACTTAATGGGTGTCGCTTCCAGTGGCAAGGGCAGTTTGCTCGTAACTCTCCTCAAATGACGGAGTGGAAGTTGATCTTCCTCTAGAATTGCTGATTAATCTTATCAACCTAACTCAACTAAGGAAAAAATGATGTTTTTGCGGTCAATTAAATTTTATGACGCAAGAACTTGATTTTGCTTTTTCATGTTTTAAGAGTCGAGAAAAAGCAAAAGATGACTCTAGTCTCTTTCATTATTTAACGAGCTTGAGAGGACAAGCGCTCAGATGGACCTTTTCTTTTAAGGAGTCGAAAATGAACAAAAGTGATTACTCTGGAGATACTAAGCAAGAGGGTTTACCAAACTAATCACAAAACTACAATATAGACCTTGGTGGAAAATTAAAGAGAAATTACCAAGGATTTACCGTACAGCAGTCAGTATTCCCGAATGCTGTGTTCAGTGCATTGTGATCGCTAAGGCAGCGGACTCAGCTTCCTAGGGATAAAGGATTTAATCCTATTGGGGTCTTCCACTATATACACAACGGTACAGGGAGCTCAAGTCCGTACTAGTACTTATTGGTTTAGAGAGGAGGAATCACCCAACCTCAATGAAACGACAACCACTAGGTTTTAAGATGCTGAAACACGTCTCTAGCCTAGACACCTCTAGATGTTGGCGTTAAATTCCAATGTGATTTAGGTTAATTTGGGTTATTTTTAGGTTGATCTTGCTTAAAATTTGCCTTTGGGTTTCACCACATGATGTTTTCCAAGATTCCTAAGAATGCAGCTAAAATGAGAAGCACTCTTTCCATTTTGCTTTCAACAATGAAAATCCTAACTAATAATGGATAGAGCAAACAAGTTCTTTTTGGATCAAACAACAAAGAGAACTCATTAATGCATTTCCCTAACCATTTCGTTTAAGCACACACAATCAAACTCTAAGATGCAATTACATTTATTTCTTTTTCTTTTCCATTCTCCTTAATGTGAACAACAAAAAACAAATGAACAAATGATTCAAAAGCTCTTTTCACACAAATGTTGATTTATGACAATTTCAGTTAAAGATAAAGGAAGACTAAACAACAATTTCAACTTTAAGGAAACGAATATTTTCGACACTTAAACGAAAATATGAATCAGATGCACAAAATAGACCAATCGATTATTCAATAAAGGAAGATTTTATGACACTTCAAAACAATCGACTAAAACTACTTTCGACTAAGGACTGCAAATGATAAACAAATACATAAACAAAAATTTAACAATCCAGTCTAAAATGGGTTGAAACAAGGAAACAAAGACTGCTTTCAGAGACAAGAACTCACCCAAGTCCAACAAACAATTCAAACAACTGAAAATTGACTTAAGGATTCAGCTCCTAGATGGGAAAACTATTCCAAAAGGCATCATCACAGGGTAGAGTGAGGGACATTGCGATGCATAGCGCTGTCTCAGTTCTGGTTTCATAGATCAATGGAGTCACCATTTTCTTATGGGAAAATTTAGTGTCTTTTCGAATGACTAACCCCTAGACCTAGTAGCAAGTCTAGAACAATAGTTAAAGTAATTCTATTGCGTTTCCTATAGCTAACAGATAAAAGAAAGAGGAGAAAAAGTACCAACCTGGATCTCTCACTCAATCCCTCTTCCCTTTCACCACTTTTTCCACTCCCTTCCGTACTTAACTTGCCTGAAAAGTACCTGCACACAAGCCAAGACAGAAAACCCTCAAAGAATACATATCGATCTGTTAATCAAACACATTATAGATTCAAAAATACAATGTACATTTCATGACACATGAATGAAAACAACAAAGAACTCTTTATTGATAGAAAGAAAGATTACAACCCATGTAGATGCATGTCCGAGTCAGCATCATCCTCCCAGCTTCAAACCCTTCTCTCCTCATGGAAACAACAATTTGACATGATAACATTACTCTCTCTACTAATCTCCTCCAAGAAGCATTTCCTTATCTCAAGAAGTTCCAACCTAGACCAGCCAATGAGAGCTTGGTCCTTTTATAGCTAAAAAGAGGAGGTTTGGCCATTAATGGCCCTCATGAATGCTTTGCCATATTTGGAAAGTGGTTCCATGGAGGAAGGGATATTGGATTAAGGTTCATTCATCTCCTTCCTCATCCAAAAGCGAGCCCAATCCTTCTAGAAACCCCTAGAAGCATCCATTGGATGAGGAATCCAATGGATTCATTTGAAAAATTCATTGGATCTCACCCATCGCAGGTGATACAAAGGCCAGGTTCTATGAATAACAGCCTAACAGTGTGGTGCCTGCCATTCATTGCTAGCTAGATAGAAGGCTACCTGTGATGGTCTCTTTAGGGACATTTTTTGAATGAATGGTGTCATGAAACTCTTGGGAAGCAAGCATGATGTAGGTTAACTTTATTAGGGAATGACAACAATTGAATTAGGGGTTGATGCACCCTAATATCACTGATCTGGAAGTTGGGGATGATGTGCCCGAATTTTCCTATAACACATATGCAAGTGCAGTCAGTAGCCTAATGTATGCGATGGTCTGTACTAGACCAAACATTGCGCATGCAGTGGGAGTATTTAACAGGTTTATGTCAAAACCAGGGAAGGAGTATTGGATAGCAGTGAAGTGGGTTTTCAGGTGTTTGTGTGGCACTAGTGATTATGGTGTGTGCTACTAAGGAAGACCAGGATTGGACAGAGTTTTTGATATCCGTGGATTTGTTGATGCGGACTGGGCTGGAGATTTGGATCAGAGAAGATCTACAAGTGGGTATGTGTTTAACCTATTTGCAAGTGCAATCAGTTGGATGAGTAAGAAACAATTTGTAGTGGAACTATCAACTACAGAGGTAGAATACATGGCAGCCACTCATGCAACCATGGAAGCAGTTTGGTTGCAGAGATTGTGTTCAAATATGGGGTTAGTACAAGGAGCTATAAGGATAGACTGTGATAGACAAAGTGCAATTTTCTTGGCAAAGAACCCTGCATATCATTCAAAGACAAAGCACATTGATGTTCAATATCACTTTGTGAGGGATATGATAGAAGACAAAAAGATGTTGCTGGTAAAGGTGGAGACTTTAAAGAATGCTGCAGATGCATTGAAAAAATCTATGAGCTCTGAGAAGTTCTCTTGGTGTAGAGAAACAATGGGCATTATAGGGCTAGATAAATGACTAAGCTCTCTTGTGGCCCACTGTGGAAAGAAAACAACAAGTTGGAGAACGTTGGGTTGTGTTATATTCTTTCCACGACTAGCCCATGTAGTTAACCGGGGGGTTAGAAGGGGGGCAGAGCCCCCCCTTCGTTGCGCTGATTGTGTAGCGAGCGGAGCCACAAGGGGTTTGAGGGGTGCAGGTAAGCCCACTTTATGGGGTCTGGGGTAGCGCCCCAGAAAATTTTGGTTTTGGACCCTATGTTAGGTTGGGTGGACCTACCTATGGTTTTGTGCATGATTTTCACACATGGTTTTGGACGTAATGGTTTTCGATCCATGGTTTTGGATGTGATGGTTTTCAGTCCATGGTACTGGATGCTTTAGCATGTATAAATATGTATTGTAACATTGAAAGGAACATAATAAAAAATCATGTTGGTAGTCTCGATTTTGGGATCTAGGGGATATTCTCTGTGTATATGTGTTTTATGTGTTATGCTCTTGCATTGTTTATTTTCTGTGTTTTATAATTCATATGCAGGTAATTTATGTACAGGGTTAAAACCTACAAGTAGAGACCCCATGGTTTCATATATTCCTACTTGGATGAGAATAATCTCCTCCTAAACAATAATTTGCATTGAGTTATGCATGAATTACACTTTAGCTACTCAAGTGGGGTATAGATTTTCATGAACCACTAGCTCACCATTCCAGTTATGTATGGCTATGTGTGCATGCATTTGCATGAGTATTCACACATGTATTTGCATGGCTATGCATGCATGATTTCTCCAGTTGTCGATGTCTAGTTAAATAAGGTTTGTTGTGCATGCATTTGTTCTCCACTTGTGCATATCTAATTAATTAAGGATTTGCATGCATGCATGAGTTCGCCACTTGTGCATGTATAGTTAACTATGGTTTTCCATGCATGTGTGAGTTCTAAGTCCACTTCACTATTGCATTTCCAGTTAACTAATAATGAGGGGTTTTTTACTAGAGTTTAACTATGAGAATGTGCTAGAAACCCAACCTAGTGCTTATTATTTCTCTCATTGAGATTATTTTTATATGTGAATCATTCATTCTTTTAAGAAATTTGAATTCATTCATTCTCCCTTCATCTTTTGGTCTCAAGCATACAAATTGTTATTTCTTCTTCATAACTAGATTAAGAAGAAATAACCTTTGTTAAATTTGTATTAGATGCCACACCTTCTTATTGACATATTATATATTTCATTGTTGAAGGGATCCTAGAAACTACATGAATAGAAAAATAGAAAGAACTAGAATACATTTATTTATATCGCAATAACTAGCCAAGCCACATGATGTTGGAATGTGGGGGTTTGAAAACATTGACATTTTTGGGAAGGCCCTAGTAGATAACAACATTTGGAGGATGACTATGGATGGCCAATGGAGTTATATGCTCACTAAAAAGTACATTGGTCCACTATCACTAGAATATTGGATCACAAAGGAGAATAAGTCCATTAATAAGGTACACCTTTTTTTAAAATGATTTATTGTAATGATTTCCCCTCATTTGTAACTAGTTTGCATGAAAGACTATGATAGAGGATATATTGACGCTTGGAATAGATCAATGGGTTTGAAGTGGTGAAGGCCATGGGTTATTGAATGTATTTCCAATAGTACTCGAAAATCAAGATATATTTACACTTAATCATGTTGTTGATCCTAATACATCTATGGTTGGTCCAAATGGTTGAAAAGAGCTAGGGATTTAAACCCATCAAAATTGGAAACTTAACAATGGATGTGATTTTTCTTCAAAGTATAAAGGAATCTCAAGCTTATAGAGGTGGAGATATATGCCATAATTTGGTCTTAATTTTTGAACTTTGGGGCTTCATATCCTCAAATTGGGCTATAAAGATATATTTGTTTAAGAGCCAATTCGGTGTTAGAAATCCTTATAGAAACTCAAGGGCCCACTTTTGTTTGTTAGCTTTAAATAACAAGATATTGACATGGAAGGTCTTTTAAAATTAGAGTAGGCATAGTCCTAGTCATTGCAATTCATAAGTATAAACCATGCTCTAGCTAAATAATCCTCTCCAAGTGAGGAATGCCAACTTTAGGCGTAAAAGCTATTTGGAAAGGGAATACTTTAGAGGATTTTTTAAACAGTTGGATAGTTAAGAAGGAATCAAAGTCTATGAAAGTTATGCACATGTTGATCTCATTCGTAATATGGCTAATAAGAAATTATGACATTTTACAAGAGAAACCTATGTTACCTTTTCAGTGCATCTCACAAACTAGATTGATATAGAAAAAGATTATCATGCTCTATAAAAAAAGGTCTTGGGTATGGAACTATTTTGATGGGCTAGGTAAACAAAAAAATTATTAAAAATTGTATTGATAGAGATTTATGGATATTCCACATCCATGATATTTTTGTCAATTTTTTGGATCCTCAATTGAGGTCCATCATCACAAGCTAGATATAGATATGGTGAAGCTAAATAGACAATAAATAAGGAAGAAAAGAATAAAGAAGAGCACAAATGAAGGTTTGTCAAGCGAAAAAGAAGGAGCAATCACCAAAAAAGTATAGATATCAAATCACTACACCTAAAATATTTTTTTTTTGTAAGCTTAAGTAGGACCCTCTCATTTTCAAGTTTTACATGTCCATTATTCACCCCATTTCTGGGGAGGGTAGCACAAGAATCGAACCCAAGATCTCCAGTTCAATGAGACTTCATTTCCACGGCCATCGCCACTTGAGCTACCCAATGCAGACCACTACACCTAAACTAGTTTTTTTTGCTCAAGCAAGAAACAAACTTTCTATTCATATGTAGCTACAAAATGGTTACATAAAATACATAATGTCAAAGAGTTGGGGCCCACAAAACCGTATGACCAACAAAGACAAAGAGCGGACCCGATGGAGAAATAGAGACCATCAAGCATTAGATCTGCCCGAGAACTTACAAGAGAGAAAATCAAAACCCCCTAACAAGTACGACAAACCTTAGCCATAGATCTGCTTCCACAAGATCCAATGGTTGTGAAGGATATCGGGCCAAAAAAATGCACGAGGAATACCTACCCGATGAAGGCAGTATTTTCACTCTTCCTGGAGCCACGTGTTACATGAATAGTGGCATCGGAGGCATTTTTGAAAACCTGCTTGCAGTAATATGGATGCCCGATAACCACAGAAACTGTAGAAAAACCATCACTGTCCCACCAACAAGCACGAAAAAGCTTAGCCCTGGATCTAATGCCACAAGATCCAATGGCTATGAGGGATATCGGGCAGGAAAGAAGAGCGAGGAATACCCGCCTGATGAAGGTGTTATTCTCTCTCTTCCTAGAGCCATGTGTCCCACAATTTGTGGCATCAGAATATTTTCTGAAAAACCACTTATGGTAAAGCGTGCGTCTGATAACCTTGTTTACTGTAGCAAAACCACCTTGTTCTAGTTTCACGCTCTTTCTCCTCTGCCTACCATTCCTCCGTCCTCTATTAGTTAAACCCTTAAGATCCATCATCTTAGTGTTCTGCTAGTTGTTTCCCCTTCAAGTACTAATAATGCTCCTTGTCTGCGCAAGCTAGAGTGCTGCATTCCTCGTGCAGTTGTCCCACCTAAACTAACTCCCACGAACATCACTTATTTCTCTTGTATCAGTCACTCCTTCATTAGCAAACCGGTCCGCCACTCTGTTGGCTTCTCTACACATGTGTACAAAGCTTAGAGTTCTAAGTATTCTGAGGTGAGATTGAATTTGATGATATACTTGTGAAAGTCTCCAGTGGTTTGAAACTTTGTCTGGTGTTGTGCCAGTACCTAACCTTTTGACCGAATTAATCGTTAATTCTGAGTCTGCCTCTATGATTGTATTATGTAAATTGTAGTCCATCAGGATTTCTAAGCCTTGCTCAATGGCCATGAGTTCTGCCATATTGTTGGTTTCCCTCCCCAAATGACTGTGAAATATGACTTTGATATTTCCCTCTTCATCGCTTATAACTCCTCCATAACCAGCATCCCTGGGGTTTCCTTTTGAAGCTTCGTCTATGTTGAATTTTAGGAAGCCATGGGGAGGGGGTTTCCAGAAAGCCTTTCGATATGATGTGTGCCTTTCTTTATTTTTGGTGCCTAGAGGGACATAAGACTAAAGTCCCAACTATTCAAGAATGTGAGCATCCCTTTGACTAGGGGGTTTCTCAGGAGGTTGCTTCAGAAGGGCATTCAATGTTTCTTTGATCTGTTTTAGGATCTGAGCCATGATGCTTTGAGTTGAACCAGATTTAGCTTTGAAGATCCCTTGGTTACGTTCTTTCCAAAAATCCCAGATTAGAAAACCAAGAGTCAGTGTCCAGGCTAAATTGACTATCTCATTATCCGAGAAGTATTTCCTCCAATTATTTGAAGTTATAGTAATGTCATTTTCCCTACTGATTGTTTGGTTGAAGATAGATGCTACCCAATTCCATATGGAGGAGGCGAACGAGCAAAAGTTGAGAAGGTGATCCATGGTCTCCTCCTACAAACCACATAACTGGCATTTTGAAGGGCCAGCAAAACCTCTTTTCCTAAGATTTTCCCAAGTCAGAATCTTTTTATGCTGAACTAGCCACATGAACAGCTTGATCTTCATCTAGTGTGGGTTGCTCCAAAGGTCTTTCCAAGTCTTGTCAGGGTATGGGTGTTCAGGTCCAGTGACTATTCTTTTGGCTTCTTTGAGGTTAAATATTCCCTCATTGTGTCTAACCCATCTTAGTAGATCATTCGAGGTTGAAGTCAAAATTTGCCTCTTTTCCAGAATCTTTTCAAGAACTTTAGCTCAGGCTTTCAGAGGGGTCTCTTCACTGTATTTTGGTACCTTCCAAGTTCTCCATTTCCCTTTGTCTCTTGACTGGTCCCAAAAGTCACTTACCCTATTTAGGCCTTTGTTAATGGTGTCATTTTTGATGCTATCTAGACCTTCTCTGCAGAGGTTATGTTCCTACTACCAGTTTTCCTCACAAAACTAGGCTATATTCCCATTTCTGATCTCCCAGAAACTATGATTCTAAACTAAGGCTCTATTTTCCCAGACATTGTTCCAAATGTGGGAACCCCTGATGTGTCCTATCATCCGAATGTGGTCCTTTACTTGCTAATCCATTACATATTTTTGTTTCCAAAGCTTATCCCATGGGTTGTTCATTTCCTTTAGCCATCTCCACCATAGTTTTTCCCCCAAGACTTTGCTTAGGGTGTCCAGGTCGTGGAGACCTAAACCACCATGGGTTTTAGGTTTGCAGAGCTTGTCCCATGCAACCAGGGCCCATTTCTTTTTCTCTTCCCCTTTACCCCAAAGAAAGTTTCTTTGAATATTCCTAATCTACTATAAAACTCCTTTTGGGACAAGAATGGCTGAAAACATGAAAATTGGAATGGTTTGTAGTACAACCTTTGTAAGAATTAGCCTTCCTGCCAAATTCAAAGATCTGCTAGTCCAATTGTTGACTTTGTCCTTCAGTTTATTTGAAACTGACTCCCAAACTTCCTTACTTAGGGGTTTGTCAGTGAGAGGCATTCCCAGATATTTGGAGGGAAGATGGTCTCTTTGAAATCCAAGAATTCTAGAGAGATGTCTTTGAATAGAAATATCTGTATTGAAAAAGAAAACTTTTGATTTTGTGAGGCTTACCTCCGTGCCAGTAGCCATTGCGAAATCATGCAGGATTTGTTTGAAGGCTTTGGCTTCCTCAATTGTGGGTGCGCCCTGCAGCATAGTGTCATCCACAAATTGTTGATGAGTTAATGTGTCCCCATTCTGAGTGAGTTTTAGTCCCTTGATTCTTCCTTCATCCTTGGCTAAATTGATTATTCTTCCCGATCCTTCCATCATGAGAATGAAGAGAAATGGGGAAAGAGGATCTCCTTACTTGAGGCCCCTTGATGGCCTAAAGGTTCTTGATGGAGAGCCATTGCGAAGGATTGAGCAACTTGCTGTGGTAAACAGGTCCATGACCCATTTTATCCAGTTGTGGTCAAAGACATAAGCTTTAAGAATTTCCCTTATGTAGGGCCAACTTAGCTTATCATAAGCTTTCACTATGTCCAGCTGTATTATCATGCATCCTTGCTTATTGGTCTTGAGGGAATGAACCGCTTCGTGAGCTTGGATGATATTATTGAGAATTTGTCTACCTTACACATATTTGGTCTTCTCCTTTGATATGAGCGTTGGAAGCAGAGGTTTGAGTCTGTTAGCAATAACTTTGGATATGATTTTGTACACCACATTGCATAAAGCTATGGGTCTGAATCTGTCTGGTGTCATGGCTTTTTCCTGTTTAGGGATCAATGCTATGAAGGATTCATTAATCACTCTAAGAACTGTTCTTGATTTTCTCGAGTCCTCCACCACATCAAGAATGTCATGTTTGACTGTATCCCAGCATGTTTTGAAGAAGTCTACATTGAAACCATCCGGGCCTGGAGCTTTCCCATTGTGCATCTCTTTGATTACTTCATTGACCTCTTCCTCCATTACTGGCCTATTGAGATTATAATTATCTTCCCTGGTAACCAATTTTGGAATATTATTTGTGAAGCTCTTAATGAATTGAGATCTGTCTGCAATGGTTTCCTCTCCCATTCTTCGAAAATGTTGTACTAGAACAAATTCCATTTACTTTTGAGTATTTAACTCTTTCCCTTGAGGATCTATGAGTTTTGTGATTCTATTATGAGCCCTGTGTTTCATGGTAGACCTGTGGAAGAACCTAGTATTTCTCTCCCCCTCTTTGATCCATTGTACGTTTGATTTTTTCCTCCAAAATATTTCCTCCTGCTGACATTTATTGTCCCATTCTTGTTGTAGAGAGTCTGCCTGCATTTTCCTTTCCTCTGTGAATCCTTCCATGATGAGAATTTGGTTAGTTTCTTATAATTTCCTTTCCACTTCTCTTTTAGCTTCATAAATGTTTCCAAACTCATTTCTGTTCCATTGTTTGAGCCTTTGTTTGATATGTTTGAGTCTCTGATGTAGGAGGAACATTTTTTTGCCTTGGGTGGGCATGTCTTCTACCCACCAATTTCCAATATTAGTGATGAAATCAGGGTGAGTTAGCCAGGAATTTTCGAACCTGAAAGGTCTATTTCTCAGGGTTCCAATGAAAGAAGCTTCCAGTTGGATGGGCTAGTGGTCTGAGCCTCGAAAAGGAAGGATCCAAGCTGTCATAGTGTGACTAGAGAGCAGGAAATCCTTCGAGATTATGAATTTGTCTAATTTCGAGGCAAGTTGGGTAGTGCCCCCTCTCCTGTTATTCCAAGTGAAGGTTCCATTATTTGTGTCCATATTCACTAGTCTCATGTTGTCTAAGAAATTCTGGAAGGCAAGTGAGTCTCATCCCAACAATCTACTTCCTCCTTTTTTCTCTGTGAGAGATCTGATCATGTTAAAGTCCCCTCTCATAATCTAGGTAATAGGTGGGGAGCCTTATTTTGTCTTCTAGAAGTTGAGGACTATAGACATTCATGATTAAGTAACAATCCTTGTCCCCCAATGGTTATATTACCATTGAGAGGTGGTTTTTGGTTGCCTAAGCATCCAAGATCTCAAATTTCTGAGGATTCCATAGGGTGAGAACAACCCCCGCTGTGTTATTTGCTTTGAATTCAAGGTACTCATAGTTGTTAAGCCATTTTCTATGTATTTCTCTAATCTTGTCTATTGAGCATTTTGTTTCCTGAATAAACATCATGTCCAATTTTTCTTCTTTTATTCTGTTACTGAGATTTCTTTGTTTTCTTTTACTACCTAGCCCCCTAATGTTCTAGGTTGTGAGCTTCATAATGATGTGTTAGTGAAAGAGTAACTACTGAGATCTTTCATCTTACCTAAATTAATCAGGAGTTTCCCACATTCTGATAGGAGATCATTCTGTCTCCTTCTTCCTCTTTTCTTGCCTGGGTTTTTGGTGGAGTGTCCTGATGTAATCTCCATTGGTTTGACCCCTTTATTCTCCTGGCTGTCATAGTTCCTTTTGACACCTGCAACCTTTGATTGAGACCTTCGGAGAAATATCTGTCGTACTTAATCAAACTCCTCTTGAGGCAGAGATTCAATCCCTTGGTTATTTCCCTGTTCTAGAAATTTTTCTAGTTCAAGGTTCTCCCTTTCGAGAATCTCCTGTAGGTCTTGGTCTCCCGTTCCTCCTTCGCTTGGGGTCATCTCCTAGTCCCTTCCAAGTCGCATAGTGCTTGATGGGTCCTCCTCTAGTTCATTTCTTTCCTGTATGATATCCATGTTATCCTCTTTTTCTTTCCCTGTATGAATGTCCCCTAGTTCCTTATTCTTTCCATTATCTCCTCCCTCTTCTTCTAAAATATCGAAGCTTTTATGACCTGGTAGCTTGTTCTCACTAGGTTTCTTTTGGTGCTTTCCCCCCTCCTTTCCCTCTGCCTCCCACTTTGGTAAAACCTTCAAGGTCTTTTCCTGTGTTGTTTTTCAGGTTGTCCTCTCTTTTGTTGAGTTGGCAGTCTCTAAAGAGGTGCCCATGTTCATGACATTTACGGCATTTGAATGGGATGTGTTCATAGTTGACAACTTGTACCCATTCCTCATCGTATACTTCCAGGATGATTTCATCTAGGAGTGCTCCCGATAAGTCCATTTCTACACATATGTGGGTGAAGGATGTATATTTTCCTTACAGAGTTGCCTCTAATATCTTTATAAAATGTCCTAATTTATTACCTATAGCTTTTAAGGATTCCAGCAGCCAGTAATCTAAAGGTAAGGAATATAATCGAATCCATACCAGGACCGATGTGAACATTTCTCCCTCCGGAACAAAGTTCATCATCCAAGGTCACATGTAGAGGCCTGCAGCAACATAGAAGTAGGGTCCTCCTTCGAAAACTTTGTCTTTATCCTCCAGGTTAGTGAAAACCACTGTAAAAAAACCCTTGGACCCCAGATGTATAGTTATTTCTCCTTTTGGTTTCTAGGTGTTTCTTATCCATGTGTATAGAGCTTTCTCCGTGGGCCAAATACCCATAAACTTGCATATGACCGCATAGGTTGCCATGTGTTCTTTGTGCACCTATAGAGCAGGATCATTTAATACCACCTGGGGTTTGATATTAGACTTGGGCTTGCAGGGTCCCATTGTAGATCTACCCTCCATTCTCTGACTACTGTCTCTAGCTTTCGTTTCCTTTTGCACCTCCTTGTGGGTCCCTTCCTTTTCATGGGATTTGCTGCTTTCCGGCTTTTGGGTACCAATTGTCTTTGTCTCATCCTCCGTTGAATTCCAGAGATTGTGCATACTCATCTCTCTGCCTCTATTTGAAACCATGTTGCCATAAGAGGGAGTGGAGCTCCTCCTCCATGCCCTTCAATAGTTACCAGATCGCTTCTGTCGCCCCCTGTTCCAAATGCTAGTCACTTCTCCCATAGCTCAGATATATCTCCACTACACCTAAGATATTAAACAATAAGAAAAGAATAAAATAAAAATAACAAAAACCTTTAAAATAAAATATAGAATATAAACAAAGAAAACAAAAATCTATTTTTTTTTAAATGAAAACAATAATAAACAAAAGACTAAAAAATAAAATAAAATAGAGTTTTAATCAAATTAAAGAAAACAAAATTGATACATAACAAAAACATGAGAAAAAAGGAAAAAGGGAAATACTCAAAAATAAAATAAAATAGAACTTTAATAAAATTAAAGAAAACAAAATTAATACATGACAAAAAAAAACTTTATAAAATAAGAAAAAAGAACCAACAAAAAAAAAGCAAAGTGGAAGCAAGGAGTAAGAAACAAGGCCAAAAGACAAAAACAAAAATTGAAAACAACCCAAAAGGAACAATAAAAGGTTGGGTTATGAAAAAAACCTATTGAGAGATATGCAACCAAAAACCTAAAGGCAGCAGGGTGATAAAATCCTCGGAGAGGAGTGAAGGACAGGCCAGGGGGCAGATAACAAAGCGAAACAGTAGAAGTCAATAGAGAACTAAGAGACAAAAGACACGACAGAAGATGCCAGGAGGGGAGAGATCCCCTCCTATTGGGATATGGTGATAGGAGAAGGTCAAAACAGCTAGAAGACAGAGGAGAAACAGACCCCAGGACCGGTGCTGGGAGTAACCTGGCAAGCAGGTTGCAGGCCGGTGCTGGGAGTAACCTGGCAAGCAGGCCGCAGGGGAAGGTGCCTGCCATGTGCAGAGGAGAGACCCAGGTTCGTGATTCCAGTGAATAAACTAGAAAGGTACAGAAGTTATATGAGGGATCATGCCCTTATCTACAAGTTCATAGGAGCCTGGCCAACGGAGAGAGATCTAACCAAGTGGATTCAACAAAAATGGCAGCCCAAGGCCACATTGAGCTCAAGTTGGGAGCAAAATGTTTCTTCGCGGTAATTTTCTTAAACCTACAAGAAAAAGAAAAGGTATTTGAAAATGGCCCTTATTTCTATTATAATGCTGGTCTGTTTATGCATTATTGGGAGGAATGCTACAACCTTGAAAAAGAAAAATTTCTAGCAGCGCCTGTCTGGGTCCGTTTATTCGGGCTACCCATCGATTTCTGGGATCCGGAAATCTTGGAGGGGATAGGAAACTCAATAGGAAATTTTGTGACAATAGTAGAAACCATGAAGAAATGAAGGTATACTTCGTATGCTAGGATATGTGTCTATATGAACCTAGCAAACCTCATCCCAGACTCTGTGGAACTAGAATATCATGAAGAAGTTTGGGAGTAGAACTTAGACTATGAGCACATCCCATTTATATGTCGTAGGTGCCACGACCATGGCCATCTGGTTAAGGAATGCCCGATAACAAGGCTAGAAGAGGAAGGGAGGAGCACCCAACAAAAGAGAGGGCCAGTAGACCAAGAAGGATTCCAAGAGGTGAAAAACAAAAGGACAATAAACAAAGAAACCCCCAAGGAAGATAGAAAGGAAAAACAAACAACCCCAAAGAAATCAAACAGTTTTGAAATACTACAGGAAGACGTTGAAGAGGAGGACCAAACCATGGAAAATCAAGAGGATAAGGAGTCAGACAATAGTGAGAGCAGTGAAAGAAATCACACCAAAAGGAAAGCCTTGAGTGAGTCCATGGAGAAAGATAAGGAACAGAAAGAACAAGCAGAACAGATAGAGATAGACTTGGAGACAAATAGGGAAGATCTAAGTCAAGAGGAAGAAGTCTTAAGGAAACTATTGAATGAATGGAGGAACCTAGATGGGAGGTTTATCCCCGAAGACTAGAAAAGGTTGTATGCAGAAATCTTTCAGCAGTACAAGGCTAAACTAGAGAAAGGAAAAGCCACCCCAGAAGAATTCCAAGAGAGCTAGAAGGAAAGCAGACCAGATCAGCAAGGACAAGGAAAGGGTGGGAAGAAAAAACGAGGAAGGAAAAATCTTAAGGACTCCATTCAACTAATTGGAGAAATGCTAGTCAACATAGGGAGAGTGGTTCCGCTGTTAGTGGTGTTTCAAAACCTACCCCAAGTTAACCAATGATTTTGACATCATGGAATATTAGAGGCTTAAACAGCAAAGGGAAACAGAGACATTTGGCGGCAAGAATGAGGAAAGACTAACCACAAATCATGCTTATTCAAGAAACTAAAATTTCAGGTCAGAAGATGGAGGAAATTCTCATTAAAATAAAACCAATATATGAACAAGTAACCATAGACGCCAAAGGAAGTACATGAGGGATAGCAATTATTTGGAATCCAGTAGAAGTCCTATCAGATTGGTGGATAGGAATGCCAAGAATCCTGACAGGAAGATTCAGACTTATTGGACAAAGTAAATGGGTGGCGGTTTCGGCTATTTACGGGCCCCATACCCTTGCGGATAGAGGTTTATTCCTTAACCACTTGGAAAAACTTAGAGATATGCACCAGGAGCAGAGATGGATTCTGGTAGGAGACTTCAACCTGATAACTTCTAGAGAAGAGAAGAAAGGTAGAATAAACAGAGAACACCTGGAGATGGAAATATTCAGAGATGTCCAAACGGAATTAAGGGTGATGGATATTCCTACTATAAATGGGAAATTCACCTGGAACAATAGAAGAGGTGGGGCCAAACAAATCGTGTCAAGATTAGATAGATTTCTAGTCTCTGAGCACATAATAGGGTTGGATATTTTCTATGAAGCCTCTATCCTATCCTCAATAGGGTCCGATCATTGGCCAATCAAGTTAGAAATAGCTTTGAATGATCAGATTAAAAGGAGACCCTTCCATTTTGAATCCTTTTGGCTCAGAGATATAGGTTTCTTAGAGAAAGTTAGGAACTGGTGGCAGGAAATCAAGAGGGGAATGGAATGCCGAAACAAAATGCACACGTTCCAGCTTAGACTTAAGGAAATTAAAAGCAAAACTAATAAATGGAATAGGGAAGAATTCAACAATATCCAGCAGGAGAAAGGAAAACTCCAAACTAGATTGGAAGGAATACAACAACAAATTATCAAAGACAGAATAAATGAGGAGTTGGCTGAGGAGGAGGGCAGGGTAATCAATCAACTGGAGGAAAGGCGTAAACAGGAAGAAATCCTGTGGAAACAGAAATCTCAGGTCAAATGGTTAAAAGAGGGGGATAAGAATTCCAAATTCTTCCACAAAGCTATGCTGAACCACCAGCATCACAATAGAATATTCTCCTTAAAAGACAGTCAAGGAAACAGAGTGACGCAACAGAAAGAAATGCAACGGCTCCTGGTGGAACACTTCAGAGGCATCCTAACAGAACCAAATAATAATAGAACAGGGGAAATAGACAAGGTCTGCCAGCATATTCCTAAGAAAGTCTCCAGAGATCAAAATATGGCTCTGCTTGGGGTAATCACCAAGGAAGAATTAGAGGAAGTGGTGAACAAAATGCCAAAAAATAAAGCCCCGGGTCCTGACGGCTTTACCATAGAGTTTTACCAGGCTACTTGGAGTTTTATGGGAAATGACCTACTAGACTTAGTGGAAGAATCAAGGTGTTCCAAACGAATGCACTAGGGATTGAATGCCACTTTCCTGAATTTGATCTCGAAGAATGGCTGTTCGGATGAACCGCAGGGGTTCAAGCCTATATCCCTCTGCAATGTAGTTTATAAAATCCTAGCAACAGTCATAGTGAATATAATCAAGCCTATCCTGCCGGATCTCATTGCGCAGGAACAAATAGGTTTCTTCAAAGGGCGGCAGATTACAGATGGAATTATAGTGGCCTAAGAAGTGATTCACTCCTTGAAAAATTCTCGTAACTTAGGAATACTTATCAAATTAGACCTGGCTAAGGCGTACGACCGCCTTAGCTGGGGGTACCTGGAAGGCATTCTCGAAGCCCACGGATTTGATCAAAGATGGATAAAATGGATCCTGTGATGTCAGTCTTATTGAATGGAACACCCACTGAAGCCTTCAACCCCTCGCGAGGGCTAAGGCAGGGAGATCCCCTGTCTCCGCTCCTCTTTATCCTAGCTACGAAAGGATTGGGTAGGCTGGTAAAGACCCAAGTCACCAGGGATCAGTTAAAGGGACTACGAATCTGTGGGAACGATCTCCTGGTAATGCACCAGCAATTTGTAGATGATGTTATGCTATATGGCCAAGCCACGTTGAAGGAGGCCCAAAGAATAGTTAAAACTCTATCCGAATTTAATTAAGTTTCCGGGACAGAAATCAATAAGGAGAAATATGAAGTCCTTTTCTTCAACACCACGCAAGCAGCCCAAAGATTCTTCGTGCGTACTATGGGGTATAGAATTGGAACATTTCCATCGAAATACCTGGGTATTATGTTGAATGAGCACCAACATAGGGCAGCTAATTGGGAACCTTTAATTAAAAAAATCAGGAACAAGATGGAAAGCTGGACCTTTCGCTCATTGAATGCCCCCAGCCGGCTAATTCTATTGAAAGCTATTCTGCAGGCTATACCAATATACCAAATCTCGTGCCAAGCTATCCCAAAGTCTATCAGCCAAAAGCTAGTAGCGATGTTCAAGAAATTTCTCTGGTAGGGAACCAGAAAAACCATAAAATGGGCCTTAATTTTGTGGGACTGACTAAGTAGGCTTTCCAAAGATGGCGGTCTAGGATTAAGGGACCCCTTCGTCCTTAACCAAGTGATGGGGGTGAAGCTTTGGTGGAGGTGGACTCAGGGTGGCCAAGATTTATGGAAGATGATATGGGCAAGGAAATATGAGGCAGTAGGGGAACCCGAAGATAGAATGAGAAGCCAGATAGAGGCCAAAGGCTCCACAATCTAGAACCTGGAAAGGGGTAACAAATATCTGATTAGAGAATATAGCTTTTGGGAGATAAGAGTAGGAGATAAAGACAGGTTTTGGGAGGTATCATGGTAGCAATGTGAAAGGATCATCTATAAGGAAAACCTTCAAGCCATCCACGAATTCACGTCCCAGGCAAAGGAGGAAGCTGTTGGCAAATTTTGGAAACCAGGGGTAGGAGGATATTGGCGTAATTGGAAACAGAAAGAAGACTGGGAAAGGACTCCAAAAATAGACAGATGGTAGGAGTATTACAAAGAGATGGCATCTCGAAAAGTGGCGAGGAAAACAGGGTCAGATATTTTAAGATGGGGAACCAAAATTCAAGTTACTTTTTCAATAACAGAAGGCCATTATCTAAAAACTAAACAGAGTCAACAGGCAGAGACCAAAAAATGGAAAAATTTATGGAAAATCAAACATTGGTCGAAAGTGTCCTTTTTTGTTTGGACTATGCTACACGACAGGACGCTTACCTGGGACCAGCTCCAGAGGAAGGGCCGACAAGGACCATCCCACTGTGCCCTTTGTAATTCCCAGGTGGACACCATGGAGTACTTGTTGAATCGCTACATAGTCAGCATCACCCACTGGGAAAGCCATTTGAAACTATTTGAGCGATGTCACAGAAATTATCAAAACATTGTAAAAACCATAGAAAACTGGCCGCGAAAACCTTACCAAAACCCGGTGGTTAATCGAGCATGGCTCCTCTCAACCGGTTTCTTGACTTGGAACATTTGGAAGGCAAGGAATGGTGTAATCTTCAAGGAAAAAAACCAAACTCCAACGGACATATGGGAGCAAACCATCAGGAATATGAGAGAAACAATCTTAAAGCAAAGATGGAATGACGAAGACTGGCAGGCGTCGCAAGAGGAGGAGAAAATACTAAAGAGACTAGAGGTAAACCAGAGTATGGTCAGTGGGGGTGTCCAAAGAAAAGACCCAGTCAGAGAGGTGGTCGAAAGCAAACAATATCGCCAACCCCCACAAGGGTTCATAAAACTAAACTTCGACGGGGCTGCTAAACACAACCCGGGAGAAGCAGGTATTGGGGGAATCTTCAGGGATGATGGGGGTAAAACCTTGAGAATATTTGCGATGGACTATAGGGAGGCCACTAATAATGAGGTGAAACTGCATGCTCTAACACGAGGCCTAGAAATCGCGATACTAGTAAAATTCAAGAGTCTCCAAATTGAGGGAGATTCAAAACTAGTGGTGGACATGGTAAGGAAATTACAACAACAAAAACCAGTGGAAAAAATCAGCAAGAGCTGGCGAACAGTGTGGCTCGTTGTAGAAATAGGGAAACTCATGACCAAAATAGACTATCTAATTCCGTCACATGTAAAGAGATCGGGCAATAAACCAACTGACTGGTTGGCAAACTGGGGCAGTCAGAACAGAGGCAAGGTGATAGATAATGAAGGCCTGGATCAGCTGCTCCCGGAGGAGTGGGATAGACTTCAACAACTTCTCGACGTCGATAAGGGTGGTAAAGGTAAGTCCGAGGTGAATGGTCAGGATCAGATGGCATGCAACAGCTGTGGGGAAAGATTGCAGTGGATGGGGACGGACAACACATCCGTGGGAAAGGACAGGAGTGACATAAACTACGGAGCTGGTCATCTGATGGGGCAAGGTAGGATAGGCCCAAGTGACGGAGAAGATGAGAGAAACGAGACATCATCAAGGAAAGATCTGGAGCAAGGCTGGGAAGTAGGGATAAATGGCAGAGGAAGGACAACAGGTGGCATCAGGGGTACAGAAAGGATACAGCAGGAGTAGCCGAGAGAATGTTGGAGTTATGAAGAATAAAAGAGATCTAACAAGTCTTGCCACATCCCGAGGAAGGGACGCAGGGATGAGAGCCAAGGAATTAAATGGCCAAGTGGTCATCTGGATGAGAGGACAAAGGGAAGTTTACAAACAAAGGCCCGAGCTGGAAGATGGAATGCTCATGCAACGTAGGAAGAAACATGAAGGCAGGATGAAAGACAAAAGCGAGACTCAATAACCAGCACTCATCTCTAGGTCCAGCAAGGAAAGTTGGTATGTTTATTCTCGTCCCTGTCCCTCAGGCCCTATGTTAGCTAGAAGTAAAATTGATTGTTCTTTTTCAAAAATGACCAGCAGTAGGAAGTAGTTAACCTATAGTAGGATAGGTAGTGGCCATCCCGGATCAGGAGAGATTATCCTTCACTCCATCAGAGAAGATGAGGTCTCGGGTGGTGTAAATCCTGGTCCCTTAAGGGAGGCTCCTCTCATGCCCAGAAATGGGAGTTGGGAGGGGAGGGTTGCCTCGTCGGGTCTCATTGAGCTCCAAGAGGGGCCTCGGAGCCTTTTGCATGTCTTCTATCCTAATATCTCCCGAAAGGCTAAGCCCAGCAATCCCCAAGGTGACAAGGGGGAAAGAAGCTCTCCCCAGTAGAAGGGAATCCATGGGAAGATGGGGTGTTTGGCTGAGATTGGCCATGTTGGTCCGCACGGGGATTCCATGGAAGTAGAGAGAGGGTGGAGGGTCTTGGGCCACAAAGCAGGAAAGAGCGGGATATGTCCCAGGCCCATGATCTAGAAACACCCTTGGGACCTTCATGCTATAGTTGGGGGGGGTAAGACATTGGATCTTAAGCAGAATTTCAAATTAAAGGCACTGACTTGTGGTTTGCTGTCATGATAGGTAGGCAAGTCCCAAAAAATTATAGTTTGCAGGACCGCAACAAGATGGCCCCGAGGAAGACCAAACCAGTAAAGACCCGGGACGAAGGCACATGCAGCTATCCGAAGAGGAGAGGTAGGAAGCCAGAATCAGAAAGAAGCATGTTCATGATAAACGCGTACATGGCCGGGAATTCCCTGGAGACCAGTGCTCAAATCAATGGGTGGGGGCAGGAGCTGAGGTCTATTAGTGAGAACAAGGAAATTCCCCGTGGGGAATGGGTGGATCTGATCCTGGACCCAGGAAACACAAGAAGTAGAAACTCTCTGTTTAACAAGATGCTTCAATAGTATTGGATATTGAAACATGTGGTTGCATGGGCAATGGAGATGAACCAGGTAGTCCGAGAAGAAGAGGAGGAGGAACAAAGGAAGACAGAGGAACAGGTAAAAAGCCAGATAACGAAGGAAACAGAAAATTCAAAGAACACCCTCCTAAAAGTGATAGCGGTCGTCCAAGTCCAGATAGTGAGAAACCACCTGATACTGCGAAATATGGAACAAATGATGCAGGAACTGAAATGGGTTATGGAGCAGAAGAAGGTGAAACTTGGGACCAGCGCCACGGTGCCTGCCTCGGTCAATTCATCAGATGAGGAGTGAAAGGGTATAGTCTTTAATTTTGTTTAAATTCTGTTAGGAAAGAACTGTGCTAGGGTGCTAAGTTATGGCCCTATAGGTAGATTAGTTAGCAGTAGTCAAAAGCATGGTTATGACAGGATGAAGGAGAAAAACATTTTTAAATTTTGGTCTGGTTACAAGGCAGACAGGTGGCGGTCTGGTTTCCTGCGGGCAGACTAGCCACATAAACACAAGTTTGCTGTAAATTCAGTTTTCGTAATATAGAAAGAGGAATGCCTAAGTTTAAAAAAAAAAGGAACAATAAAGAAAAACAAGAAGAATAGATAAAGAGAAAAAAAAAAGAACTAAAAATACTTTAAACATGCAATTTTGTTAAATAAGAAGAGTGAAATTTTTATTAATCTCCCCTCTATTACAATCAAAATTGTTTAAATTCTTTTCAATTTAAATAACCTTTCCTTTTTTATATAATAATATTAATGCAAGCTTAAACTTTAATATCCTCCATACACATATGGCATTGGGTATTGTCACCATGATCAACCAAAACTAAAAAAACAAATATTATTATTTTAAATGAGTATGGATTGGAGAGAGAGAGAGAGAGCGCACTATGGAAGAGATGTTGTGATGTAAACATAAACATTTTGACTAGGTCAAATAAAAATAAAGAAAATACATAAACAAAATTAATAATTTACCCTTGATGGTTTTTGGGCTCACAATCTATGGTTTTTTCCCATAGTATTTGTCCATGGTATTTCTTATGATGAAACTTATTTAAAAGCTTGAAGAAATCCATTATGAAATGTATGAGTACCAAAATAGAGTTGGGCACTTAAACAATTTAGACTCAACTTTCTAAAAATATCTCTTGAATTTTGGTTAAAATTAACTTAAAAAATGTTTTTTCATTTCCTTTATTACAAGAGAGAGAGAGTTTAATTTTAATTTCATTTCGAGAGAGAGAGAGAGAGAGAGAGAGAGAGAGATTTTAATTTTAATTTCATTTTGAGGTAATTTGGGAGAGCACTATGGAAGAGAAGTTGTGATGTAAACATAAACATTTTGACTAGGTCAAATAAAAATAAATAAAATACATAAACAAAATTAATAATTTACCCTTGATGGGCTTTGGGCTCACAATCTATGGTTTTTTCCCATAGTATTTGTCCATGGTATTTCTTATGATGAAACTTATTTAAAATCTTGAAGAGATCCATTATGAAATGTATGAGTACCAAAATAGACTTGGCAATCCATGTTTTTTCCCATAGTATTTGTCCACGGTATTTATTATGATGAAGCTTATTTAAAGGCTTGAGAAAATCGATTATGGAATGTAACAGTGCTAATTTAGATACATTTTAACTTTAGACTTATCTCTCTTGACACTTGATAGATCTGGATTTAAAATAATATGGTTTATTTAATTACCAATAGTCTTTAAGTGCTAAGTGTGATTTTTCTGAAAGTTTTCCGATTTATTTTCTGAATGTGGGAAGGATTTATTGAAATTTGACAAGTGGACTCTTCACAATCCAAGTGGCTCAAGAGTTTTTTGAGGGTAATGAATCCATATATGCACTTAAAAAACCAATTTAAATAACACAAATCAAGATTTAGCCACAATGTTTTTCTTCTAATTTCAATCACATATACACTTAAAAAACCAATTTGAATAACACAAACCAAGATTTAACCACAATGTTTTTCTTCTAATTTCAATCACACTTAAAAAATACTCAATTTAATTATTTTAAAAAATATAAATTAAAACTATATAAAAATAAAACAGTGAAATTATTATATTTAAATATTTATTAAAAAACATAACTATAAAAAAAATAGATTATATCTTTTAAACAAACTATTATGTATGTAACTGCTAAAGCTATTAGTATTATAAAAAAGGCCTTACTCTAAAGATTATGCTTTTTTGCCTTCAAAAATCTAGTCATATTTTGAAAAAAATCTCCAGGGATTTTTATAAATCCAAATAAAAGTTGTGAAATTTCATAAATTTAGGTGTCCTAAAAGTTTTTGATAGTGCTGAATCCATTTTCACCATCAAAAATATGATTCAAACCATGTCTCTACAACATTTTTTGATATTTTTTTGCCCAAATTCCGATCAAATTCCTCGACCTCCTTAAACTAATCCATAAAAATTTGAATTATAATGGTAAAATGTTTATACTTCAATTGTGTGAGTTAGCAAGCATAAGTACAATTGTCAAATGTCTGTACATCAATAGTGTGAGTTGTTATGGTTGAGATTTCTATTTAATTTTGTAAAAATAGTGTAACTTTTTGTGGTCTCTAGACATTAATTGTAAAACTCGTGCGTTATTGTTTTGGAAATTTATATGAACTTCTATAACAACGTAATGACTTTTTGTGATTTCTAAAGATTTAAAGTCTCAAAACAATTAATCTTTGTACATTCTTGCGTTAGCAATTATTTCAATTATGTATAAGGTTGAAGTAATTCAAAATTTTAAATAATATTAATAAGCATTTTAAGATAGTTTATTCCATGTTTCTGGTGTTTACTTTAATGGATGTAATTTAGAAATTTAGATATTCTTAATCGGCAATTTAAAATAGTTTATTTTATTTTTTTTAATTGTTTTTAAATAAATTTTATCTAAAACTTATTAGAATTAAGTAAGAATTTTATTATTTATATGGATAGATTTACTTATATTAAAATAAGATTTTAAAATTTTAAATTTTATCATCAATAATTATTAAGTAAATGATAGAGATTTAATTTCCACTAAATATTTTCAGTAATAGTGAGGGATTTCATTTGTGAGATTGAACTCTTGCTAGTCTCTTACTAGTCCCAAAGTAGGATTAGAGCAATCAATTTCTTTGTTGATCGCTGCAAGTTACAATGATTAACTTTGATAAAGTAAATATTTATTAACTTAGTTTTCAAACATTTCAGTGGACCACAAGTTGAAGGTCTTCTTGTAGCCTTTGCACAATACAATATAATATCACGTGGATAAATGCTTTACAAATATTCTACCATAATTTCTAGACATATGGGAAATATTCATGGCATGATTTTCAGATATTTGTGCAATGATTTTTTTATTGTTAAGCTTTGTAGGAAAACATATTTACTATCAGTTACCACCCCATAATTTAAAAAAAGTATTTGAATAAAAATGGGTAGGAATTAGATGTCAATAAACATACTTACCAAGAGTTACTCGTCACCATTATTTATGTGTTTCTTACCACTTTAATGAGGGATAAAAATGTAAATGTGTAGATTTACTAGTGGTTACTACCCATCAAACTTACCATTATTTGTGGTTCTTAGCACTTTAGTGAGGAATAAAAATGTAATGTGTAGATTTACTAGTGGCTACTACCAACCAAAATTGCAAGTAGACAATTAATTTCCCCACTTCATATATCAATTTATTGGTCCATTCCAAGGCAATACTATAACAAACATTTTTATATTGATCACTATTAGTTACCATTAACTAATGCATGTTATAATGTCTAAATTTGAAAAATTAATATTATTTTTCAATATTGTTAAAAAAATTTATATTTTTTGATCAATTATCATATGTGATCCCAATCAAGAGCTCTGCTAGGGTTTTCAAATTCTGCAGCTTTCACTGGTGTCAGCAGACTTCTTCCGAGCTCACCAACCTCCGATTTCGTCTACGCAAGGGTGTCAGTAGACTAGTAGGTGCATGAGTGGTCCCAGACGGGGGGCATGCCCCTCCTCATACTGAAATGCAGCCACAAAATCTTTTGGCAGTGGATCTAGACAACTAACAATTGAGAAAGAATGGACAAAAGAACCCATGATGGGGGCTCAATGGAAAGCCTGAACTAAAAGTCGTTGCATCCCAAAGGCAACCCAAAACCCAAAGTTTGTGATCCCCAGCGACATGCTAGAAAAAATTAATAATACATGAAATATCACTCTTATCTGGGAATTTCTAGAAATTTGTCCAAAGGAACAAGAAATAATCCAATGGATTTAGAGAAAATGGAGTCCCAAAGGCTCGATGCAGCTCATATTGAGAGAAAACTATTTTTTCACTATAATCTTTGCATACCTAGAGGATTGGAAAAGGGTATTTGAAAATGACCCTTATTTCATGAATAGTGGGAGCTTATTTACCTGATTTTGGGAGTGTTATCACTCAGGTTGTTCCCTTTGAATCCCAAGGGAATACGGCCGAGCTAACCACTAACCAATCTTTGGGTCACAGGTTCTAGCCTGCCTATGACCAGAGAGGGCTCTCTCTTTATGATTTAAGTTTGTTTGTATAATATTTTAGGCTAGTTATGATGCTCAAGGTTTTGTTTTGGAGTTTTCTGGATGATGATTTCGGTCAAGATAGATATATGTTTATCAGGGTGCTCTAGGCCATTGGGCATGGAGTCAGTGATGCTTAAATTGCTTGATATGTCTATGTTGATACAACAGTGATGCTGCAAAGCCAGATAAGTGTCTAAGAAACAATTCTTTAAATCTGTGATTGGGTGTGATGTAATTAGGGCATGAAAGGCAATTAAGGATCTTTCAGTAATCTGATATGGAGAACAGTGGGAATATTATTTAGAAGCACTAAAGAATTCCTATATAACATTCATATTTATAGAATTAATGTAAACATGAGCAATTAAGAATTCATGTTCATGATTAATTCTGAAGAAAACATTTCAGCAACAGAGATTGAGCACAAGGTGTAATCAAACATTTCCTGTACTATTCTTTTTCTCTATTGTTAGATTGGTGAAGCATGTGTATGATTCAAACAAACATAAGAAGATAAAACATAGATTGAGAAAACTTATTGTTCCATTAGACAGCACAGGAATTCTGCAACAGCACGCAGAGCATCATCGAGACATCAAACATCCAAGAAACACTGAGCTTTTCCAGCCTCTTGCATTAGATTATCTGAAAGTATACAATACATTTGCCTTAGAGTGAAAATCACCAACCCCTAATACGTTGCCAGGGGAGGTATATATACAAAATTTACATCAGAAAATATCTAGCTAGTGAGTTAATGGCTCATTAATATTGTGCCAACTCCTGGAGCATTGTGGCTGAGAAAATAAATGTTGTAGTAACTTCTAAGTGTATTAGCTGTCCAAAATGGTCAGAGAATGTTGACTTTGTGACCGATGGAGTCGGCTGAAGATGTGCTGCCCAAAATTTGCGCATTTCCTATATTTGGCTTGCTGCCGCTGTCTTTATGCTAAGTCACCTTTTTCGGCTGCCTTGTATGCTGTCCAGATTCTACTTTTTGCTTTTGGCTAAATGGAAGCTGACTATGATTGATCAACTGAGATCATTGAGGCAAAATTTGTAGCATTGCCTGCCACCAATCCTCTTTGGGCATTTGGTGTCTTCGTATTTTTACCAGTGTTTCATCTGCCTCTGTATACCTGTAAAAATTGGGAGGAACCTCAAATAGATGATTAATCTCATGTTCAATAAAAAATAGATTTTCAAGTTTGTCATATAGGCCCTGCCCTGTTGGAGGCCCTGTTTCCTCAGAAGTACTGGCAGATGCAGTGATTTGATTTTCAATAAAATTTGACATCTTGGTAGCATATTGCTCACGAGGGAGCAGTCTTCCTATGCTGGTTAGTAGGCTGGGCAATCCCTTTTGTTGCAGTGCTCCCATTTTGAGCTTGTACTCATCCACCTCAGCCTGTATTTCATGGCATTTCCTCTCTACAGTTTGTACAAAATTCCTGAGAGTCAACACCTTTTTAGCTGTAAGGACAACATCTGTTCTGTTAACGATGTTGAGGGCTGCCAGCTCCTCCTTAGTCTGATTGTTCAGAAAATTTATCATTCTATTGGCCTGCTCAGGCCTGTTCCCCAGTACTGTTCTGGCTTTCTGGATCTCAATTTGTGCTTGGCCAATCAATTCCATTTGTTCATGTACTGTCTTGATTGACTTCCATTGTCTAGTAAGGGAGTAGTCAATCCGGGCCCACAAAATCCTCTTTATTTCTGCCAGAGCATTTTCAAGTTTGAGCTCCTTTTCTAAGGCCTTTATTTTGTCTTTGAGGGCCTTAATTTCTCTAGACTGCTCTGCTACAATCATCTTTGATTTGTCATATTTGGCCTCTAGTTCTGCCAATTTTTCCTTGGCCTGTTTGATCTCAGTAGCTTGGAGCTCCAGCTCTTTGATAGCCTTTGTCAAATCATCCATGTTCAAGCTAGAGATAGGAGCTGTTGTTGTTGCTGCTGCTTCTGTTGTTGCTGTATTAGTTGCAGGGGCTACTGCTGCCTCTATAGTTGTGGCAGTGGTTGAGGTAGTTGGAGGAGGTTGGGAGGTTGATTCTCCTTGTTTGTCTTGCAGTGCCCCTTCTAGTTCTTTCTCCAGATCAATAACCTTTTGATTGAGCTACATTATTAGATCAAGCTGATCTTCAGACTTTTTTTCCTTTTGTAGCTCTGCTGTTTGGGGGTGCTCAGTAGGAAGTAGTTTCAGCTTTTTCTTCAAAACAATAATATCATCTTCCTTCTTTTTCATGAGGGCCCTCACACCCTTTGGGTCCTTAGGATCATGTCCTAGATCCACAATGATATCCTCCAGTGTTTTAATTCTGTTGTCCTTGGCCATGGAGGACATTCTCTCGAAATCCAACTGAATGTTGGTATTCTTCAGTGATTCTTTCAATTCATGGGCCATTGTGGCCCTGTCTACCAAGCTGGCATAGACCATTTCCCCCCTTTGTTTGTGCAGCTCTATCTGGTCCATGGGGTGAATGTCCTTTGCCATGACTTCCACCCTTGTTCTTACAAAATCTACAGCTGATTTAGGCTGCGGCACCTTAGGTTTGAAGTGATTGAGGATCATCTTCTCCTCTTGTATGTCATACACTGACATCAGCCTCTCTTGCTTAGCTAGTGTTGCTTTGAGGAATTGTTTGTATACTTCTATTCTCAACAGATTATTCTGTGCTTTTATCTTTTTGAAGGAAGCCTTGGTGCTTGAAGGCTTCTTGCTCTGCTGAGTGGAGGAGGAAACCTCCATGCCAAGCTGTAATCCTTGCTCTTGTTGGAAAGAGCTTGTGGCCGTTTGCTGACTGTCTCCCCCTTTTTTCCTTGGGCTGTCCAGGACTTCCTAACTTATTTCTTCTATAACTGGGGAGTCAACCTTTTGCCTCTTGGCCTCAGGTTGCTGGGAGGATCCACTAGCAGGAGTGGACTCTTCTCTGTCTCTTTTCTTGCCCCTCTCCTCATGTGCAGGAGTGTGCAATATAGGTGCTGTTGGTGGTTCTGTTTGTGGTGGAGGGGTTTGCTCTTGTTGTTGCACCATTGAGGAGGCAGGATGTTCATTTACTGTCTCTTCTTCAGCACCCATTATTCCTTTACCCTTATCTGTGCCTGATGCTGCTGTAGATGGCGTCTGGGTGGCTGGTGCAGTTGTTGTAGTTGAAGTACCTTCTCCCACTGGATGCGGTTGCTTGAAGATTACCTGCTGCACAGAATCTAAGTCAAGAGTTTTTTCCAAATCCTTGACATTTCTTTGCATTATTTCTTCTTCAGTTAGTTTCTCAATTAATGTATCTTGCAACCATCCTTGCTGATTGGCATACTGCTCAATATGTGGAAATTTACAGTGCTCATAGCCTAGTAGCCTATACTTGACCCTTCTAGCACAGATGAAGCCTTCGGGGTCATAAGGGAACCACCAGAAACTTTTTGATAGCTTGTATTTGTCTTTGAAGATTTGCTCAGCCTCTTGCCATCCCTCTTTTTTGTTCATGATGAAGGGTTCCAGGTGGTGTTTAAACTTGAGGTGGGATTTCTTTTTAGCACTATGAAAGTGGGTGAGGTCAGAGTGAATGAGCTGCCTATAGTACTCCAAGGCAAACAGTCTCATTGGTACATATTTTGGGAGCCTATATGGACAGAACTCACAACCATAAATTCTGATGACTGTATGATCTTGGTATAGGTACCAATCACCTATTTTATAATTTTTGGACAGTTGCAGAGTTTTCTGGATTTCAAATGAGACTCTGGGAGGAGGGGACCTCATTAATAAGCAAGAGACTGGGTAGACAAATTGATCAATAAATTCACAGTATGAATATGGCGAATCTTGGACTTGGTGAAAAACTGATGTCCAGAAGATAACAGATCTTCTTTACCCCCTAGAATCCAGCTTTTTGATAGGGCATTGAAAAGCTTCGGACTGATAATACATGAACAAGTGGTAGATTTAAGATGAATATTTGAATATGCCCTCCCTGTCCACTTTGAAAAGCCGGTCATGTATCTTGTTGGCTATGAATTTAGCAAAGTTATATTTGTAGGCAGGAGGTTGGCCTGGGCTGTAAGCAGCTAATAACACCAGCACTGTCTCATCAACATACTCACTGGTTTTATAGCCCAACACATAAGCAATCATGTCAAGCAGAAGTTTTCCTACATTAGTAAAATGGACATACAAGAAGGGAGGTGGCCCTATGGGCTAGCGGTCAGCTCTCATAAATGTCTGGGTGATCTTCTTAATGTCAGAAGTGGAAAGCTTGGCACCTGTATCCAGCAGATAGTTCATGGAGAAGGGATACAGTAGCTGAGTTTGTTTGAAGTTGAGCATCTGGTTGATGGACTCAGCATTGATGTGGAAGAGTATGCTCCCATATGGAGACTTGACAGCTCTGTGATTTGGATCATAATTCTCAGCACATAAGCGGATAATTTCTGGAAAAATGTTAACAGATGGGAGAAAGTAATAAGGCAGATTAGATTCCCATATCGCATATGTGTCATTATTGTTCAAATAGTTGTCCCTCAATTCCCTGAAGGTCTGCAAATGGTTCTTGTCACCCACAAAGTCTTGGATGAGGTAATCTCTGTCAGCAAGAGGCAGGGACTCAAGCTCTTTATTTGGTGGATTCATGGGGGCAACACTGAGAGCTGTGGGTGCAGGAGCAGCCATTGTATAGTCCTCAAGTGTTATCTTTGCAATGTAGTTTCTGAATGCAACAATGTGAGTGCAATAGCTTGCAAATCTTTCTAGAAGTCAAGTGGCAGATTGAATGCAGGTGATGCCAGATATGTTCTTCAAAGAGGAGTAGGTGGATTAGGCAGGCTTGCCTCTGTTCTGCTCTGGTGAATTCACAGGGATTGTGAATAATGAGGATAAATTGCAGAGGTAGGGCAGGACTAAAAGTTGGTGAAATGCAGTTGTTCAAGTAAGTACTCGGCAAAAGGGAACAATGCCGGGCAGTTTGAGGACCAATTGCAAATTAAGGCCGCGAATTATTGTTTTAACATCGAATTTTGGAGCAGGGGGCAATGTGGACTATTTTGGGTCAGCAATTATTGAATGAAAGCAATTAATTTAGGATTTACTAGGTATTTAGTGGAGAATTTTGCAGAGAAATGGCATGAACATGGGCAAAACAGGTGAATTTTTGCAAATACCTGGATAAATGATGCCGAGATGCTGCCGGGTTGAGCAATGGGTGAAGAACACAGCTGAATTGGTGAGTGACGGCGTCTGAACTTCAAATTCGCGGCTTGGAGGCAATTTTTGGAGCAAACGAAAACAACGGCTCTGTCTCTTTTCCAATGAAAATGACATAAAACGGCTCAAATGTGCGTTTATAATGACAAATTTGGAAAATATGGGTTTTTGGCGCTTTTCCACCGATGATGTCAGCATGACGTCATGGTAGGCCCGGGTAAGGATGGTGACGTGGGTGATGAGCTGGAGGCCAGCATGGCAAGACACGGTGGCGGGATGTGGGGGCCACGAGATGATGCGGAGGGCGACGAGGCGCGGTAGCGGGTGCCCGGGGTATGACGTCATAACGACGTAGGATCGACGTGACAGGGAAGGCGGGTTGAGGGATAGTGGTATGTGGTTTCCCCGCACCGCTTTTGGGAGAAGGCGGTATAGGGGAGGGGGGCTCCGAACACCTACGATGGCTGCCACGCGTCCAGCGTACGGGAGCAAAACCACCCGCTCCCCAGACGCTAAACCGCGGCAGGTTCAAATCTGAAATCGACTGCCCAGCATTGGATTGAGGGCAGCGGGAGATCGACGGCTGGCGGGCTCCCCGACCCATCGTGCAAGTTTGGGTGGGGACCGCCAGCAAATAAAATATTCATTTAAATATTGCGGGTTTAGAACTTTGGGTTAGGGTGTTTAAATGGGTTTTAACATATGTCGGTTAATCTGTCGGGGTTGAACAACCTTTGAATATTAGGTTTGAGCGGGGGGAAGGGGTTTTCATAGGTATTTTTCGGGAAAGGGGGTAGGAGAGGGTTTAGAGTAGGTTATTAATCTAACCAGAGGTTAGAGTAATCCCAAAGCAAGGGTTGAATATAGTCCCTGGTGGAATAATGTCTCCCATAGAAGTGTTATTTAGCTATAATGCTAAAAGGGGGGGATATTTATACATTTTTGGGTTGTTTGCATACAATGCTATAATAGTAGGGGGAGGGGTAGCACTTAGGGATTTATATAGTAAAAATTAGAAATTAATATGAATTGGGGATGTGAGAGAGGGGCAAAGAGCTAAGTTTAATGAGTAAACTTAGTTTTAGAAGCAGACAGGAGTGAAGAAAGATTTTACACAAGAAATGTGGCTTCTCTTCGAAGAGAGAAGTCACTTCTGACATGAAATTTTTACAAATGAGGAGTGTAAGGAGGACTGATCAGGCAGATCCTGCAGTGCTCATGGGGATGTTAGTAAGAAAATTTTGAAGGGGATGAGGGAAGTTAGTGATGGTTTAGTAGTTTGCCAAATAGGCCATTGCTCTTGCCTTTCTCCTGTTGGTGACATCATTGTGATTTTTCCCATGTCATATGCTTAGATCTTGCTTTCTGCAACCTTCAACTGCCTACCCTGCCTAATATGCCTAACATTTTTTCTTCCTTTGGATGGGTGCACTTAGCCTTGCAAACCCTGATAATTCTCTTTTCTTTTTGCTGCCCTCCTATCTAAGTCTACCCTTATGACTTCCAAGGGCCCAAATTAAGCAGTTGGGCACCTTCCTTTCTCTATCCACCTAGTCATCTGTCAAGCGTGAACTGTTTGAGCAGGGACTTCCTCTCTAGTCTAAAACATGCAAATTAAAACATGGTGAGGCCCAGCTTGAGCTGTTGGACCACCCATCAAAGTAGCAGTGGCAATTTGGACTAGCCACTTTCATGGTCTTTATTTGGGGTTCATTTGCTTTATTTTTTCTTTAACCAATTCATTTTCTTGCCTTTTGATTTTTCTTTTAAGGCATACCCTCTTTACATTTTTTAACTGTCTGCTTCTTTCACAAAAATGGAACCTTAGTAGCATGGAAGGTGAACATTTTTGGCACTTCCACTGTCAATCATGAGAAATGAAAACCTATTGATATAGGAGGCTAATAGTGGCTCCACTTGGGGATGGCTTTTCCAGGTGAAAAGCCAAGAACAGCAGGTCAGATTGCCTGAGTTATGCTTTCTTGCTGCATGCTGAATTTCTCTGTTGTTGGAGACTATTGGTTAGGATCCTAGATACTTGGAGGCAGCACCCAGTGAGCTGATTTGCTATGAATTTGCAGATCTGTTTTACCTGTTTCTCAGAATTTCCCCTCATCACTTGATAGTTACCCTGTGTTTTTCTTTGCTTTCTACTGCCAAGATCAAATATATTCCAAAAAGGGAAAAAGTACAGCAGCCTGGTCTTCTCAAAATATGCTCCACTTGGTTCTTTATTTATCTGCTGTAACTGAAAATACTGGAAAATACAAATATTTATGTACAATACATGTCTGTTCAGTGTTTGATCAAAGGGAGTCAAAATAATGCTTGAGCATTCTCCCATTGACTGGGCCTTCCTCAGTGTTTGAGCCATCCAGACTCCTTAGAAAATAGGTGTTGTTACCTTGTATAGCAAAAATGACATAAGGTCCCTTCCATAAAAAATAAAACTTGCAATGTTTGCCTTTGTCCTCCCTCCTGGAATCCCATCTTAGCACTTTGTTTCCTATAAAGAAATCTTCAGCTTTGGTTCTTTTGTCAAATATTCTTTTGAGATTTTCTTGCACTACTTGAGTTCTTTGATAGACTTCCTCTCTCATTTGCTGTAAGTGAATTGTCTAATTAATTCTTCTTTGAATGTCATTGGGCTCAGCTTGTATTTCTTGCAGCAACTTGATCACAGGAATTCCTAGAGATGTAGGAAACTTTGCTTCTAGCCCATAGACCAGTTCATATGGACTCATGCCAATTGATCTCTTGGTGGTCAGTTTGTCTGCCCACAATGCATTTACCAACTTCTTATGCCAATTCTTTTTGTTTTCTTCCAAAACTTTCTTAATGATATTGATGAGACTTTTATTGGAAGACTCAGCTAGGCCATTACCTTGAGGATAATAGGCAGTGGAATGACCTAGGGTCATGTGATACTTGTGACAAAAGTTGATCATTTTTTTGGATTTGAAAGCAGCAGCATTATCTGTAATAATTTTGTCTGGACAGCCAAACCTGGACAAGATGTTGGTTTGTAGGAATTGTATAATAATGGAGTCATTGGCTTGCCTACAAGGGATGGCTTCTATCCATTTGGTAAAATAGTTTGTGGCAGTGAGAATCCACCTATGCTGGCCAGAGGATAGAGGGTGAATTTCACCAATGAAGTCTAGACCCCATTGCTGGAATGGTCTCTCAGTTGAAACTGGTTTGAGTGGTAAAGGCAGCAGCTTCCTCTTGCCCTCAAAAATTTGGCATTTGTGACAAGACATTACAAATTTCTTTACATCAGCAAACAAGGAGGGCCAATAAAATCCAGCCCTTAGGATTTTATCAGCTGTGGACTTCCAGTATAAGTGTCCTCCACAGTCACCTGCATGAAATTCCTTGAGGACATTGTCAGTTTCTTCTAATGTTAGGAAATTGAGTAAGATCCCTTCATGATTTCTCCAAAATAAAACATTGTCAATAATACAAAACTTTGATGCTTTCATTTTCAAGAATCTTTTCTTGGTTCTGGACAACCCTGGAGGAGCTTGCAGGTTTAATAATACAAAACATATATCAGTATACCATGGAGATTGCATAAAGTCTTGGTTGATCTGTGGAGTTGCCATCTCCTGCTCGTCGTCTAGTTCATTAATGTCAAGGGCTTGAAAATTGGTTTCAGTCATTAGTTTGGCTAGGCCTTGTCCTTTTATCAGTTTGGTAGGTTTGATCTCAATGTCATATTCTAAGATATTGGCAATCCACTTGCCCCTCTTGCCTTCAATTCCTTCTTGGGTTAAAATGTCTTTGACCACTGCATTAGGAACATAGGCAATTATATGAGAGTACAAGATATAGATTCTGAAGTCCTTGATAGCTTTTACTAATGCATAGGCTTGTTTTTCCATGATCTGATATTTCAAGGGAGCATCTCTAAGGGCTCTGCTAAAAAATGCAATGGGTTTTTCACAGCCCTGGTCATCTTTTTGTAGTAGAACAATAGCAATTGTATGTTCAAATGCGAAAAAAAAAATGATAAAATCTTGATCAAATCTAGGGCTTGTTAGGACTGGTGTGTTTGTCAATACTCTTTTGATATCCTCAAAGGCTTGTCTAGCGTCCATGGTCCATTTGACCTTGGAATCCTTTTTCAGCATATTATTTAACAATCTTATGAGTTCAGCCAGATTGGGAATGAACCTCCTCAAGAAGTTAATTTTTCCTAGAAAGCTTTGTAGTTCTTTGATGTTTCTTGGATGTGGTACTTGTAGGATAGCTTGAATTCTATCTGGGTCAATCCTAATTCCATCTTTTGAGATTATATGCCCCAGGAGTTTACCTTCCTCCAGCCCAAACAATGACTTCTTTGGGTTCAAAGATATGCCATACTTTCTACAAATTGTGAAAACCCGTCTCAAGTGTTCTAAGTGTTCTTGATCAGATTTTGAAAAGGCAGTAAGATCATCAAGATAGACAACTAGGAAGTCATGAATTTCTTTGGCGAAGGCAATATCCATTGCTCTTTGGAATGTGGCCCCTGCATTTTTAAGCCCAAAAGGCATTTTGACATATTTGAATGTTCCCCAAGGTGTTGTGAAGGCGGTTTTGTCTTGATCATCCGGGTGTACTAGAATCTGATTGAATCCTGAGAAACCATCTAGTAAAGAGATCCTAGCAGCCCCCACTACCCTTTGCAAGATATGATTCATTTTTGGTAAGGGGTAATGGTCTTTGAGAGAGACTTTGTTCAAATTTCTAAGGTCAACACACAGTCTGATTTCGCCTGTCTTTTTCCTAGTAGGCACCAGGTTTGAGATCCACTCTGAGAATCTAATTGGGGCAATGATCCCAGCTTCATACATACGTTTAACCTCTTTTTCAATAAGGGGGAGGAGCACAGGATTGACTCTTCTAAGCTTCTATTTGAAAGGCTTTTGGTTTTCTTTTAAAGGTATAGTGTGCTGGATAACTGATGTATTATAAGATTTAAGGTCCTCATAGCTCCAGGCAAAGACATCTTGAAACTCTTTGAATAACTCAATTTATTTTAGTTTCTGCTCAGGTGGTAATGCTTTGGATAACTTAACCATTTTGGGATTTTGGGAAGTCCCAATGTTACAGTCTTCTATTTCAGCATTCAATGGTTTCATTTTTGGTTTTCTTGAGATATCATTTGAATCAAACAGATCCTCCAAAGGGGTTAGACCTATGGGCAGAAAATTATCCTTTAGCTCAATTACCTCATCTTCCGTTTCAACCATTTCCTCTCCATCTGGTTGTTTCAACTCCCGTATAGTTTCCTTGTCAAAGGTGGTAGGATGTGAAACCAGATCAGTTGTTTCAGCTAATATTTCCTGCGTAATTGTGCATGCCTGTGGTTGATCATCTCTAGTGCTAGTGTCGATGTTCATGCCGGAAAATTCTTCTTTTAAAGTAAGGAATTTATTTATCTGTGTGTTACTCTCGAAGACTTGCCAATTCCTGATGTTATCCGAAACTGAAGGTCTGTGTTTGATTTCAGCAGTAAATGTATGATTGGTTTTGAAAGGCAATTTACAAGTGCTGGCAAAGGTTGCCAAGCTATGAGCATGCAGATTGAGTTCTCTGGAAATTTTAGTCAACTGTGATTGTGAGAAGCTCTCAAGTACTTGAATAGCTGCTCCCTTGTATGCTCTCAACCTCAGATCATTTGTGGTAAAATTTCCCTTCATCTGTTGTATGACCAGATCTGAATCTCCTAAGATTGAGACTTTGGTTGCACCTAGATTTTTTATGAGTTTCAGACCTAACAGGAGGGCTTCATATTCAGCCATGTTGTTTGTGCATCGAAAGTTTAGTCTGTATGTGTTTGGTCAATTTAGTGTTGTCTAAATTGCTATCATAAATTGTCAACCCGGGGCTCGTAAGTTGATGAAGTGAAGTGTACAATATATACTTAAGCGGCCTTTTCTAGTTCTTTTTGTCGTTTTTAGTTCATGTGTGACTTATCTTCCTAATGTGATGTGATGAAGTTATAAACAAGTGGGTGAATGTGTGTGTATGTGGCAATTTCTAATTGCTTCTTGAAATTTAAAGAGAAAAGTTGAACAATAACTTGGAATGAAATTAAAGCTTCAAATGAAAGTAAAGCATCAAACAAAAAGACCAATGGCACTAGTCCAATACCTCTACTACTGATAAGGATGAAAATGACATCTACATTAACTCAATTGAAAGCAAGAACACTACTTCTAACTCCTCTATTGAATCTAAAGAAACGCAAAAATTAAGTGACAAATCATACTACTGAATTCTCCCTTAACATTCTGCCTCTTAGCTAAATTGATCATGTGAAAAAGAGTTAGGAGTGAATTAGCAATATGAGTCTAAAACTAAATAAACCAAGCTGCAATTAAATGATGTTTTGGCCCCACAAAAGTTAGTGAAATTCTGATAAGAAGAACCATCAAGAGATTAGCAACTTGACAAAACCTGGTAAAGTAACTAAGCAAGGAAACTAATGAAAATCAAAGCAAAAGTCAGCAGTTTAGATAAGACAACTTCAAATGCCACTAGTGATAAAAAGAAGGAAAAGCACACTGTCCCGGGCTCCTAACAAAGCTGCAAAAACAAACATTGATCAGCCATGAAAAGTACAGAAACGTAAAGCAGCATAATTCAAACTGTACATTAATATACATGTCAAAAGAAATGAAAATTGCAGAAATCAAACTGTACATTAGTATACATGTGAAAATGAAAACAAAAAGAAGTGCAGGAAAATGAAATTAAAAACTACTGTACATAGGTTGTGGCAGACGGGGGCCCTCCATCTACTCAACCAGTTAAAAATCAGCTACACGGATAGGAGCAAAACGGTCTTCTTGATATTAAATCAGCATGTAACAAAATACAAAAGTGTAAATGCTGTATAAAACAGTCTTTGAAACAGAGTTTTATAAACAAAATGATTACAGCCAAAAACTAAACTTGAAGACTAACTACTAAGCGTATGCAAACGCTTTATTTATAACAGCAGAGACAAACTGTCTTCTGCGTAAACTAAGCTAACAACCAGCTAACTAATTAACTGTGCAAAAGACACGCAGCAGCACCGTGCACTGTTTGAGGAAACGGTCATCGTGGATGATAAATCCACGGTTAGATTCTTGTCCCCTGCCGTCTTCGTAGCTCGAAGAAGATGCCAGCTATGGTTACGTGCTTCACCTGCTCACGTAGAGCCGTCCCACCACTTGGAACCTTGTTGTTTGACTGTGGTTACATCTGCGTTGACCGGGGGTATATATGAGCGAGTTGGCTTAGCTGATAGCACACGAACCATTTACACAGTCATACCAACTTGCCCATGTGGCCCTTTCCTTAGGAGGACACGTGGAACATAGAAAACAAGAAAATGGCTGCGGAATCTCTGATCGGCTGCGGAATCGGAGATCGGCTGCAGAAACGCTGTATTAGCTGCGGAATTGCAGCACTTGTACCAAAATTCTAAACCAACAGTCAATCATTATCACAGTCAACAAATCATGTTAAAAAGACATATAATGCAATGAATTGAACAAGTTGATGGAGGAAATGATGACAAAAGAGAGAAGTGAGTAGGAAAAAGCTGTTGGGAGGATAGGTAAATGAGTGCAGGTTTGAGGCTCAACATACCCCCACTGTGAGGGTGTTGCATGTCCTCATGCAACCAAAACTTTGTCATAATATTTCAGTCCACATGTTCAGATTCCTCTGCCAAGACATCCAACCTTCTCCTTTTCTTCCCTGCTGCCAAATTTTCTCTTGGTTTCCTAACCAAGCACCTGAATTTCAAGTTAACCAAGGCCCTGCTCAATTTCTTGCATTTCCTCTTCAATTTCCTGTTCTTTCTCTGCCAAAGACCCAAATGAAGCATTGTGTTGTCGTGGACCATTTTGTCCACTTTGCTCTGTTCTCTCAATGCTTCGTTTTCCTGTTTGATATGGCGATTCAGGACTTCTAGCTCAAATACTTCTTGCTTCAGAGATTGAACCTGTTGTTCAAGGGGCAAGACAGTGCTAGGACCGGCAGCAGATTGCTCTAATGTTTCCAAATAATCATATGCCTCCTGCTGGTCAGGGTCAATGTCAGGTGTTTGTCTTGGCCTAAATTCAAATCCTTGAAAACTGCTTTCTCTCTCTTGCTGGAAAGGACTTTCCTCTCTTGGAGGACTTAGCTCAATATCTAGCCGAATTGGAGTCTTCTCAGGTGTGCCCAAATCAATGAAATGGGACTGTTTCTCTTTAGTCACACTCTTCTTCTCTATAAGTCTACTGCTTCTTCTCACTTGCATGCTAGTACTCTTTGGCTGACTGTTTTGTTTTTCTTTTTGTTTCTTTTTGGAGAGGGCAGTAGCATGGAGTTGAGCAAGTCTATGAGCTAGTGTTTGGGTATCTTCTTCAATGGAGAGTTCAGGAGAGGGGTAGGATTCTTGTACAATGGCTTTCCTTTTATCTTTCTTTTGTCTCTTAGCTCTGCCTCCCTTTTTCTTTTCTTCTTGAGCAATTTCTTGGGCAGTTTCTTGAACAGTTTCTTCAACAATCTCTTGGGCAGTTTCTTGAACAGTTTCTTCAACAGTCTCTTGGGCAGTTTCTTTCCCTCCTCTCCTACTTCTATTTGGTATCCTAGGAGAGCTGCTAGAGGCTTCAGCTACCTCTTCAAAATGGTTTCTAACTAGAAACTTCTCCCATGTATCATTTTTAATTTTCAACTGCTCCTCAATTAAAATTCTAATGAGTCCATGATGAGACAAGTGGGGTTCAATGTTTCCCACGTGTTTCTGAACAGTTTCACTCATCTTCTTTAGACTAGCTAACAAGAAATAAGGTAGGTTGATAGCATGGTCATTCATAAAGTGCATCATGATTCTTGCATGGTATACATACATGACACCGAAGCGGCCTTCACATGTTAAAATTTTTTGAATAAGCAACAGTAATGAAGTCCACTCTTCCTTAATGACACGTACAGGGATTCCCTTAGTGAAAATGGAGGTATCCATACCTGGATTCTTGAGCATATTTTTCCACTCTTGATCTTCAACTTTTCTATTTTTGAACCAGCTTTCTCCTTTTTGAGGCAAATCGGTTGCTGTGGCGAAGGTGCTCTCTGTTATGGTGAACTGTAGGTCTCCTACCTCCACGGTATTTCCATTAAATGACCGGGAAAATGCCTTTGTCACCTCTTTATTGTACCCTTTAAACTTCTGGATGAACTTCAACCATTTGGCTTTCTGCAGTGCTTCCTTTATCTGTGGGTAACCCTCTAAAAATTTCGAACCCTCCGGTTCTGCTCTTAACAATTTTCCCATTTCGGTTATCAGTTCACTTGCAGCTCTGACAGTGGTGTTTGAACGCTGGAGGAGAAAGCTTCACGGGAAAACAGTGCTCAACAGTGGGAATTACGGCTATAACAGAGTGGCCGTGATGCAATGAACTGTAAGGTGCAGGACTGGTGATCGGGGTTTTGAGTGGAGCGGTGAGGAAAATAAAACAGAGAGGTTTACGGTAAAATGAGAGTGGTGTATGGAAACGAGAGTGAAAACGGTGGAGTGAGGGAGTAGATAACAATACGAAGATGAGGTTATGCATGCGAGAAGTGGAGTTATGAGTAGAGGATACAACGGCCAAATCCCTGAACGTCGGGTGGCTGCGTACACTTGGCTGCGGAAATGATCATTTGGAGAGCCGTAGTACACCAGTACACGTCACTGAGGTACGAGTAGTTAATGGAAGAGCAGTTCGTATTAAGTTCGAATCAATAGTAATTAGGGACCGTTAGGACGGTGGTGAGGTGGATTACGCAGAATCATGGACGAGGAGTGGACGAGGATCTTGTCAATCATTACATTAAGTGCCTCCTACCATGATTTGAAAACCATGCATAAATGACATTAAACTGTTGATTAAAAATTTGGAATATGCCTTCATACGTTTGCATTTGATCCCTTTGTTGATTATGGTGGCTAACTCTTGATTGCTTTCTGGCCTTGTAGGTGCTATGTATCCTTGCTGCTCTTTGATGATGATACCCCTGACTATAAATTTTCCTTTTTGAAACAGAATTGCTTTGATTGCAGAGACAAAGTGTATCAGCTGCGGAAACTTGGTATGAGCTGCGGAAATTGCAACAACACTTTTCTGCCTGCACAAAGATGATTAGAACAAACTTAACTGAATGGAATAGTCCTAAGAGGGACTTTATTGGTGGAAATGAGATGGAATGAATGATCTGGAAGAAAAATGAAGTGGAATGAAGATGATGAGATGGATGAAATGGCGGATGGGATGGACAAAATGGCGGATGAGAGGGAAAGAGAAAGAGAGAGATTTTTTTGGAAAACATAAAGGGTCAGGTGACCCTGATTTTCACTTTATATTTTCTGCATAAGACCGCCAATCCAAGATTGGTTTTCAGGCTTATATAAGAGACCTTTTTTTTTTTTTTTTTTTTTTCTTTTTTTTTTTTTAATTGAAAGAAACAAAGACTAGGATGATGGAGGAGAAGAATTCTTCTCCACCAGCCTCATTGCAGAATCTTCTTGGAACAATTTAACAAATTCCTCCTTTGAGAGTGGCTTGTGGTAGACTTTCAATCGGTGGCCATTCACAATGAGAGGAGTTTGAAACTCATCAATGGTCTTCACTCGAACTGCTCCATTGTTAAAGACTTCATCAATCTCATATGGCCCAAGCCAATGAGTTTGAAATTTTCCTTTGAAGTCCTTAAACTTGGAATCAAACAATAGTGCCCAATCTCCCTTCTGAAACTTTATTTCTTTGATGTGTCGATCATGCCACTTAGTTCTTTGGTGCTGAACTAGATCGGTCCTTAGAATTTCATCTTGTCTTATTTCATCTAGCTCATTTAGCTGGTCCATTCTGTGTTTTTGGGCTTCTGATAGGCTCATCCCCAATTTAAATGCCATCTTGAAGGTCTTGATTTGGAACTCAATGGGGAGCAGGACTTCTTTCCCATAAACAAGTTCGTAGGGAGAATGTCCTGTTGTGTTCCTCCATGTAGTTCTATAGGCCCATAAGGCTTCAGGAAGCCTTTCTGCCTAATCTCTTCTGTGAAGATGAACAGTCTTGGTGATGATGCTTTCAAGAACTTTATTTGTAGATTCCACTTGACCATTTGCTTGTGGATGGTATGGAGTAGATGTTCTATGCTTGATTTTGTATTCCTCCATCAGCTTCTCCATCAATTTAGATGTAAATTGACTTCCCTGATCTGTCACAATTTCTCTTGGGACACAAAAACGAGTAAAAATATCCTCAAAAAGAAATTGAACAACTGAATTTACAGTGGCAGAAGGCAATGCCTTGGCTTCTACCCACTTAGTAACATAATCAGTGCAAACCAATATATACTTCTTTTGCTTAGATGGTGGATTAATAGGTCCAACGAAATCTAGAGCCCATTTCTCAAAGGGTTCGATGCATACTTGTGGCTGTAGTGGCATTTCATTTGAAGGAGTTGGTCTCCCAACTCTTTGGCAGCTGTCACACCTTCTAACATATTGATTTGTATCTTTAAAGAGAGAAGGCCAATAATATCCTAAAGAAAGGATTTTATAGGCCGTCCTCTTGTCAACAAAGTGTCCGCCGCACAGTTCATCATGACATGCCTTAAGGATGTCAGGCATTTCATCTTCCCGAACGCATCTTCTGATCATACAATCTGGCCCTGTTTTGAACAATTCATTAGAAATCCAAGAATAATGTGAACTCTCCTGAATGATTTTCCTTTTCTCATTAGGAAATAAGTGTGGAGGTAGCTTCCCTGTAACTAAATAGTTAGCAATATCTGCATACCAAGGAGTTTTGGTAGTTACTGCAAACAAGTATTCATCTGGAAACTTATCCTCTACAGGAGAATCTTCGTTAGTGTTTTGGATTCTACACAAGAAATCAGCTACTGTGTTTTGTTTCCCTGGTCTATCTAACACAGTAATGTTGAATTCTTGTAAAAGTAAAAGCCATCTTGTAACTCTGCCATTAGTAACAGGTTTGTTCATAAGATATCTAATTGCAGAATGATCAGTATGGACAAAAGTTTCATAGCCGGTTATATAATGTCTAAACTTGTTGATTGCATGAACAACGGCTAAGAATTCTTTTTCAGTCACAATGTAATTTAACTTAGTGGGAGTCAAATTTTTACTGGTGTAATAAATGGCATAAGGGACCAAATCCTTTTGTCCCAAGACAGCTCCTAGAGCTGTATCTGAAGCATCAGTAGAAATGTGGAAAGGGAGTTTCCAATTTAGCCCTCTCAAAATGGGTGCTTCAGATATTCTAGTCTTTAAAGTTTCAAATGCATACTGACGTTCAGGATCCCATTTGAATTCATAGTCTTTGGTAAGTAATTTGAAAAGCAGAGATGCTATCTTGGTGAAATTTTCAATAAATCTTCTATAATATCCAGTAAACCCAAGAAAACTTCTAACATCTTTCTGGCAATTTGGAACAGGTAACTTGGAGATGACTTCAACTTTGGATCTATCAACTTTAATTCCATCTCCTGAAATATGATGTCCTAAAACAATCCCTTCAGTAAACATCATAAAACATTTTTCATGACTTAATGAAAGATTTGTTTCTTTACATCTAATTAGGAATTTTTCCAAATTTTCTAATGCTTCTTCAAATGTGTTACCATAAACTGTGAAATCATCCATGTAGACCTCTACACAATCATGAATTAGATCTGAAAAGATTCCTAGTACAACCCTTTGAAATGTAGCGGGTGCATTGCATAATCCAAAAGGAAGTACTCGGTAAGAAAAAGTTCCCCATGGACAAGTAAATGTGGTTTTGTCCTGATCTTCAGGTGCTACCTGAATTTGATTGTAACCACTAAAACCATCCAAAAATGAGAAATACTTTTTGCCTGCTAAAGTATCTAATACTTGATCAATAAAGGGCAAAGGAAAATGATCCTTCAAGGTTGCTTTGTTCAATTCTCTGTAATCAATGCAAACCCTCCATTTACCATTCTTTTTAGGTACTATAACCAAGGGAGAAACCCATCGGCTATCTGAAATGGGGTAAATGAAGTTTACATTGAGTAACTTTTGGAGCTCTTCTTTCACTATCTCCCTAAGGTTTGGATTCATCATTCTTTGAGGTTGTCTGATTGGTCTACTGTTTTCCTCAATGTAGATGTGATGAATGCAAGTCTTAGGGTCAATACCTTTCATGTCGGTATACTCCCATGCGAAAGCAGTAGAATGTCTTTGCAAGACTTTGGTTAGCTCTTCCTGTTGGGATTTTTCCAAGTTTTTGTTAATGTTTAATGTTTTTCCTGGAAAGATCTCAATGGCAGAACTACCAAATTCTTCCATAGAGAAAAGAGACATTTGTCTAGATGATAGACACTCTATGTCAGAATCCAACTGAAATTGTGTAGAGTCATATTCTGAAGATGGTTCAAAATTTTCTAATGTGTTCAGAATTTGACTATCTTCACTAATCTCAGAAATGGTAAAGACAGGTTGTATAGTATCTTCATCATCAACCCACTCATTATCTCCTATTTCTGTAATTGCTTTTGCTGGAGGATACAGATTGAATTTCTTTGTTGAATTTCCATCAGAAATATACATATCCCCAGACCTACAACTTATGAAAGCATCAGCTGTGGCTAGCCAAGGTCTTCCTAAAATAAGAGGATGTCCTCCTAGATTGTTCTTGGGAGTTAAAATCATAAAATCAACTGGATATTCCCAAGAGTCTAGGGAGATTGGAATGTCTTCCAATACACCATCAGGTTTAATGATTGATCTATCTGCAAGTTGCAGTAAAGTAGGTGTAAAGAGAAGGTTAGGAAGTTTTAACTGGTCCATGGTCTGTCTACTCATAATATTGATAGCAGCCCCTAAATCAATCAAAGTATTTGGTATTTCTACCCCATTGATATGTGTTTTGACAATTGGACTACCGGGATCTACATATTTCTGCATGGTAATCTTTCCCATCATGATATCTGCAATTTTTCCTACCAGGTGGATCCTTCTGGTATCTCTTGGTTTCCTTCCTGGTCTTTTAAGGCTCAACTCCTTTATTGTTTTTGCTAGAATGGGAATCTCTTTAATGGCTTGTAACAAGGGAATCTTGATACAGACATTCTTCAATTCATCTAGAAAATTATAGTCAGGCAACCAAATTTGTTTTTCCACGCCTTTGTCGATTTGTAACCTTTCAGGAAAAGGAGGTGTGCCCAAAGATGTAGGTTGTTCAACTATGGGAGTTGTGGGGGTTGATTCTTTTTCTTTTGCTTTTTGAGTGTTTGGGTTTTGAAGAGATGCTTCAGAACCCTTATTGGCTTTAAGAGACTCTTCCTCAGAAATGCTTGGCTGTTGAACATTTATAGAAGGTTGATCTAGGATTCTACCTGATCTGAGTTGTACTTCATTGAGAGGAACAATCATATAGGTAGGGAATGGTTGAACTTCCATCATGTAAGCATTTTGAGGGTTCCTATTATTGGGGTTTGGCAATGGCTGAGAAGGAAGTTGATTTGACTTCTGTTGGGATTGAAGCAAGAGTTGAGAATTTTGATTTTGTGGAGAAGGTTGTTGTTGTTGAGGGAATGGCAATGATAGTTGTTGACTTTGATTTGGAAGTTGTGGAGCTTGCTGGTTTTGAAAAGATGGAGGATATTGATAGAATTGAGCAAATCTCCCATAAGGATTTTGCATGCTTTGCATCCATGATTGAAAAGGATTTTGAGGTTGAGGCCAGGGTTGTTGCCAAGGATTCCAATTTGGTTGGGGTTGAAAATTCATAGAGTTGTTAATCCCTTGATTTTGTTGCCCCTGCCAAGGTCTCCTTGCAACAAAACAGAGAGATTCAAGTGTATTTGGATCTTCTTGAAAGACTGCTTTGAGCCCAGGGATTGAAGGACAATCCTTGGTCTCATGGTTTTCTGAGCAAATTACACATGTTTCCACAACTTGTGCTTCCAAGGGACATTCCCTTAAAGCATGTTTCTTCCTACATTTCGGGCAAAAGATGGCCAAGGCCTCGGCTTCTGCTTTCTGTTTATTGTGGATCTTAAGGGTGTCTAATTGTTCACTAAGACTCCCTAAGATGTTAGTTTTGAATTCATCAAGCATATTGCCGATCTCAGCCCTACTTACTGATCCAGTTGCAGATTTATTTGCTCTAAGGAGAGAAGGATCTCTAGGCCCTTTTTGAGTTTTTGATTTGCCCCTTGAGAGATGGATACATAGCTCTGCTATATCATTGAGTGAAAGTTGAGATATATCTCCTTTCCCCATCATGTTCAGAATGTCTATCCATTCATCTCTAATGGCTTTTAATAGGAGGGCTTTCAAGGTCTCCTCATCCAAGCTACTCATTTTTGCTCTTTTCAGGTTATATTGAAATCTTTCGAGTAAATCCTCTAAGTTCTCATCTTCTCTTTGTACCATTTTAAATACCTCATCCTTGTGATTGGTAGGCATACAATAGTCTAGGTACCTATCCAAAAATGTCTGTTTCATATCATTCCAAGACCTAATGGATTGAGTGAGTAACCCCATGAACCATTTCAAAGCTTGTCCTTTCAATGTGGAAGGGAACAATTTGAGTTTTTGAGTGTCATCCAGATAGTCATAAGTTCGACATACGACTTCAAACTCAAATAAAAATGTTTCAGGGTCCTCAGTTCTTAACCCATGGAAGTTTGGGAGGACAGATGGTGATATGTTTTTCATAGTGGCTCGGGAATCCTCATCGACGATAGGAAATCCAAATGAGTTATCCCCTTCTCTATTTCCTCCAATGTGACCTCTACCTCCTCCATTGTTTCCTCATCCTCCTCCTCTACCTCTACCTCTACCACCTCCTCCCTCTGTCATAATGGTTTCCCTAGAGACTTCAGAATCTTCTGGTTCTTCTACAAAGGGTGAATGAGAAGGAATTTCTCCCTCTTCTTCAGATGATTCTACTTCTTCAATTACAATTGGTCTTTCTGTAGAAGGAAGGAAAGGATCTCTTTCTGATTCAAATTCAATAGAAGGTGTGGGAGAGTCAATTCTTGCCTCTTGAATTCCAGGAATCCTAGGGCTAGGAGTGTCAGTTGGAGATGAGGGAGGTGTCTCTTGTCTATTCCTTGAAGTAGATGGACTTGTAAAAATCGAACTCTTGGCTCTAGCTAAAAACCTTCCCCTAGAATCTCTAGCTCTATGCATGTAATTTTTTTTTATTTTTTCTTCAAGTCAGGCTAATAATTTTCTTTCTCATCTTCCAGGTCACTCTAGGTGCAAGAAGAGAGCATACTTAAGAAACTATTAAACCAATAACTTTCTCTTTTCTGATCCTCCAGATCACTCTAGGTGCAAGAGGAGAGCATACTTTGAGAGGTTATCAATTTCCCTTTCTTGAAATTTTAATAATTTTTTTTAGAAATTGGCTACCTAATTTCACTTCCCCGGCAAGGGTGCCAAAAATGTTTGGTCAATTTAGTGTTGCCTAAATTGCTATCATAAATTGTCAACCCGGGGCTCGTAAGCTGATGAAGTGAAGTGTACAATATATACTTAAGCGGCCTTTTCTAGTTCTTTTTGTCGTTTTTAGTTCATGTGTGACTTATCTTCCTAATGTGATGTGATGAAGTTATAAACAAGTGAGTGAATGTGTGTGTATGTGGCGATTTCTAATTGCTTCTTGAAATTTAAAGAGAAAACTTGAACAATAACTTGGAATGAAATTAAAGCTTCAAATGAAAGTAAAGCATCAAACAAAAAGAACAATGGCACTAGTCCAATACCTCTACTGCTGATAAGGATGAAAACGACATCTACATTAACTCAATTGAAAGCAAGAACACTACTTCTAACTCCTCTATTGAATCTAAAGAAACGCAAAAATTAAGTGACAAATCATACTACTGAATTCTCCCTTAACATTCTGCCTCTTAGCTAAATTGATCATGTGAAAAAGAGTTAGGAGTGAATTAGCAATATGAGTCTAAAACTAAATAAACCAAGCTGCAATTAAATGATGTTTTGGCCCCACAAAAGTTAGTGAAATTCTGATAAGAAGAACCATCAAGAGATTAGCAACTTGACAAAACTTGGTAAAGTAACTAAGCAAGGAAACTAATGAAAATCAAATAAAAAGTCAGCAGTTTAGATAAGACAACTTCAAATGCCACTAGTGATAAAAAGAAGGAAAAGCACACTGTCCCGGGCTCCTAACAAAGCTGCAAAAACAAACACTGATCAGCCATGAAAAGTACAGAAACGTAAAGCAGCATAATTCAAACTGTACATTAATATACATGTCAAAAGAAATGAAAATTGCAGAAATCAAACTGTCCATTAGTATACATGTGAAAATGAAAACAAAAAGAAGTGCAGGAAAATGAAATTAAAAACTACTGTACATAGGTTGTGGCAGACGGGGGCCCTCCATCTACTCAACCAGTTAAAAATCAGCTACACGGATAGGAGCAAAACAGTCTTCTTGATATTAAATCAGCATGTCACAAAATACAAAAGTGTAAACGCTGTATAAAACAGTCTTTGAAACAGAGTTTTATAAACAAAATGATTACAGCCAAAAACTAAACTTGAAGACTAACTACTAAGCGTATGCAAACGCTTTATTTATAGCAGCAGAGACAAACTGTCTTCTGCGTAAACTAAGCTAACAACCAGCTAACTAATTAACTGTGCAAAAGACACGCAGCAGCACCGTGCACTGTTTGAGGAAACGGTCATCGTGGATGATAAATCCACAGTTAGATTCTTGTCCCCTGCTGTCTTCGTGGCTCGAAGAAGATGCCAGCTGTGGTTACGTGCTTCACCTACTCACGCAGAGCCGTGCCACCGCTTGGAACCTTGTTGTTTGACCATGGTGACATCTGCGTTGACTGGGGGTATATATGAGCGAGTTGGCTTAGCTGATAGCACACGAACCATGTACACAGTCATACCAACTTGCCCATGTGGCCCTTTCCTTTGGAGGACACGTGGAACATAGAAAACAAGAAAATGGCTGCGGAATCTCTGATCGGCTGCGGAATTGGAGATCGGCTGCGGAAACGCTGTATTAGCTGCGGAATTGCAGCACTTGTACCAAAATTCTAAACCAACAGTCAATCATTAGCACAGTCAACAAATCATGTTAAAAAGACATATAATGCAATGAATTGAACAAGTTGATGGAGGAAATGATGACAATAGAGAGAGGTGAGTAGGAAAAAGTTGTTGGGAGGATAGGTAAATGAGTGCAGGTTTGAGGCTCAACAGTATGCATGGCCCTCAGCTTGGTCATTGTGCATATTGTGGATCCAAACTCCTGCCCCAGCTCCTAGCTTGTTTACAGAGCCATCAAATTCTAAATACCACCAAGTTTCATGATCAAGATTTGGATTGGGATCACTAGAAAGTTGGATCATGGGTAGGTTGGTTTCTTGCAAGTAACTTGATACATCATGTTCTTTTGTCTTCTTATTAGCTATACCCACAGTCCCTTGGTCTTTGAAATCACATTGCTCATCTAACTCCTTGGTCTCTATTGTCATTAATAGTTCAGAATAAGCTTTGTGACAGATGTCGGCATTGTAGAGAATAAATGAATCCATGTCTGAGTGTATTGAATAGATTGGAAAGTTTTGGGGCTTCTCTTGACTGCTTACCACATATCTCATCAAAGTTTCACGGTAAAATCTCTTTGGCTACCCAAAGACTGAGATAGTTGCATAGGACATATCTAATTGCAGTGATCCTTGAAGTTTGGCCCCCCAGGATCTGGACAAGAGCATGCCATACTTAGGGGGTATGTCAGCTATCACTACATCCATCAAGATAGTTTTGGTTGGGTATTGAACCAGGGAAACACATAAATCTTTAATCAGGCCTAAGCACCTGACTTGGCTTGAATCAAATGAGAACATATCTTTGTATGGTCTTGTGATGTCTAAGTCAAGTTTTTCCATTACAGATTTGGGCATTAAGTTGTGTGAAGCCCCAGAATCGAAAATTGCATTATGTAGAACCTTGTCATGAATGTTTAGACTGACATAAAAGGGTGGAACCCCTCCATTTTCTGTTTTTCCATTAACCTCAGGTCAGAATAGTAACTCAGGTTGGTCATCTAGGACATTCACAGCATCTTTATTGTCTGACACTTGGAGTGACTTGTTAATCTGCTGTCTGTATATGTCATGTTTGGCTAATTCCGAAAGAGGAACTGATATCTTTAGCTTACTTATTTCTGTTTCCAAGTTAAAAGGTTTTTCCATTTGAATTTTGGCATTTAGTGCAACAGATTTTTCCCTTTCAGCTGGGTTATCAATGATCTTTTGTTCATGGTTGATATTATCTTGAGTAAAATTGGTACCATGTTTGTTTCCAAGGGTATTGCTTGACTTTACTTTTGCTGGTTGGAGCGAGGCTGGCTGGTTTTCAGATGTTTGATGCTCTGAAACATCCTCCACGGTAACCTCTGTGGTGTTTGGGTTTGAGTTGCCAGCTAGTTGTGGGGGAGTACTCTTATCATTGACCTTTTTTGGTTTCTTATTGTCCTTTGGTTTGAGGGGTGTAGGCACATCTATCGTTCTAGTCCTTAGTTTGTACTGTTTGTGTACCTCATACGCAGCTGCATCATACCCTTCTTTAAAATCGAATGATTCTCCTGACTTAGTGTGGTATTGATTGTCATTAAAAACCTCTTGGTCTTCTTGTGTCAAAAAGACTTGATTTTCACTGTCCAAACCCATTAGGTTGATGTGAGGATCCTCATTAGGTTCACTAGATGTGGAAGCCTCAACATAGTTTTCCTGGAAAGGAGGCCTGACATGCTGGTCAGGATCAGTCCTTCCAACATTAGGATTTTGATTCTTTCTGAAGTTTGGGTTTCTAATATTGTTTTTTTGACCTTCCCATGATGACTTTCTTTCTATGGTTTCCACCCTATCTCCAAGTCTATCCATCCCTTTGATGATTGCATCTAGCTTTTGCTCAAATAATGAGGGTTCTTCTTTGAAAGTAGTTCTCCTTTCAGTTCTCACCCAATTTCTCTTGGCAATTAGATTTGCCTCTACACTTACCCCTATGTTTTGCATGTCTGCTAGGGTTACAGGGGCTCTTTCTCTTAGTTGATATGCCATATCAGCATCAAATCCATCAAGGAACTTAATCAATGCTAAATCAGGTGGAGGTCTAAGATTTTGAGGAATGACATTATAAATAGTGTGGAATCTAGTGCAATAGTCCAAGACAGTTTCTTGTGGGCCTCTTATTATGGTGTCATATTCAGATAAAATGTGTAGAGGGTCCTTTTTCTTTTCCCATCTGTTTAGGAAGGACTGATAAAGGGCACCCGAATCAGCTATAGAATTTGCAGCCAGTGCCCTGAACCAGGTTCTTACTTCACCTGTTAAACTTTGGACAAAAAATTTCATCCTTACATCATCATCATCTATCTCATAGTTTTCAAAGTAATCTTGCATTTTCTTGGTATGTTGTAAGGTAGTGTATGTACTGGTTCCATCAAAATAAGTGATCTTACTTTGGTAGTCCTAAGGCATGGCCCCAGGATTTCCAGGTAACTGAAGGGGTGCATAACGATTAGCCATATTTGGGGGGATAAGTGGGACAACTGGTAGAAAGGGAACAACTGGGACAACAGGGACAGCAACAACAGTTTGTGTGTTGGATGTAGACAATATGTTTTGTGAAGTGGATGATGAAGAGGGGGAAGAATGAGTTGTATGAAGGTGAATTGATGGCTTAGCAGGGGTTGGAATAAAACTTTGTTGAACTGCCTCAGGGCTAGATTCAGGATATTTTTCTGGTTCCTTCTGGTTCCTAAGAGTTTTATGGATCAAATTTGGATTTTCGAAAACAAGTGGGGGATTTGGGTCAGGATTTGACCTGGTGTGCCTAGTTCTCTTTTTAGGAGCCAGCTTCTGAACTTGTTTTTGGTATTTTTGAGGATATTTTTAGAACTGTTTTAAGGGACTGCTCAAAATTTTGGAACCACTGTCTAAAAACAGACAGCAACTGAAAAATACGCTCTGATCCCCAGTGGAGTCGCCAATTATGTTATCACTCAGGTTGTTCCCTTTGACTCCCAAGGGAATACGGCCGAGGTAACCACTAACCAATCTTTGGGTCACAGGTTCTAGCCTGCCTATGACCAGAGAGGGCTCTCTCTTTATGATTTAACTTTGTTTGTATAATATTTTAGGCTAGTTATGATGCTCAAGGTTTTGTTTTGGAGTTTGTTGGATGATGATTTCAGTCAAGATAGATATATGTTTATCAGGGTGCTCTAGGCCATTGGGCATGGAGTCAGTGATGCTTAAATTGCTTGATATGTCTGTGTTGATACAACAGTGATGCTGCAGAGCCAGATAAGTGTCTAAGAAACAACTCTTTAAATCTATGATTAGGTGTGATGTAATCAGGGCATGAAAGGCAATTAAGGATCTTTCAGTAATCTGATATGGAGAACAGTGGGGATATTATTTAGAAGCACTGAAGAATTCCTATATAACATTCATATTTATAGAATTAATGTAAACATGAGCAATTAAGAATTCATGTTCATGATTAATTCTGAAGAAAACATTTCAGCAACAGAGATTGAGCACAAGGTGTAATCAAACATTTCCTGTACTATTCTTTTTCTCTATTGTTCGATTGGTGAAGCATGTGTATGATTCAAACAAACATAAGAAGATAAAACATAGATTGAGAAAACTTATTGCTCCATTAGACAGCACAGGAATTATGCAACAGCACGCAGAGCATCATCGAGACATCAAACATCCAAGAAACACTGAGCTTTCCCAACCTCTTGCATTAGATTATCTGAAAGTATACAATACATTTTCCTTAGAGTGAAAATCACCAACCCCTAATACGTTGCCAGGGGAGGTATATATACAAAATTTACATCAGAAAATATCTAGCTAGTGAGTTAATGGCTCATTAATATTGTGCCAACTCCTGGAGCATTGTGGCTGAGAAAATAAATGTTGTAGTAACTTCTAAGTGTATTAGCTATCCAAAATGGTCAGAGAATATTGACTTTGTGACCGATGGAGTCGGCTGAAGATGTGCTGCCCAAAATTTGCGCATTTTTTATATTTGGCTTGCTGCCGCTGTCTTTATGCTGAGTCACCTTTTTTGGCTGCCTTGTATGTTGTCCAGATTCTACTTTTTGATTTTGGCTGAATGGAAGCTAAGTAGGATTGATCAACTGAGATCACTGAGGCAAAATTTGCAGCATTGCCTGCCACCAATCCTCTTTGGGCATTTGGTGTCTTCGTATTTTTACCAGTGTTTCATCTGCCTCTGTATACCTGTAAAAATTGGGAGGAACCTCAAATAGATGATTAATCTCATGTTCAATAAAAAATAGATTTTCAAGTTTGTCATATAGGCCCTGCCCTGTTGGAGAACCTGTTTCCTCAGAAGTACTGGCAGATTCAGTGATTTGATTTTCAATAAAATTTGACATCCTGGTAGCATATTGCTCATGAGGGAGCAGTCTTCCTGTGCTGGTTAGTAGGCTGGGCAATCCCTTTTGTTGCAGTCCTCCCATTTTGAGCTTGTACTCATCCACCTCAGCCTATATTTCATGGCATTTCCTCTCTACAGTTTGTACAAAATTCCTGAGAGTCAGCACCTTTTTAGCTGTAAGGACAGCATCTATTCTGTTAACGATGTTGAGGGCTGCCAGCTCCTCCTTAGTCTGATTGTTCAGAAAATTTATCATTCTATTGGCCTGCTCAGGCCTGTTCCCCAGTACTGTTCTGGCTTTCTGGATCTCAATTTGTGCTTGGCCAATCAATTCCATTTGTTCATGTACTGTCTTGATTGACTTCCATTGTCTAGTAAGGGAGTAGTCAATCCGGGCCCACAAAATCCTCTTTATTTTTGCCAAAGCATTTTCAAGTTTGAGCTCCTTTTCTAAGGCCTTTATTTTGTCTTTGAGGGCCTTAATTTCTCTAGACTACTCTGCTACAGTCATCTTTGATTTGTCATATTTTGCCTCTAGTTCTGCCATTTTTTCCTTGGCCGGTTTGATCTCAGTAGCTTGGAGCTCCAGCTCTTTGATAGCCTTTGTCAAATCATACATGTTCAAGCTAGAGTCAGGAGCTGTTGTTGTTGCTGTTGCTTCTGTTGTTGCTGTAGTAGTTGCAGGGGCTACTGCTGCCTCTGTAGTTGTGGCAGTGGTTGAGGTAGTTGGAGGAGGTTGGGAGGTTGATTCTCCCTGTTTGTCTTGCAGTGCCCCTTCTAATTCTTTCTCCAGATCAATAACCTTTTGATTGAGCTGCATTATTAGATCAAGCTAATCTTCAGACTCTTTTTCCTTTTGCAGCTCTGATGTTTGGGGGTGCTCAGTAGGAAGTAGTTTCAGCCTTTTCTTCAAAGCAACAATATCATCTTCCTTCTTTTTCACGAGGTCCCTCACACCCTTTGGGTCCTTAGGATCATGTCCTAGATCCACAATGATATCCTCCAGTGTTTTAATTTTGTTGTCCTTGGCCATGGAGGACATTCTCTTGAAATCCAACTGAATGTTAGTATTCTTCAGTGATTCTTTCAATTCATGGGCCATTGTGGCCCTGTCTACCAAGGTGGCATAGACCATTTCCCCCGTTTGTTTGTGCAGCTCTATCTGGTCCATGGGGTGAATGTCCTTTGCCATGACTTCCACCCTTGTTCTTACAAAATCTGCAGCTGATTTAGGCTGCGGCACCTTGGGTTTGAAGTGACTAAGGATCATCTTCTCCTCTTGTATGTCATACACTGACATCAGCCTCTCTTGCTTAGCTGGTGTTGCTTTGAGGAACTGTTTGTATACTTCTATTCTCAGCAGATCATTCTGTGCTTTTATCTGTTTGAAGGAAGCCTTGGTGCTTGAAGGCTTCTTGCTCTACTGAGTGGAGGAGGAAACCTCCATGCCAAGCTGTAATCCTTGCTCTTGTTGGAAAGAGCTTGTGGCCATTTGCTGACTGTCTCCCCCTTCTTTCCTTGGGCTGTCCAGGACTTCCTCACTTATTTCTTCTATAACTGGGGAGTCAACCTTTTGCCTCTTGGCCTCTGGTTGCTGGGAGGATCCACTAGCAGGAGTGGACTCTTCTCTGTCTCTTTTCTTTCCCCTCTCCTCATGTGCAGGAGTCTGCAATATAGGTGTTGTTAGTGGTTCTGTTTGTGGTGGAGGGGTTTGATCTTGTTGCTGCCCCATTGAGGAGGAAGGCTATTCTTTTTCTGTCTCTTCTTCAGCACCCATTATTCCTTTACCCTTATCTGTGCCTGATACTGCTGTAGATGGCGCCTGGGTGGCTGGTGCAGTTGTTGTAGTCGAAGTACCTTCTCCGACTGGATGCGGTTGCTTGAAGATTACCTACTGCACAGAATCTAAGTCAAGAGTTTTTTCCAAATCCTTGACATTTCTTTGCATTATTTCTTCTTCAGTTAGTTTCTCAATTAATGTATCTTGCACCCATCCTTGTTGATTGGCATCCTGCTCAATATGTGGAAATTTACAGTGCTCATAGCCTAGCAGCCTGTACTTGACCCTTCTAGCACAGATGAAGCCTTCGGGGTCATAAGGGACCCACCGGAAACTTTTTGATAGCTTGTATTTGTCTTTGAGGATTTGCTCAGCCTCTTGCCATCCCTCTTTTTTGTTCACGATGAAGGGTCCCAGGTGGTGTTTAAACTTGAGGTGGGCTTTCTTTTTAGCACTATGAAAGTGGGTGAGGTTAGAGTGAATGAGCTGCCTATAGTACTCCAAGGCAAACAGTCTCATTGGTACATATTTTGGGAGCCTATATGGACAGAGCTCACAGCCATAAATTCTGATGACTGTATGATCTTGGTATAGGTACCAATCACCTATTTTATAATTTTTGGACAGCTGCAGAGTTTTCTGGATTTCAAATGAGACTCTGGGAGGAGGGGACCTCATTAATAAGCAAGAGACCGGGTAGACAAATTGATCAATAAATTCACAGTATGAATATGGCGAATCTTGGACTTGGTGAAAAACTGATGTCCAGAAGATAACAGATCTTCTTTCCCCCCTAGAATCCAGCTTTTTGATAGGGCATTGAAAAGCCTCGGACTGATAATACATGAACAAGTGGTAGATGTAAGATGAATATTTGAATATGCCCTCCCTGTCCACTTTGAAAAGCTGGTTATGTATCTTGTTGGCTATGAATTTAGAAAAGTTATATTTGTAGGCAGGAGGTTGGCCTGGGCTGTAAGCAGCTAATAGCACCAGCACTGTCTCATCAACATACTCACTAGTTTTATAGCCCAACACATAAGCAATCATGTCAAGCAGAAGTTTGCCTACATCAGTAAACTGGACATACAAGAAGGGAGGTGGCCCTATGGGCTGGCGGTCAGCTCTCATAAATGTCTAGGTGATCTTCTGAATGTCAGCAGTGGAAAGCTTGGCACCTGTATCCAGCAGATAGTTCTCTGAGAAGGGATACAACAGCTGAGTTTGTTTGAAGTTGAGCATCTGGTTGATGGACTCAGCATTGATGTGGAAGAGTATGCTCCCAGATGGAGACTTGACAGCTCTGTGATTTGGATCATAATTCTCAACACATAAGCAGATAATTTCTGGAAAAATGTTAACAGATGGGAGAAAGTAATAAGGCAGATTAGATTCCCATATCCCATATGTGTCATTGTTGTTCAAATAGTTGTCCCTCAATTCCCTGAAGGTCTGCAAATGGTTCCTGTCACCCACAAAGTCTTGGATGAGGTAATCTCTGTCAGCAAGAGGCAGGGACTCAAGCTCTTTATTTGGTGGATTCATGGGGGCAACACTGAGAGCTGTGGGTGCAGGAGCAGCCATTGTATAGTCCTCAAGTGTTATCTTTGCAATGTAGTTTCTGAATGCAACAATGTGAGTGCAATAGCTTGCAAATCTTTCTAGAAGTCAAGTGGCAGATTGAATGCAGGTGATGTCAGATATGTTCTTCAAAGAGGAGTAGGTGGATTAGGTAGGCTTGCCTCTGTTCTGCTCTGGTGAATTCACAGGGATTGTTAATAATGAGGATAAATTGCAGAGGTAGGGCAGGACTAAAAGTTGGTGAAATGAAGTTGTTCAAGTAAGTACTCGGCAAAAGGGAACAATGTTGGGCAGTTTGAGGACCAATTACAATTTAAGGCCGTGAATTATTGTTTTAACATCGAATTTTGGAGCAGGGGGCAATGTGGACTATTTTGGGCCAGCAATTATTGAATGACAACAATTAATTTAGGATTTACCAGGTATTTAGTGGAGAATTTTGCAGATAAATGGCATGAACATGGGCAAAACAGGTGAATTTTGGCAAATACCTAGATAAATGATGCCGAGATGCTGTCGGGTTGAGCAATGGGTGAAGAACACAACTGAATTGGTGAGTGACGGCATCTAAACTTCAAATTCGCGGCTTGGAGGCAATTTTTGGAGCGAACAAAAACAACAGCTCTGTCTCTTTTCGAATGAAAATGACATAAAACGGCTCAAATTCGCGTTTATAACGAAAAATTTGGAAAATATGGGTTTTTGGCGCTTTTCCGCCGATGATGTCAGCATGATGTCATGGCGGGCCCAGGTACGGATGGTGACGTGGGTGATGAACTAGAGGCCAGCATGGCAGGACACGGTGGCGGGATGTGGGGGCCACGAGATGATGCGGAGGGCGACGAGGCGCGGTAGCGGGGGCCCGGGGTATGATGTCATAGCGACGTAGGATCGACATGACAAGGAAGGCGGGTTGAGGGATAGCGGTATGTGGTTTCCCCGCACCGCTTTTGTGAGAAGGCGGTATAGGGGAGGGGGGCTCCGAACACCTCCAATGGCCGCCACGTGTCCAGCGTACGGGAGAAAAACCACTCGCTCCTCGGACGCTAAACCGCGACAGGTTCAAATATTAAATCGACCGCCCAGCGTTGGATTGAGGGCAGCGGGAGATCGACGGCTGGCAGGCGCCCCGACCCATCGTGCAAGTTTGGGTGGGGACCGCCAGCTAATAAAATATTCATTTAAATATTGCGGGTTTAGAACTTTGGGTTAGGGGGTTTAAATGGGTTTTGACATATGTGGGTTAATCTATCGGGGTTGAACAACCTTTGAATATTAGGTTTGAGTGGGGGGAAGGGGTTTTCATAGGTATTTTTCGGGAAAGGGGGTAGGAGAGGGTTTAGAGTAGGTTATTAATCTAACCAGAGGTTAGAGTAATCCAAAAGCAAGGGTTGAATATAGTCCCTGGTGGACTAATGTCTCCCATAGAAGTGTTATTTAGCTATAATGCTAAAAGGGGGGGATATTTATACATTTTTGGGTTGTTTGCATACAATGCTATAATAGTAGGGGGAGGGGTAGCACTTAGGGATTTATATAGTAAAAATTAGAAATTAATATGAATTGGGGATGTGAGAGAGGGGCAAAGAGCTAAGTTTAATGAGTAAACTTAGTTTTAGAAGCAGATAGGAGTGAAGAAAGATTTTACACAAGAAATGTGGCTTCTTTTCGAAGAGAGAAGTCACTTCTGACATGAAATTTTTACAAATGAGGAGTGTAAGGAGGACTGATCAGGCAGATCCTGCAGTGCTCATGGGCATGTTAGTAAGAAACTTTTGGAGGGGATGAGGGAAGTTAGTGATGGTTTAGTAGTTTTCCAAATAGGCCATTGCTCTTGCCTTTCTCCTGCTGGTGACATCATTGTGATTTTTCCCATGTCATATGCTTAGATCTTGCTTTCTGCAACCTTCAACTGCCTACCCTGCCTAATATGCCTAACATTTTTTCTTCCTTTGGATGGGTGCAATTAGCCTTGAAAACCCTGATAATTCTCTTTTCTTTTTGCTGCCCTCCTATCTAAGTCTACCCTTATGACTTCCAAGGGCCCAGATTAAGCAGTTGGGCACCTTCCTTTCTCTATCCACCTAGTCATCTGTCAAGCTTGAACTGTTTGAGCAGGTACTTCCTCTCTAGTCTAAAACATGCAAATTAAAACATGGTGAGGCCCAGCTTGAGCTGTTGGACCACCCATCAAAGTAGTAGTGGCAATTTGGACTAGCCACTTTCATGGTCTTTATTTGGGGTTCATTTGCTTTATTTTTTCTTTGACCAATTCATTTTCTTGCCTTTTGATTTTTCTTTTAAGGCATACCCTCTTTACATTTTTTAACTGTCTGCTTCTTTCACAAAAATGGAACCTTAGTAGCATGGAAGGTGAACATTTTTGGCACTTCCATTGTCAATCATGAGAAATGAAAACCTATTGATATAGGAGGCTAACAACTGGTAGAAGGAACAACTTCTAACAACCCCAGTATGGGTGCAGCTATTCTCCCTGTCGAATGACTACTAGGAACCAGATATATTACAAAGCATTGGAAATACCATTGGACAGTTCATCAAGATCTCAGAAATAGCTAAGAGATGGAGGCATGCAAATTACACACAGATCTGTGTCCATATGAATGTCTCCTATCCCCTACCGGAATTAGTTGATATAGAATACCAAGATGTATCTTGGATCCAACCATTGGATTACAAGCACGTCCCATTCAAATGTAGGAATGTCATGATCATGGACATGTGTTTCGACATTGTCCATTGACACTAGTGGAAGAGAAGAAGTTTCAAGGAAATAGGGATGAGGAGGGGTTCTAGAAGGTTGGTCCCTGCAAGGGTAAGACATCCAAGAATCTGGTTAACTAAAAGCCTACTTAGAATCTGACCAACCCAACGACCCCGCATAAACATAAAGGAGATAAATCCAAAACCCAGGAAAAAGGTGACGAAATTCCCTTAACAATTTTGGGGAATCTGGATGATCTCAGGGATAATGAAAGAAAATCAGAACAACTGGTTATTCAAGTGATGGATATGGATAAAAAAAGGGGATAGACTTAGAGAAATAAATTCCTAAAAAGAAAATGCTAGAGGAACTGAAGGAGGATAGGTAAATCAAAAAAGTGTTGATACAAGCCAATTACATTCTAGAGGTGATCCAACTTATATCATTATATTGTTTTTCATCCATCTAGATACATTTGGACTGGAAAGAGTGGAGGAATCAACTCACGGGACCGTTTTTACTTGCAGAACCTAGTTTGCAAAAATGGGGTCTGAAACCTTCAGGGAGGGTTTTGAGGCATCAAACGACACTTTTTGGGGGTAAAAATTTAGTGCTCAAGAGCTGCACCATTTCATACTATTCTACACACACATGTCTTTCCAACAATGCAAGAAGCGCATCAATCGAAGTCCGTATGGAAAAGTCATGCCTCTCAAAAGTTGACCTTCCTGCTTTGACACCTATAGTTTGTGAGGATGTCGCGACAGCCCCCATTGTTCATGGAAAAATGTATAGCCACGTGATTATGATGTAAAAGACTCTAGAATATTCTATATTCTAACTCTAGTTAAGAGTTTATGTAGTCAACATTAACCATTAGTAGGTTATCAAGTTGTGTTATAACTAGGCCATTAGGAGGAAGAGCCAATCCATTCTTTTGAGAGTATTTTGTTCCATAGCCGAGAAAATATAGCAAGGAGAGATAGGAGGTACATCACATAGATATGATTTGTGCACTGTAGAAGCCTATAGGCCACATGAATTATTTCTTTGTACCTACAGCTATATTTCCAGATAGAGAAAGAGAGTGAAGCGAGCTCATCTTCCTGTTGGGTTTTCTCCTGAAAGGGTTTCCCAGAGAGCATATCTTGTGTCTTGTGTGTGTGTGTGTACTTATTTTGTCATTCTCTATTTTTATGCATACTTTCCATTCACATGCATGCATTAATTACAGTTAAATCTACAGATCTTAAAGTTTAATAAAACTGTAATAGTTTAGAATCTCAAATTTTTAATATAATATTATCAGATCTGTTGTGTTGAACTATCCAGTGGAATATCCAATAAATTTTAAGGATCAAGAGGTGGAAGAGAAAAATAGTAGACTAAGTGAAGATGACAAGACTATGCTAGAATTATTTTGAGTATGGACTAAAGCAGACACCGAGGACATTTCTTTGAATTAGCTGATTCACTTTAGGAATCTATTTAAGAAATGGTATGAATGTTTCCTGAGTCTAGATATCGATTGCCAATTTTCTTCTAACAAACAAGGAAGAGGCAAAATCAAGTCCACAAATACAAGAATTGATAACATTAGAAAGGGGAAAGAAGGGGAGGAAAACTTCAAAAGAGGCGCTAAAGGAGGTTGGTGAATTCCTTTTGAATTCAGGGTAGATGAGTCAACTTATAGAGTATTTTCTCCATTCCCAACCAATTACTCAATGAAGTTTCTTTCATGGAATATACAGGGCTTAAATAGTAAAGGTAAGATTTAACACCTTAAGAATAAGATAAGTAAGGAAAATGTTGAAATAACAATTTTGTAGGAAACCAAAATAGTAGGAGAAAAGATAAACATTATGGCTCAAAAATGTTGGAAAGGCAATGAGGCCATCACAGTATATGCCCGGGGTTAACGGGGAGGATTGGTGGTCCTTTGGGACCCAAATCAAGTGATCCTCAAAGATTGGATGGCAATCGTAGTTAGCCTTACATGTAAGTTTTGTTGTGTGGGCGCAAATGAATGGATATTCCTCATGATAGTTTATGGTCCTCCTACTCTAGTCCAAAAGGAGGATATTTTGGAGGACTTGAAGAAAAGGAGATACAACATCAAAAACCATAAATGGCTAATATGAGGTGAATTTAATATGATGAAGAATTTGGAGGAAAAAGAGGGGGTTTGCGGAGAAAAGATCCTGCTGCAATAATGTTTAATGAGTTTATTGAGGAACTAGGTCTAAAGGATGTGGACACCAGGAATGGAATGCACACTTGAAACAAACAAAGGGGCAGGATTCAGTAAGTAACAAGTTGTCTAGATCATTTTCTAATGTCAAAGGAGATCATTATGAAGGACAACTTTATTTACAGCAGGATCCTTCCCTCCGTAGGCTCTGATCACTGGCCTATCCTCCTTGAATTAGTGATGAAAGAAACTCCAAAAAATAGGCCCTTCTGATTTGGAGGGTTATGGTTGAGACACCTAAACTTTCTTAACAAGCCAAAAAATGATGGAAGGAGATAGAAGTTGAAGGGGACACTAAGATGCAGAGGTTCCAGAGAAAACTAAAGGAGATAAATCTATGCATAAAAACATGGAAGCAAGAGGAATTTGGGGATATATTTATATAAAAGAAATTACTGGTAGACAATATGGAATATCTCCAACAACACATCACCAAGGAGGGGAGATCAGACAAGATGACTATTGAGTAGGGTCATCTAATAAAGGAAATCGAAGAGTGAAGGAAATACTATGGTGACAAAAGTCATGAATTCAATGGCTCAATGAAGGAAACAGGAATTCCAAGTTCTTTCATCGCTCCATCATTAGTCACAGGAAGAACAATAGAATATTTTCCTTAGTGGCTCAATCAGGCAGAAGGAAGGTTAAACATTCAAAGATGGAGGAGGAGTTTGTGACCAACTATTCTCGTCTCCTCATAGATAAAGGTCAAGATCAAGGAGAACCTATGGGAAGGGTGATAAAGCACATCCCTATGTTAATCTCTGCATAGTAAAATGTGGCGTTGCTAACGGAAGTCACAACTGAAAAAGCAGAGGACGTTGTTAAGGATATGCCAAACAAAAAATCCCCTGGGTCAGATGGCTTCACAACTGAGCTCTTCAAAGTGTACTGGTCCTTTGTAGGACAAGAAATTGTAGAGTTAGTAGAGGAGTCTAGGAGAGCAAAATATGTATGATCAGGGCTTAATGTTACCGTCCTAAATCTAATGGGGTAGATGATTCAAGTGGATACAAACCATTCACTCTCTGTAATGTGATCTATAAGATTATATTTTCAATGATAGTGAGGAGGTTGAACCCATTGCTCATCCACATAATCAGTCTAGAACAAATAGGGTTTTTGAGGGGAAATTAGTTATTGGATGGGGTAACAAAAGAACATGCGGTAATCCATTCCTTGAAAAGTAGAAGAGTTCCAAGCTTACTTATTAAAATATATCTCTCTAAGGAATATGAAAGGCTCAACTAGACCTTCCTAATAATGGTTATAGGGGATTTTGAATTTTCATATGAATGGATTAAGTGGATCAAATGATTGATATCCTCACCATTATTTTCTATTTTTCTTGATGGAGCCCCCTCAAGGACATTTAGAGCCTCTCGGGGTCTTCAAAAAGGTGATATGATCTCCCCATTCTTGTTTATTATAGCAGCAGAAGTTATGAGCAATGTAAACTTTGAAACGGGAACTATAAACTCAAAATGTGAAATCTTTCCAAAAAACCCCATAAAAACATCAAAAGCAATGCTAAAAATGAAAAGTGTTGATGCTGGAATAACACCTTTTTTTTTCTAGGGTAAATTTTCAACATGTTTTAAAAATGGTGGTGAAAACCAATTTCTTGTGCAAAAATTGTCCAAAAAACACCCTCAAAACAAAAAGTGTTGATGTTCGAATAACACTTTGCAAAAAAAACTCTCAAAATGAAAAGTGTTGATGTTCAAATAACAGTTTTTTTTTCGATGGTAAATTTTGTTGAAAAAACACCCTCAAAATGAAATGTGTTGATGCTGGAATAACACTTTTTTTTCGAGGGAAAATTTTCAACATTTCGAAATAATGGTGTAAAAGATTTTATCATGACTCCGAAGAACATTAAAATTTCAAAAGAATAATGAAATAAATAAAGAATTAAAACAAAAAAAAATTAAAACAATGAAAAAACACAAACAAAAAAGTTTAAAAAAATAACAAAAGGTAAATTAAAATATATATTTAAATCAAAACATAAAATTAAAAAAAAAAAACAAATGAAAAATCAAATATATAAAAAAAGACAAATAAAAAAAAATCAAACATAAAAAATAAAAAAAATGTAACAAAAAAAAATTCAATTATAAAACTATTAAAAAAAAAACAAAATTAACCTATAAAATATAAGAAATAAAAAACTAAAAACTAAAATACAAATTATAAACAAATAAATAGTAAGAAAAACATATTTTAAAAGAATGAAGAAAAAAAAAATTATCTTGTAAGCCATAAAAAAATTTGGAAAAAAAAAATTCAAAAGAAAACAAAAATATGGAAAAAAAATTAAAATAAAAAGAAACTATAAGAAACGATGTCTGTTGCGATCTGCAATCTGAACTAGGGTTTGAGTTAGGATTTGGCAGATGGTAACCATGGCGGGTCGTGGAGGAGGGATTTCTACTCCCTCCTACAGTCAAATCTTGGCGAACAAAAGCACGAGAACTGGTCTACATCGCTTGAAGAAACCACTGGAGGTGATAACTCAGGATACTAACACAGGAAATATCAATGCTCACGAACAAAAATAAAATCATGAGGAAGATAGCAAGGACAAAAGGAAAGAGGATAGCAATCAGAAAGTTACACCTATGAGTGTGACAAGGGTCTATAAACCCAAGTCGACCATTATTCCTTGGGTCATTTTAAGTGACCTAGCGCTACAAGTGCACAAAGAACACATGGTCGAACATGCGGTTATATGCAAATTTATGGGGATTTGGTCAATGGAAAAGGACTTACATGTATGGATAAGGAACCACTAGAAACCGAAGGGGGAAATAAACCTTCACCTAGGATCCAAGGGATTCTTTACGGTGGTGTTCACGAGTTTAGAAGATAAAGACAAAGTGTTCGAGGGAGGACCCTATTTTTACACTGCTGCAGGCCTTTACATGTGACCATGGGTGATGAACTTTGTCCCAAAACGAGAAACATTCACTTCAGTATCGATATGGATAAGGCTATACTCCCTTCCTTTAGATTATTGGCTGCCAGAATCTTTAAAGGCTATCGGTAATAAACTAAGGCATTTTATAAAAATATCAGATGCGACTCTAAGAGGTAAATACACCTCTTTCACCTGGATCTGTGTGGAAATGGACTTATCTAGGCCAGTTCTGGACGATATCATTTTAGAAGTATATGATGAAGAATGGGTGTAGGTGGTGGACTATGAACATGTCCCATTCAGATGTCGTAAATGCCATGAACACGGGCACCTATACAGGGACTACCCATCAAACAAACTGGAGAGCAACACAAAAACCACCACAAGCAAAGATCCCGAGGGTTTCACTAAGGTGGGGGGGAAGGGAAAGGAGGAAAACAGTACCAAAATAAATTCAACGTGGACGGGAAACCGAGCCATAATAGTTTAAAAATCTTAGAAGAAGAAGATGGAAACAACGAGGCAAATCAGGAAGTGGAGACTAATACCAATGAGAAGGATAGGGATGCTACCATCGAGGATATACTAGAGAATAGCAAGCAAAAGGATGATCTACCAAGCATTGTGGAGCTCAATAGGGACCATGCGATGACCCCAAGCGAGGCAGGAATGGAGGACCATGAACTACAGGATATTTTTGAGAGGGAGAACTTAGATCTAGAAACGTTTTTGGAGCAGGGTATTTCCAAAGGGGTTGACTCCCTACCAAAGGAGGAGTTTGACAGGGTTCAACAGCTCTTCCTCTGGAGATCCCAATCGAAGGGATCTAGAGTCAAGAGAAACCATGACAGCCAAGAGAATAGAGGGATGAAAACAATGGAGGAAACACCGGGGCACTCTTCCAAGAATCTTGGTAGGAAAGGAGGAAGGAAAAGACAGAATGAGTTTTTGACCGAATGTGGAAAACTCATGATTAACTCAAGTAAGATGAGAGATCTCACCAGCTACTCCTTTACAAACCTTTCTTAATGAAGCTCACAACCTAGAACATTAGGGGCCTAGGAAGTAAAAGGAAACAAAGAAATCTTAGCAGTAGAATAAAAGAAGAAAAACTAGATATGGTTTTCATTTAGGAAACTAAGTGTTCGATGAACAAGATCAAAGAAATACAAAGTAAATGGTTAAGCAAGTATGAGTATCTAGAGGTTAAGGAAGATAACTTGGCAGGAGGGATTCTTACACTTTGGGATCCCCAGAAACATGGAATCCTGGATGGGGAAGCGTCCAGGAACTATCTATCGTTGGTGATTCAACCTTTGGGTGATAGGGAGACTTACATGATTACAAATGTCTATGCTCCTCAAAAACTAGAATACAAACTCAAGCTTCTCACCCCCCTTGAGGAGCTGAGAGAGAGATATCCTGATATGCCATGGATTCTGGTAGGGGATTTCAACATGATCAAATCTATTACAGAGAAGAAAGGTGGCACCAGAACACTAGGCAGAGACTCCATTGCCTTCCTGAACTTCATAAATAAAATGATACTAGTGGATTCTGAAACAATAAATGGCACTTTCACCTGCAAAAATAAGAGAGGAGGGGCTTCTCAAGTTGCCTCTAAACTAGATAGATTCTTAATCTCAAAGGACCTCCTTCTCATAGGCCTTGACATGACAACTCTAATCCTCCCCTTTGGAGGCTCGGACCACTGGCCTATCCAACTTGAAGCCACATTTATAGGTACACCAAGGAACATACCTTTTAGGTTTGAAAATGTCTGGCTCTCTCACTCGGACTTCACCAGCAATATTGACATATGGTGGATGGAATATTTTCCCATTCAAGGCACTAGATATGGTTTTCATTTAGGAAACTAAGTGTTCGATGGACAAGATCAAAGAAATACAAAGTAAATGGTTAAGCAAGTATGAGTATCTAGAGGTTAAGGAAGATAACTTGGCAGGAGGGATTCTTACACTTTGGGATCCCCAGAAACATGGAATCCTGGATGCGGAAGCGTCCAGGAACTATCTATCGTTGGTGATTCAACCTTTGGGTGATAGGGAGACTTACATGATTACAAATGTCTATGCTCCTCAAAATCTAGAAGACAAACTCAAGCTTCTCACCCCCCTTGAGGAGCTGAGAGAGAGATATCCTGATATGCCATGGATTCTGGTAGGGGATTTCAACATGATCAAATCTATTACAGAGAAGAAAGATGGCACCAGAACACTAGGCAGAGACTCCATTGGCTTCCTAAACTTCATAAATAAAATGATACTAGTGGATTCTGAAACAATAAATGGCACTTTCACCTGCAAAAATAAGAGAGGAGGGGCTTCTCAAGTTGCCTCTAAACTAGATAGATTCTTAATCTCAGAGGACCTCCTTCTCATAGGCCTTGACATGACAGCTCTAATCCTTCCCTTTGGAGGCTTGGACCACTGGCCTATCCAGCTTGAAGCCACATTTATAGGTACACCAAGGAACAGACCTTTTAGGTTTGAAAATGTCTGGCTCTCTCACCCGGACTTCACCAGCAATATTGACATATGGTGGATGGAATATTTTCCCATTCAAGGCACTAAAATGTTTATGCTACAACAAAGACTTAAACACATCAAATCCAGACTCAAAGATTGGAACAAAAAAGAGTTTGGTAATATTTTTAAAGCCAAAAGAGAAGTTGAACAGAAACTCCAGGGGATTAATCAGATCATAATCATAGATGGTTTTACCGAGGAAAGGAAAACTCAAGCTGACTCTCTTCAGAAGGAATGGGAAGATAGGTGCATCCAAGAGGAGATATTCTGGAGGCAGAAATCTAGAGTGCAGTGGATTAGAGAAGGGGAAAAACACAAAGTTTTTTCATAAATCAACTTTGGATCATAGGTCAAATAACAGAATTTCAAAACTTAGATATTTTCAAGGGAAAGAGCTTGTCTCCCACAAAGAAATGGAATCTTTCCTAGTACAACACTTCCTTAGCATTGCAAAGGAGCCTCTCTTAGATAGGTCACGGTTCATTAACAATTTCACGAAGTACATTCCCAAGCTTGTAACAAGGGAAGACAATCACAATCTTAACAGGCCAGTGTCTGAAGATGAGGTCAATGAAGTTATCAATGAGATGAAAAATGGGAAAGCTCCTGGCCTGGATGGATTCAATGTGGACTTCTTCAAGGCATGTTGGAAAATAGTCAAACAAGACATCCTTGATGTAGTGGAAGACTCCAGAATATCCAGAACGGTTTTGAAGGGTCTCAATGCCTCTTTCATATCTTCAATTCCAAAGCAAGAAAAAGCTATGACACCGGATAGATTCATACCCATAGCTTTATGTAATGTGGTGTACAAGATTATTTCCAAAGTGATCGCTAACAAACTCAAGCCACTTCTTCCAGCTCTTGTCTCAGAGGAGCAAACTGGTTATGTGGAAGGAAGACAGATTCTCAATAACATCATACAAGCTCATGAGATGGTACACTCTCTTAAAAGCAATAAGCAAGCTGGTATGATTATACAGCTTGACCTAGTAAAAGCTTATGACAAGCTAAGCTGGTCTTACATCAGGGCAATGCTGAGAGCTTATGGTTTCGACCACAACTGGATTAGATGGGTTATGGCCCTGGTATCCACGGCTAGCTTTTCAATCCTACTTAATGGCTCGCCCTCTAGAACCTTTCTGCCTTCTAGGGGTCTCAAACAAGGAGATCTGCTTTCCCCCTTCCTCTTTGTGCTCATGATGGAAGGACTAGGCAGAGCAATAAAAAGTGCAAGTGCTGAAGGAAGAATCCAGGGACTGAAACTGACCATAGATGGAGCTGCTTCAACTCACCAACAATTTGTGGATGACACTATGCTGCAGGGCATTCCCACGGTTAAGGAAGCCAAATATTTTAAACAAATCTTGAATAGCTTTGCTATGGTCACTGGTACAAAGGTAAGCCTTGACAAATCAAAAGTTTCCTTTTTTAACACTCACATTGCCATTCAGAGAAACCTCACTAGAATTCTAGGGTTTCAAAGAGATCAGTTCCCTTCTAAGTACCTTGGAATCCCTCTTACGTACAAACCTCTAAGTAGGAGAGTGTGGGAGATGGTAATTAACAAAGCTCAGGATAGGATCAGGAAATGGACATGCAGATCTTTGAATTTGGCAAGGCACCTTGTGCTTACAAAGGGTTTCCAGTAGGCCATACCCATTTTTATGATGTTAGCTCTTCTTGCTCCTAAAGGAGTTATGCAACAGATCAGGAACATTCAAAGAGATTTTATTTGGGGCAAAGGGGAAGACAAAAAGAAATGGGCTTTGGTAGCTTGGGAAAAGATCTGCAAACCTAAGGCCCATGGAGGTTTGGGGCTTCATGACCCTGAAATCCTCAGTAGAGTTTCGGGTGCTAAACTTTGGTGGAGGTGGCTTAAGGAATCGACAACCCCTTGGGCCAAGCTTTGGAAATAGAAATACACAAATAATTGGTAGGAGAGGGATCATATTCAAATGTCTGGGCTTATCAAGGGCTCCCACATTTGGAATTTGGCTTGGTAAAACAGAGCCATTGTCCAGCAGCACAGCTTCTCGGAGATCTGAGCTGGGAACCTGGCAAGATTCTAGGAGGACAACTGGCAACAGGAACCAAATTTGTTTAGGGAAGAACTAACTACTCTCAAGAATGACACTAACAACAAAGGGTTATTCATGGTAAGTGACTTCTAGGATCAGGCAAGGAATAATGGTAAATGGAGAATATGGAAGGATCTGGACTACAGTGAAGAGAGCCCTTTGAAAGCTCAGGCAGGCTCTCTTGCTCGGGACTTGGAACAGAGGAATATTTTGGTATCATCATCGTTTGACCAACTGAGATGGGGAAGAAACATAGAAGGTAACTTTAACCTCAAAGAAGCTAAATGAATAGCCCTAGGGTTTGATTATCAAAACCCTAATAAGGTATGGAAGGACCTTTGGCAGCACCAGCATTGGATGAAAATAAAGTTGTTTATGTGGTTGGTTCAACAAAAGAAAATTCTAACTTGGGAAACTCTTCTAAAAAGGGGTTTTGTTGGCCCATCCAAATGCCATCTATGTGGTTCGCAAGAGGAGACAATGGAATACTTACTCAACCTCTACCCTTTTACCTCTTCCTTGTGGGATTGGGTGGCCTCAATATTCAGTCAAACTAAGAGGGATAGACTCAGCATTACCAACACCTTGAAGAATTGGAGAAAACACTTCTCAGGAAATGAAATCATCAACAAAGCTTGGACTCTGGTTCCAAGCTTCTTAATCTGGGATGTGTGGAAAGAACAAAATGGCAGGATTTTCAAGAATAAAACTGGCTCAACCCATAACATTATTGTACAAATGTTAAGACAGCTCAAAGACACTATTGGAGCCCTTTTAGGGAGACATGCTGGGGACCCTACTCTACCCCCGGATCCTCATATACTGCTGCAGTTGGGTCTCAATTCACTAGTTCCCCAGAGCATAAACAAGAGTGTGAGATAGATAAATGCTAGTAAAGACATCTGGCAACCTCCTCCTCATGGTTTCTTGAAATTCAATATAGATGGAGCCTCTAAAGGTAACCCAGGGATGGCTGGTTTTGGAGGGGTCATCAGAGATGAGCAAGGGTGCATTAAGGTTATCTTTCACAGTCATTTGGGGACTGCCACTAATAACATGGCAGAGCTCATGGCCTTAGAGCAATGCTTGGAAATACTGATCGAGTCAAATTTACATAATGCCATCATTGAAGCAGACTCTGAATTGATTATTAATGTGGTCAAGAAGATTTGTAATGGAAAAGCACCGGGAAAAGTTTCAAAACATTGGCAACTTTTGCAGGTCTTTCAGCACATTCATACCCACCTACAAACCCTGAGAATGGTTAGCTTCGTTCACATGCGAAGGAAAGCCAATATGCTAGTTGATCGTCTGGCGAATGAAGGAGTGTTATGCAAAGAAAGTTACAGTAGGTATGCTTGGGATTCGACACCCTCTGGAAAATTGTGTGAGGATTGTCAAACACAGGCGGCCAAAGACATGGAGAACTTCCAGACTATCAGGAATGAACAAGAAAGAAGACCAGTGGAAGCAGGAGTGAGCAGAAGCGAAAGTCTTTCTTAACCGTTGATCCCTCCAAAATGCGATAAACAGAGCTTTCTATAACGAAGGGGCACTTGGTAAACAACAGACTTCTTAGTACGTCGCTAATCACAAATCTTGATAGCCTTTGCCATCATATGCATATCGGATGGGAAAGTGACCAAAGGTTAACTAATCAAGCAGACCCGAAGATTTTAGATTAGTGGTTCATAATCTTCATCGGGTCCGTAAAAGAGGTAAAGACCATGCAAGTTTCCAATCTGATATCGCGGAGGACCATCAGATCAACCGGGACCTAATCGTATGGATTTCGGGTTCTAAAAGTAATTGAAGGTTAAGTCTCAGACCGGACCTGAACATTTATAAACCAATGGCTCATAATCTTTATCAGGTCCGTGAACCATGTAAAAGGGGCGCTTGTTGCCGAGGCGATAGTGTTCGTGACCATCGGATCTTACGGGATCTGGATCGAAGGGACATCGGGTTTCAACATGGGAGGAGGTTAAGGCCAAGAACGGACCCGAAGTTTTATACGTTGACAGTTTATTTACCCTGTCGGCTCCGTAAAGTTGGTAAAGGTCGCGCATATCTCCGAAGTGATTTCTTTAATGACCGTTGGATCACGTGAGGTCTTATCGAATGGCCATTGGGTATGATATGGGTGGAGGTTTAGGTGTAAGACTAAGCCATAAGGTTTCAGGTTTGTTTCAGGTTGTTTCAGGTTAATCTTCATCGAGTTAGCCCTTGTTGGTCTTTACACTTGTAGAGACATGTAATATATGTAATTTTTCTTGCGGTTAATAGAAGGCTCCACTCTTACTTGACCAAAAAAAAAAGTAAGTAAAAAACAAAAACATTAACAAAAAACTGAAAATTAAAATGAAAATTAAAAACAAACTAGGTTTAAAAAAGAAAAATAGAAAATTAAGAGAAAAAAATTAAAAAAACTACTAAAATTAAGATTAAAAGCAAAAAACAGAAATATACTCAAATTAAAAAACAAAAAAAACCAAAAACCAATTAAAAACTAAAAAATATATATGTATTTTCAAATTTAAAAAATAAAAATAAAAATACATTTAAATATATATATATATATATATATATTTTAAAAAAATAAAAAACATTTAAAATTTTTATTTAAAAAATAAAAATAAAAATTCAATACCATTATAAAACCAAATATTTTTTATTTAAAACAAGATAAAAAATTTATTAACAATTTTTTATTAAATAAACTTTTAAATTTTCCTTTTAACATTTTTTTTTATTTAAAAAAAAAATGGACTCTTCTAGCCGCCGTGGTGGTGCGGCTGCAGGCGGAGGGGCTGCATGGAATCGACCGGCCGCTGCCCGACTGCCCTTGATGGCACAACCCTGGGCTAAGGAGGTTGCGACTATGGGCGAAGGGGCTGCATGCAGCCTCCTCCCTAGCACCGTGCCACCACGGGTGGTCAGGCGTGAATCAATTTTTTTTGTTTAAATTAAAAAACATTTGTTTAAATTTTTCTTTAATTAATTAAAGTTTAAATTTTTAATTTGTTTAATTTTTTTTTTTAAGTTTATTTTAAAAAATAAAAAGAATGCCTATAAATTAATTAAAGTTTAGTTCTTTTTTCTTTTAAAATAAAAAAGTCCTATTTAAAAAATCACAAATTAAATGTTTTTATTGGAAAAAAAAAATAAAAAAATATGCCCATACTTTTTTTGATTTTTTGTTTTAAATAAAAACATTTATTTATTAAAAAAAGATAAATGTTTATTTTTTTTAAATCAAACATGTATATGTTTTCTTTTAGTTTTCTTTTTTTTGTTTTTAAATGAAAAATATAGAGACAAAGAAAAAATTTAAAAGTTTTATTTTTTTAAAATAAAAAATAGATATTTCTTTTAACTTTAAATATTTTTTTATATATATATATATATATATATATATATATATATATATATATATATATATATATATATAAAATTTTAATTTAATTTTATTTATTTATTTTAATTTGAGTTTATTTTTGTTTTTTTATTTTTTAAAAATGTTTTTAATCTTAATTTTAATAATTTTATTTATTTATTTCTAGATTTTGTTAATGTTTTTTAAAATTTTTCTATTTTTACTTGCTTAATTTTATAGTTCTTTTAAATTTTGTTTTTCTTTTCCAAATTCTTTTATGGTTTATGAGATAATTTATTTTTATTTTTTTTAACTTGCATTTTTTTTTATGTTTTTTCTCATCATTTTTATATATATATATTTTTATATCTATATTTTTATATGTATATTTTTTAAGTAATCAATATTTAAAAAATAAAATAAAACAACTCGAAAATTCGTTAAGTAAACATGATTTAAAAAAAAAAAAAATTGAACATAATCAATTTTAAAATGTGAAAAATAAGTCCTCTAAAAAAAAAGGTATGTTGCATCAACATGTTTCAAAATCAATGTGAAAATCACTAACATTTAAAAACTATTTTTTATATTTGATATATAAGAAAATTTAAAGTGTCAAAAATATGTTCTGAAAAAAAAAAAGAAGTGTATTCTGCATCACCACTTTTCAAAATCGAGTCACTTTTCTGCTACCTCTACGAAACAGGTAATCATATCAGTTATTTAAAGTGCCAAAAAATATGCTATAAAAAAATATGAGTTTTGCATCACCCCTTTTCAAAATCAAGTCACTTTTTTGCTATCTCTACGAAATGGGTAATAGTATCAGTTCTTGTTTCAAATATTATGTTGTTTATGGGATGATCTTTTGGAAACAGCTAAGTGTGGTAGATCAAAGGGGATTTGGATCTTGAATTCAGACTTGGTCACCACCCATCAACAGTTTGTCGATGACAAACTCTTATTTGGAGAGCCAACACTGCAAGAGATGTGATTTATTCAAGATGTCCTAGAATACTTTCACGAAGCTTCAAGTATGATGATTAATAAAGAAAAATATAGTTTGTTTTTCTTCAACACTCATTTTCCTATTCAATGCCACCTAGCTAGATTTCTTGGATTCCATATTGGTTCTTTGCCATCTAGGTATTTGGATATTCCTCTAATAGAAAACCCCTTATGGATTTCTTGTTGGAAAGACCTTTACAATAAGATATCTAAGAAACTCTCTAATTGAGACTTCTGGGTGCTAAAACTGATAGGAAGGGAAACAATAGTTAAATTTGTTCTCTAGGCTCTTCCTCTCTACCAGATTTAAGTACACCCTGCACCTAAATGCATCTATATGGACTTCATAGTGATTTTTAGGAACTTTATTTGGCAAGGGTTGGGCCACCTAAAGAACTGGGTGCTCGTGTATTGGGATAAACTTTGTTGGCCCAAGATAAGTAGATGTCTTGGGCTTAAAACCTAGATATGCTTAATAATGTCATGGGGATCAAGCTATGGTGGCGTTGGTTGCAAGGTGGCTCTGAATTATGGAAGAAGATTTGGGATATAAAGTATGTTGGAGGCAGGACTTAGATAAAGAAATTGAGATCGAAGGAAGTGCCCATGGGGTCGACCTTATGGAATTTAGCTAGAAGATATAAAAAATTAATTTAAAACCATGTCTTTTGGGAAATTCAAAATGGATCTACAACTCGTTTATGGGAAGAATCCTAGCAGTAGTTTCCCCCACTTGGTCATATACCCGAGATTGCTCCAATTAAGATCTTTTTGCAGGGCCATAATGAATAGGTATTCAAGTACTATTGGAAGGATACTAATCATTCAGAGGAATTGAGAAGATGGAAAATGGAGCAGGACTCACAGTGTTCAAAAGAGGTTGGTAATTAGAATATCTTCAATTCTCAACTCCAAGAGCATCAAATAGCAATGGAGGAAGGGGAAGATAAACTAAGATGAGGCTATACGCCTAAAGGAATGTTCACAAAGAAATAATCTATAAATTGCAAGCATGACATAATGAATTACCAAGGGACTGTATATGGTAGAACATATGGATAGTGAATGAGTGGCTGAAAGTATCACACTTTCTATGGTTAGTCAGAAGGGGGAACATTCTAACCTGGGATCAATTGAAAAGGTGGGGTTGTATGGGGTCTTCTTGGTGTGTCAAATGTCATACAAAAGAGGAATCTATAGAACATCTGTTAAATACTTACCCTGAGGTTGAATCTCTATGGGATCAATTGAGATCTACCTTGGGTCACTACGACTAATCCAGGAACAGTCTTAAGGAGATGATAGAAGGGTGGAGGAGGAATATCTCTTGGAATCCAATTGTCAATCGAGCTTTTGTTCTCATCCTTGGATTCCTTCTCTGGAACATTTGGAAGGTGAGAAACCAAAAAATATTCAACGATCAAAAAGTCATGTTCCAGACAATGCAGAAACAAAGCATTGATAGTGTAAGGGAAACAATACTAGTAGAATCATGGTCTGGAGAGGACTAGAAATCAAATGCTGAAGAAAGTGGAATTCTTCAGAGATTAGATTTATCGATAAATTTTGGGATAAATAAAATTTATCATAGGGGAAGGAATTATAGGGACACCAGTAGCATTCGTACCCTTGTAGAGGGATTTGTGAAGATCAATTTCGACGGGGTTTCCAAAGGAAACTCGGGTCCAACAAGGTATGGAGTAATTATTAGGACTGAGGAAGGAACTCTTATAGGAGCCTATGTAGGATACAATGGAACTAAAATTAATAACATAACAGAACTCAAAACGCTAGAGAAAGTTTTAAGGTTAGCTATCAGTAAGAATATATCGAACATCCAGGTGACGAGGGACTTAGTGGTAGTAATTGGTATAGTGTAAAAACAAATAAATGGTTCTCAAAACTAAATTACTCAAAAATTGGCCACTAGAATCATAAGTGAAAATACTAGGAGATCTCCTCTCTTGGTTTAATTATGTGATTCATTTCCATGTCAGAAGGAGAGGAAATGCAATAGCAAATTGGTTGCAAAATTGGGGGAACTTAGCAACAACTCAAAACCTTGCCCCTCAATGGCCACCAGACTGGCTGACATGAAATTTAGAAACTCGGGAAACTTTTCTATAGAAAGATAAGGCATCCTTGATGGGGATGAGGAGCAGTGTTAATGAGGTGGGTACACTTGTGTAAATGTTAATGCATTCCATGCAGGTGGCATTGTCTCTCTATTCAAGGGAGAAGTTTTTGGAATTAACGAACATGAAGAATATGAGGAGGTTGTTGGCTAGTGTGTTAGGCATTGTAACTGTAACACCCTCCTCCCACATCTACCCAAGAAATCATCCAGTTGGGGTAAACATGTGACGAGAGGCTACTATGATATGATTCAACCTCCCAGGTAACCTTAAGGAAGTGGAATCGATGGAAACACAACACACAGACCTCCCTCAGGTGCTTCAGGACCCCTAGGAGCTAATCCACCACTCTAGGTGCCCAACCCCTCGGTTAGCCTAGAATTTACATGAATTAAACCCAGAGTCTCTACCATGACAAGGCATGCATGTGACTGTAAACCTATAGTCTTTCCCATAGTTCCTACAAGGGAGAGACTCGATTGTTATCAGCCACTTCTGTGCCCAATTTAAGCCACTTTTTTAGGGCTAGTCTCCAAAGCAATGCTGAGAACTTGATGAGACACTCCAATACATTAAATGACACCAAGGAAAAGCCTCTAACACAAAACTTGATTAAGGACTTGAGCTAACTATGCCTAACCATGATAGACATTTTGTCAAACACTTAGTAAATATGCAACCTACAGGTCTAAATAATAGATCTGAGCATAGGGGTCTCATACTTCTCTCAGATTCACTACGAATAATTTTCTCTTTATCACATCAGCTTCCATTAGGTCATAGATACATTGGTCATTCAATAAAAAGTAAGAACATGATGGGATGCATACATAACTACTATCATAAAATACATGCATAACCAACATAATAGGGACAAAAATACCAATGAAATCACATCCACATATATAATCCATAATAATGCTCATAGGGATAGTAGGAGAAATACCCTTTCATTAATAATGAAAAATCCAAAACTGGGTTGGGACTTCCAAGTTCCACCTGACCGTAGAATGGCTAAGCCAAATATCTTTTCAACCATTCACCCTCGTACCATATTTGAAGAATGAATGTGGAATCCCATAGAACACATCAATAAAAAGCCATACGGGGCTTTTAGAGGCCACCCAGCTCAACCCATTAAACAACAATTCCACCTCACAGTCAGACATGACAAAACCATCATCAGATCAGTCTCTATCTAATCCATGTAGGGCTCTAGAGCGTTTGTTCCAACCCGACTTCCAAGACTAGTAACTTAACCCATGGCTGCCACCAGGCTCTAGAGCATTTTTCCAACCAAGGCTCCAGACTATTAACTCAACCCACAATTATTGTCGAGCTCTAGAGAATTTGTCCAACCAAGGCTCTAGGACTAGTAACTCAACCCACCAAGCGCTCTACAGCATTTTTCCAACCAAGGCTACAGGGCTAGTAACTCAACCCAAGTTGTCACAAGGCTCCAGAGCATTTTTCCAACCAAGGCTACGGGACTAATAACTCAGCTCAAGCCATTACAAGGCTCCAAAGAATTTGTGCAACAAATGCTCTAAGAACTAATAACTCAACCCAAGCTAAGGAACATGAGAACCAACCAAAAGAAAACAATGAAATTAAACCCACAAACTCCACGACTATCTAGGGAATGACAAGGATAGGAAAATCCACTCTCAACCCAGGCAATACTCCACGCCAATGAAAAATCATAACCAATAAACCACATGCATGTTCCATGCATGCCAAAACTGGTGAGGAAAATATACATGCAAGTCAGTACCTGCAAGCACATTTGTTGTAGTTGCTGATCCTGATGCCATCTTGCACTTTCATGCTCTTCCTTTTCCTTCTTGCTCCAAGAATCCAAGTATGCCATACCCTCCAAGAGTGCTCGAAGAAAACTCTAAGTCTCCAAGAGTATGAGAGAGAGAGAGAGAATAATGAGAGAGCTCCAAAATTGAACTGACCAAATCTTTGCCCACTGATCCTCAAAAGCCTTTTTATGAATGAGGCCTCTATTTTCTTTATTTTACATTATTTTCCTTCTATTTCCTCCTCACATGCAACTTATGACCCTTCACCTTACTTTTATCATAAATAAATGTGCCAAAAAGGCATTTTTTCCTTTCCAAAACCTTAGCCATTACGTTTGCCAATTTCCTTTAGACCTAATAAATCGAATCAACACCCACTAGGATGTTTCCCCCACCATTAAGCTTGGAATATGTGTCCCATCACCGTGGCCTTATATGTTTTTAAATGGAATTTTATTAGGGTTGTTACAGAACCCTCCCCCTTGGGGGAACACCGTTGTCGGTGTTCAACGCCACCTATAACCAACAAGGCTATTGGAAACAAAACTGGTACTGCCCATCAAGCTTTATAACACATCGCGTTGTAGTATTTACAATGACGATTTGCTAAAACATGACAAAAATATCATTTACTGGAGCTTTATAACACAACTCATTATGATATTTATAATCCACATATACACATACACATTTTCTTCAACCAACAAAAAACATATTGTCTATGGAGCTTTATAAATCTAGTTCGATACAATATTTACAATAATACACACTTATACACATATGCACATTTTCTCAACCAACAAATAAAAATATATGATGTCTGAAATCGCAACAAGGGAATCCAGAGGCTCACACCTCTACACTCAAAGTAATACCAAGATTCACCTCCTTCCTAGGAAGTCCAGAATCCACTACCGAATCATTGTTTCAGGGCACAATCCCAATTTGCATCTAATTCCATCTGCCAATGTTAGTGACCAAATTAAATCCATCCCCAGTCTTCCCTTCTCTACTGCACTATCCCTTGCAAAATCCGGTCACCCCTTTCGTGCAGTCACTCACCTTCCAAGTTCTGCTAGCACCACCATCCCAGGCATTCCAGCCCTTGGAAAGGCTTCCTCAAGTTGGAAGATATAAAAACCAAGGCATATACATGCCTCAAAACCATCATACGAGTAATAACATGCTCATGTAAATCAATTGATATTATTGGGTACCACTGTCCCACAATGGCCCTGCTCCTAAAATGCTCCACCAACATATTGTTGCATTTTCGAATTCCTTTTGTTGTTGCAATTTCTTGCAGTCAATTTCAACCATGGAACCAGGTATTTCCGTGCTTCCTGTACCAAGAACATACCTTCCATTAGATTTGAAATAAATTCACATCATACATCATTCGTAGCTCATCAATAAGGTACACTTGCAATCCTTTGTACTTCCTGTCACAACAAATCAACTAGCATCTTTGACCAAATCGTCATGCATAAACATATCATATTAGGTTCACATTAGGTTAGCTAAAAACAAAACCATCATAAATCACATGTAACCATCATAAACCAAAATCATAAATCACATGCATAATAAAGATAAAATAAAATACCGATACTTGTCCTTCATCGATCCTTATTTCTACCTTTGTTCTTTCTATACACACACTAGATCGGTTGCCACACCTGACAACACTTAGTGCCTTTTCCTTAAACATGTGCACATACACATAGTGTACATACCACACATACAACACACAACATACCACACCATGCAATACATGCATCTACACTTGACATACAACACATACACCTACACCTAGTGTACAACACAACACATATACATACACAATATACATCACAAGACATGCATTTTCACATAACGTGTGACACCACAAATGCATACAACTACACCTAATATACAATGCAACTCATACATCTATTCTCGATTTACAATGCCATACAATACATGTACCTACACTTGGTGTACAACAAAACAAAATACATGTACTACACAGAGTAGAACACAAGGAATACACATGTTACAATACCACAAATACAGAATGTGCATAAGTAGTATTGCATGCCTGCAACACATCATGTACGACATGCATGTAATACCACACATACACCAGTACCATATGTACAACATGTACACAGTACCACCTATGCAAAGCACCACCTACACAACATGTGTATAACGTCACATGTACATGACACCACCTGCACAACGTGTACACAATGCCACATGTACACTGCACCACTTGTACAATGTGTACACAATACCACATGTACACAGTACCAAATATACAACATGTACACGACACTACATGTATACAACACCACATGCATGGCATGTGCAGGACACTACCTGCACACAACGCCAATTGTACAACATGTACATGGCACTACATGTTCACAACACCACTTGTACAATCATGAAAACCACACATAGCACCACATGCACAACATGCACACAACACCATATGTACATACCACTACATATCCAACATGTACATAGAATCATCTGAACACATCACCGCATATCCAATATGTGCAGATCACCATATGCACACAATTCCACATATCCATCATGCACACAATACAATATGTACTCAACAATGTACATCCAACATGTACATAGCACCATCTATACCTAGCACTGAATATGCAACTTCCATACAATACTATATGTACTAACACCATGTACATAATATTGCATAAACAACATGTACACACACTATATATACACGAAACCACATGCACACAACATCACATACGCAACATGTACAACATATACAATGTATGCACAAAAATACCACACATCCAAATGACACTCTCTTTACCAAGCAACCTTGCTCCCAGGGTCTTATCCATGCTTGTCCCAGCCTACCGCAAAACACACTACTTTTCATTCTATCTGATATATCCCTTGGTATAACTTGTCCATAACATAGACATAATACAATCACATAATATCAACTCATAGCCACATGATATTGACCTTGTATATTTGTCATGACTACTCTTCTCGCTTGATTCCCATAAGACCAGGAACCTCGTCATGCCATTCTCCTGCATAAGCAATCATTCCTCCATGAGAATGATTCTTAATGACCTATCGGATAGTGACATAGATAAATGGATACATACATACATACATACATATACATAAACATCAACATATACATATAAACATCAACATAATCATGCTCATAAGAAAATTACTAGATGACATAAGGTCTAGGTTATGAGAACTTCCTTATTTGTGCACAACATGCACAACACTGAGAACAACAGTTCCCAACATGGCCAAGGCATCTAACACCTTAGATCCATTTACTTTACCATTCTTGGTTACCTTTCTCATGTTTGTACTATCGTCGTTAATTTACCATAATGGACCCAACCAATCCAACCGACTATCATAGTGATCCGAATGGAAAATGGAATCTACCCATGGTATTCATCCACCCATGGAATTTACCCATGGTATTCATTCACCCATTGTATTTTCCCATGGTATTGTGTGTGACATCAACCCATGGTATTCATTCACCCATGGTATTTACCCAACCATGGAATTTACCTGTGATATTGTAATGAAAAAATTCTATGAGTAACAAGTCACATTTTGTAAAAGGACAGATTGTCCACCATAATGTAATCTTTATAGTTATTATTTGTTTTAATAAAAAAAATTATTTATGGTTTTGTTATTGGTTTTTCTCCTATTTTATTCTATCATTTTATTTTTTCAAATCTTGAGGGCCTCCCCCCAAGATCGATTTCAATTTTTTATATCTTGCGGGCCTCCCCTCAAGATCCAGATCAGTGGTATCAGAGTCTAGTTATTGATTCCATGGGAATAAGGGTTTGATGCATATTTCAGTAAAAAATAAATTGCATCAATATTCAACAAAATTCAGGCACGTGCTACTTCCTCCACAGAGAACTTTCTTGGACCAAGAGGAAGGATTTTTCTTTTTTTCATTTTTTTGTAGGAATTTTTTTGGCCGGCGAGATTGCCGATCAGATTTGAAAATTTTGGTATAAAATTTCCAAAAAAAAAAGTATAGATCTGGATTCCTTGCAAAAAAATACTCAAATTAAAAAACGAAATCTCCCAAATCGGAGTTTGGATGAGGGGAATATCGTTGATTTAAAATAAGCTATGTTACAGAAATTTTTCTGACGACAATTCATGGACAAAGGCTCTCCTATAACTTGTTTTAATATTTTGTGCATAATTTTAGAACAATGACTGTAGATTTAAGCTCCTCTTGAAAAATCACTAAATTTTAAAACAACAATTGGTGGAAACAGAGTTCAGATGAAGGAGATATTGCTGATTTGAAATCAACTATTTTTTTAGAACTTTTGTAACGGTGGAACAGTTGCAGTGTGAATATAAGTTTATAGAGTGTCACTATAGGGATTTCAAATACATGGTGATCTAGAATTTATCCAGGAAAAAGAATTAAAGGTATTACAGACTCATGTGCATGGATGTGCCTATGTTACTTTATGCAATGGATTGATAAGATTGCAAAATACACAGACACTAAGACAGTTAGAGAAAACATAATAGGGAAACATGTAAGACAACAAGTTTAATAAGCAGCTCACCCAATGCTCCTCCGCTACGTATCCTGGTGCAGCTCTCAGTGGTGGGCTCTCTATTATGTTTTCAAGCAGAGTTTTTACAACAGTGAGCTCAATTCGAGTCTCATTAAACAGATAAAAGTTAGTAGGAATGGAGTGCACAGACTCTCCTTACTGAAATTCAACCTCTAATGGTAACAGTAGTATGATAGGCTTATGTCGTGGAGTTTACTTGAACCTCTCAAGCCTTCTATGGAGTGCACAGACTCTCTGACAGTCTCTAGCTCTGTCTGGCTCGATGCTACCTTCAGGACAGCTCGACTTCTACTCTCTGTTCTCTTCTCTTAGCTTTCTGCGTCTAGCTAACTCTTGTCACTACCTTCTTGTGTGTGTTCTCTGCTTCTATTAGTTCATGGCTTTAAAGCCAGTCTGTTCTTCGAATGTTCGTTTTTGCTTCTCGGCCTTCTGGTTTCCTTGCCTCTGTTTGTTCGAATTCCTCTGCTCTGCGTCATCATCATTGGGTAACGCCTCGTAGGGAGGTGGCCACCTGTTTCCTAACAAACAAGGTGTCAGATTGCTTGAATCATATTTGAATGGTTGTTAATTCCGCTTGCTTCAAGATCGCCTGCGAAACACAATTCGTTTTCCAACTCATCATCCACGTGGGACTTCAAATCCCCTGTAATATTTCATTTTGACTTGTAAAATCTGGTCATTTATCGGGACGTACCTCCACCATTGATCTAGGCCCCCCAGATCCTACGGTCGTCGTTCTAATCGGGCAGGCAAGTTGCATGATGTTTACTCGTCCGATGTGGGCGTTTTCTCTCTCATCTGCCAGACACGTGTTGCTCGATGTGTGGCATCAGTCGGGACTCAGTAAAAACTGCTTACAGCCTCGAGACCTTCCGATATCCTGCCGATTTGTGGAATCCCACATTGCGGAACTGAATGCATTACTTTTCTGCATTTCATAGTATTTTTGGGTCTGGGCACTTCGAGGCATTCCTTCACTGAGGGGAACGCCCTGTGATATGAGATTTAGCCCTAATTGCATATCAGAAACCACCCCATTTCTCGATTTGGCCACTGGTCTTGCCAATTTGCGCCAGCACGCGTTACCATGGGCCAACGGTCTGCGCGCTTGACCGAGGGTCCTTGTTACTCTGCTCTGGCCACAACTACAACTATCACAAGGATTCCTTCTAATAGTTAATTTTTTCTAAGACTTGAATCTTTTTGGCATAATTTGAAACAGTCATGAAGACTTAGAGAGTGTTTAGGATCCGATTCGGATCATGAACTTCCCAGTGAAAAAGCTTTTGGACCACCAAAAGTTGGTTTTCTTTCTAAGAATCAATCAAGTGAGGGTATTGATTCCTCGCTTGCTCAATTTCTATCCATTTCGCACTGCTTCGTTTTGAACCTTTTTGTCCAATCCCGAGGTACTCAATGTTCCCTCTGCGTGTAGTTCTTACCTTCATGTATAGAACTCTATCTTCCTGCAATTCATTATGATATTCAGGCAACAGATCATCAATAGAAGGCAATTAACTATGCTCTTTGGGATCTTCAATTAATGAAGGTTCAAATAGTCTCAAGCTATCCGCATTAACAACTGAGTAGATGTGCATGTAAGCTAGCAGATCAAGGCGAAAAACATTCTCACCAATTTTCTCAAGTATCTTAAAAGGTCCATACCTTATTGGCTTCAGCTTCTTACCTTCACCTTGCATTTTGTCTTTGCTGATATACAACCAGACTTGATCACCAACTTGGAAACTATGCTCCATCTGATGCTTGTCATGCCTTACCTTGTACTTGGCTTGGCTCTTTTCCAGCTGTTCCTGTACTGCCTGGTGAATCTCTTGGATTTGTTCAATGAACTTGGTTGCCTTGTCCGCATAACTATGTCCATCAACTGCTATGTCTTTACCAAAGAAAAAATCCAAAGGAGACCTTGGTGTGAAACCAAAACAGATCTTAAAAGGAGATCTCTGTGTAGAAGAATGTTTAGCTCGGTTGTAAGCATGCTGCACATGACATAAATGTTCATCCCAAAGTTTGGGATGCTTGCTGCAATAGCCTCTGAGCAACTAAATCACTGTCCTGTTGACCACTTCTGTTTGGCCATCTATTTTTGGATGAAAAGCTATGCTCTTCTTAAACCTGGTGTCCATCAATTCCCACAAACCTGACCAAAATTTCCCAAAAAATCAGGTATCTCCATCAAATATAAAGGAAGTGGGTAATCCAAAATGAACCCATACACACTGAAAGAACAGCTTTGCAGTTTATTCAGCTGTAATCTGTTTGTTACAAGGTATTAAAATACACATTTTGCTGAACCTATCCACAACAACATATAAATAGTCATGACCTTTCCTAGATTTAGGTAGCCCTCCAACAAATTCCATGGAAACACTTTTCCAAGGATGAGAAGGAGCTGGTAGTGGAGTGTACAAGCCTAGTTTCCTATTATTGGGCTTACTTTTAGCACATAGGGTACACCCTCTTACATATCTAGAAACTGTCTCATTCATTTTTGGCCAATAACAAAATCTCTGCAGTTGTGCAACTGTTTTACTTACACCAAAGTGACCTGATATTATAGAAGTGTGTGCTTCTTGAATTATCTTTACTCTTTCAGTTTGTGGAATGCATAGCTTCCCAAAATGATATAAGAGCTAGTCTTTAACATGATAATCCAATTCTTCTACTCGTTTTCCTTCACTTAAAGTTCCATATACATATTTAAAATCTCTATCTTGAACATATTGTTCAATGTAGCTTTCATGCAATATTGAATTATGCTTAAGTATAGTAGATGCATTTATAATTGGTTTGGACAAAATATCTGCAACTTTATTGTGTATGCCCTTTTTATATCTGATGACTAAATGAAACTATTGTAGAAAACCCATCCATCTATAGTATCTTGATTGTTACAACTTAGTTTGGGAGTGTAAATACTGAAGTGGTTGACGATCAGTATGTATAACTGTCTCTTTGTCCATTAAATAATGTTTCCACTTTTTCACATTCTGTACTAATGCATACAATTCTTTATCATATGTGGGATAGTTAACTACTGCAGAATTAAATGTCTCAAAATGATAACATATGGGTTTACCGTGCTGCATCAACACTGCTCCCATGGCATAGTCACTAGCATTTGTTTCAATCTCAAATGGTCTTTGAAGATCGGGCAGTGCTAGTACTGGTGTTGTACTAATCTTTTCTTTCAAGGTGTCGAAGGCTTTCTGATGTTTGCCTCCCCATTGAAACACCTTGTTCAATCCTGTTAAAGCATGTAAGGGAGCTGCAATTAAGGAAAAGTTAGAAATAAGCTTTCTCCAATATTGTGTTGCTCCTAAGAAGCTTATAACTTCTGTATCAGATTTGGGTTTAGGCCAGTTTACAATGACTGAAACCTTAGAGGGATCTATCTTCAATTCACCACCCCCTTCTATATGTCCCAAATAATTCAAAGATGTTTTGCCAAATTCACATATTGAGAGTTTAACATGAATATTTTCTCTTTTCAAAACATCTAGAGTCTGCTTAACATGCTTAAAATGTTCTTCCCACATTTTGTTGAATATGAGAATGTCATCCAGATATACAATAACAAAATCATCAAGAGAAGGTCTGAGTACATCATTCATTACTCTCATGAAAGTAGCAGGAGCATTAGTTAAGTCAAAAGGCATAACCAGCCACTCATATAATCCCTGCTTTGTTTTGAAAGAAGTCTTCCATGCATCTTGCTCTACAACTCTGACCTGATGATATCCACTATGCAAGTCCAACTTGGAAAAATAAATAGCTTCTTTCAACTGATCTAATAGATCATCTATGCGAGGAAGGGGATAACAATTTTTTATTGTTATCTTATTCAGTTCTCGGTAATCAATGCAAATTCTCCACGAGCCATCTTTCTTTCTCACCAAAACAATTGGAGACCCACACAATGATGTGCTAGGTCTGATGAACCCCTTCTCGAATAGCTCCTATACCTGCCTCTTGATTTCTGCATTCTCTATAGTGGACAACCTGTACATTCCGATGTTAGGAAATGGAGCATCTTGCTGCAAATTAATATCATGCACTATTTCCTTTTTGGGCGACAAAACTTTAGGTTCTCGAAACAATATATCATATTCTGAAACAACTTTTCCTAAATCAGCTTGTTGTTTAGCATCACAACCCTCAAATACATTGGTTTTATTAGGTTTATTTTCCTTTACAACCATCAGTAAAAATTGTTTGCATGCATTTACAATTCATTTCATCTACCCTGAGTTTATGAGAGTATAATTATTCCTGAGCTTATGAGCTCTTACAATATATTCGATTCCATCTTTAACGAGTAGATACTTGTTCTTAGCTCTATAGAAAATAGCTTTTCTATCATACAAGTAAGGACTTCCTAAAACAATTCCACATATATCCAAGGGACCTATATTTAACTCAACCCCATCTACAAATGCTGACCCAAAAGAAAACTTAAGTTTACATTGTCTAGTCACTTGTAGTTTTGCTTTATCACATAACCAACCTAATGGATATGGTTTCTTGTGAGGTGTGGTTAGTAATCCAAAATTCTTTACAATTGCTTCAGAAATTGAATTTACTTGTGAGCAATTATCAAACAAAGTATCAATCTTTTGATGATTGGAAATAACTCGAATATGAAAACGCTCATGTCGTTTTCTCTCATTTTCTTCATTATTAGTAGATTGTGCAAAAATACCAGTAGATGCTTCAAAATTTTTACCTTTTATACCTGTGGCTGCGATTGTTGCTTCATCTCCTGAGTCTAACCCCAAATCCTTTTGAATAGCTGCAACAATCTTCTTCTTCTTGCCCTTGAACTTCTTAGGTTTTAGCTCCGGATGTAGAATCTAGAAGTGTTCATCATCATGCCCATCCTTCTTATAGTGAGTGCATGAAGACTTGGTCTTTTGTACAGTATTAGCCTTCCTCTCTTTCCATTTCTATTTTCTTTTCTCCTTTTTTTTGCTTGCAGTGGGTTTGGATGATCCCCCAACTTCTGGGTTCCCATTCTTACCTCTAGCTTCTAGAGGCATAGCCTAAACGGATACCTCATCTATGCTAGTGGGATTAAACATGAGGATAGTGTGCCTCATGTAGCTGTGCAGACCACCTTTATAGTTTAGCAGAGTCTCAGGTGAGTCTAAAGAAATTCCTAGAATCAAAGCTCTTTTCCTAAATTCTTGGGTGTAACCTTGTACACTTTTCCCTTTTAGTTGTCAAAGAGTTTTCTAGCTCCTCATGGCTTGCTGCATGTAGGCTAGTGGATAGAATTGATTTTTAATTGCAAAAACAATTTCACTCCAGACAGAAAGAATATTAGCATGTTTCTTCATGTCAGCTTGTGTCCTTCCTTCCCACCATACCAAGGCAATGCCCCCAAGGCGTAGGTTGGCCAGCTGAATCTTACTTTCGTTTGAATCAATGCTCTGTACTCCGCAATAAACATCAATCTGTCTGATCCAATTATCCAACTTCTCTGCATTCAACTCTCCATCATATATCGGTAAATCAATTTTAACATCTAATTTAAATAAATATGTCTTCTTTTTATTTTCAGGGCTATTAGGAGGTGTGAGAAATTTTTCTTCTTTCCCTTTGCCTTTAGAGTGGTCATGGAGGAGAGATTCTTCTACTCCTTTTTCTTGTTTGGAGTTTGATGAATCTTCATCTCTATTTTTCTTAAATTCCCTATACATTTCCTCCAACATGGATCTCATAGTCATAAAACTATCCATGAACTGGGGGTTTGATTCCAAGGGACTTTCTTCTGACATTTTCCTCTTAGAATAGTCGCTTCCAATTTCTAGGTTAGTTTCAGTCAACTCTCCTTCTCCTAATTTAAGCTTTGATCTAGTTAGCATTTAACAACAAAATCTAGCACAAGCTTGTTGTCTAGTTAATTTAATGTCTTAAATTGCTCTACATAAATTATCAATCCGGGTATCGTAAACTGATGAAGTGTGGTGCACCATATGTGCTTAGTTAACCTTTCTCTTACTTCGTTGTTTTATAGTTTATGTTGTTTTTGGGGTTTTGTTCTTGTTGGTTTTCTAAAGTGTTTAATGCAAATGGAAATCATATTCTAAGGTCTTAAGAATACTTTTAAAGGATAAGTATGGATAAAGATTTCAAGACAAGGCCTATGTCCCTAATGGTTACTTCCAAAACTTAGCACTTCAAAAGAACTTAAAACATGTTATTGATGGAATTAGTATTTAAACAAAAGTGTAAATATAAAACTAGTTCAATCAAAATAAAATGCAATAACCAAACAATGAGCTAATGACTATGAGACCCAATATCCTTGCTGCTTCAACAAAAGGACAAGATGATTCTATCATGGCATTAGTTCAATCAAAATAAAATGCAATAACCAAACAATGAGCTAGTGACTATGAGACCCAGTATCCTTGCTGCTTCAGCAAAAGGACAAGATGATTCTATCATGTCATTAGTCATTAAAAGGCTATGTGCATCACTAATCTACAATCAACTTGAAAGCAATTTATGTACAGCTAATATACATAAGCATAACAAAATTAATGTAAAACAACAGTAATCAAAACAACTTGTTATGTACAGCTAATATACAGAAGCACAACAAAATTAAATGCAAAATTAAATGACAACTATACAAGGCAGGGGCCTTTTTCCACCTATGAAATCAAAGCAAAATTGAATACACTTTCATGACTTAAAATTGCATGAATGAACAATCTAATCTATCAAACTTGAAAGAAATCAAATCAAATCAAAGCAATATTTACAAAATGAAATCTACTCTACCTTACATTCTACAAAGCAATATTTACAAAATGAAATCTACTCTACCTTACATCCTAATATGCTCCATGACATTTACTTCACATCTCCTTCCATGTTGAGAACATCAAAGCTTTATTCAAATTCTTCAAAAGTACAAAGTACAACAAAGTTCTCCAAAGCTTTCAAAAGCCATCAAGGAAGAACTACAAACTTAAGAACTAGGGACTAAAAGACTAACAAATGAAGGAGAGAGATCTCCTATTTATACAAAAAGATGAGAGCCATCTCATTAATGATAGTCCATGAATCTCTCCCTCTACCTCTAGAGTCCTAATCAAAATAGGAACTGATAAGACGCATGTCTTCTTGGAGTTACAATACAATTAGGAGATGTGACACATATCCTCATGATCCCATGATTCTTTCCACTCAAATTCGAATTTGGCCTTGGGGTGCCACATAAGGGTCTTCTAGAAGCCTCCTTTCAACCTACACATGTCAACAATCTCAACCCATTTGTTAGGTATAAGCATATGCACATTATTTTCTAATGTTTAACCACAAATTCACTTAAAAGGCTTAGAAATAATAAAGATTGGAAAAACATAAAGGTGGCCCAATGATAATGAAAGCGGGATGAATGCAGTGACATAGTAGTGAAATGGAGGTGATATAATGGACATAATAGTGAAAGTGTAATGGAAATGAATGACATTTTCAAGACTCAACATACCCCCCAACTGAAGCTATTGCATGTCCTCATGCAATATATATTACATTAACTCTTTTGATCCTTGAGCTTTGGCTTAACTTTGCATGATATCATTTGATAACTTCATGTTTCTGCAAAGCGTTTCACTTGAATTGCAACATGGTTGGTTCTTGTGTTACAACCATTTTTTTTTTGTTGCCTTCTATTTTGATCTTTGAACTTTGCATAATGATATTTTGATTATTGTTGCAAAGTATATCTTTATTGGATTGCATGATGGTTGGTTCTTGTGTGACAACCATGATTTTGTTTGTATCCAATTTATCCTTTAAGAACTTTTTCAAAAGCCATTGTATGCTCATAATAGCAATGTAATAATTAATATATGTTGGAAGTATGTGAGCTCTTGAATATGATATGGACATGGCAAGATATGAATATGAATGTATTCCCCCCCCCCCCCCCCCCCCAACTGATGGTATTGGCAATTTTATGAAATGAGGAAGAGAAATGTTTTTCCAACAATTATCATTCTATCTTTTTATGGAATTCTATGGTCAAAAGTTAGAAAATGTTGTACCTTCACTTACCCTTTGGAATGGATGAGTTGTATGTGTAGTGGCTGAAAATTTCTGATCATATTCTTCTTCAAGTGGCTGAACAAGAGGAGTCATGGATAGAGAGATAAGATGACTTTTTATTGCTTCTACTAAAACTTGCTGAATCTGCTCCAAAATGCTGAAAATAATAGTCTTCATGTCTTCAAAACTCATTGGCACAATTTCTACTATGTGAAAAGATGTTCTGATGTCTAACATAGTAGGAAATTATTGGCTTAGTGGCCATTAATGGATGCCACTAGTCAACATGAGAACTCTCACCATTGATGACAATGAGAGTCAAGATGCCCAAACACATCTTGCTAGGTACGAATGAATTTGCTGAAGTTGAGTCACCTAGAATATCTAACGAACAAGGGACATTAATGTATTCCCATTGTTTGCCAGCATGAGGACTTGCCATTAAGGCATGCAAGCCTCAAGGTGTTTTTACAAAGAACTTAGACTCAAAGGACTATGGACTCAATAATTTTCATTGAAGCAGGGCTTATTTGCTGAATGAAAATGACAGGAAATGGAAGATGAAAATGGAAGATGGAAATGGAGAGTAGAAATGGCAATGGGAAATAAGCATATGAAATAGATGGAAAGTGTATGTGAATGTAAATGGAAAATATGGAGTGAAATGAGGTGAATGGTTATTTATGAAGTATGGATGTGATGGATGGATGTGATGGAGACAATAGTATCTGAAAGTTTTTCAAGTGTTTGGATCTGATTTTGCATCAGCATATTTCCTCTTTGTTGCTGATCATCCTCTTATGAAACAAATTGGTCTCTTAGAGAGACACCATTCTCTTGTAGTCATTTGTCCTTCCTCTTGGAACCTGCAAAAAAAACTAATACTTCTTCTGCAATGGAATGTAAGATTATCAAAGGAGAGAGGTGATCAATCTCTCTAGTTACGATATTTACACACAAAACAAAGAATTTGTATTAATGAAACAAGTTCTCAAAGGAAAAATCAAAAGAATTTATACCTGCTTTGGAATTAGTGCCTCAAGTTGAATGTTGCTTCCTTTCAGCAATTTATTTCATTATTTGCCATTTCAAACTCTAATGATGGTTTTCTCATTGTGTAGATCTTGTTGAGATCTTTCCAATGATACTTAAATCATTAAAATCTGATTTTGTATGAGGAAGATAGGCTGATTTGAACAATGAGGTTTTTCTGGCTGCAGAATTGGAGAACAGTTGTGGAATTAGACTTTAGCTGGGGAATGTGCATAGTTCTGTAGCTACAATCTTGGATACAAAGTTAGCCATTCATCTTTCATCATCAGTCCAAAATTAATCAATACCTTCAGAAAAGTGAGCAAATAACTTATTCATTTCATTGATTCAAAATTATTATTTTTTTCTTGACATGTAGCGACTTAGTGTGGCGAATCAGTGTGGCGACTTTGTGATAACAAACAACTTCACTTCCATTTGACCGGGGTATTTTTCATAAAATTTGACCGAATGAATAGGACACCATCCATGTACCAACATTCCCCCAGCTACCCATGTGACTTGTTTTGCTTGATGACACCTGCAACATAGAGTTTAACAAAACAGCTGGGGAAAGTTGGGCCAGCTGTGGAAAGTTGAGCTAGCTGCGGAAAGTTGAGCCAGCTGCAGAAAGTTAAGCTAACTGAAACAGTCAACCATCAGTTTTACGCATATTTTGGATTTTTTTTCAAGCATAATTTTTTCTCTTCTGCACTTTCCTGTGGAGTTTCTGTAACCTTAAAAGTGAGTGATTCATCTTTAAAACAGAGGTTTTTAGTTGAAACAAAACCAATAAAAAAGATATTGATCCCTTCTCTAATTGAAAATGCCAGTGTTACTACACAATAAGCCCCAGGCTTCCCATACAGACAACAGATAAAATCTGATAAATAGTCAATGATACTAAGGTCGTGCTCAATAATAACATAATTGTTTGGCCTGAGCAGGGACTGGACTATTTGTGTATGCTGTAACAATACGTTGTTTTGAACCAAAGTATGTAATCGTAACTCGCTGTAATTTTCCACCAGAAAAGATTTACTATATTAATTTTTTCAATTTGAAGTGGTTTCATGACATCAGATGTGAATTGAGTGTGCGTATATGAATCACGGTTTTTTTTTTTTGTGTGTGCAATAAATGCCTAACAGTTGACTAGAACTTCCGTTGATTTTCTACGGTTTGTATGACACATTGGTTTCAAGATTCTCCACATCTGCATTGTCTACAAGATTTGGTTTCAGCACGCGTATAAACATTGTCTTCCCTATTCCATTTTCTCCCAACATTTAACTGGATGTAATGGAACAGGTACAGATGGGTGGCAGCGACTTCATGGGGTTTAATGACAGAGAGTCGTGTTCAATTGGAATACGTCTCTAAACAGGTGTGAGTTTACTAAGATGGAAGGTGTGTAATCAGGTTTTAGATGCCAGCATACAATTAATTCCCAATTAGAATTCCCTTCCTCAGGCACGCTGAATTCAATCACACATCAAACTATCAGTTAATTAACTCAAATTCCATTTTTCTTCACGCGGCGGAAAAAAAGAGGCTCCAAAGAACCGAGGATTTCTCCCAGACCGCCACAAATTTCTTCAAACGGTTTCTGGGTTATCTAATTAGCCCACCTGGCAAAAAAACCCATGCTTTATTTTCTTGAAATTTATTTCTGTTTGGGCAAATCGAACGTTTGAAGTTTGATGTTTTTCTGGTGTTTATGCATTTTTCTGAGTTTTATTGTCAAGTGTATTACACAGGTACGATAACAGGGATGAAGCACTGGGAAATGTATTTTGGAATGCACATAATCCTAATCAGTCTGGAGTAGCTGGAAACTTCACTTAGCTTTTAGTACAAGTGATTCCAAACTGACCCCAAAACCTGTTCAATAACAGCGTTGTCTGTCAGAGGAATCCTCTGCGTATTTATCTTTCTATTCATGTAAATCAACGCTCTAATATTCTTCAAATTGGGATAGTCAAAAAGCACATATGTTTCACTCCTTTTGCAACATATTCACAGTTGTTTTGTTCACTTTCAGGAAGACGCCATTGAAGATTTGCCTCTAATGCAGTAGCTATAAGATCTTCCATGTCTCTCGATATATATCAATAATACCATGGAAATGAACAACAGCTTAGTTTTTAGAGTCTTTTTTTTTCATTCACAATTTTGTTGCAAAAGTCCTGCACCATAAAAACGTACAAACTAACTGGTATACAAGGAAGGCCACTGATTTTCTCACAAATGTTTGGCAGACAACTAGAAAAGGATTTTGCAGATTTTTTTGTTTCTTTTTTCGTTTTTATTTTTTTTTATTTTTTTATTAAGGCCACAATGAAAGACAGGATTGAGGATAGCCATAGATTGTTTGTCTTTTTTTTTTTCTACTCTGAAATTGCAAAATTTTATAAAAAGAATTAATGATTTTCAATTTCAGGCAGCAAATACTTCAAGAAAAACATGCTAAAAACAAGACTTTGACTGAGGTCTTAGGCTGATTTTTCATCGATCTGAGCTGGGTGACTAGGATAGGATCCATGTTGGGACAATTCTGGAGATGCCCATGTGGTCGGTTTTTTCATTGGATGCCTGTAACCTGCTAAACCTTGAAACAGCTGCGGAATTCTCAGCTAGCTGCGGAATCAGGGTAGTTTCCGCAGCTAAGTTGCAAAACCTTATTAGAACAGGATACAGTGTTTTGAAGACCACTACAAACCATAACCATACAAGTTTGGACAATTTGAACCTATCAAAGCAGTTGAGTTTCATTTTTTTTTTTTTATTGAATCAATTGAAATGTTGAAGTTTATTTTGTCTCCTTTTTTTTTCTTTTTCTTTTTTTCTTTCTTTTTTTACATAACAATTCTTTTTCTGATCCTCCAGATCACACAAAGTGTAGGAGGAGAGCATACTCAAGAATTATTATTTCTTTTCTCTTTTTTTTTACTTAACAATCCTTTTTCTGATCCTCCAGATCACACGAAGTGCAGGAGGAGAGCATACTCAAGAATTGTTAATTTTTTTTTAGATGTAAGAAATAATGTCTCCTAATTACACTTCCCCGGCAACGGCGCCAAAATGTCTAGTCAATTTAATGTCTTAAATTTCTCTACATAAATTATCAATCCGGGTATCGTAAACTGATGAAGTGTGGTGCACCATATGTGCTTAGTTAACCTTTCTCTTACTTCTTTGTTTTATAGTTTATGTTGTTTTTGGGGTTTTGTTCTTGTTGGTTTTCTAAAGTGTTTAATGCAAATGGAAACCCTATTCTAAGGTCTTAAGAATACTTTTAAAGGATAAGTATGGATAAAGATTTCAAGACAAGGCCTATGTCCCTAATGGTTACTTCCAAAACTTAGCACTTCAAAAGAACTTAAAACATGTTATTGCTGGAATTAGTATTTAAACAAAAGTGTAAATATACAACTAGTTCAATCAAAATAAAATGCAATAACCAAACAATGAGCTAATGACTATGAGACCCAGTATCCTTGCTGCTTCAGCAAAAGGACAAGATGATTCTATCATGTCATTAGTTCAATCAAAATAAAATGCAATAACCAAACAATGAGCTAGTGACTATGAGACCCAGTATCATTGCTACTTCAGCAAAAGGACAAGATGATTCTATCATGTCATTAGTCATTAAAAGGCTATGTGCATCACTAATCTACAATCAACTTGAAAGCAATTTATGTACAGCTAATATACATAAGCATAACAAAATTAATGTAAAACAACAGTAATCAAAACAACTTGTTATGTACAGCTAATATACAGAAGCACAACAAAATTAAATGCAAAATTAAATGACAACTATACAAGGCAGGGGCCCTCTGCCACCTATGAAATCAAAGCAAAATTGAACACACTTGCATGAATTAAAATTGCATGAATGAAAAATCTAATCTATCAAACTTGAAAGCAATCAAATCAAATCAAAGCAATATTTACAAAATGAAATCTACTCTACCTTACATTCTACAAAGCAATATTTACAAAATGAAATCTACTCTACCTTACATCCTAATATGCTCCATGACATCTACTTCACATCTCCTTCCATGTTGAGAACATCAAAGCTTTATTCAAATTCTTCAAAAGTACAAAGTACAACAAAGTTCTCCAAAGCTTCAAAAGCCATCAAGGAAGAACTACAAACTTAAGAACTAGGGACTAAAAGACTAACAAATGAAGGAGAGAGATCTCCTATTTATACAAAAAGATGAGAGCCATCTCATTAATGATAGTCCATGAATCTCTCCCTCTACCTCTAGAGTCCTAATCAAAATAGGAACTGATAAGACACATGTCTTCTTGGAGTTACAATACAATTAGGAGATGTGACACATATCCTCATGATCCCATGATTCTTTCCACTCAAATTCGAATTTGGCCTTGGGGTGCCACATAAGGGTCTTCTAGAAGCCTCCTTTCAACCTACACATGTCAACAATCTCAACCCATTTGTTAGGTATAAGCATATGCACATTATTTTCTAATGTTTAACCACAAATTCACTTAAAAGGCTTAGAAATAATAAAGATTGGAAAAACATAAAGGTGGCCCAATGATAATGAAAGCGGGATGAATCTGGTGACATAGTAGTGAAATGGAGGTGATATAATGGACATAATAGTGAAAGTGTAATGGAAATGAATGACATTTTCAAGACTCAACACTTGTCTAACCTTAGTAACCTAGAACTCTGATACCACTTGATCTGGAATTTATCCAGGACAAAGAATTAAAGGTATTAGAGACTCAAGTGCATGGATGTGCCTATGTTACTTTATGAAATGGATCGATAAGATTGAAAAATACACAGACATTGAGGCAGCTAGAGAAAACATAACAGGAAAACATGTAAGACAACAAGTTTAATAAGGAGTTCACCCAATCCTCCTCAACTACGTTTCCTGGTCCAGCTCTCAGTCGTGGCCTCTCTATTATGTTTTCAAGCGGAGTTTTTACAACAGTGAGCCCAATTCTAGTCTCACTAAACAGATAAAAGTTAGTAGGAATGGAGTGCACAGGCTCTCCTTACTGAAATTCAACCTCTAATGGTCACAGTAGTATGATAGGCCTATGCCAAGGAGTTTTCTTAAACCTATCAAGCCTTCTATGGAGTGCACAAACTCTCTGACTCTCTCTGGCTCTGTCTGGCTCAATGCTACCTCTAGGTTAGCTTGACTTCTACTCTCTGTTCTCTGCTCTTAGTGTTCTGCATCTAGCTAACTCTTGTCACTGCCTTCTTGTGTGTGTTCTCTGCTTCTGTCAGTTCATGGCTTTAAATCCAGTCTATTCTTCAACTGTTCATTTCTGCTTCCTGACCTTCTGGTTTTCCTACCTCTATCCATTCGAATTCCTCTGCTCTGTGTCATCATCACTGGGTAACACCTCGCAGGGAAGTGGCCACCTGTTTCCTAATGAAATGGGTGTCAAATTCCTTGAATCATATTTGAATGGCCGTTAATTCCATTTGCTTCAAGATCGCCTGTGAAACACGAATCGTTTTCCAACTCATCGTCCACGTTAGACTTCAAATCCCCTTTAATCTTGCTTTTTGACTTGTCAAATCCGGTCATTTATTGGGAGGTACCTCCACCATTGATCTAGACCCCCCAGATCCTACAGTCGTCATTCGTATTGGGCAGGCAAGTTGCATGATGTTTACCCTTCCGATGTGGGTGGTTTTCTCTCTCATCCACCAGACGTGTTTCGCTCGATGTGTGGCATCGAGCAGGACTCAATCAAAACTGCTTATCACCTCGAGACCTTCTGATATCCTGCTGGTTTGTGGAATCTTGTGCTACGGAACCGAATGCATTACTTTTCCGCATTTCATAGCGTTTTCAGGTCCAGGCGCTTTGGGCCTTTCCTTCACTAAGGGGGATGCCCTGCGATACGCGATTAGCAATTTAGTGCTAATCGTGTATCAGAAACCACCCTCGTTTCTTGATTTCACCTCCAGTTTTGCGAATTTGCGCCAGCACGTGTTACCATGGCCCAAAAGTCTATGCGCTCGACTGAGGGTCCTCATTGCTCCGCTCTAGCCACAACTGCAACTGTCACGATGATTCGTTCTGATAGCTCGATTTTTCTAAGACTTGAATCTTTTTGGCATAATTTGAAACAGTCATGAAAAATTAGACAATGTTTAGGATCCAATTCGGATCACATGGGAAGATGAAAAATGGTCATTATGTTTCCAAAACCAAGTTATAATAAACATTCTGAGTTACATTGACTGATTTATGTCCATTTTAAATATGGAGCAGCATTCAGAGCATGTTCCCTTTAGAGGCCCTCCCACCCTGCTTTACTAGGCAACTACTTCACATTCATCAATTTTAGCATAGCAACATTTGACTTGGGTTCTTTGGAGATGTGCCCTCCCACCCCAGTCTATGTAGGCACTTGCTACTTCATTAACAGTCAACATCACAATTATGGGTCAATTGAACAAAATCCTTGTCATTGAAGTCCATTTGCTAGGCCGCACACTGTTAGTATCACAGTTGGTCACAAGAATTACAAGGTATATTTATCCTTGAACCTTCGTTTTTCATGTTTATGGGTCATCCACAAACCCACACTTTATCAAAGTCCATTTTCTAGGCCAGACATTCTTAGTATCACAGTTGGTGACATGCATTATAGGGCATCTTTATCCTCAGATCTTCGTTCATCATGGTTATGGGTTAACCACAAAAAAACCTTGTCTTAAGTGACTCTTCATATCCAACAAAGGCTTCTCGGGAGGGAAATTCATGAAATGGGGATCGTTTCTTCTTAAGGAGGGAGGAATCATCCAAATGAAAAATGTCATCTACCCATGGCATTCATCCACCCATGGAATTTACCCATGGTATTGTAAGTGGCATCTACCCATAGTATTCATTCACCCATGGTATTATATGTAACATCAACCCATGGTATTCATTCACCCATGGTATTTACCCACCCATGGAATTTACCTGCGGTATTGTAACAAAAAAATGCTTTAAGTAACAAGTCACATTTTGTAAAAGGACAGATTGTCCACCACAATGTAGCCTTTATAGTTATTATTTGTTTTAATAAACAAATTTATTTATGGTTTTGTTATTATGTGTTCTCTTATTTTCTTCTAGCATTTTAATTTTTCAGAGCTTGAGGTCCTCCCCCCTAGATCATTTCAATTTTTTAGATCTTCGGGGGCTCCCCTCAAGATCCAGATCACATAGTCTTACCTTTCACTACTCTTATTCATGTATATAGCTTTATCTGAATCGTACATTACCTCTCGGGTACCACGCAATGCTCCCGAGCTCCATAAACTTTCCTCTTTCCCAACCAATTCCCAAGACTCAAAGCATAAAATGCAAGCACACAAAGCAAACAAGAAGAAAAACCATGAAAACCAATAACAACATGACTACACAACCAAAGTGGTATGGCCATACACTAGACATAAAAAAAGTTAGAAATCAAGTGCAAAAAATCACAAAAGACCAAAAGAACAAGATTAACAACAAACACTATGACTTAATTCCCATGGTTCCCAGGGAAACTCAACCAAAGCCTTTTTCAAGATTTCATGGCAATTTATTTTTCCATGCAATCCCCTGCATATTACTATTATCAACACATAACCATCAGTTCATAAATAAACATAACAAGGCACTATTTACCATATCTCACTATGCTAAGCACATTGCTTTCAACTGAACACATCTAAGCCATCTCTCAAGGAACTCCAATTCTCTTGACAGATCCACCTGTGACTAGAGACTGGCTAATATACCTGTTAGGTACATGTTAATGAATATATCATGTATCCACATAATGTCAAACAAGATCAAGGTTAGGAAGACTTCCTATATGCAAAGCATTCATTCATTCAGAATTAGGGTTTCCAAACATAGCCAAAGGAATTCTTGTCTAATTCCTTTCTTTTACCTTTTTACCTTGTTGCAATTGAGTCTTACTATGTGCTATCACATAATGCCATTGTTATTTATATAAACACATCAACTATTACCTTGTCATGTGAATACCAAGCATGTTACCCTGCAATTGCTCACACATGTCAACCATATGTTCCAAACATCAAAAAAATCATATGTATCAATTTGAAATCAACCTTTACCAAGACTAACAATCATGTCATAATCCATAGTCAACTCTTAGTGATTAGGCCTAATGCTACAACTATCACCTACTTACACACAAATTGTATCAACACATATGTATTAGTACAACCAGCTTAAAATGATATCATTTGAACACATACTCATATTAGGCAATTCATCAAACATTTATCGACTTGCAAACATACCAAGTTAATTAAATAAACTAAACAAATAGTATACACCAAACACTCAATACCAAATAGACGACATAATCAAGAATGAAGCGCCAATTATACTACATAAGTAAACTCATACCTTAGTGTACCTCACGGGAGGGTATATTGTCTGAACAACCAATCTAGTTAGCAAGATATAACTTTACAACATGTCAACTCAAACATAAATAATATCACGATATCCATAACACTAACTAACTAACATGTTCACATCATAAGCTCATAAACATTTATTGTTCATGCATAACAACCACGTGCGCAAATTCGTAACAAATGTGTCGAATCATACATGAATATCATAGTCATAACCATCTACATAGTCCAATAAATTAGCATGATACAAATAACATCAATATATTAATGTTATAACCCTAATCATGAAGTTAGATAACATATAACAACAATCAGTTAACATATAACATGTTCATCAACAAAATATGACCTAATCCTCAATCTAACTATCATATAACAACAACAAGTTAACATATAGCGTACTCATCAATAAGGTATAACATGATCATCAAGTTATCTAACATAAAACAAAAGTAGCAATCCATACAACCACATGTTACTACCATTCTTGGCTATCTGACACATGTGCATATAAATACACTAATAAACTAACATCTATCATGAATGTAACCATAACATCAAAAGACATGTACATAAACCTAATGCATATGAAAATCCTTAACTTACATACATGCATGCCAAACATACAATACTTGTATGGTGGTCTGCTCTTACCCCAAAGTCTAATGCTGCAACCTCACTTTGATAGTTTGCATCTCCTGCTCTATCTCAGCCAACACATTAGCATCATAACAACCAATAGCATCATGATGACCTAAATTGCATACAATGACTTCACAAGGCATATTTGACCTACTATTCATGCATAAATATAATGAAGACAATACATGCATAACAATTTTATATATACATATAACACATGAGTACAAAACCATATACACACCATTCCAGCTAGAGTCCAGTCATCAATGTATGAGCATATCAACTACACAAATCATGACCTCATGCGTGACAACAACAACCACCTCACATGCACTTGATAAAATGTGAACTCTAACATGAATAACAATGCATAATAAACCATACACACATGAAGACATACTCCTTGACAACAACTTCAATGTTCACATGGCGACATCACTACAACCATGATCAAAATTATGAAAGTGCAACAAGAACATGGAATACATTCATAAGTAACACATATGAAACCAACATGAAAGCATGATCAACACACAACCCAAGGAGAGCGCAACCATGCTCTGGTACCACTCCATAACACCCTCCTCCCACATCTCCCCAAGCAATCAGACAGCCAAGGTAAACATGCGATAAGAGCCTACTATGATATGGCTCAACCTCCTAGGTAAACTTAAGGAAATGGAATTGGCAGAAACACAACACATAGACCTCCCTCAGGTGCTTCAGGACCCATAGGAGCTAATCCACCACTCCAGGTACTCATCCCTGAATTAGCCTAGAATTTACATGAATTAAACTGAGAGTCCCTCCCATGACAAGGCATCCATGCAACTATAAACCTATAGTCTCTCCCACAGTTCCTGCAAGGTAGAAACTGCAGTCTCTATCAGCCAGTTCTATGCTAGAGACTGTGAGCTTTAAGCCACTTTTTTAGGGCTAGTCTCCAAACCAATGCCTAGAAGTTGATGAGATTCTCTAAGACATTAAATTATACCAAGGCAAAGCCTCTAACACAAAACTTGATCAAGGGCTTAACCTAAGAAAACCTAACCATGACAAAAATTTTGTTAAACACTTAGAAAATATGCAACCTATAGGCGTAAATAATAGATCTGATCATAGGGTTCTCATACTTATCTGAGATTCGCTAAGAAGAATTGTATCTTTATCACATTAACTTCCATTTCGTCCATTAGGTCATAGGTACATTAATCATTCAATAATAGGTAAAAACATGATGGGAGCCATACATAGCTGTTGTCATAAAATACATAAATAACCAGCATAATAGGGACAAAAATACCAATGGAATCACAGCCATATAAACCACATATAATCCATAATAATGCTCATAGGGATACAAGGAGAAATACCCTTTCATTAATGATGCAAAATCCAAACTCGGGATGGGACTTCCAAGTTCCACCTGACCGTAGAATGGTTGAGCCAAATCTCTCTCCAACCATTCACCCATATGCCATATTCCAAGCATGTGGGATCTCATTGAACACATCAATAAAAATCCATCTAGGGCTTTCAGAGGCCATCTAGCTCAACCCATTAAACAGTGATTCCACCTCATGATCGGACATCACAAAAATATCATCAGATCAGTCTCTATCCAAGCCATCGAGAGCTCCAGAGCATTTGTTCTAACTTGGCTTCTAGGACTAGTAACTCAACCCATGACTGTTGTTAGGCTCTAGAGAGTTTGTCCAACCAAGGATCTAGGACTAGTAACTCAACCCACAACTACTATCGAGAACTATAGCGTTTGTCCAACGAAGGCTCGAGGACTAGTAACTCAACCCACCAAGGGCTCCAGAGCGTTTGTAGAATTTGTCCAACTAAGGCTATGGGACTAATAACTCAACCCAAGCCATTATAGCTCTCTAGAGGGTTTTTCCAATCGAGGTTCCAGGAACTAATAAATCAACCCAAGCTAAGGAACATGAGAACCAACAAAAAAAAACAATGAAAGTGAACCCACAAACTCTATGGTTATTGAGAAAATGGTAAGGCTAGGAAAATCCACTATCCACCCAAGTAATCCGCCATGCTAGTGACAGATCATAACCAACAAACTACATGCATGCCAAAATTAGTGAGGAAAACATACATGCAACTCATTACCTACAATCACAATTGTTGTAGTTGTTGATCCCGATGCTCTCTTGCACTTTCCTGCTCTTCTTTTCTTTCTTGCTCCAAGAATCTAAGTATGACACACCCTCCAAGAGTGCTACAAGAAAACTCTAAGTCTCCAAGAGTATGAGAGAGAGAGATAATAAGGAGAGAGCTCCAAAATGGAAGTGACCAAGTCTTACTCATTGATCCTAAGAAGCCTTTTTATGAATGAGGCCTCTATTTTCTTCATTTTCCATTATTTTCTTTCAATTTCCTCCTCACATGCAACATGTTACCTTTCACCTTACTTTTCTCATAAATAAATGTGCCAAAAATTCCTTTTTGCCTTTCCAAAAACTTAGCCATTGCCTTTGCCAATTTCCTTTATCCATAATAAACTGAATCAACACAAACTAGTATGTTTCCCTCACCATTCATCTTGGAATACATGTCCCATCATTGTGGCCTTATATATTTTTACATGGAATTTTACTAGGGATGTTACAATAACGATGTGGGAGATGAAAATTTGGTGGCTTGAGGATAATGAATTCTTTTTTCCGGGGATTCATCTATGCTGGAGTTTTGGGGGTTGTAGAAGACTGGTGCGTGGAAAACTTGGAATGCTAGTGTGATGTGAGTGGACACTCTGCTTGCCTACAACTCCAAGAAATGAAAATATGGGATCCCAGTGAGTAGCCAGAAATCCATCTGCTTTGGTCTACAAGCAGAAAAGTGGTGGAAGGAGTAGGATCCCTTATGGAGACTAAGAATCCTAAATTGTTAGCTCGAGCAGGTTCATGGAGTTCGTTGGGCATCAACCTTCACGTAAATTCTTGCCTTGATAATATAGTACTCTGTAAAGTGTTGAATTATGAAGAAAGGGATAAGAATTCCATGTGATATCAAATTTCATGGTGGTCTTCCATTCTCGGTAGTTCGGTTGTGAATTTTGCTAACTAGTTTAATACGTTCGTGACAAGGCCTTATGATTGCTTTGGAATTATGTCACTCTTTGCATATATCTAGGAAGTGATTCATGTGGGCTAATTGAAGTTAAGGGTAGTGAAAATGTGGTGAATAATTTGGGTTCTAGTTCTGTGTAGTGTCGTGTGGTTGGGTGGGTTGGTGGTCAACATTGGGCAATTTTTGTTTTTCTCACTCATTCTCCTCCTTGGTCAGGTGGGATCTCTTCTGTGTTTGAGTGATCTGTCTATCTATTGTGGGAGACTACGGTCCAATGGGCTCTTTCTAGGCATTGGAGGCCTCAATGCGGACTGGGAGGGTGGTGGTTGTTGTCTTCAGATAGTATGTGGGAGTGTGGATCATGAAGGCAGAGGCTAGGGCCGGGTGTTGGCCTACCTCCTTACTCTTGTGGCAGTTTCCCACCATTGCTTTGTTTGTTTTGAGCCTAGGCTGTGGTGGTGGGTAAAAGGTTGGCGAGAAGTCTTGGGAGATGAGCGTGACCTCTTCCAGGGGAATATGTTTTGGCAAAGGGGTTGACTGCATAGAGGAGGGGGTGAACAGATAAGGCCTGGAGAGGATGGTGCTTGACGTGATCAAGATTAGGAAGAGGATGAAGAGAAATATGAAATCGAAGAGATGCGAAGACAGGAGGAGGACGATGGGGAGGTTGACTAGGACCCCTCTCTAGATTCAGTCTCTAATCATATTAGAGACATTAGTATATCCTTAGATCACCTCCACCAGAATAGGCATGATCACAGGCTTGAATGGATAACATATATCAACAATTGACAGAGCACGCAAGAAGAAACATTGGATCATATTGCTTCAATCAAACGAGGTTAATGCGAGTTATTGGAGCACTTTGATGAGCTTGAGGCTAGATTGAGTCATCTGGAGTACCATGTATAATCGATTCTGGGACCTCCTCGTGAACCTAGGGAAATTGTGCACCCCCCTCAGTTTGTTATATCATGATGAATAATGTCAATCCTTTTTATAGTGTTTTTTGAAGTTATGCTTGGTTCTGAGTATGAAATTATGTAGAAACTAGTTATACCAACCATGCTTCAAAATTTATGTGCAAATTGAGAGATAGGGTGGTGAAAGGAATTATGATGTACTCATCATTTTTCTAAAACATTAATGAAAGAATATTGACCTATAAAAATTTATATATATATATATATATATATATATATATATATATATATATATATATATATATATATATATATATATATATATATATATATATATATATATATATATATATATATATATATATATATATATATATATATATACCTTAATTTGAAGATCTTATTGCAGCCTTTGCACAATACAATTCCATGTGGATAATTGTCTTCCCTCTATATCTACTTCCCCTAGATTTGTCAAATTCCCATTAATTTGGACATAATGATCTTATATGAAATTTTTTGATAACATTATTTTTGACATAAGTAGTAAGTAAGCCATCTTACAAAACCAATTACTTATTGTTGCTTTATTTAATTTGTTCATTGTAAAGTTCTTTTATTAAATGTATATATGTTTAAGTCATATATAAATTATTATAACATGTGGTTGCTATATAATTATAAGTATATTATAGTTAATATAAATTTTTATTAGTTAAAATAATATATAGTTACAACTAATATTTTTTTTTAAGAAACAATTATAAGCCTTGACACTGTTTTCATCTTCAACATTAAAATTGTTAAAAAACATAGTGCTTCTAACACTTCTTCTACTACAAGCCACTATTCTAAGAGTATTTTCCGTAAATATCTTTCAGAACACACCTAATATAACTATGAACTTACAAAACATAACTTAAACGCTATAAAGATAAAACTAATATGGAGAATTCATCCCTTGAGTAGGGAGGTGTTTATTTCCAAGGTTATATGAACCTGATAGAGAGAGTTCCACAGCCTGAGATTCTGAAGTCATCTCTCGCTATTCTCTAGAGGCTTCTTCTTCTTTGTTGCTATCTACAACTTCTTCAAATTCAGAAGGAACAACAGTGGTGACAAACTTTAGATTCAGTTGGTGAGATGCCACATGTAAGCACACTAATTTAGCCTCCAATAAATCTAAATTTTGATTTACCAGCTCAACATGAGCTCTAGGCTTTGATAGGATCATATGACCCTGCTTAGATATCAAACTCATTATGAATTCCATTGAATTCAACAAGTGATCTTTATAATAGTTATTCTCCTCCTTCATTGAGGTACAGCGATTCTCCATTGTGACAAATGCATCTCTCTCAGTTACTTCTTGTAATCGGATTGAATACCCAACATGTGTCTTTGAACTTGCAATATAAATTCTTCTCTTTTTATAGCCAGAACATTCGACTTTTTCCAGGCCATCAATTGTCCATGCACCATGAATGTCGCAATGATTTCTATGTAATTGTCCAACATGCAAATCCATCATCATGATTTCCAACCTGAATTCTAACCTTGCCCCATTAATGCTTGCTTTCTTGAGTGTTCTTCCTAGAGAAAAATTCACAAGGTGTTGATATTAAAATTCATCTCAATTTTAATAACAGTGGGATTTAACCTCCATATATCCCCTGATAGGACCGAAGATGCATGGTACCTCCCATTTGGTATATGAACCCAGGCCATGTTAGAAATTGTAATTACTCCCACATGTGGAGTTATCTAAAATTAGAGAATGAGTTAAGTGAGCATTGGGTCAAGTCCATATTTAGAGTGTGAGTTAACTAAGTTAAGTGTGTGTCCATGTAAATATATTTAGGCAAGTCACTAGTCGAAAGGGTTAAATACCTTTCACCCTTTTTCTGGGTTCATTGTATGAATCAAGTTTTGAGTGATCAATAGAGAAGATGCAGCTCGTGTGCTTTGGATGAATTTGTGTTTTGTCTCCTCTGCCTTTCCAACAAATTGGTATTAGAATAAGGTTACAAAGAGCCACATAGAACGGATTCGCCATTCATGTGAGAGGAGAGAAATATATTTTTTCTCTTAGTTATTGCTATAACGAACCTTGTACGTTGTATACATGGCGTTACAAGACATGTCGGTGTGAGAGAGCACCGCATTACAAGAAGTGAACTTACGGTGATCCAATAGAGCACGGGTTCCTTGAGATTTTAGAGCGTTAGGAGACTAACGCGGGACTTCACCTTCATAAAGGGCATTAGTACGGAGGGCTCAAGCAGCCACGACCGCGTTAACCAAGTTAAGAGCAATTTTTCACGAAAATTTGTTTAAAGAGTCACGTGGTGAGAGTTGACTCATAAAGGTTTGTTATGGAGTCACTTAATACGAAAAGCTATTAAAGGGGCGTGGCCCATAGAAGCTTTTTTTAAAAGTCACATGGATTCTTTTTACCCATATTAAACTATTATGTTTTTTGAAGGACGAATTTATTAAAAGTTTATGGGTTATCCACGGTGATAAATGTTTATGAAATAGTCATTTTTGATATATTGAAAAAGTTGAAGTTTATAAAGGTTTTCTTTTATCAGTGGCTTGTTATAAAGATATTGAATGGGAGTTAAAAGGTTTTTTTTGAGATATTTATGAAGAAAGATTTTTTTTAGAATTAAAAGAAAAAGAAAAGGTTTCTATTCGTGTGTAAAATTATTTGGTTTTTGTCAAGCATGATAGATTTTTTGGTGAATATTGTGCCTTACTAGGCGTATATTGAAAATCATATTTTCTTTCGAGGTGATATGGAAGATAGCTTCATGCAATCAGCAAATAAAATATAAAATAGAGGAATGACAATAGTCATGGGTCGCAAAGCGTGACTGAAGCATATGAAGAAAATAAATCGAAAATAAGAGGGAAAGATCATTGCCATGGTTAGAGAGGTTCATGCCGTAGCCAAGGAAGTGAGAAGTCTAGCAAAATATGCAGAAGAATTTGGTGCTAGGGGGAGTGACATTCAACAGCAGGTTATGTCACAAGTAAAGAAGTCAGCCACAGATATAAGAGTAGGTGAGCAAGACTCTAAAAGGAAAACCGAGCTTGGAGAATCCCACTCAAAAGTGGATGATGGTTGTCAATACCATAAAATTGAAACCCATTATGCAAGCATGCATATGGATGAAGAATATGCAGCAAATATTACAGAGAGAGAAGTTGAAGCCTTTGTATGTGAAACAGAGCAGGAGCAAATAAATGCTCAAGGACTCCACTGTAATGTGGATGATACAAATGATGGTGAATCCCACTATGATGAAACACATGTGGATGATGACTACAAAGTGATATGTGAATTGGTGAATCTAGCCACAACTGATGGATTTGGTGAAGTTGAAAATTTCAATGAAATTGACAATGAGCAAAGGAATGCTCGGATATCCCACCATAGTGTGGATGAGCGTTATGTTGATGACATGTGTATTTTCTTTTTCGAATGATTGTGGCAATATGGTAAGTGCAATGTTTGATGAAACATTGAAGGTTGAAGGTGCCACTATAGCAGCAAGATATGAAGCAGTTGGAACTGCTCATGAAGCAATATGTGATCTAGTAGTAGTTGATGATCAAGAATAGGATAAAGTTATTGAATAGTTTTTTTATGAGAATATCCACTAACATAACAGTGGAAGACAACCTCCATGCAGTTGAAAAGAAGGCAGATGTAGAGCAAGAAGCTCTCTCTGAAGAGAGTCATATTAAAGATGTTTTTAACATTGTTTTTGAATATGCAGGTGTTCAAAATAACATGGGAGCATAAATTGAAAGCAAGGTTGTTAATAAATTTGATGCATATTTGAAGCTCTTTGAAGAATGGATTCAAAAACCAATAGAAAAAATTGATGTGAGTCTTAAAGAAGCAGATGGAATAAAAGAATTGAATGAAATGGTGAATGATGATCTTGAGTGTGCATATTATAGGAAAGAAGCAGCAGTACCTGATGATGAAAGTGAAAAGAATGATATGAATGTTTCTGAAGACAAAGATGAGTGCATTGAAATGGAGTCAAGAAGAGATAAGATTCTGCTATCATGAAATACAGGAGAAAGAAAGTCATGAATACGAAGAGAAAAGAAGACAGTCTGAAGATGCAATGTTGTGGCAGCAGTCCATAGTTGAATGAATATTTGAAGAGGAAGGTGTAAAGACATGATCCAATTATTTTTCAGAACAATTTCAAGACAAGTCAAAGAAAAATTGTAGCAGCAACAACTGAATAAAGCCTATAGCAAGAAATTCCAATGGAGAATGAAGCAATTTCGAGGATTTAAAATTTGGAAGAAGAGAAAAAGAAAATGCAAAATTGTGAAAGTGTTGAGTCATTGTAACACTAGCCAAGACATAGACCAGTAGGCATGTTTGAGTGATAATTGAGTCAATTTCTATTATAAGCCTAATAGGCATAGTTGAGTCATGTTGATTCATTTTTTAATTATTTTCAGTCATACAATCGTAATTAGGGGGGTGTTAGAAATTGTAATTACTCCCGCATGTGGAGTTACCTAAAATTAGAGAATTAGTTAACTGAGCATTGAGTCAAGTCGAGTGATGGATGAAGAGTTAAGTGTAGTCCATATTTAGAGTGTGAGTTAACTAAGTTAAGTGTGTGTGCATGTCAAGATATTTTAAGCGAGTCGCTAGTAGAAAAGGTTAAATACCCTTCACCAGGTTCATTGTATGAACCAAGTTTTGTATGATCAATAGAAGAGCCACAACTCATGTGTTTTGGGTGAATTTTTGTCTCTTCTGCTCCGCCTTTCCAATAATTTCGTGAGGGGAGGGTTGCCAAAAACTTATGAATGACAATTTCTTTAACAAATTTTATGGAATCATTCTGACAATGGAACTGTTATCATCCATTCTTTGAATTCAGATAATGGATCTTATTATGACATGTATATTCAGATTTAGATGTATACTTATCATGGCAACAACTGGTAGAAGGAATTACCATTCATTGATAACATTCCTTGTTCCATAAAGACACCTTTATTTTCCAACAAGTTTGTTGATGAATTAAGACTTTTCCTTGCATGATCGAAATCCACACTATTCATTTTTGCTATTTGTAGGGTTATCTTATGAAGAGTGGGAGGTTGGATCTTTACAAGGCTCACTTTTAGCCTGATCATTTGTTGAATTACAACCAACAAAACCCCATAAACAGAGAGATGATGTTGAATCCCCCTTTCTATTGCTAGATCAAGACCTAGCCATAGGGTTAAATATTAAGGTGGGTTGTTAGTTACAGATCCTAGTCCCGAGGCATATTGTATCTCCTCTTCTTCATCTAGACAAAAAATAACCCCTCCCCTCCCATAGATAATATTATAATGTTATTTTACATATAATATTAATGATATTATATATTATTATTAATTCTCTATAATTTATAATTAGTAATATTTAAATTGATATTATAATTATGTTGATAGGTATGTTAATTTTGGAATAGGATTTGATAGTTTTAATTTAATTATGGATAATTACTATGTTGATGGTAGAGATTTATCCTCCACTAAGGATACATTAGTAGTTAGGAATAAAGAGTTGAGAATTAGGAAAAAGTAATTAGATCCTTTGTTATATATATATATATATATATATATATATATATATATATATATATATATATATTATTTTAATAATTAATAGCAATTTAAATAAAATTATAATTTAATTAATCTATGTATGCCTCTATAGATTTAAAGGTGAAATTTATGCATGGAGGTGGGTCCTTTGTCCCACAAAAAAAGCTGTCTCATACAACAATTTAATATCGAGCTTGGTTGTGATCTTAAAATTAAATAATAATAATAATAAACATAACATAAATATTTAATAATTACTCTAAATTAAATCATTTATGCATATTAATATGAATTTTTAATAATAATAATAATAAACAAATAAATGCATAATACGGTGAAAACTGTAATATATATATATATATATATATATATATATATATATATAATTATTAATAACCATTTAAATAAAATTATAATCTAATTAATTTATGTGTGCTTTTGTAGCTTTAGAACTCAAATTTATGCATGGAGGTGGGTCCTTTGTCCCACAAACAAGAAGGTCTCATACAACAATTTAATATCTAGCTTGGTTGTAACCTTAAAATTAAATGATAATAATAATAAACATAACATAAATATTTAATATTTACTCTAAATTAAATAGTTTAGGCATATTAATATGAATTTTTAATAATAATTAAAAAAAACAAATAAATACATAATGCAGTGAAAATTGCAATATATATATAGATATATATATATATATATATATATATATATATATATATATATATATATATATATATATAATTTTAATCATTAATAACAATTTAAATAAAATTATAATTTAATGAATTTATGTATGTTTTTGTAGATTTAAAAGTCAAATTTTTACATGGAGTTGAGTCATTTATCCCACAAACAAGAAAGTCTCACAAAACAATTTTTAAAATTAAATAATAATAATAATAAACATAACATAAATATTTAATATTTACTCTAAATTAAATCATTTATACATATTCATATGAATTTTTAATAATAATAAAAAAAACAAATAAATGCATAATGCAGTGAAAATTGTAAAACAACTCAACTCATCCATTTAAGATAAATGGATAAAATAGTGAAATCCTGATAGCTCAGGATCTGTCCATCCTCGTCAACAATACTGCTGAAATTTAAAGAGTTCTCATTTAGATCCCCTTAGCTGGCTTTGTCAAGTCAACACCACATATTAGACCTAGAGTTGCTTCTCAGGAAAAAAAAATAATGTTATCCAATGGGATGTGATGTGATGTCATGGTGAACGACAATTATAGGTAGGACAGATATATAAATAGAGATGTGTGATTTAAATATGCAATACTAACAACCTTGTATTGTATTAGGTATGGAGAATATTTATAAATGACAAAAGATACATGTCAAGCAATGATGGTTGTTTAATTGAGAAACCTAATATGGATGGCTGGCAAGATTGGGAAGTGATCCGAAGACATTTAATAGGGCTAAAGGTGGTTACCTCTCAGATTTCCTTGCCTATATGCTTGGTCTTCCGATTTTTCAACCTATTTTTTAGCCGAGGTGTCACAGGTTGCGTGGTGGGGAATTTATCGTCCACTGGGCAATCCAATATTAGGTATGTCACTGCTGAGTTCATATAGGGAAGCATTCATACAGTTGCAGCACAAGCGAAGAGTATGATATAGACTGGAAGCCCTAATTTCTGCATAGTATACCTTACCAGGAAAAATGGGGCACATGGTGACAAGGACAGGCATGTTAAATTATTTATATGACTAGCTGCGGTGGAAGCTACCTTGATATTTATCTAATCTAACTAGTACCAGAGTGCACCTCCCCCACCGTCCCCACATTTATTTATTCATTGAGATCTTGTTTGCAAGCTTTTGTGGTAAATGTATTCATTGAGATCTTGTTTGCAAGTTTTTGTGGTTGGAATTTGAAGAGAATGTATCCAGAAGGATCAGATATGGCTGAGAATGCAATTTCAGTGCAGAAGAAGGAGGAGGAATCAGAATTTTCTATGAAGGGTTTGTTGAATCGATTCCGGAAGAAGAAGAACAGCAAAAAGGAGGAGTACTCGTCTCAGGTTCATCCTACAATTCCTTCCGAGCTATCTCAGGCATGGGAGGTTGCTAGGCCTTACAGGCCATCCATGGTTCTCAACCTGCAGACAATCAAAGAAGAGGATCCCTCCAAAACACCCTCGTGCCAGGACCCACTAAGGACTCCTCTGTATTTCACCAACGGCACACACAACAGGCGTTTCCGCTTCCGCCTCCGCCGCTACGCAAAGTTGATATGGAGGATGCACTACGCTGCAAGGCTTCGCCACAACTTCAAAAGTGTTCTTCGCATTTTCAGGACGAGAAGAGAGCCGAAGGTTCCTGACCATTCCTGTTTCAGTACGACCCTAAGCAAAATAAATACTTGATTTTGGTTATCTTTTTGGCTTCACTGTTACCTTTTAGGGCTGTGATTTAGATTTTGGAAATATTTCAGAATCAAAAGAACAGCAAAAGTCAATTGGTTGATTAGATTAAAAATATTCTCAAAATTGTAATCAAACTCCAGGGTCTAGAAGTTGGTTAATGGGCAGAGACACAGTGTATTTGGTGTCCTGCTCAAGAATATTTAATGGGCAGAGACACAGTGTATTTGGTGTCCTGCTCAAGGATATTTATTTTTGTGTTTGTAAATTTATTTCAAACATTAAACTAAAAAATTGGTGATGAGACTTGTTTTTATTGCTTGTATCTTTTTAGATTACAGAAATATTTTTAGATTACGGAAATACTTTTATAGAAGAACAATGGTATATGTAACTTAGACAATATCAAGTATGCTACAGCCATTCTTATCTTGATTACAGATTTTAGAAACAATATCAAATGCTGTACAGTAATTTTGATATAGATTACAGATTTTGAAAATATTTCAGAATAAAAAAATCTGTTTCTCACAACAAAAGACATGTAAAAAAAATAACATAATTGTAATTGATATTAATTCAGCTGGGTAGATTGGCTTTATCTTAATGTGAGTTGAAATCTGCTGGATTGCCAGTTTTACTACTGATATTTAGTGAACAGCTGGATCATTTTAATTGTTTACCATGTTTTGTATTTTAAGTTACGTGTACGCTGTGTGGTCGCCATTAATGGCCGACGTTGCCCGGTTAGGCGTGGATATTTGGGATTCATTTACTATCCTATAATTTATCATTGTTTGTGAGTATAGGTCTAGTAAATGATTTAGTTTAAAATTAGGTAATTAAAAGCAGTTTAATGAAGGGATCAAATTTTTGACGGGTAAATTTTTTAGAATGCAAAATATAATGTATTGTTTTTCATTTTATTTTTAAATACCAAATAGAGTATATATGGAATCAAATAAAAAATTTAACTATAAAAATTTAATTTTTTCATATATATATATATGAAGTTTATATAGACATAAATTAGTCAATATAGATTATCAAATATTTTATTTAAATCTATTGTTGAAATATTTTTGAAAAATATAAGATTTAAACATATTTACTCATTTTTTTACTTCTAATTATTTTAATTGATAAACTTATTTAGGTTATTTGTAAATTTTCTTTAAAATATTGTAGGAATTTGTTGGGATTGTAAATTTGAATTTGTATTATTGGCTTTCTCTAAATATGTTAGGCTACATTTTGGACTTTTTGGCTCTTGAATTTTTTAGCCAAATCTTATTGTTTAAAATGGGCTTTTAATTTCATATATGGATATTCTATAATTTGAAAAACTTATGGAGCATTCACATTGTGAAGCAAAGTTTACAATTCAAACTTGTGATTTCAAAAAATTCCTATAATATTTTGAGCAAATTAGACTAAACCAACATAGATCCGGATCTAACATGAGCAAAGAGGGATCCAAGAGAGATCCAATTTCTTACATCCTTACACATCATACTCTGGTGTAGAATAAGCCTCTAGACTTAAAAACATATCTTAAAATTTTCCAATACTTACCAAAAAAAAACAAACCACTACATAATTATTTAATAATTTTCTTAACATTTAATTTAATTTATATATTTAAAAATATAATTTAAATAAAAAATTATATTTTTCCAAAAACAATATTACCACATTAAAAGGAAGAAATAATAACAATTAGACAAGTCCAATTAAAAGAATCTTTCTTTGAAAATATAGATATAACATATCCTTTTCATTACAAAAGAATTGGAGAATTTAATTGGAGAAAGCTTCTTATTTCAACTTAAGGTGGAGGATGATTTGTTGACTTTTTATTTTTATTTTTTTAATTGAGGCCTAGATTGATTTTCAATGGAGTATGCTTATCATATTCTTAGTCTTAATGCTTATCAACCAACAACTATAGTGTATTAAAGGGTTTGTTAGTTTGCAACAACTTTTAATAAATTCAAAAAATTAGATTCGTGCCAAGTGGCTATGTACCCACCAATTTCCTTAGGCATTTTCCAATTCTAATAAGTTCCTCCATCATAAACTCCTCCTCATTATTATTCATAACATTCATTTACATATAAGCAAATTTTATTTAGCAAAATTGTCCATTACTTTTAATAAAATAAAAAAATTAGATTCATGCTACTTGCTCACCACCCACCAATTTCCTAGGGATTTGAAATTATTCCCATTCTAATAAGTTTCTGCATGACAAGTTCCTCATTTATTTTTTATTTATTTGTTTTTTTTTATCTATATATATATGCTTTATTTTATTTATTTTCCATAAATTACTTTTATTTTATTTTATTTTATTTCCATTAATTACTTTTATTTATTAAATGATTTTTTCTCAATTGGGCTATTGACTCCTTTTTATAATTTTTGACTTCCTTCCTTGTTTGGAGTTTATTTAAATATGTCCATTACTTTTAATAAATTAAAAAAATTAGATTCATGCTACTTGGCTCGCCACCCACCAATTTCCTAGGGATTTGAGATTATTACAATTCTAATAAGTTCATGCATGACAAGTTCCTCTTTTATTTTTTATTTATTTGTTTTTCTTTATATATATATATATATATATATATATATATATATATATATATATATATATATATATATATATATACTTTATTTTATTTATTTTGCATAAATTATTTTTATTTTAGTTTATTTTATTTCCATTAATTACTTTTATTTATTAAATGATTTTGTTAATTTTTGACTTCCCTCCTTGTTTGGAGTTTATTTAAATATTATTTTTCAAAAACTAGTAGTTTAATATAGACTTTACTTGTTTTCAATATATTAATAAATTAATATCATAATTTAAATATTATTATTGAAATATAGTTTTTACTTGAAATTATGGTCTCTACATTTCTCTCTATTTAAGCCTTTGCCATGGTCTGCCTCTTCATAATGTGATTTCTACCCGAAGACTTTTCTTAATTCATTATGGATCACACAACTCTGAATTCAGAAAGTTCTTCATTATTTTTTATATCATTAATTTATAATTTTTTATTTATAATTTTTTTTGAAGTTAAAGTTGACCCATAATCTTTTTATACACGGCGAATGAGGTAAATGTATGCATTAGTAAGACATTTTTCATGTTGCAATAGTTTTTTTTTGTTATATTTATAAAGCCTTTGCTATATCAACCACATTAATATTCAATACAAACTACTTCCTAAACATAATTTTAAGATTATGGTTTAAGTTCTTAATATGGGTTGAAAACCTTAGATAAATACAATTATTTCTTCATAATAATAATTTTAATAACATGGTTTAAATTAATAATAATTATATTTGATAAGTATAAAATTTTAAGTAGGTTTTTATAATTTTAATTTAATTATCAATAATTATGGAGTGGATTGTATGAATTTAAATTTTAAACAATATTCTAGAATATTTTTAATAATAATCACAGATTAAAAGTTAAGATTTATCTCAAAATTAATTATGTCTTTTTTGTTTTTCTAATTTAATCGATTGATTAGAAAAAAATTCGTATGAACATGTGCCATATAGACATGAGTTATGGGTTTTAGGAATGTTGTATTAGTAAACCATGACAATGGTGCGTGATATTGTAACAAAGTCTATTTATAACCTATAACCTCAAGATTAAAGGAAATACTTCCTAGCATGTCCTCTTGATTGATGCCAACCTTTCTCCCATTTAAAGCATGGCTATGACTATGCATCTCAAGTATAAGAACAAGTTATTCAACATGGAGTCTAAGAGGTTTCCTAAAATCACTTCTAACTATAGCAAACAAATCCACCAAAGAGGATGACATAAGGATGTACATCTTGAATAGACCATTGGGGGATAATAGAGGATATCATCTTGAAGAATAAGGATAATATTAAAAATATAATTACCTCCAAATTTAACAATATGTTGTGTAGTGATAAAGAATTAGAGGGAAAAAAGAAACTAAAATATTATAAAGAGGTGATCAACTTGAACCTTGAAAACTAGAATTATCTATCTATTTTGACTAGTGTCAAGAAGAAAATGAACATTGTTAAAATAAGAACTAATTCTCATGAGCTTCAAAGTGAAATTAGGTGTTTGTCAATTCCCAAAATTCCAGGGATAAAAGAGTTTCTCATTAATTCCATACTAAGAGGGTTGAAGATGAAAAATATTTTCTCTTAGATTTACTAGTTTTTACTCACATCCATTCGTAATTTCCAAACATTTGTCATACTACCACCTTCTTGACTTGTTAAGTCTAACATCTTTTATAGCATAGAAATAAAATGTTAAAGAATCTCAATTAATCTCATATCTTACCATCTTAAAGTCCCATCGACCATACTCGTCTTAGTGAAAGTTAACATCATGAGCTTCAAAGTGACCAAAGAGGATGACATAAGGATGTACATCTTGAATAGACCATTGGGGGATAATAGAGGATATCATCTTGAAGAATAAGGATAATATTAAAAATATAATTACCTCCAAATTTAACGATATGTTGTGTAGTGATAAAGAATTAGAGGGAAAAAAGAAACTAAAATATTATAAAGAGGTGATCAACTCGAACCTTGAAAACTAGAATTATCTATCTATTTTGACTAGTGTCAAGAAGAAAATGAACATTGTTAAAATAAGAACTAATTCTCATGAGCTTCAAAGTGAAATTAGGTGTTTGTCAATTCCCAAAATTCCAGGGATAAAAGAGTTTCTCATTAATTCCATACTAAGAGGGTTGAAGATGAAAAATATTTTCTCTTAGATTTACTAGTTTTTACTCACATCCATTCGTAATTTCCAAACATTTGTCATACTACCACCTTCTTGACTTGTTAAGTCTAACATCTTTTATAGCATAGAAATAAAATGTTAAAGAATCTCAATTAATATCATATCTTACCATCTTAAAGTCCCATCGACCATACTCGTCTTAGTGAAAGTTAACATCACGAGCTTCAAAGTGAAATTAGGTGTTGGTCAATTCAAAAAAATGCCATGGGATGAAAGAGTTTCTCATTAATTTCATACTAAGAGGGTTGAAGATGAAAAATATTTTCTCTTACATTGACTAGATTTTGCTCACATCCATTTGTCATACTACCACCTTCTTGACTTGTTAAGTCTAACATATTTTATAGCATAGAAATAAAATGCTAAAGAATCTCAATTAATATCATATCTTACCATCTTAAGGTCTCATAGACCATACTGGTCTTAGTGAAACTTAGTCATCATCATAAATTAAGAATCTCCATGGTAAAGTGGGGTGAGTCTTCATGGGTTGGTACGTGTTTTTTATGGAGTATATCTTCATCATGTCCATCTTCTCACCCCGATCCGCGTAGCACAAGATTTGAACCCAAGACTTCTAGTTCGATGAGACTTCATTTTCATGGCCATTGCCAATTGAACCCAAGACTTCCACTTCAATGAGACTTCATTTTCATGCCCATTGCCAATTGAGCTACCCCAAGTAGACTTTATTTATATATGTTTAACTCATACATTAATTATATTATAATTAATAATAAAAATTAAAAAATATATATAATGTAGTTAATTTTTATGAATTTTTTTTAACAATGTGAGATATATCATGATATAAGAGTTTTGGTGCTTCTAGGCATTTACTATCTATCTATCTATTATAATAATAATAATAATAATAATAATAATAATAATAATAATAATATTATTATTATTATTATTTTAAAATTAAAATCACGTTAAAAACCAAATTAGTAAATGAGTCCTTATTGTTTATGGAGAAAAAGACCTACTTTCATAGAGTGATTTGATTGCCAAAATTTATAAAAGTATTCTTTGAATATATGACCTCTTAAAAAACAAATTTTCTTAACCATAATTATTAAAAAAATATATATTCTAATTATTTTATTTTTAATTTTATTTTTATCTAAATTTAAAAACGAAATTATAATTTTTTATTTAATAAAACCCATTTATAAATACGGTATAAATTCAACTTATAAAAAAACAACCCAACCTTCCATTGGTATAACGAACCGTACCTTACGCACCTTTACCCACATTGCACGGACATGATGAGAACAAACCGAGCAGATAACCTAATGAATTATTTCACCGATTGCATACCTGCACGCGCAAATAAAATCCAAAAACCCACTTCCACGCGACTTGGGCAGCGTTTGACGTCACGATGGGCGGTTGAGTTTTTGAATATGGTAATATGTGTAACGTCATTTGGGAAGCTTTGGTAGTCTTGACTTTTAATATCATAATGTATTTAACTATATTTAGATGGCCGCCTTGTTTTGTCACTTTTTATTAGATGGTTTCAATGAAGTTTGGTGGGGGCAGCTTAAATTTTAGGCAGTTTGTTTTCCTCTTTTCAATTTGTTGATAATGTCAAATTCCATAAAATTATAGCACATAAATTTTTTAGGCAGTTGTTTATTTATTTTATTTTATTTAAAATTTAGTTGGGCATGTTTGAAATTGTAATTTAAAATTATAATATATGTAATTTAAATATTAAATAAAATATTTTAAAATTTTTAATATTTAATTTATTTATGTATTTAAAAATTTAATATATATTTGGAAAAAAAATAATTTCATTTAAAATTATATTATTAAATTTAAGTAAAAACTTAAATTCGAAATATTTATTTTTTATTTGAGCTTTAGATGGGAGTTTTGTTGACTTTTTTTAGTTGAGAGCTTAGTTTGATTCTCAAGGGAATATGCGTAGCATATGTTTTTCTTAATGTTTATTAAATGTTGTAGTGTATTACAGAGTTTGTTAGGTTGCATTGACTTTTAATAAATTTAAAAAATTAGATTCATGCCATGTGGCTTCCCACCCACCAATTTCCAAGGTATTTGAGATTAATCCAATTCTAATAAGTTCCTCCACATTGATATTATTCCAATTCTAATAAGTTCATCATTATTATTTATAACATTCATTTATATATGAACAAATTTTATTTAACAAAATGGTCCATTACTTTTAATAAATTTAAAAAAATTATATTCGTGTCAAGTGACTACCCATCCACCAATTTCCGATGGATTTGAGATTATTCCAATTTTAATAAGTTACTCCATGTTGAGATTATTCCAATTCTACTAGCTTCCTTATTATTATTTATAACATTAATTTATATATAGGCAAATTTTATTGGAGTTCTCTTTAGTGCCACTTTTTGGAAGCTTTATTTTCTCTAAAATCCAGCTAGAATTTATTGATAACACAAGTTTGATGGGTAACCAATGCACAATTGAAGTGCCCTAGGGGTTTTTCAGGGTTATGAATCCATATATACAGTCAAAAAACCATTTTAAATAAGACAAATCAAGATTTCACCTCAAATGTTTCCGCCAAAATCAGAAAGTCCGAAAAGTCGCACTAAAGACAACTCCAATTTTATTTAGCAAAATGGTCCATTACATTTATTAAATTTAAAAAATTAGATTTGTGCCAAGTACCTCCCCACCCACCAATTTCTTAGGGATTTGAGATATTCCAATTCTAATGAGTTCCTTTGTGTTGAGATTATTTCAATTCTAATAAGTTCTTCATTATTATTTATAACATTCATTTATATATAAGGAAATTCTATTTAGCAAAATGGTCCATCATTTTTAATAAATTTAAAAAATTACATTCATGCCACGTGGCTCCACACCCACCAATTTCCCAGGGATTTGAGATTATTCCAGTTCTAATACTTTCTTCCATGTTGAGATGATTCCAATTTAATAAGTTTTTCAATATTCTTTATAACATTCATTTATATATAAACTAATTTTATTTAGCAAAATGGTCCATTACTTTTAATAAATTTAAAAAATTAGATTAGTGCAATGTGGCTCCCCACCCACCAATTTCCTAGGGATTTGAGATTACTCCAATTCTAGTAAGTTCCTCCATGTTGAGATTATTCCAATTCTAATAAGTTCTTCATTTCTATTTATATATAAACAAATTTTACTTAGAAAAATGGTCTATTATTTTAATAAATTTAAAAAAATTGATTCCCCACCCACCAATTTCCTAGGGATTTGAGATTATTCCAATTCTAATAAGTTCCTCATTATTATTTATAACGTTCATTTATATATAAGAAAATATATAACAAGGTATTTTCCTAAGACTTCACTATCATGTAAATAAATTCCATCCATTCTGCGCTTAAGATGTCCCTCAACGTGTTCGAAGATCATATTGTCTACTCCAATCTTTTGCTCACGCTAGAAGAATGTGGGCTACAAGTTGTGAATGCTACATCTTCTTCGATTAATAACAAATTTTCCATACCATATATAACAAGGTATTTTCCTATAATCATGGCAACAACTTACTTCCATGTTTGCTTTACCAAGTATCTAAACATATGTATATTTGTATGCTGCCACATGTGTCTAATAGTGGAAAATTTAACATGGACAACCTCTATGAGAAGTTTGGGCATTTGATATTGCATCATGAGGCCGACTTACCAGACCTAGACTCTTGAGAGGAATATGTATTGCCGCACAAATAAGGAGTTCAAGGTTTGACCAGCTTATGCCACGAATCTCCACAATATCAATTATGTGTCTGTTATAAATTTAGTAACTGAGCATGGTTTAGATGTTAATGATTTGAAGGAGTGTTCTATGGAATATTGATTTACTTTCTAAATACAAATGTATAAACGTAGCTCAACTATGAATTTGGTTTGTGCTACGTTTTCCGTGTAGGATTAATTTAGAATTAGATAGAGTAACATGAACGAATTTGTGCTCTAAAACTAATTAGCAATCATTCGATAACAAATTTTAAAATTGCAAGTTGATCTTATTAGTTTTTCTTTAAAGATGAATATTGATCTATTTTAATCACAAATCTAAGAAGTGTTTAGAGTGATATAATTTCTTCTTGTGTAAATTTTTTAAAGTGAAAATTTTGAAAAAAAATATTTGCATCTCAAAGATAAAATTGAAAACAATTTATAGGGCAAATATAAAATAATAACATTACTTGAAATGCTTAAAAATGTTTTAACAATGAAAATTTATTTCTTTTCATTGTACATATTAGTTGACATTGAAATATTTTACTTAAGATGGCATTGAGATATTTTACTTATGAAGTACATTGTTTATATTAATAAGTTCCATGATTAATAAATTATGAAATTTAGAAATTATGGTTAATGTTTTGAAATGTATTTTTATTTTTAAAATTTGAAATGCATTATACTGTAAATTGATTATAAGTAAAATAGATGAAGTAAAAATATAAAATTTGGTTTTTATTTTTTTTTAATTATCAAATTTTGAAATATATCATATATTAAAAAAATGTAAATTTATAGATTCAAAATTTCATCAATAATGTTTCACATGATATATATTTTTTAAATTCAATAGATTCAAATGAGATTATAGTAAATCAATTCAAGAATTTACAAATGCTTATTTTGTCTCATTTAATTTTATATGAATTTATTTTTGAAAAATTCATTATCTATTATTCATTTGTTTTTAAGATTCTACGCTATATTTTGATTTTTTTTCATTAGAAAAGCCTAAAAAATAATAATTTATAGGGTTTATTGATATGAAGCTTCATATTCCTAGGGTAAAATATTATTCATAGGGTTTATAATATTAATCTTTAGGTTTAATATAAATCCATTGGGTTTATAATTATTGTCAACCAGGGTCCAATGTCACATTGCAATAAAGATTTTCTCAATATGAAAATCAACCATGGTCAAACATGGTTAATCATGGTCAACCATGGTCACATTGTGACAAAGACTATATCTTGGTCCAATGTCACACTGTCATAACCATGGTCATCCATGCTCAAACATGGTCCAACATTGCATTGTGACACAGATTGTCTCAATATGGAGATGAACCATGGTCAACGATGGTCAACCATTGTCCAAAGTCACATTGCGATATTTTCTTTTCTCAATATGAAAATAGATCATGGTCAACCAAATTCCAATGTCTAATTGTGACAAATATTTATCTTAGGGTTTATATTTCTTGGGTTTATAATATTTATCCCTTGGGTTTAATATTATTCCCTTAGGTTTATAATCCCATGGGTTTATTATTCCATTGGGTTTATAATATTTATCTTAGGGTTTATATACCTTGCTTTTATAATATTAATTCCCGGGGTTTAATATTATTCCCTTGGGTTTATATTATCAATTCGTTGGGTGTTTAACCCCTTAGGTTTTTAGTATTAATCCCTTGGGTTTATAATATCAATCCCTTTAGGGTTTATATACATTGCATTTATAAAATTAATCCATTGGGTTTAATATTATTCTCTTGAGTTTATAACCTTTGGGTTCAATTATGGTCAACCATGGTCACAATGTGACAAAGGCTATCTCTTGGTCCAACTTCACATTGTCAAAACCATGGTCATCAATGGTCAACCATGGTCCATCATCGCATTGTAACAAAGATTGTCTTAATATGGAGATTAACCATGGTCAACGATGGTCACCCATTGTCCAACATCGCTTTGTTACAAACATTGTCTCAATATGAAAATGAATCATGGTCAACCATATTCCAATGTCACGTTGTGAAAAATATTTATCTTGGGGTTTATATTCCTTGGGTTTATAATATTTATCCCTTGGGTTTATAGTCCCTTGGGTTTAATATTATGCCCTTGGGTTCATTATTACCTTGGGTTTATAATATTAATCCCTTGGATTTAATATTATTATGTTGTGTTTATATTATCAATCCGTTGGGTTTTTAATCCCTTAGGTTTTTAGTATTAATCCCTTGGGTTTATTATTCCCTTAGGTTTATAATATTAGTCCCTTTATGGTTTATATACCTTGAATTTATACTACTTATCCCTTGGGTCTAATATTATTCCCTTAAGTGAAAAAAAAATATTGACCCTATAAAATTTCCAAGTTCATCAATTAAAACACCCAATCCCAATTATTAAGCGAATGCTTTAATCCTAGAAATTGTATAATGAATGTTGTAGCAAGAGCAACTACTGTTATCGATTATGGTGGGGGCGGTCTACAACTTGAGCTAGGGTTGGAGTTGGCGCTAGGGTTTTGACTTAGGGTACCATGGCGGGATGCGCAGGGGGAAGCACTGCTCCCTCCTACAGTTAGGTAGTCATAGAGGGAGGTAAGGACGCAGGAGGGAAGCATTTCAAAAAACCGTTGGAAAAGGTTTCAGAAGCAAGAGGCAAGGGAACATTTGGAAGAAACGAACTTCAGGATCAAGAAGGGGATCAACAGGAAACAAGTAAAGAAAAGGAGAATGGAGGCAGCAGTAAAAAAACGACTTCCATAAGGACTACGGGAGTCTGTAAACCCAAGTCGAGCATTATTCCCCAGGTCATATTGAGTGATCCAACGATACAAGCGCATAGGGATCATATGACAGAACATGCTATCATATGAAATTTCATGGGGTTATGGCTGACGAAGAGGGTGTTACATGTCTGGATAAGGAGCCATTGGAAACCAAAGGGAGAAATACGTTTACATCTGGGTTCTAAGGGCTTCTTCACGGTGGTGTTCACAAGCCTAGAGTACAAAGACAGAGTGTTCGAACGGGGGCCTTATTCTATGTTGCGGCAGGACTCTACATGCGGCCGTGGATGATGAACTTTGTCCCGGAACATGAGACATTCACATCAGTACCGGTTTGGATTAGACTATACTCCCCTTCCTCTAGATTATTGGCTACCAAAATCTTTGAAAACAATAGGCAACAAGTTGGGGCATTTTCTAAAGATCGCAGAGGCAACCCTGAAAGGAAAATATACCTCCTTCACCTGAATATGTGTGGAAAAGGACCTATCTGGAGCCCTTTTGGAAGTGATAATTTTAGAGGTATATGATGAAGGATGGGTGCAGACTGTGGACTATGAGCACATACCATTTAGATGTTGTAAATGTCATGAACATGGGCATCTATTCAGAGACCGCCCAACAAACAATATGGAAGTCAATGGGAAAACCACTTTGGATAGAGATCACGAAGGTTTCACCAAGGTTGGGGGCAAAGGGAAAGGGGGTAAACATCCACACAAGAAGATCAATGAGGACAGACACACAAGACACAACAGTTTCAAAATCCTAGAGGAAGTAGAGGAGAACATGGAGACAGTCCAGGACATGGAGAACATAACCAAGGAGCAGGATAAGGAAGCTGAAATGGAGGATATCACAGTAAACAACCAGCAAAAGGATGATCTACCAAGCTACATGGAGATCAATAGGGACCACGAGATGACTCCAAGTGAGGTAGGAATGGAGGACCATGAACTACAGGAGATTCTAGATAGGGAAAATATAGATTTAGAGAAATTTCTGGAACAAGGAAAGAAAATTGGAGTGGATTCCCTACCAAAAGAAGATTATGATAGAGTACAACAACTCTTTCTATGGAAGTCACAATCGAAGCAAACTGGTGTCAAAAGAAACCATGAAATCCAGGAGCCAAGTGGGGTCAAAATGATGGACAATTCACAGGCACAATCTCCAAAGAACTTAGGAAGGAAAAGAAGAAGAAAAAGACAGAATGAGTTGGTAAACGAATGTGGAAAACTATTGATCAACTCAGGTAAGATGAAAGATCTCACTAGCTATTCCTTTATTAACCATTCTTAATGAAGCTCACAACCTAGAATATTAGAGGTATAGGGAGTAGAAGGAAACAAAGGAATCTAAGTAACAGAATGAAAGAAGAAAAACTAGATATGGTTTTTATTTAGGAGACAAAATGTTCGATGGATAAAATAAGAGAAATTCATAATAAGTGGTTAATCAAGTATGAGTATCTAGAGGTTAAGGAAAATAACTTAGCGGGGGGGATTCCCATGCTGTGGGATCCACAGAAATTTGGAATCCTGGATGCTTCTATCTGTCTTTGGTATGTCAACCTATAGGTGATAAGGAGATATATATGATTACAAATGTTTATGGACCTCAAAAGCAACCAGATAAACTGAAGCTTCTCACCTCCCTGGAGGATCTAAGAGAAAGATATCCCAATATGCCTTGGATCGTTGCAGGAGATTTCAATATGATAAGCTCTCTTTCAGAGAAAAAAGGAGGCACTAAACAGATAGGCAGAGACTCCATAGCCTTCTAGAACTTCATTATGAACATGGGACTAGTGGACACTGAAACAATAAATGGAACCTTCACATGGAACAATAAAAGGGGAGGGGCTTCTCAAGTGGCTTCCAAACTTGATAGATTTATTGTTTTAGAGGACCTCCTCCTCACAGGACCCGCCATGACAGCTTCCATTCTGCCCTTTGGAGGTTTAGATCACTGGCCAGTACAACTGGAAGCTACCTTTATGGGCACTCCAAGAAACAGACCTTTCAGGTTTGAAAATGCCTGGCTCTCACACCCTAAATTCACTAGTAACATTGATAAATGGTGGAGAGAGGAGTTGAACATTCAGGGCACTAAAATGTTCATGCTCCAACAGAAACTTAAACACATTAAATCCAAACTTAAAGCTTGGAACAAAAAGGAATTTGGTGATATCTTCAAGGCCAAAAGAGAAACTGAGCAGAAGCTCCAGGAAATCAATCAGATCAACATCACAGAGGGCTTCACCGAAGAGAGGCAAAAACTAACTGACTCTTTGTAGGAAGAATGGGAGGATCGATGCTTACAAGAGGAAATTTTCTGGAGGTAGAAATCTAGGATTCAATGGATTAAAGAGGGAGAAAGAAATACAAAGTTCTTTCATAAATCCACTATGGCTCACAGGTCACACAACATAATCACAAAGATCAAAGATTCTCAAGGCATTGAGCTTGTCTCTCACAATGATATGGAAATTATCCTTGTACAACACTTGTTCAATATTTCAAAGGAGCCAATGGAGGATAGATCCAGGTTCATTGACCATTTCACGCTATATATCCCTAAGCTAGTTACCAGAGAGGACAACCACAATCTTAACAGGCAAGTATCGAAAGAGGAGGTCAGTGAAGTGATTAATGAAATGCAAAGTGGAAAAGCACTAGGCCCAGATGGATTTATTTATACTTCTTCAAATCCTATTAGGAAATAGTCAAACAGGATATCCTCGAGGTTGTGGAAGACTTGAGAAAATCCAAAAAGGTTCTGAAGGCTCTTAATGCTTCCTTCATAGCTTTAATCCCTAAGTAGGAAAATGCCATGAATCTGGATGGTTTTTGACCCATAGCCTTATGTAATGTGGTGCATAAAATCATTTCCAAAGTGATAGCCAATAGACTCAAGCCCCTTCTACCTTCTCTCATCTCAGAAGAGCAAACACGATATGTGGAAGGAAGACAAATTCTCAACAATATCATCCAAGCACATGAGGTGGTACACTCTCTCAAAAGAAACAAGCAAGCGAGTATGATCATTCAGTTGGACCTAGTGAAAGCCTATGACAAACTAAGCTAGTCTTACATAAGACTAATTCTAAAAGCCTATCTCTTTGACCAAAATTTGATAAGATGGGTTATGGCACTTCTTACCATGACCAGTTTCTCCATACTGCTTAATGGAGCTCCATCAAGAACCTTCACACCCACTAGAGGACTCAGACAAGGAGATCCACTCTCACCTTTCCTCTTCATCCTCATGATGGAAGGGCTAGGTAGGCCAATCAAAATCGCAAATGCTGAAGGTAAAATCTAGGGTATCAAGCTCACCTCTGATGGAGTGGAAAAAAATCATCAACAATTTGTGGATGATACAATGTTGTAGGGCATACCCACAATCAGGGAATCCAGAGCAAACAAAAACATCTTAAATGACTTTTCTATGGCAGCAGGTACAGTGGTAAGCCTCAACAAGTCCAAAGTCTTTTTCTTTAACACTAATATTTCTATTCAGAGAAACATTACCAGAATTCTTGGTTTTCAAAGGGAACAATTACCTTCCAAATATCTTGGTATTCCTCTTACTGACAACCTCTAAGCAAGAAAGTGTCGGAACCAATATTAAATAAACTTCAGGACAAGGTTAGAAAATGGACATGCAGGTCATTAAATTTAGCAGGGTGCCTTGTGCTCACACAGACGATCTTGCAAGCCATTCCCATTTTAATGTCTTCAGCTCTTCCTTCTCCTCAAGGCATTAAGCAACAGATAAGGAGCATACAAAGGGACTTTTTGTGGGGCAGAGGGGAAGAGAAAAAGAAGTGGGCTTTAGTAGCCTGGGACAAGCTATGCAAGCCCAAAAGCCATGGCGGCTTGGGGCTGCATGATCCTGAGACTCTCAAAAAAGTTTCGGGAGCTAAGCTTTGGTGGAGATGGATCAAGGAGTCAAATGACCCTTGGGCTAACCTTTGGAAACAAAAGTATGCCAAGTATTGGTAGGAGAAGGATCATAATAGAATGTCAGGGAAAATCAACAACTCCCACATTTGGAACCTTGCCTGGCAGAATAAAAGAATTGTTTAGCAACACTATTACTGGGAAATCCAAGCAGGGGACCTTGCTGAATTTTTGGAGGACAGTTGGCAACAGGAACCCAACCTGTATAGGGATGACTTAGCAGCTCTCAAGAGTGACACAAATAGCAAAGGTTTGTTTTTGGTAAAATATTTCTGGGAACAGGGAAGGAACAATGAAAAATGGAGGAAATGGAATGATCTAAGTTACAGTGATGAGAGTCCTTTGAAGGCAAAGGCAGATGCTCTCACCCAGGACCTAGAGCATAGAAGGTTCTGGTTTCCTCATCACCTGACCAATTAATCTGTGGAAAGAATAATGAAGGTAACTTTAACCTCAAAGAGGCTAAACAAGAAGTCACAGGATTTAACTTTGTGAATACTGATCAAGTCTGGAAGAAACTTTGGCAAAACCCCCACTGGATGAAAATAAAGTTATTCATCTGGCTAGTGCATCAAAGGAAGATCTTAACTTGGGAGAATATCCTAAAGAAAGGCTTCATTGGCCCTTCCAAATGTCACCTCTATGGCTCACATGAGGAAATGATTGAACACCTTCTCAACCTCTGCCCTTTCACATCTAGGGTGTGGGACTGGGTGGCCTCAATCTTCAGACAAACTGATAGGGATAGTCTCAGCATATCCAACACTTTGAAAAACTGGAGGAAGAACTTCTCAGGGAATGAGATTATTAATAAAGCCTAGATTCTAGTTCCAGGCTTTGTCATTTGGAATGTTTGGAAAGAGCGCAACAGGCGGATCTTCAAAGACAAAACAAGCGAGCCCCAACACATAATTGATCAAATTCTAAGGCAACTTAAAGACACAGTAAGAAGCTTATTGAGGACACTTCCTAAGGATCCTCCTCTGCCTCAAGAGGAGAATATTATACTTCATTTGGGTCTCCAGTCCATAAGTCCTCAAGGAATAATAAAGGGAGTGAGCCTAATAAATACAGGGGCTAGCATTTGGAAGCCCCCTCCTTATGGTTTCTTCAAGGTTAACATCAATGGAGCTTCTAAGGGCAACCCAAGATTAGCTGGCTTTGGGGGTGCCATAAGAGATGATCAGGGGCAAATAAAGAAAATATTCCATGTTCACTTGGGGAAGGTCACTAATAACATGGCTGAGCTCTTGGCATTAGAGCAATGCATGGAAATCCTGGTGGAGTCAAATTCACATAATGTTATCATTCAAGCAGATTCAGAATTGATCATTAGAGCAGCCAAGAAAATATGTAATGGAACTTCTCCAGATAAAGTGTCGAACCATTGGAAGCTCATGCAGGTCTTTCACCGTATCCACCCCCACTTGCAAACCCTTAACTGTCAGATTTGTTCATGTGAAAAGGAAATCAAACATGTTAGCAGATCAGTTGGCGAATGAAGGAGTCACCAATAAGGACAAAGATTCTCAGTATGCTTGGGATTCATTACTTATAGGAAAAATGCGGGAGGATTGTCTCTATCTGGCGACCAAATATATGGAACTATGAATGAATAGGACAGATCGACGGGATTTAGGAGATAGGCGGGAGGCCTAAACTATCTAACCATTTTTTGTTTTTGGCTACTTTCCAAAGCTCTGATTACTTTCGGTTGGATGGTGAAGGTACTAACTTGGGTCGCACCACAGATTTGGTCACCTATTTTCATTTTGCTTAGATGGTGCTTGACGAAGAATCTAGGCAAAAGGCTCAAAAATTTCCCACGAGACTAGTTTGACGGTCGTTGCTTAGCGATAGAGCATAATTGCTTTTCCGTGAAACAATTATTTCAAAACCACAAGTGGTAGATCAGGCGGGGTCCAAATGGTTTCTGGTTTTTTGAAGTTGGCCCCTGATTCCACTCTTCATGTGACACGTTGCAGCGAGAGGTGAGAGAAAACCACCCTCATCGGATGGTTAACCCTCGCGCTTCTCGTCCGCCCGATATCCATGAAGGCCGTTGGATCTAAGTTGAGTAGTCAACGGTGGTGATTTGTTCGTGCAAGTTGTTCGAATGTTTCGAACCCGAAAAAGTTTAGAGTACTAAGCCTATAGCTTTTGTCGAGTTCGTAAGTTAGTTTTTTGGGTGGTTTGTGGTGGGCTCTCTTATGTACCCTCAGTGGGACACTAGTAGCTTTTTGTGGGCCTTGGTCTAGTGGAATTTTCTTCCAAGGAGTTCAGGGTTTCTTTTGGCTTCTCTTAGGTTTGGGTGCGTGGTTCGGTTTCTGCCTACCCTGTTGACTGTGGAACTCTCACAAAGTGGGTGAAGCTTCATGTAAATTATGTATTATTGGTGTTATAGACATTTTTGGGCACTGCAACCCCAATCAAACATGTCCATAAACCAAGGGCTCCTAAGTCCCTAAAAGTCTTGTTCCATACCCTAAAAGAACAAGGTCAGCTGATTACATCATTTCCCAGAAGTTCTCCATGAAAAACTACTCAAAACTAGTCAAAACTAGACCATCTCACCTGCTCCATGGTCAAAGTGCGATGCATCGCACACAATGCACACGGGAGGTGCGATGCATACTGAAAAGCCTTTTTATGGGGTGCGATGGGCGAGAAAGGACAAATGACAGAGACAGTTTGCGAGGTGGATGATCATGAAATCTTCCAGAAACTTCTCCTGTGACACTTGCCTCTCTAAATTCACCCAGGGATGAGTAAGAGATCATCAATCTCCAAGTGGAATCAAGAACTATCAGAGAGAGGACACTAATCAGAATCCCAGAAGCTGACTTACCCCCTTGCAATCATCTATATATGGATCCCTCATCCCAGAGATCTAGAGGCTGGAATTTTGTATCTTGTAAGGAAGTGGTGTTGGTTTCTTGTTGGAATATCATAGTGTTGGGTGATCTAAGCTTTTCATGAGGTGAAAGAAGGGCTTTCATGCTGGAGGATGATGCTGGGTTAGAACAATTGGTTGTAATCCTCTTTGCTATTCTTGATTATTAATAAAGCTATTCAAGTTTTCCTCCACATTCTTGTATGTTTGATGATATATGCATTTGTGTGGTCAATATATATTTGGTCCTATATTTTTTATGATTGTAGACCTCTATTCTTCGATAGTATTATGCTGCTTTGATTCCACAGGTGCTCATTGAAGCTGGGTAAACAAAGGAGAAGCAGCAAGGATCTGTCAGAAAGGAGAGGAATCAAGCAAGGAACCAAGCGCAAGACTGAGGTTGGTGTCCTTCATTCCACTCTTATCTACTTCTCATAAAGGAAAACGAAAGTGGTTTTAGTTTGTTTGTTTCTAAGATAGCTACCAGTCTTAGTGGGACTAGCAGATCCGAGTGGACACTAGATTTCCCGATAACAAAATGGTGACTCCACTAGGGAGTGAATAGATTGTTTGTTTGTCTATATTTGTTTGTTTTATAAACTTACAGACGGAGCTTGAAGTCAAGCCAGCTAGCCTTCAAACTGCATTTGCCATGCAAGTGCAAAGTAGATCAATGTTGCTTCAGTCTATCTCCGGGTTTTGTTTATAAACTAAACAATCATTTTGCAAGCTTTCTAATTGCCCTAGTGGTGGCTCTAGTAACCTCATTAGATCAGCCCCTGTGATTTCTATTTACTGTACATCATTTTCTCGGCCTAAATCCCTGAACTGAGCTGCAAACTGTGACCAAGAGCTAAGTAAAGTCTCGTCCTAGTACCATCGCACCCTCTCTTCAAGGAAATCAGTATGCATCGCACCTCCCATGTGCAGTAGGTGGGATGCATCCCTGTTTCCCTGTGTTACAGGTGTGATGATCAGAAAAGGCTAATTTTGCCTCCAGGTCTTGGTTTTTCTTCACTCTTTTCAGCTCTATTATGGAGTTTTGCTGTCTGTGATCAGTATACCACTGTGGAAACCCCCTTCCTTTCCATCATTCCACCTCCATTGTGCAAAGAACTGTGAATGTTTTTATGTATTTTCCGCCATTTTCAGTTCTCTTTTGCAAAGTAGTAGCATAGTCGAACTGTTATCTTTTGATTTGAAAGTGTTGCAAATGTCGTTTTCAGTCAAAAAAAAAGTATTCTATTGTTCTCGATGGTTGATTATACAATTACTCTTGTGTTTGATTTGAATTAGTAGTTTTTAAACTGTCGAAAGCAGTTTTCAATTCAAAATAGTAAAGTGTCGTCATTATCTTCCTTTCGTTTTGAAGAGAAATTTGTTAGTACTGTCGCTTTGAAAAGATAATTCAGATTTGTGCTTAGCATTCTTCTTGTCATTCACACATTAAGAAAGCTGAAAACAAATACATGCATGTGCATTTGCATTTAGACTGCTTGTTGGTTTGATTTAGGACAGTGTATCTAGTGTGTGCTCTCTGCTCTATGTTGAAATAATATCATCTCTCTTTCTTTAGTAGCTAGGATTTTCATTGCAAAAAGAAGATTAAACAAATGTTTATCATCTTAGATTGCATTTTAGGAATTGTACATCTACATCACGCGGTGAACCTGAAAGGCAAATTTATTAAGAAAGATCAACTGTAAAATAAATTTAATGAACCTAAAAACACTTTGGAACCTAACGCACAACATCTAGAAGTCTAGGCTAGAGACGTATTCCGACATCGTAAAGCCTAGTAACTGTCGCTTTCACTGTTGGTTGGGTGATTCCTCCTCTTTGAGACGACAAGTGCTAGTACGGACTTGTGCTCCCACGTACCGTAGAGTATATATTGGGAGACCACAATAGGCTATATCCTTTATCCATAGGAAGTTTTGTCTGCCGCCCTATCGATCGCAATGCACTGAACAGAGCATTCGAGAAGATTGACTGTCGTACCGTAAAAAGTATTCTGTAGTTTTGTGATTGGTTTGGTAATCCCTCTGTCTAGATTTCCAGAGTAGTCTCTTTCGTTCCTTTTCAGACTCCTTAACGGAAAAGGTCCATCTGAGCACTTGTCACTTCAGGCTCATTAAAAATCGAAGGCCACTAGAGTCATCTTTTGTTTCTTCTCGACTCTTAAAAATTGAAAAAACAAGTTGTGTCAAAGCATCTAAAATTTATTTTAATTAGAATAACATCACCATTCACGCGTTGGTCTTAGGTTGAGGAAAATGGAGTCCACCAACCAAGGAGTTCCCCTTGGAAGAAATCCTAGTCCTTTCTCCTCTCGAGGAGATGTTGGTGCACCTCATATGGCCACATTGTCACTCCCAAGATTGACGATTGGCTTGCCAATATGGCTCTTCTCGACCTCCATCATTTAGAACACCGTGATTCCTGAACAATCAAGTCAGCAACTAGATGATACTAAAGTTACCCCCCAACCTTCTACTTCATCTGATTCTCCCTCTCCTCCTTCCTCTTCGCTTGATAAAGCCGGTAAGGCCCGAAACCAAGTAACTGAGAAGGAGAAGAAGGAGAAGAAAAAGAAGAAGAAGAAGGAGCCAAAGGCGAAAGGGGGCAACCATGCATCGTCTAGCGAAAATCCACACACTGCACCATCCAGGCCTAAATTTCCATGTGTAATTTGCAAAGGAGACCACTACCACCGAGATTGTCCCTGCATCCCTCGGATCTTAAGGGACTGGTCTCCCCATTTTCACAATCCGGTGTCATCGACCTCTGACGATCATGTTGAGAGCACACCATCAACTAGTGAAAATGAAGTTCCTAGACAAAAAGGAAATGTAAATTTCCTTGTAGACTATGTGAAGGAAATCATGCCCTTCATCATTGTCCCTTCCTGGACGAAGCTAAAAGAGTTTTGGATGACCGTCTGGCTTCACCATTACGACTTCCTCTTGGGTATAAGAAACTCTTGCCAAGTCCATCACTAGTTGAAAATCCGACTGACACGCCATTGTGTTCGATCAAAGCATTTGGCATTGAAGATAAACCTGCTGAACCCATACCAGATGAAAGTCAAAAGGTTGAGGTGGTAGTCGACCCAGTCTTGTCTTCCGAAGGTCCATCTTCAAATGACACAATCACCGAAGAGAATGAGAACGACACCGTCCAAATTCTTTTCGTAAACACAGACTCCGATGAACATGGGGGTAGTCTACCCGTTCCTTTACCGCAGGAAGGAAGTTCATCAGAGTCATATCCGGTCATCTATTCGGTCCCACCTCCAAGCAACCTAGTCATTTCTTTCGATTGGAATCTACTAGGCAGACCCCGGTACCGGCCAATGTACCATTCAGAATCATTGTACAAGCTTACAAAATGATCATGGTCAGTACCATCATAGATGAAGGAGCTTCTGCGAGTATCCTTTCCTCAATTTCTTGGGAAGCGCTTGGTTCACCATCGCTTTTTCCTAAGATGAGAAATCTGACAGAATTCGACAAAGGAACCAGTTGACCATTAGGGATCCTTCCCAATGTGCCCATAAAATTGAGAAGGAAAATCGTTTACATGAACGTAATGGTAGTCCGAGGACCTCTAGACTATAATCCACTCCTTGGACGCGACTATATTTATAGCATGGAAGCCATTATCTCCTAACTCTTTAGAGTAATGTGTTTTCCGCATGAAGGCAGAGTGGTCAAACTTGTAGACCAACTATCGTTTCCTAGCTCACACATAGCTAATAGTCAAACACCATCCCTAAATGGTCTCTTCATGCAAGGAATGTCTAATCTCCAGTCCGTCCACCTAATGAGTGCGAGTGATTCGGGAGGACATGACTGAAACCCAGGGGGCATGCACCCTGGTCTGTTTCGGCAGGAAAACCTTGGGTATAGGGTAGGTTTCTCCGGAGGATATATGACTAGTCTGACACACTCGTCCGTTTATGAAAATGGGATTAGACTGGAATAAGATTCCCTTGTCAAAGTTATGTGAGTGGAGGCGACTGTGCCACTCGCCTTTGTCTATTTCAGTAGACATTGCCAAGGAAGCATTTTGTCTGCAACGCGAATGGAGAGCTTTCATATGGTAACCTGGGAATTTTTCGCTATACCGGGGGGCATGCGAACCTTTTGGCATGCAAGCGAAGAGCGACCATTTATTTTCATAGTTTATAGTTTCTCAACCCTTTAAACTCATAGGATTGGTCGTTCCTAACTTGCATAAAGAAAGGATCTAGGGCAAAGCTTTGAAAGGTGCAAACTCCATAAAAATGGCATCTTAGATGAGATATCCTTATTCTACGACTAGCACGAGCAGTTTTTATGTGGAGTTCAAGCTCGTTAAAAATTAAACATAAGCAATGAGTAAATCTTCCCCCAGAGTTTAAGCTCATTAAAAAATGAACCAATTTCCAGTAAATAACCATTGTGAATGCATTATCATCAGCTTTTGAGCCCTGGTCATGTTCATCATCACCTCCACTCTGTTTTAGCCGATCATTCACCTCCATTTGATTGTTTACCCCTTTTGAGGAACAACTGCGAAGAGTGATCCTGTTAGCCATCCTTGTGACACTGCCATGATTGGAAAATTCCAAACCTTACCTGGAATTAGCTGCTACCCAAAATTATCACTCGTTCCTCAAAAAATGAGTCTCCTTTAAGCTCTTTTCACTTGACTTGTAAAACATGAAAATATTGCCGAGCGATTGGCCTCTCCAACTCGTTAAAGTGACTGGAAGTGTTATCCCTCATCTAGATTTTAATCTTTTTGGACCTGAGGGATTATTACACAAAAATATCAAGCGCTTGTTTTGTTCGGCTCGTTAAAATTACTGAAAATTCATACCTTTCATATTATTTTATACTTTTTCAGACTTAAGGGATTATATGACGAAAAAGGATTATTGGAGTTTCCTTTACGTCCCTTTTCAGACTCTCTAAAATTGAAAAGGACCGAGTTATCTTTGTCGTTAAACTCGTTAAAACCGAATAGCGAAAAACTTGTCCATACAGACAATAACGAGTTTCATTGTCGCTAGGCTCGTTAAAATATAGCGATTGGCTTGCCTGAAGGGAAAATTATAGAACAAGCATATGTTATCCTCCTTAAGCTTGACAAAAATAAAGCGGTACTGGTCAGCAATAACTGGGGAAAAATTGGGAAGAAAACTTGAAGAAACTTTATTGGTAGCAAGTCACTCTTGAACATGACACTTTCACTCCGCATCCAAGTCGAGTTGGGTTGTTTCATTCACTGGTCATATCACCATTGGTCCATCACACCATCCACATTTTGGGTTAACGCTACCAATCTATCATGTCAGTGTCGCCGGTATGTTCAAGAGAAGTCGCTCAGAGAATTCACCTGTGTCTCATCCACTACAATACATTCACGCTCCATTCTTTCATGACTGCCACCCTGAACCCTATATCATCAGATCGTTTTCACCTCCAAAATCATTTACTCCGTTCCGTGTCGTAGATGTGGGATTCATTAAGGCCGTCCTACGGTGAGTTGCTTCTTGTCGACATCAGCTCATTATCCAAGAAGTCGACTTAGGAACAACCGTTTCAGTACTTTGAAGCTTGCATGCCTCAATGGCAAGTTTCTCACTTTCGGCGACAGGCTTACATCAATGGCCTTCGACCGAAATATTTTGTGTGGTGTTCGACGCCAAGTCCCTTATTCACACCACGCAAATTGTACTGTAGTACCTTGAGGGTCATCATCATTATCGATGATTCCTCTTGCGCCTGTTAACAACTTACATCATTGGCTGGTAATCAGGTGATGTCTTTCCATGTTCGACTCCAGAACATCTTTCACATGGATCGACTTGTACTCCAAGTGAAGATTGAACGAGTTTGAAGACCCTGGATCTAGTTTCATCCATCTGGGCTGTGATATATTCAGGAAAATAAAGACATCAAATGTAAATTGTTGCTGCACAGATGATCATCCGAGTCAAAGGATGATGGCTCTATCAAAATCATCTGTCTCCCGCGCAAATTGTTGTCTGTCCTATGTACATGAAAATGAATTTAGAAAGCTGAGCATGGGAATGCCCGACTCAACTAGATCATGAAAAATATTATGAAGATAATGTATTGTATTGTATCTTATTACAAGTCGCCTTCCAGCTCGAAAAAACTTTGGATCCTCATGATAAAGCATTTCACCCGACATCAGAAGATTAACGACCTCATGCTTTAGGGGGCAACTGTTATAGACATTTTTGGGCACTGAAATGAAAATCAAACATGTCCATAAACCAAGGGCTCCTAAGTCCCTAAAAGTGTTGTTCCATACCCTAAAAGAACAGGGTCAGCTGATTACATCATCTCCCAGAAGTTCTCCATGAAAAACTACTCAGAACTGGTCAAAACTAGACCATCTCACCTGCTCCATTGTCAAAGTGCGATGCATCCCACCTAATTCATGTGGGAGGTGCGATGCATACTGAAAGGCCCTTCTATGGGGTGCGATGGGGTGCGATGGGGTGCGATGGGCGAGAAAGGAGAAATGGCAGAGACAGTTTGCGAGGTGGATGATCATGGAATCTTCCAGAAACTTCTCATGTGACACTTGCCTCTCTGAATTCACCTAGGGATGAGTAAGAGATCATCAATCTCCAAGTGGAATCAAGAACTATCAGAGAGATGACACTAATCAGAATCCCAGAAGCTGACTCACCCCCCTGCAATCATCTATATATGGATCCCTCATCCCAGAGATCTAGAGGCTGGAATTTTGTATCTTGTAAGGAAGTGCTATTGGTTTCTTGTTGGAATATCATAGTGTTGGGTGATCTAAGTTTTTCATGAGGTGAAAGAAGGGATTTCATGCTGGAGGATGACGCTGGGTCAGAACAATTGGTTGTAATCCTCTTTGCTATTCTTGATTATTAATAAAGATATTCAAGTTTTCCTCCACATTCTTGTATGTTTGATGATATATGCATTTGTGTGGTCAATATATATCTGGTCCTATATTGTTCATGATTGTAGATCTCTGTTCTTCGATAGTATTATGCTACTTTGATTCCACAGGTGCTCTTTGAAGCTGGGTAAACCAAGGAGAAGCAGCAAGGATCTGTCAGAAAGGAGAGGAATCAAGAAAGGAACCAAGCGCAAGACTGAGGTTGGTGTCCTTCATTCCACTCTTATCTATTTCTCATAAAGGAAAACGAAAGTGGTTTTAGTTGTTTGTTTCTAACATAGCTACCAGTCTTAGTGGGACTAGCAGATCCGAGTGGACACTAGATTTCCCGATAACAATTGGCTAGCTTAATACTCTTACTTGATCAAAAAAAATATTATTCCCTTGGGTTTCTAATACCTTTGGGTTTTAGAATTCATCCCTTGGGTTTATTATTCCCTTTGGTTTATAATATCAATCCCTTGGGTTTATTTGGTTCATATTCCTAGGGTATAATATTATTCATATGGTTTATAATATTAATCCTAGGGTTTAATATAAATCCCTTGGGTTTACAATCATGGTCATCCATGGTCAACGATGGTCCAATTTCACAATGTGCCAAATATTTTCCTAATATGAAAATAAACCATGATCAACCATGGTCCAACGTTAGATTGTGACAAACAATGTCTCATTATGAAAATCGATGATGGTAAATCATAGTCAACCATGTTTATTTTAGGGTTTATTTGTCTCAATATGAAAATCAATCATGGTCAACCATATTCTAAAGTCACATTGTGACAAATATTTATGTTAGGGTTTATAATATTTATCTTAGGGTTTATATTCCTTAGGTTTATAATATTTATCCCTTGGATTTATTATTATTCCCTTGGGTTTATAATATCAATCCCCCTAGGGTTTATAGACCTTATATTTATAACATTAATCTCTTGGGTTTATAATACCTTTTCGTTCAATCATGGTCAACCATAGTCAACAACCATGGTCAACCATGGTCACATTGTGACAAATATTGTCTCAATATCGGTATCAACCATGGTCAACAATGGTGAGCTATTGTCCAACGTCGCATTGTGACAAATGTTGTTTCCATATGAAAATCAATCATGCTCAACCATATTCCAATGTCACATTGTGACAAATATTTATCTTAGGGTTTATATACCTTGGATTTATAACATTAATCCCTTGGGTTTAATATTATTCCCATGGGTTTATATTATCAATCTATTGGATTTTTAGTATTAATTCCTTGGGTTTATAATATCAATCCCCTTAGAGTTTATATACCTTGCATTTATAATATTAACCCAATGGGTTTAATATTATTCCCTTGGGTTTATAATATCAATCCCTTCAATTTATTTGGTTCATATTCCTAGGGTATAATATTATTCATAGGGTTTATAATATTAATCCTATGGTTTAATATAAATCACTTGGGTTTACAAGCATGGTCATCAATGGTCAACGATGGTCCAATGTCATAATCTTCCAAAGATTGTCTCAAAATGAAAATTAGCCATTGTCCAACGTCACATGGTGACAAACATCGTCTCAGTATGAAAATCAATGATGGTAAATCATGGTGAAGGATGTTTATTTTAAGGTTCATAATATTTATCTTAGGGTTTTTATACCTTGGGTTTATAATATTTATCTTAGGGTTTTTATACCTTAGGTTTATAATATTTATCCCTTGGGTTTAATATCATTCCCTCTTAATTATCCACTATAGATATTGGAGACAAAGAGAGGTAGGGTCTGATATTTACAACTATGTCAAGAGTGAAATCAATAGATGATTTGTAGCTTTCAATGCCTTTTTTCTTTTCAACGTTATGAAAAAATGCAAGAGAATGCAAGAAGGGATTGGTTGGAAAGTTTGAATGGCCGGGATCATTATGTTGTTGATTTGAATTGGTGCAACTTTTTTCATTGGTCTTAGTGTGTTGTGAAAGAGGCTAGCATTTAATAACTGTGTTTTGGTGGAGTCTTTAAAGTTGAATTTCCTATCAACCACATTTAAATTATCGTTTGATTTTATGATTATTAATATAAATGTTGTCATTATCTTCATATATATATATATATATATAGTAATAATATAATATTAATTATTATTAATATGGTTCTTATATTTATATTAATATTATTGATAATAACATTAATAGCATTAATTCTTAATATTATTGATAATTGATATATGTGCTTGATATGGGCCTATTGACATTTATTAATGTGGTTGTGCTAGTCTATGAGTTGTAGATAAATTGGTTTGAGTGGGGTTTAGTCCCCACCAAGTCTTAGATTCAACACTCATGGGGAGGGGTTGAGGATGTAAGTAGCTTTGGGGGGGATTAAACTATCCCAAGGGGCATCTTCTTCAATTCAAAGGTATTATGGATAGATCATTCTTCTATCGAATAGAAAGTATAAGTAGGTTCATATATAAAGGGGGTTAGAATTTGTACACCTCCTTTGACTTTAGTAATAAAACCAAATATATTATTATAATAATATAGTTGTCTTTAGTGCAACTTTTTGGACTTTCCGGTGTCAGAATTTGGTGGAAAAAATTGAAGTGAAACCTTGATTTGTATTAGTTAAACTAGTTTTTTGACTTTATATATGGATTCAACACCCTAAGAAACCCTTAGAGAACTTCGATTGTGCATGGGTTAGCCATCAAGCTTGTGATTTCAATAAATTCTTGATGGATTTTGGAGAAATTACACTCGAAAAACCCACCAAAAAAGCTTCCAAAAAGTATCACCAAAGAAAACTCGTTAATTTATATAAATTAAACATTTTAATTATGTGGTTACATTAGTTAACAATTACTATGTATACAGAGGATTATTAAATTTGTAAATTAAAATATTATCATGGATTATTATTGTTTTCTACGGTTGAGTATTCATGGTTTACTATAATTCAAAATTATTGATTTGTAATTTACTATGTTTAAGTATTGTTAAATGAATGATTAGAATTAACCATGGTTAACCATGTTTTATTATGGATCACTGTGGTTCACCAGGTTGATCTAATTAGCTTTGGTTTGCATTTTTTTTAATTAATTTCTTCATAATATTTATAAGCAGAAAATATTGAAGGGGCCTGGAGGATGATAGAGAGACAGAGCAAAGCGATGATGTTTAGCAGCTAAGGTTAGGGTTTATCGCAGGGTTTGCCTATGGCAGGCCTAAGACTTGGGCAGGGCGTAGGTAAAGTCTGTAGCCACCTACACCAGATCAGGACAAGGAAGAGTCATGGGTTGTTGGGGAAGGCGGACAGGCCTAAGGCTGGGCTGACAAAGAAAGGACAGAACTAGATGGGGGGGGAGTGATCCCCTCCTACAAAAATGTAATAGCAGGTGAGGCAAGCAGGAATGGAACGATCGGATTTGCAAGGAAACAAAGTAAGGACGCGTCGGTCATGGGGGCTCGATGGCAAGCTGGGCTAGGAAGCAAATGTCTACCTCAGGCAACAAAACGACCCAGGTTTGTAGTCCCAAATAACAAACTAGAAGAATACAAAGGATATATGAAAGACCATGCTCTGATTTGCAAGTTTGTAGGGTCGTGGCCCTTAGAGAAAGAACTGGAAAAATGGATACAATAGAGATGGCAACCTAAAGGAAATATTGACCTAAAATTAGGTCCTAAGGGCTTCTTCTCGGTCATTTTCTCTAACCTAGAAGATAAGGAGGGGGTTTTCGATAATGGACCCTCTTTCTTCAACAACACAGGTCTCTTTATGAGGCACTGGGAAGAATGCTACAACCCAGATAAGGAGAGAATGTCAGTGGCACCAATATGGGTCCAGTTGTCTAGACTCCCAATTGAGTTTTGGGATCCATAAATCCTGGAAAGTATTGGGAACTCAATTTGAACCTTTGTCAAGGTAGAAGACACCACCAGGAAAGGCAGATATACATCATGTGAAAGGATCTGTGTTTACATGAATATCACAGAACCGCTTCCTGACTGTATTATGGTGGAATATCATGATGAGGTATGGTAGTAACCAGTGGATTAGGAACACATTCCATTTCGCTATAGAATATGTCACGAATATGATCACCTCTTTAGATCCAACCCCCTGAATGCAACTGGGGCATCACCGGACACTAGGAAGGAGGAAGAATCAAGGAAGGAGGAAGAATCGGGAAAGGATGGAGATGACGGTTTTACAGAAGTGCATCACCGGAAAAAACCTCAAAAAGGATCAACAAATCCTAAACCTCCTTCCAAGGAATCAGCTTAGGTAAATCAAAATAAGTTCATAGCTCTAAAAGAAGAGTAAATTGAAGAAGACGATGAAGATAGTGGTGAAGAAGCAACAAAACCTATAAATATAGACAAAGGGAAAAGTAAGGCACAAGCTAAGATAGGGTGGAAAAGGAAGGGGAAAGGATAGAATCCCAACAAGAGTAGATCCAAATGGAGATAGACCTCCAGGAAGACAAAGGCAGTGAAGAAGAACAGGTCATGAAGAGAGTACTACAATAATGGAGGCATCTGGATGAGAGGTTCATCCCAGAAGATCAGAAACAATTATACAAAGACATGTTCCAAAGTTACAAGGAGAAATGAGGGGAAATCATAGTTAGTCAACCAGAACAACTAGGATTGCAAGGGGGACAAAACACAAAAATAGGCAATACAAGGAAAGGGGGAAGAAAACAGGGAAGAAGATCCATGAGCAAATCCATTCAAATGGTAGGAAAAATGTTGGTGAATTCGGGAAGAGTCGTACCTCTGTCATATTTATTCCAAGAACCCCTCAAACTATTGAAATGATAATTACAACTTGGAATATTAGAGGACTGAATAGTAAGGGGAAGCAAATATATCTGAAGGAGAGACTTAGGAGAGATAAACCTAATATAATGACAATCCAGGAAATGAAGATTAGTGAACAGAAAATGAAAGACATTATGGACAAATTTAAACCGCATTACAAGATAATAGGCCAGGATGCCATAGGAAGTGATGGGGGCTTGGCAATACTCTCGAACCTAGAGGAGGTTCAATTTGAAGACTGGGTAAGTTTTCCTAGAATTCTATCTGGGAAATTTAGGAACATTGGATCCCAGGACTGGGTCCTCCTCACAAGATTTTATGGACCACCTATACCTAGAGAACGCAGGATTTTCCTTTAGAACTTGGAAAAAACATGGAGTCTCTTCCTAGAAAATCCATGGATTGTAGGAGGAGACTTCAAGATGATCACATCACTAAGTGAAATAAGAGGAGGTCTTAGAAGCTCAAATTTGGATATGGAAGCTTTTGGGGATATGATCAATGAACAAAGATTGTTGGATATCCCAATGATAAATGGGACACACACATGGAACAACAAAAGAGGTAGCACCCACCAAATCACCTCGCAGTTAGATAGATTCCTTATATCAGAACAGGTAATAAACCGAGATATTTTCATTGAAGCCATGATCCTCCCAAGAATTGGTCCTAACCACTAGACGATCAAACTCGAAATTGACCTCAACGATAGCCCCAATAAGCACCCATTCAGGTTTGAGGCCTTCTGGCTCAGAGACCATAAGTTCATGACGAAAGTAGAGGAATGGTGGAGAGAAAGTCAACAGAGGGGAAGGAGTAGAATGCAGACCTTCCAACTAAAATTAAAAGAAATGAAGGAGAAAATAAAAAAATGGAACAAAGAGGAATTCAGGAATATCTTTAAGGATTAGCAACAATTAGCCCAGAGAATGAGGAGAATCCAACAGGAAATCATAACAGCAAGTAGAACTGAGGATCTAGCTAGAGAGGAAGTGGTTCTGATAAGTCAAATTGAAGAAAGAAGGAAACAGGAAGATATTCTATGGAAACAAAAATCAAGAGTAAATTGGTTAAAAGAGGGAGAGAGGAATACAAAGTTCTTCCATTAGGCTATGATTTAGCAGAGACAGAGAAAGATAATCTTCTCTATAAAGAATGCAGAAGGTACTCGCCTAACTTGGCATGAAGAGATGGAACATACATTGGTAAGCCACTTTAAAAACATCCTCATGGAACCCCAAGAGGATCGACGAAAAGCTATTGGGAGAATGTGCAATGTGAGTCCAAGCATGATTACCAGAGATCAAAACCTAGCTCTTATGAGGGCAGCTACCATGGGGGAAGTTGAAGAAATCATGAAAGGGATGAAGAAGAATAAAGCTCTAGGACTAGATGATTTCACAGTGGAATTCTATCAAGTAGGTTGGAAATTCTTGAGGCAAGACATTTTGGACGTGGTTGAAGAATCTTGAAGAAACCAGAAGGTATGTCCCAGCTTTAACTCTACTCTTCTATCTCTTATTCCTAAAATTGCTAAGTTTGAAGATCCCCAAGGTTTTAGACCTATTGCCCTTTGTAATGTGATCTATAAAATTATTGCAACCCTTATGGCCAAACGACTTAAGCCCATCCTTTCGTACATTATTTCCCCTGAACAAACAAGATTTGTGGAAGGTCATCAAATTCTTGATGGTTTGATAGCATCACAAGAAGTGGTGCACTCTCTGAAATCCAAAAAAGAAGTAGGGATGATGATCAAACTAGACCTCTCTAAGGCTTATGATCATATGAATTGGGAATACCTTAAATCAGTGCTAGCTACCTTTGGTTTCTGTAACAGATGGATTGCTTGGGTCTCGGATATGATCTCCACCCTAAATTTTTCCATCCTCTTAAACAGTATGCCAACCACCACCTTCAATGCCTCTAGAGGATTAAGGCAGGGGGATCCTCTATCTCCCTTCCTTTTCATCATAGCGGCGGAAGGGTTGGGGAGATATATTAAAAGAAAATTGTAGGAAGGGAAAATCAAAGGGCTACGAATTTGGGGGAATGATCTACCGATCACACACCAACAATTTGTTGATGATATAATGCTGTTCTGTACAGTATCTCTCAGGGAAGTAAAAAGAATGAAAGGTATCCTGGATCTCTTCATGGAAGAATTGTGTACTCAAATCAACAAGGAGAAATCTTGCACCTTCTTCTTTTACACAGCTGGAAATGTTAAGACTTATCTGAAAAAAATCTTGGGATTTAGATCTGGCGACCTCCCCACCAAATATCTTTGCACCCCGCTATCTCTAAATCCTCTAAAGATGGAAAATTGGCAACAAACCATTGAGAAAATTACTGGAAAACTAGCAAACTGATCCTTCAGAACCCTTAATCTAGCAGGAAGAGTAGTCTTGGTCAAGGCGATCTTACAAGCCATTCTGATTTACCAAATCTTGGCAACAGTAGCCCCTAAAGGAGCATGTACAAAAATGGTGTAGATTATCAAAAAGTTCCTATGGGGAGGACCGAAGCAACAGAAGAAATGGGCATTGATATCTTGGCAAGGTTTGACCAAGAGTAAAGATGAAGGGGGATTAGGAATAAGAGATCCCTACACCATGAACCAAATACAGGGGGCAAAGCTCTGGCGGAGATGGATGGCGGGTGGAGGAGACCTATGGAAAATAATTTGGATGAAGAAATACAACATGCCAGTAAATACAGAAGAAATCTTAAGACACAGGGAAATTCCAAGGGTCTCCACAATATGGAACCTAGCTTGTCAGAACAGAGACATAATATCCAAGCATGCCTTTTGGGAAATTACGGATGGAAGATCAGCTAAATTTTGGGAAGAAGCCTGATAGTAGAGGGAGAAACTGAATGGTATATAGGGTTTAGGAAACACCTTCCAGAAGGCTAAAGAGGCGGGTTTAAATTATGTCAGAAAGTTCTGGAAAGAAGAACACACAGAGGATTACTGGAGAATATGGAAAAACTCAAAAGAATGGGATTGAAAAATAGATGGGGAACAAAGAGATTTGTATATAAAAGAAATGAAGACAAGGAAAATAGCTATTAGAATAGCTCCAGATATACTGAGATTGTGACATTCAATGAAAGGAACATTCACGATCAAAGAAGCCTATAACCTTACCATGGAGTAGGAACAAGATGACCTGAAAACCTTATGGAAACAAATTTGGCAAGGAAATTGGTGGCAAAAAGTTACTCACTTCCTATGGCTAATGTGCAAGTGTCGAATTTTGACTTGGCACCAACTACAAAAACGTGGAATTCAGGGTCCACCCCGCTGCGGTCTCTGTAAACAGGACTAGGAAATGACTGAACACCTTATGAACTCTTGCCATTTTGCCTAGCAACAATGGGAAGACTTTTGGTGGGTCTTTGGAAGGTTAAACAAAGATCCCCAAAACATCAAAGAAACAATCAAACAATGGGGGTACGGTCAATTCACCAGCCTAATGGTGAAAAGAGCCTGGATTCTAGTTGTCGATTTGAATTTGTGGATGATATGGAAAGAAAGAAACCGCAGAATCTTTAAAAAAAAAGATCTGACTCAAGCGCATGTTTGGAGAAGAACCCTGGGTCATATTAGAGAAACCATTCTAGTAGAAACATGGAGTTAAGAGGATTGGAAGACAACGCCCAGTGAAGAATTGATCCTGGCCAATCTAAACCTAGATCAAAGAATGGTAGCACCCCAGATGTGGAAACCTTCCGGCTCAAACAGAACAAGCCCTATCCATTTCTCACGCCCTACTATAGATTTTATAGAAATAAATTTTGATGGGGCCTCCAAAGGCAACTCGGGGTTGGCGGGGCTTGGAGGCATCTTCTGGGATGATCAAGGCAGAACAAGATGGGTATACTCAGCCCATGGTGGTGTCATGAGAAACGACAAAGTAGAGCTTATGGCAGTTCGTCAAGGTTTAAAAATAGCAATAAGACTTGGATATAACCACATGGAGGTGGAAGGAGACTCGCAACTAGTTATAGATATGATGAGGAAACTTAATAACAGAAAGACCTAGGATAAGATTGCAAAAATCTAGAGAACGGCTAGCCTGGTCCAAGACCTGGGAGATCTAATAAAGAGGTTCGAATATATGATCATAAAACATGTAAGAAGGGAAGGTAACAGAGTGGCTGATTTCCTAGCTAACTGGGGAAGCAATGAGCAAGGAGGTAATCTGGATAGTATCTGGCCATTACAACTTGAGGACACCAAATTGGATCCCCTCAAGGAAATCCTAGACCAAGACAACCATGATGCTATGAACTCAATATAGCAGGCACAGGAGGCCCCCGATCGGGGTGACGAAGTGGGAGGGCACAGGAATTAAGACAAACAAGAAGAGAGGATAGCAAGGATGACCAACCGTAGTCCTCTTTCTTGAACAACAGGGCATGGTGGCATCCCGCATGACCGTGGGTGTATATATGGAGAGAAGTGGCATGATTATGAGGAGAGAGATTGGCAAGAAGGGCAGCAGTAGACAGATGGGATGTAGGGTAGGTGGGAAGGGATACAAGAGGATGGCAAGAGGAGGGAGAGTACATAGGATGCGGAGATGGGAAGACGGGAGTAGGGCAGCGCAAATGTCGGGGACCTCAAGGGCTGAGCATATTTCTGAGTATGTTTCTTCATGTTTACCTCCTGTAACTCCCACTGAGAAGTGTAGTATGTTGAACAAGGGGTGCATGCTTGGGTATGCTAGCAAGGGGCTACGACAGGGTTGGCCTGAGGATAGGGAGGAGAGGCAGAGAGATGGCCAAGATCAGCTGCTTAATAGAAGCCAGGGCATAGACATGATTGGGGAGGGAAATTTTAGGATAAAGGGTCGGTCCTGGGAGAGAGTGATGACTCTACAAAGAGATGGAGGGGGATTGAATTGGGTGGGTGTTGAAAAGTGTGCAACAGGATGATGGAGCTTAGTGGAAAGGAGTCGCCTTCACTAAGTGGGCGCGTAGGCAAATTATGGCGCAAAGTCTATTTTTGGATCACAGCAGGAGTGATCACAGTAGAAGTTATCACAGCAGGAGTGATCATAACAAGTGGGATCACAGCAGGAGTGATCACAGTAGGAGTGATCACAACAGGAGTGATTAGAGTCTATTTTTTGACTGCTAGTAAAAAATAGAAAAGTCAAATATTATTGTCTCATAATAATATTTAGAGTATAAACTTTATATTATCCTCTTAGAGCACTTCAGTTTGAGCTACAGATGTGGCACATGCAACTGAAAGAAGGAAATACGTTTTTCTTATGTGTTAGTTGAGCTATTGCATGCAGGACATCAGTTAGAACTCATGTGGTTGAGTTCTGTGGAGTTGGATGAGCAGTTAATGGAGTTTTGTTCAGTTTGACTTAGTTGAACTAGTTGTATTTAGTCTAACTGATCAATAGACTAAGTGATGAGTTGTGTGAATTAGTTATTAATTAATTCACTAATTATTAACTCATAATGCAACTAAAGAATACATCAGTTAACTCAGTGCATGTACCGTTCAGTGGAGATAGGTGTTAGAGGTTGAGATTGCTATCAGTTTTGCATGAGATTGTGCACATGCATGGGATTGAGTTATGCCAATGATCTATGCGTAGTTTGGGCCAATACCAAGTGAAATATAGCTTGTGCTCATGTGATTTACAGTGTGGGTGATTTTCACAAGGTAAATAGGAGTTTGGATCAGCCATTCTCATTCATTCTTGAACAGGTATTGAGTAGTGGAGGCAGGCAAGCAGTGGAATAGATTTGGAGATCATATCTGAGCTGTATTATCTGTAACAAGTGGAGATAGTGTTGGATACTTGTGAGAGGTATTGACTATTGTAATGCTACATGTTCTCAATCATTAATATACAGATAGTGTGGGGTTTTTAGCTGTAAGCTTTCCTCGGGTTACATACTGTGTTAATGTGTGAATGCTCTTGATGTTTTATTGTTATTGATGCTGCTAAATTGATGATCAACATAGAGGAGCTTATGTATTGTGTATGTATTCCATAATAGTACATGATCAGGATAATCTCCATTGAATATGTGTTAAATTATTCAAAATTTCTACATGGTATCAGAGCCCTTTGATTTGTAGGAAAAGTTCTACAGGATATCAAAGCGAAGATTGATCATCAGATCTACTATTCAGAAAGTGTTTACAATTTATTTCTTCAGGAAAAGTCTGTAATCGGGCCAGGTAGCCTTTGGATTCATCCTTCTTTTGGAAGGTGAGATATCCGGTGAATGCCCATACAGTCAATCTCTGTACAAGAAATACCTTTTTCTCACAAATCTTAGATCAGAAGCGATTGAGTTTTGAGCTGGTGGAATGGCGCCCAAGGATAAACTCAGAAACATCAAAGCTAAGAATGGAGACAGTATGCCCCAGTATCTCACGAAGTTCACCCAATGCTGGGATGAGCTGGGAAGTGTGGGGGTAATTGTTGAGGATGAGCATATGGTGAATCTAGCACTCCTTGGCCTTCCTAAGAGTTGGCATAGCTACCAGGACTCAGTGAATGGAAGGAAGAAATTGCGAAGATGGCAGAGACTTTGGTCGGATCTTGTGCAAGAGGAGATTAGACGGTGCACCAGAGACAGTTCTTCATCTATGCATGATGAGGAGAACTGTGCCTTAGCGATTAAGGCGAAGAAGGGGAAGGGGAAGGTTTCTCTTTCCGAATCCAGTTCCTCCAATGATGGGAAGAAGGTTGACAAGTCGAAGGTGAGATGCTTTCGTTGTCATGAGTTGGGCCATTATGCTACTAATTGCCCAAAGAAGAAGTCCAAGAAGGGATCTGGGTAAGGATCTGAAGGTGAGGCAGCCTCACTTGCTTCACAGTTTGAGTTGGACTTCACACTTTTCGCATGCATGATTTCATCCATGATGGGAAGTGTTTGGTTTCTTGATAGTGGAGCTTCTTTCCACATGACCGGTGACAAAAGTTTGTTCAGTACTTTGGAGGAGAAAGATCTCCAGATACTCATAGTGATGGGTAATGATGAGAAGTATAGTGTCTCAGGTGTAGGCACGGTTATTTTTCAAAGGGAGCATGGAGCTTTCCTTACCTTGACCGATGTCAAGTATGCACCAGGACTTAAGAGAAACTTGGTGTCGATCGCGATGCTGGAAGATAGAGGCTATGATGTAGTCTTCAGTAAGGGAAAGGTTTTCCTTAGACACATCATCACTAAACAGGTGAAGAAGATTGGTTCACGGGTCAAGAACCTGTATGCTCTTGAGGTTCAAGATGCATGCAAAGCCTTGAGCAACGAGGCAACTGATGGAGACTTGGTGGTTGAGAGGGAGCGTATACCTCTCAACATGCAGAGCCAGAAGAAGTCTCAGACAATTGTGGAGGAGCCACGATTGGTGCAACAACTTCAGGAGGATGTGGAGCAGCCACAACAAGGGAAGCTAAGAGGAGATCAAGTAGAGACATCTACTCATGCAGAGACTTTCAGTAGGGGGAAACTTTGAGCCAGGTGGGCTGAGGGATCACATACAGCCATACCTCAAGGTAGGAGGTGGGTTGATGTGGATTGATTGTCCCAAGGAGGAGGGGCAGGATCCTTGAGGTACCCAACCTCTTGGATGAGGCCTTGCTATGGGAGCCTCGATGTGTAGTAATAGGAACTAACTGATTGGGTAGAGACAAATGCAGATGGAGCGGCAGAGAGAGTGACAGTGCAGGGAATCCCAGGACAGCGCATAGCATGCAGGCTACAGCAATGCAAGAGGCACAAGTGATTTGCACAGAGAGGTGTGCAATGGTGTGAGATGCATGGATATGTTGCAGTAGTGCAGATGTCAGAGAGGGAGCACTTGTCAGCAGCAGGTAGAGCTTCAGCATCAGAGTATGTTCCTAGCCCAACAGAGTGGTCAGTAGGGAGTGTTTTTGTTCCAAGTGTTGTTGGAGCAAAGTGGAGTGGGAAAATGTGTTGGATGCAGAACATTCTAGAGTTTTAGGATCGGGTTTGAGAGGAAGCCTTTCTTGTTGAGAGGGAGTGTTGAAAATTGTGCAAGAAGAAATTCTTGTTGAGAATGCAACAAGATGATGGAGCTTAGTGTAAAGGAGTCGCCTTCACTAAGTGGGCCCGCAGGCAAATTATGGCGCAAAGTCTATTTTTGGATCACAGCAGGAGTGATCATAGCAGGAGTGATCACAACAGGAGTGATCACAGCAAGAGGGATCACAATAGGAGTGATCACAGTAGGAGTGATCAGAGTCTATTTTTAGACTTCTAGTCAAAAATAGAAAAGTCAAATATTATTGTCTCATAATAATATTTAGACTATAAACTTTATCTTATCCTCTTGGAGCACTTCAGTTTGAGCTACAGATGTGGCACATGTAGCTGACAAAAGGAAATACGTTTTTCTTATGTGTTAGTTGAGCTATTGCATGCAAGACATCAGTTAGAACTCATGTGGTTGAGTTATGTAGAGTTGGATGAGCAGTTAATGGAGTTGTGTTCAGTTTGACTTAGTTGAACTAGTTGTATTTAGTCTAACTGATCAATAGAATAAGTGATGAGTTGTGTGAATTAGTTATTAATTAATTCACTAATTATTAACTCATAATGCAACTGAAGAATACATCAGTTAACTCAGTGCATGTACAGTTTAGTGGAGACAGGTGTTAGAGGTTGAGATTGCTATCAGTTGTGCATGAGATTGTGCACATGCATGGGATTGAGTTATGCCAATGATCTCTGCGTAGTTTGGGCCAATACCAAGTGAATTATAGCTTGTGATCACGTGATTTAGAGTGTGGGTGATTTTCATAAGGTAAGTAGGAGTTTGGATCAGCCATTCTCATTCATTCTTGAGCAGGTATTGAGTAGTGGAGGCAGGCAAGCAGTGGAATAGATTTGGAGATCAGATCTAAGCTGTATTGTGTGTAACAGGTGGAGATAGTGCCAGATACTTGTGAGAAGTATTGACTATTGTAATGTTACATGTTCTCAATCATTAATATACAGATATTGTGGGGTTTTCAACTGTAAGCTTTCTTCGGGTTACATACTGTGTTAATGTGTGAATGCTCTTGATGTTTTATTGTTATTGATGCTGCTAAATTGATGATCAATATAGAGGAGCTTATGTATTGTATATGTATTCCACAATAGTACATGATCAGGATAATCTCCATCGAATATGTGTTAAATTATTCAAAATTTCTACAATGGGAAGTCTCAGGAAGAAGAGGATGTTGCAGGATTGGATGTATGAATATTTCCAAATCTAACGTTTTATGCTGATAATTGTAAGCAGGAGTCAGAAAATGAAGAGATGGCTCACCTAGGTAGAGGTAGGGGTAGAGGCGGTTGAGGGTACCAGAGCCAGACAGAAAAAAAGAGAACCTACCACTTTGGAGAATGCAGGGCCAAGAAAGGGCAGGAAACCCATCGAGGTGGTGGTCAATGAGGCAGCAAGAGCATACAAAGAAGGAATAGATGCCAACATTCGTAAGTTGATCCAGGAGATGGAGGACAGTATCATGGAGGAAGACTCAAAGCCAGAAATGGAAGAATGGGGGGACCTTGTCCCCGACCCAAGGCATACCAGCGGCAGAATGTCTCTATTCAAACAAACCCTACACGTATACTGGGTCATGAAATGCTTGTTGGCTAAAGCTCTGGAATAGGTAGCAGGGGAGATGGCAGAAATTGCACAGGGCATGCACAACCTCAAAAAGGATATGAAGAATTTGCAAATGATAATGTTTATGCAGGATAGCAAGCTGGATAGGATCCAACAACGAATGATGGAGCCATCTCCGCCGCCGGATGACTCTGCTGCAGCACCGACTATCATGGATTTTGAATAGGATGATAGCAAGGAATAACATGTTACCTTCCAGGTTTTACTGGACTTCTTAGCGGATATCCTTTACTTTTTTTTGTCTTTGTATGTCAGTTCAGACCCTAAACTGTGTATCTAGTTGTGAAGTTTATTTAGCTTGGGTTGAAAGACTTGTAAAATTTTGCTACTGGATGGCTTATAACAAACTAAGGTGGCCAACAGAATTTGTTTCCCATGTGGGCAGGCTGAGGCCACCAAGATTTTGTATATGGAACAACTTGCTTTTATAAATAGAAAAAGAAGGAACTACTATAGCTTACAAAAAAAAATATTATAAGCACAAAAATATTATTTATAATTTCTATATAAGTAAAATAGATAAATTTGTATTTTTTTAAAGCGAAGATTTCTTATTGACTTATGTTGACAACATAGGTTTTCAAAAGTATGTGTTCATTTACATTAATATGTAATTGGATGACTAGTTAGATATATATTAGCATAATTATATATTTAAAGGTTATAGATATATAATTTATTAAATAATCATGTTAATTGATGTAAATGAAGCTTCTTTAATTATGGGGTAGTGATAGTTGATAGTACTTTGTATGGAGAGGATTAATATATTTATGAATTAAGGAATGGGTTGATTAATACACAAAATGGTTATTTTCAAGGCATTTTTCCTAACTAATTTTAACCAGAATCTAGCACAAAAGTTTCAAAACTTGAGTTTAAGTTGTTTAATCAATAGAATTCGAGAGCCTTAGGGGTGTTTTGGGTGCTAAATCCATTTATGCATTAAAAAATGTATTTTAAACAACAAAAACTCACAACCTTTCTTGAAATTATATCATCAAATTCTGACAAAAAGGGTTATTTCGTTTATAAGTTAAACTACACCATGAATTAAAATATAGGCATAATAGTATTAAAATATTTGTGAATTTGACTAAGTTTTATTTGGTTTATTATGTTTGACTATTGTTTGACCTTCATTGACTATGTTTGACCATTGTTGATTATTTGAGTGTGTAGGTCTTTGTAGTTAGTCATAATGTTGCTTCATCTTTATGGAGATAAATTGTGTAAACGTTTTTGAAATGTCAAACATTTTAGGTGGGCACTCTATCCATAAGTGGAAACAAATAAAATATAAATTATAATATACAATAGCCTTAACATGCATATTTATAGGATACAAATCAAGATTAAGAGTCCAAAATGGTTAATTGTAATTTTTAGCCTATAAATATCCACCCTAAAACTCTTTTATAATGTAATTTATACTTCATCTATCCTTAATGATGGATGCAGATCCCACCCACACAATGGGCATTTCATAATGTTTTACACGGTTTATCTCGATAAAGCTCATGAAACAAATTGTTGATTATGGTCAACTAATACATAGCCAACCATAGTTGAGGATCCTTGACTATGATTAAATATTGTTGTTTATGTTTTACTATGGTTGATTATGTTTAACCACAGTTAACCATGGTTGAATATTTTTAACTATGGAAACCACAGTTGACTATGATTCACCACATTTATCCATGGTTGGCCACATTTGACCATGTTTGACAATCATTAACCAAAGTTGTATCTCATTGAACATGGTTAACTATAGTTAATAAACATTTGTCAAGGTTGATGATATTTGACCATAGTTGATTATGGTTCATTATATTTATGGTTAATTATGGTTAACAACTTGTTACCATGTTTTTTTTTATGATTGACAATGGTTTACCTAGTGTTGACCATGTTTAATTGTGGTTGACCATGTTTGACAATTGTTCACCATGGTTAACCATATGTGACCGTTATTAAATATAGCTGACTTTGGTTTAGCATGTTTGACTATGGATCCTTTTGGTTTAGTATGTTTATTGATGGTTGTCTCTTATTGACTTTCATTTAGAATCGTTGGGTGTGGATGACCATGTTTGACCACGGTTCAATAGGGTTGATAATAGTTAACCATATTTAACTATGGCTGATCATAATCACCATGTTGACTATGTTCGACCATGATCAACCATGTTGATGATGGTTAGCATTCATTTAGTATGGTTTGTCATGACTAACTATAATTGATAGTGGTTGATTACTATTAATTATACTAAACTATGTTAACTATGGTTAATTATAGTTGTTAATGGTTCACTTGGTTAACTGTAAATTGATTATGGTTATCATTAATTAGTTGTGGTTCATTATGAGTTATTATGATTCATAGTGTTTGACTTAGGTTAATTTTGTTTGAGTGTGGTCAAATCTTGCTACTTAACTATAAGTGACTATGATTATGTACTATGGTTAAATTTGGTTGTAGATAGTTCATAATGGTTAACTATGGTTGATTTTCAGTTGGATTTAATTAAATGTAGTTCACTTTGTTTAATAATTCTTGATTATGATATGTTCTTGAATTTGGTTGATGTTGGTTAGTAATAGTTCAACATGTTATGTGGTTAACTTTGGTAAACAATGACTAGATATGGTATATGGTTGACTTCAAATTAAGTTAATTAATGATCGTTGATTATGGAAGTGGTTGAATTTAAATGATGTTAATTGATGATAGTTGAATATGCTTAATTATGATTGATTATGATTGGATGACCACGTTGAGTTTAAGTAACCATGATTGGCATTACGATATTTTACAGGAAATCATGTATGAGGTTGAATTCAATATTATTTCAAATTGGGATAGTATGGTTGAATTAAAGTCAATGTAACATTATTCCATAAAATGGATGAATTCAATATTATATAAGATTATGAGATTAGTAGGTTAACTTAAATGTTTTGTCATGATATGGCATCAAGAGGTTGATTGGAAGTTTATGTCATATGCATCACTAAGAGTGATCCAGATTTAAACAGGGACACAACAAATTACAGAGATAACCATAAACACAGAGATGCAATGGAAATAATACTTCATTTCATTAATGTAAAATAGTGATATATGCTTACAAACAAAAATGGAAATAAACCATCTAGGGCGATGGTAGCTTATCTCTAAGAAGAGATGCAGTGGCTACATGCCTCTAAACTCCATTACAATGAGGCTCGAAGGCCTATTTATTTTTGAAAAACAATAGAAAACCCTAAACATCCAAAAACCTAACCCTAGAAGATGAAATGCCAAACTGTGGGCCCCGTTTGGGTAAATTGGTACATCAACTTCCCGGGGTCATAACTTTGGTCACCAATTTCCACCTGGATCATTCCTCCCCCCTTAGGAAGTAATGGTCCCCATTTCATTGAGTTCCTCCATGAGAAGGAATTAGCCTGCTTTCAAAACTCGATACAGTTGGATATTTTGCTGGCAAGTGTGCTTGATTTGTGTATCCATGATCCAATCAATTGCAGCTTGTTCGATGCAATCTGGATTTAACTCTATGGGTGTGAGCTATTCTGCAATGTCTGATGTGTCTAGTAATGGTGGAAAGTATGGCCGAAGGTGGTCCACATTAAACATTGGGTGTAGGCCAAGGAATGGGGGAATGCTGAGCTCAAACACATTGTCTCCCATAGCCTTGTTAATGGTGTAAGGACCATATCGGAGTGGACTGAGTTTTTGATAGGCTCTGATAAGGCATTCCTTTTGCAAATGCAACTAGACTTTTTCGCCCACCTTAAACTTGTGTGGCACCTGATGTTGATCATGCCATTGCTTGTACTTGGAATTTGATTTCTCCAGAATGTCATGGACCTACTGGTGAATATGTTCGATGTGCTCAATGAAGTTGTTTGCCTTATCTATTTTGGATTGGACATGAGCCTAATCTGTGTGAGTAGCTACAAATAGCATGGCCACATCAATGGGACATAGTGGATGGAATCCCAAGCCCACCTAAAAAGGGCTATGGCCAGTCGAGTTGTGGAGAGATCGGTTGTAGCTATGCTAAACATAGGGGAGGCTATCATCCCATGTGTGTGGATTCTTTGAGTTGTACATCTGCAGAATGTGTATGATCATCCTGTTGACAACCCCTATTTGGCCATCAGTTTGAGGATGGAAGGTTGTGGACTTAGTGAGTTTGGTGTCCATCACTGACCAGAGACTGGACCAAAATGTACTGAGGAACCTGCTATCCCAATCTAAGTTGATAGACTATGGGATCCCAAAGTGTACCCACACTCATTCAATGAAGAGTTTAGTAGTGGCTTCTAATGTTATATTCATCTTGCAGGTAGCCATAATGGCCATCTTTGAGAACCTGTCAATGACCACAAAAACATAGTCATTTCCATGCTTAGTGGAAGGAAGGCCTGATATGTAATCCATGGAGATGGATTCCCAAGTTTGACTAGGGGTAGACAGTGGGGTATAGAGGCCTTGCTTCTTGATGGTCAATTTGGAAATGGCACAGGCAGTGCATGATATAATGTACTTCCCGAAATCATGTCAAAGATTTGGCCAATAGAAATACTTCTGCAGTACTGCCACCATTTTCTCGACCCCAAAATTCCTAGTAGCCTGACTGTAGTGTGCTTCCCAAATCATCTTGGCAGGCTTGCTTGAAGGACCACAAAGGTGACCCTGGTGGCATAACAGGGCATCCTGGAGGTGAAAATCTAGAACATGCTGACCCTCCAAGAGTGTTTGGTATGCGTGGCTGAATTTTGGGTTGCTTTTGTAGAGAAGTGGCCAATCCGAAGTCTCGTGCCCACAAGAGTTGAGCATGGTGGTTAACGCCATGATCAGTGGTTGACTGAGGTAATCTGCAACATTATTGGTGCTGCCCTTCTTATACTTGATATTCAAATGGAATTGTTGCAGGTATGTGGACCAATGCTGATGGCGATCATTCTGCAATTTCCCTTGGGTCTATATGAACTACAGGGGTCGGCGGTCTATGTGGATGATCGTTTCCTTCCCCAAAATGTAATGCTTCCATTGTCGACAGGCCTGCATAATGGACTACATTTATTTTTCATAAGTGGGATACTTTCAGACTGTGTTTGAAAGTGTCTCATTATGATATGCCACTCGATGCTCATGTTGAGTAAGGACTACCCCAATAGCATAGTCAGAAGCATCTGTCTCAAACTCAAATGGTTGTTGCAAGTTTGGTAATGTGAGCACTGGTGCTGAGTAGAGGCGATCTTTAAACTCCATGAATTCCTTTTGTTGAGATTCAGGCCAAAAGAATTTTTCTTTCGCTCCTCCCTTGGTGACTTGACTCAAGGACCAAGTGATATGAGAAAATCCCAACACGAACCTGCGGTAGAAGTTGGCAAGACCTAGAAAGCTGCGGAGCTGTGTCAGAGTGGTTGGAGATGGCCAATCCTGAATGACTTAGATCTTGGATGGATCCACATGCACCCCCTGTTCATCAATAACGTATCCCAAATACTAAACTTGTGTCATGCCAAAAGTGCATTTCTCCAAATTGGCACATAACTTGTGTTGTCGTAGTGTTTGGAGAACTTGTGGGATATGATGGAGGTGCTCTTCCCAACTCTAGCTGAAGATCAGGATGTCATCCAAGTATACCACTACAAATGAGTTGGTGAATGGTCACAAGATGTCATCCATTAGCCTCATGAAGGTTGCAAGAGCATTCGTCAATTCAAAAGGCATAACCAACCATTCGAAAAGGCCCTCTTTGGCTTTGAAGGAAGTCTTCAACACATCAGAGGGTTCGATTGGTACCTGGTGATATCCTGACTTCAAATCTATCTTGCTGAAATATATTTCCCCCTTCAGTTTGTCCAGGAGGTCATCAATTCATGGGATCAGGTACCTATTATGGACAGTGATCTTGTTCAGCGCCCAATAGTCAATACAGAGCCTCCAAGTCCCATCCTTCTTCTATACCAACACGATTGGGCTCCCACAGGGCGATGAACTCGAACGAATGTGACCTTTCTGTAGTAGCTCTTGAATCTGCCTCTTGATTTCATCGTTCTCTAGAACGTAGTGCCGATAGATTGGTCCATTGGGCAGTGGCACACCTAGGGTCAGATCGATGGAGTGCTTGACGTAACAGTGTAGAGGAACCCCTGTGGGGGAGGTGAAGATGTCCTTGTACTCCTCCATGACCCTGTCCATCCATAGTTGTCATGCGGAGGGGCCTTGTTTGGAGGTCATGGCCACCGTCTTCTTCTTTCCTTAAGGGCGTATCATTAGGAAAAAAAATTCCCGGTTTTGGAAATCAGCTTACTTGGATTGTTTTGTAGTAACCAAAGAGATGGCGGTAGGCAATGCTACCTCCGTTATCCTGTACAACTTATTTCCCAAAGTAACAATAACAGCACGGGGCCTTGATTCATTCATAGCATGTCACTTGCACAAGTATGGTTGTCCTAATAATACATCACAAGCTTCAAGGGGAGAACTGTCACACAATACCTCATCTATGAAGGGCTTGATTTTGTATGGAAGGTGACACTACTAGGTCACATGAAAATCGCGTCCTTTGTGAAGCCACCCAATGGTGTACGATTGTGGATGTGCTATGGTTAGTAAGAAAAGCTGCTTCACACCTCTGCCGAAATGAGGTTATTTTGGCTCCCACTATAGACAATGAACTGTAGCGGGCAACCCTTTACCCACGTCTAGGAGTGGAAGAGACACTCCTCCTCCTCTGGATCTTCGGGTTCCTCCTTCTGGATCTTCATGGTGGCAGCGGTGGCGTTGGGCTCCGCATCGATAACCTGCTTCCCTTTGTCGTTCCCTTGGTTGGGCTCTGACTGAGAGTCAGAACATGCATCTGATTTTGAAAGCTTTAGCTCGGCCACTAGTGACTTCTTGGCCCACCACTCACTTATTTTGTGAGTGGAGCTCTTATGGAACTCACACCACTTTCTCATGTCCTTTTTCGGCTTCATGCCGCTATTCTTTGCTTGCAGCTTTCACGGGTTGTCTTAGGCCACGCCATCTTGGCTTTTTCCTTTGTTCTGTGGTTTCTGGGCACCTTTCCCTTGCTTCAGATTATCAGATCCAAAGTCTCGAATCTTCTGTTTAAAATTTTGCTCGACCTTGACGACCTATTGGTATGTCATGCAGAGCGAGGAGATGTTCAAGAATTCTATTTCTTCCTGGATGTACTGATACAGGCAGCCGTGGTATTTGAGTACCAAATGCTACTTCGAATCCTTGATACCCAACTTTGTGCGAAGGGTATGGAAAATATTGGTAAACTCTGGCATGTCTTGGTCCCTTCCCTGCCAAAGTGTGGTCCACTTTATGTATTGATCCTCATAGCTTTCAACAGGGTAGTACTTCTCCTTGATGGCATCCCAGAATGAATTCCAAGTGGGTGCAGCTGAAAATAGTGAGCCTATACTTTCATCCTTCTGCTCGCAGTAGGTTCCCCACCAGTCCTTGACGTGGGGGGCTTCTTTGAGAAGAGCGAAAATAATCTTTTCTTAAGTGGAAAAATCATGAATAGAAAGATAACCCTCTAGCAGATTTAACCATTTATCGACAACATCTTCGTCTATCTAACCATCGAATATGGGGATTTCAAAATTAACTTGTACCTTAAACAATGTGGCATTTCCAAAGTAGTTGTTGGAAGCTGATGCATCGCCCCGGGGTAGCTGCTGAAGGATCTGGGCAAAGTTGTCCATCATCGAATTCCTTTGTCGCTCGAGGGCTCCTTCGAGCAAGATTTTGATAGGATCTCATACTCCCTCACCTTTCTTTTCATCTACCATGGGAGAACGTTGGGATTTGCGAGGCTGGTGTTGCAAATATTCGACCAGTTCAAGCCCTAATTCCTTATATCCCAACCTCGTTGGGGACATGCAAAGAAAAACAGAGAAAAAGCAGACCGCTCTGATACCACTAATCCATATTTAAATAGGAACACAAAAAATTACATAGATAACCATAAACACAGAGATGCGGCAGAAATAATACTTCATTTCATTAATGTAAAATATTGATATATGCTTACAAACAGAAATGGAAATAAACTACCTAGGGCAATGGTAGCTTATCTATAAGAAGAGATGTGGTGGCTACATGCCTCTGAACTCCATTAAAATGAGGCTAGAAGGCCTGTTTATTGTTGAGAAACAATGGAAAATCCTAAACATCCAAAAACCTAACCCTAGAAGATGAAACACCAAATTGTGGACCCTGCTTGGGTAAATTGGTACATCAACTTCCCGGGGTAGTAACTTTGGCATACGATCTCCATTTGACATCCAGAATATCTCGTTAGAAAGGTATATCCGAGAACTACAACTTTGGGAAGAGTAATATCAATCCACGGACCCATGTTGCTCCCAGTTTTCCCAAAAATCGTCGTTTATGGCCTCAAAACAGCTCTAAAAGTTTAGGGCCTGAAAAACTGCTAAAAATAGTAAACTTTGCTACGATTAAGGAAACTGAAAAGCTGAAAGAGACAATGGTGGCGGTCCAAGTGGACTTGGCAGGTGGCCACCAATATCCACCTATATCAAAGAGGATAACTTGAATTTCATGTTAAATTATAACATTAAGAGGTTGAATTAAAAAATATATAACATTGTTACAGTAAGAGGTTGACTTCATCATGTCATGTTGCAACATTCTAGGTCATTTCAATAAATATTATATTGTGACATTAAGATTTTGAATCCTCTATTATGTCACAATGTGACACTAAGAAGTTAACAATATGGTTATGTCACATGTGACATTTATCTTGGTTGGCTTATGATAATTTGTAGTGTTGTTTAATGACTATGTCACATTGCAATATTCATGAAATTTATGTTGCATTGCAACATCTCTCAAGGGTTATGTTGGATTGTGACATTCCTTATTAGTTTTGTCATGTTATGGAATTTATCTTCATTGAATTATGTTGAATAACTACATTCATTGACGATTATGTTGCATTATGAAATTATCATTTAGTGAATAATTTATGTATATATTTTATCTCCAAATATATATAATTTCTTTTCTTTAAATAAATTTTTTTTGCATCGTGTGATCTGATTGTGAGATCTTAGAAAATTATTAAGGTATTATAGACTCATGTGCATGGATTTCCCTATGTTACTTTATGCAATGGATCGACAAGATTACGAAATACATAGACAATGAAGCATTTAAAGAACATAATAGACAACACACATAAACACAACAAGTTTAATAAGGAGTTCACCCAACACTCCTGGGCTACGTCTCCTGGTCCAGCCTTCAGTGGTGACCTCTCTATTATGCCTTCAAAAACAGAGTTTTTTACAAAAGTATGAGCTCAATTTGAGTCTCAACAGAATAGATACAACAAAAAGAGTTTTTCTTGAACCCCTCAAGCCTCTCTGAGTACACAGACTCTCTCTATCACTCTATCTCTGTCTTTGCTCTATCTCAGCACTGCCTATTTGTTTTTTGTCAATTCTGTGGCTTTGAAGCCAATCAGCATTACTTGTTCGTTTCCTCTTCTTGGGATCTTTGGCTTCCTGACCTCTGTCCACTCCGATCCCCCTCTGAGCATTAGCAATCATTGATAAATGCTTTCAAGGAAGGTGGCCACCTGTTCTGTAACGGAATGGGTCATTGGGCCTTTGAAATCATTCAAAATTGTCATTCTCTATTTACACAGAGAAATACGTTCAAACACAGGAAACGTCCACCAAAAACTATTTATCAGACTTCAAATATCCATAAATCTGCCTTATACTCCTATCAGGTCTGCCTGTATACCGACATCGCATCTCCACCATTGATCTGGGAGATCCAGATCTAACGGTTGTGGTTCATTTCAGGTGGCCCTTTCGTACAGGGTTTAACCACCCGATAAGGGTGGTTTTCTCTCTCCTTAGCCTAGACACATGGTAGCCATTGTATGGGATCGGTCGGAGCCCAGTCCAAACCATTTACTGCCTTTGGCTCTCCCGAAATCCTGCCTGTTTTGTGATTTCCCTTTATATCTGAAAATACATAAAACACTGAAAAACCCCAAAAAATGGCCTTGGAAGGACTTGAAATATTATAATATCGCATGTATAAGTTCCATCCGGTCCGTAATATCTCATTGGGCGTATTTCCTTTGTAATCCATTCATTTGGTGAAAATGCGAAATGCAAAGGAAATTGCCGCTTTCTGGATTTCAAAATATATAGAATATAGCCCATAATCTTATCAGGTCTAGCTATTGCTGTCATTGTTATTATCGGCCCCACTCCTCTGTAATCGCTGATTGCGATATTGTGATTCAACTTGGGCTATCGATCTGTGTGCTTGATCGATGGTCCTCACTAACCCCACTGATCGCAATCGCATATATCATGTGATCTCCGCCGATAACCTCCCTTTGCCACCACCGATTGCAATTCGCTGATCGAATCTGGACCTTTGATCTGTTAGATCCGACGGCTCCGATTCAAAGTGGCTTTGAACACCGATAACCCTATTTTTCAATGTTTTCTCTTTGTTTTTGCCTCCCGATAGAGTTATCCACCTTCTTTAAAGGTTTTTCTTAGGCGACAATTTTGAATGTTTAGAAGATTTTGAAGACTTAGAGGGTTTTGTAAGATCCATTTGGATCACGCCTTCCCACTGAAAAGTATTTTGGACCACTAAAAGTTGGTTTTTAAGCATTAATCAAGAGAGAATACAACTTCCTCACTTGTCTAATCTCTATCCATCTTGCACTGCTTGGTTTTGAACCTTTGAGTTCGATTCTAAGGTACTCAACATCCCCTCTGCGTGTAGTTCTCACCTTCCTATCCAGAAGTATATCTTCCTGCAACATATTGAGATATTCAGGCAACAGATCATCAATAGAAGGAAATTGACTTTGCTCTTCGGGATCTTCAATCAATGAAGGTTCATATACTCTCAAGTTCTCTGCATTAATGATTGAATAGATATGCATATAAGCTGGCAAATCAAGGAAAAAATAATTTTCACCAATTTTCTCAAGTATCTTGAAAGGCCCATAACTTATTGGCTTCAGCTTCTTACCTTCACCTTGCATTCTGTCTTTGTTGATGTATAGCTAGAATTGATCACCAACTTGGAAGCTATGCTCAATTCGATGCTTGTCATGCCTTGTCTTGTACTTGGCTTGGCTCGTTTCCAGCTGTTCCTGCATTTCCTGGTGAATTTCTTGGATCTGTTCAATGAACTTGGTTACTTTGTCCACATCACTGTGTCCATCAACTTCTATGTGTTTACTAAAGATAAAATCCGAGGGAGACCTTGGTGTAAAACCAAAACAAGTCTCAAAAGGAGATCTTTGTGTAGAATAATGTTTAGCACGGTTGTAAGAATGTTGCACATAACATAAATGTTCATCCAAAAGCTTGGGATGCTTACTGCAATAGCCCCTGAGAAACTGGATCACTGTCCTATTGACCACCTCTGTTTGGCCATCTGTTTGTGGATGAAATGTTGTGCTCTTCTTCAACCTGGTGTCCATTAACTCCCATAGACTTGACCAAAACTTTCCAAGAAATCAGGAATCTCGATCAGAGACAATAGAAGTGGGTAATCCAAAATGAACCCATACATGCTGAAAGAACAACTTTGAAATTTGTTCAGCTGTAATCTACTTATTACAAGGTATTAAAATACACATTTTGTTGAGCCGGTCCACAACAACATATGAATAGTCATGACCTTTTCTAGATTTTGGCAGTCCCCCAACAAAGTCCATGGAAACACTTTCCCAAGGATGAGAAGGAACTGTAAGTGGAGTGTACAAGCCTAGTTTTCTATTGCTGGGCTTTCTTTTAGCACACATGGTACACCCTTTAATATATCTAGAAACTGTTTCATGCATTCTTGGCCAATAACAGAATCTTTGCAGTTGTGCAACTGTTTTACTTACACCAAAATGACCTGATATTAGAGAAGTATGTGCTTCTCAGATTATGTTAACTCTTTTAGTTTGAGGAATGCATAACTTTCCCAAATGATACAAGAGTTGGTCCTTAACATGATAATCCAATTCTTCTACTTGTTTGCCATGACTTAAAGTTGTATATACATCTTTAAAATCTACATCTTGAGCATATTGTTCAATGTAGCTTTCATGCAATATTGAATTATGCTTAAGGATAGTAGATGCATTTATAATTTTTCTGGATAACATATCTGTAACCCTATTGTGTATGCCTTTCTTATATCGGATGACAAGATGAAACTGTTGTAGAAAAACCATCCACCTATAGTGTCTTGATTGCTACAATTTAGTTTGTGAGTGTAAATATTGAAGTGGTTTATGATCAATATGTATAACTGTTTCTTTGCCCAATAGGTAACGTTTCCACTTTTTAACACTCTACACTAATGCATACAATTCTTTATCATATGTGGGATAATTAACTACTATAGAATTAAATGTCTCAGAATGATAACATATGGGTTTACCATGTTGCATCAACACTGCTCCCATGGCATAGTCACTGGCATCTGTTTCAATCTCGAATGGTCTTTGAAGATTTGGCAATGCTAGTATTGGTGTTGTACTAATCTTTTCTTTCAAGGTGTCGAAGGATTTCTGCTGTTTGCCTCACCACTGAAACACCTTGTTCAATCTTGTTAAAGCATGTAAGCGAGTTGCAATCAAAGAAAAGTTAGCAATAAACCTTCTCCAATATTATGTTTCTCCTAGGAAACTCCTGACTTCTGTAGTAGATTTGGGTTTAGGCCAGTTCATAATGACTTCAACCTTAGAGGGATCTATCTTCAATTCACCAACCCCTACAATATTGTTAGAAAATTATATATTACAGAGCAATGGAACACATAAAATATTGCAAAAATATAAATACATAAAACACATAAAACACATAAAACAAGAGAGACATAGATATACGTGGTTCACCTAGTTTGGGCTACATCCACAGAGAAACAACCAGTCCTTCTTTTATTATATTATCCAGCAAATTGAAGAGATACAACCTATAGTAGATCCGTTGTAACACCCTCTTTTCTCTCAATATCGTCTCTCTTCCTCAATCAAAATACAGATATGCATAGATGTAATACAATTCCCTCATATATAGTGAGGGCTTGCCTTCTAAGGTAAAAAACCCTAAACTAAACATAACTTCTACTGTCAGATCATCTGCCTAATGAACGAGCCAGATTGACTAGAAATTACTAGACTTTTACAAGGCAACTTTACATCTATTTTTAGCTTTGGGGGCGCTACCCCCGAACCGTCGTCGGGGGACCATTGGCCCGCGGACCCCCCAGTCGGGGGGGATATACCCCCCTGAACCCCCGCGAGGGGGACAAGTCTCCCTCGCACTCCCCTATGGGGAGGGGTGTATAGTCTTCTTGGGGTATACATCTGCTTGAAACCTTTGAATACAGAGGATAATCAGGATCCATACCCAACAATCTCCCACTTGGAGACTGATTATAGCAACTCCACTGTTGCTTCATTTGCTAGACACTGACTCCACTTTGGACCTAGCTATTTCTCATCTTCTTCATCATACTTGAAGACCAATTGAAACTGAGCAGATTCTCAGTTTCTCCCTGGTTACAACTTTTGTTAAGATATCTGCCGGATTCTAGCTAGTGTGTATCTTTTCCAGCTTTAAATCTCCATCTTCCAACACCGATCGTATGAAATGGTACTTGAGTTGTATGTGTTTAGTCCTAGAATGAAATTCTGAGTTCTTTGCAAGATGGATGGCACTCTGGATGTCACTGTATAACTTGCCAAACTCCTACTTCTTACCCAATTCATCTAGAAACCTTTGTAACCAAATCATTTCTTTACTAGCCTCTGTAGTAGCAACATACTCTGCTTCTGTTGTTGAAAGTGCAACAACACTTTGGATTTTTGAAACCCAACTGACAGCTGTTCCACCTACAGTAAACACATACCATGTTGTGCTCCTCCTGTTATCTCTATCACCTGCCATATTTGCATCAACATATCCCTGTAGAGCAATGTTTGAACCACCAAAGCATAATGCTTGATTTGTGGTACCTGTCAAATACCTAAGAATCCACTTCACCACCATCCAATGTTCTTTTCCTAGATTGTTCATGTACCTGCTTACAATTCCCACTGCATGTGCAATATCAGGCCTTGTGCAGACCATTGCATACATTAAGCTTCCAACTGCTGATGCATATGGAACTTTAGACATATGAGCCATTTCTTCCTGAGTCTTGGGACATGCCTCCTTACTTAATTTGAAATGGCTAGCCAAAGGTATACCAACTGATTTTGCATTTTGCATATTAAACCTTTTCAACACCTTTTCTATGTACTCACTTTGAGACAATGTTAATTTGCGATTCTTTCTGTCTCTAGTTATTCTCATACCAAGGATTTGTTTTGCAGCACCCAAATTCTTCATTAGAAATGAGTTTACCAATTTCCTTTTGAGCACATTTATTTCCTGCATGTTAGAACCTGCAACAAGCATATCATCTACATACAATAACTAATATATCTACCATCATTTTTCCTTTTGAGATAAACACAATTATCAGAGTGAGATCTAGTATAACCTTGTTTAGACATAAACCTGTAAAATTTTAGATACCACTGCCTTGGAGCCTGTTTTAAGCCATACAAGCTCTTCTTCAACCTGCGCACTAGTTTCTCCTTCTCTTTTACATGATATCCTTGTGGCTACTACATATATATCTCTTCCTCCAAATCCCCATGGAAAAAGGATTTCTTTACATCTAACTACCCAAGATGTGTGGAGTATTGAACAAGGTATGTTTTCATTAACTATTTTGCCATCTTTTTTTTAGAATTTGTAACATCTTTGCATCATGAACTAGGTAGATAATGGGAAATCATGACAAATCTATAAAGATTTATATGCAACCTAAAAATGCTAATAATTGACATTTCTTAAGCTGGAAAGGGGAAAAACTAAAGATTGTCGCTCCAAAGAAAAAGACAGGGCCAAGCTAACCGCTGTCCCTTTGGCGGGGAACCATATGCAAACAAGACAATCTAAATTAAAATATCTCAGCCAAGGAAAGGAAAAGGAAGTATCGACTCGACACAAGAAAACGACAGGATAACTGAGGATTAACAGCTTGGCGAATCCCTCAGGATCCTTTGATCTGGAGGGATTGTTGCTTTAACTATTTTTGCATCCTCGATATCTCCGCTTCAGCTGTCATAAGTAGGGGTAGCGCTGCTAGCCCGGGGGAGATTATTAATGTTCATGTAACTTTGCTCTGTATTTAGAACTTTGATCATCGACTCTTGTTGAGAAGTGATCCACTGCAACTTTGTCTTGATGCTTTAATATAAATCTGGTTGCTCTATCTGTGATTCTGGAATAATTTCAAGAGGTGTATCCCTGGAGGCTAAGGGCCCGACCTATTGGCATTATGATGCATGTGTCGTACTTGATGGAAATCCACTGGTAGCAGAACATCTCACTTATACAAAACTAGATGAATCTACAGAAGAGAGATCAGATGTGACAGAACACATGGGATGCAGTGCAGCTCAAAGGAATCAGCTCAGATGTAATGAACAATGACAACTCATTAAGTTGACAGTTCTTAGTTAGCTTTTCCATCAAGTCCAAAGGGGGAGATTGTTGGCATTATGATACAAGTATTTTCCTTGATGACAACTCACACATATGATAGATCATAGTGCAGCAGGTCAATAGCAAAGAGTTGATGATCAGACTACAAAGAATGAATAAAATAAGGTATACGAGGGTTCCTCTTAGCGAAGTCGCGTATACACGTAGGATCATCGATCGAAAGGCCATGCAAGGGAAGGCGCATACATTGGGTTTTGGTCCATGGTATTTAGTCCTTGGTATTTGGACCTATGGTTTTGGACCTTGGTATCTTGTCTAAAGTGTTGAACCCAGATATTGGGTCCCCAGTATTGGTTCTAAATGGTTTTGGACCATGGTATTGAGTAAGGCCTAAGACTATAAAAGGAGAAGAAGATCATTAGGCAAGGGTATGGAAAAATTCTTGAATATCTGATGAAGTATGAGATCCAGTATGCAGGTCATGGGTTTATGATGCATTGCTTGATCTAAGCTAAGGAGGAATCTCAACGGTTGATGGAGAACAAGATCTAAGGATAGATCGGGATCTAATGGCTTGGAATAAATCATCTCTATACGGTTTGATCTTGTTTAGTCTAGATCTGTATACTGATGCATGTAATGTTCTGTAAATGTTATGATTTTTGGAACAGCTGCAAAGCTCTGAGTTAATATTTGCAGATGTGTACATGGGTTAGCTTTGGTAAAAGCACGTATGTACGCGGGTTTGTTTCATCGTAGTAGCGTATACATTATGAAGTATGATATTTGAAGTTGTAGTTGCATCTAATTGTTATTGTAGAGTTTTTTTGCCTGCTCCGTGCTCTGGTGACTGTGTTGTTGACAAGGTTTCAGTGTTTTAGTGATTCAGAGATTGATGATGCTAGTATTGATTGATTTTGTGCTTCAATGATTTTGATGGGTCCAGTATGAAAATTGGATGAAACATGGCATTCAGATTATTGTGTTGTGCTTCAGGAGTATCCAGTCTGAAAATGTATGAAACGTGGTACCTGGAGGAAGAAAGAGAAGGTTGTAGCCTTCTGTAGGTCGACACCTACATACTAGTACATCAGCTAGTACAAGAGCTAAGGGGGTGGTAGCTTCCTTCTAGTAGCAGCTGGAAAACGAGTAAATATTGGAGCATTTAAGTAGGCCGACACCTACATACTAGTAAATGGATCAGCTAGTACAAGAGCTAAGGGGGTTGTAGCTCCCTTCCAGGAGAGTCTAGAGAATGAGAGAAGGTTGTAGCCTTCTGCAAGTTGTAGCCTATGTACTGGTAAATGATTGCACCAGTACAAAATCATTGTAAAATGAAATTTCTAATTGAAATAAGATAGAGATGTTGGAAATAATATTGAGAGGGGGGGGTGAATCAGTATTATCAAATTATTTTAATAAATCTTCCTTATTTGTTCTTTGAATTATTTTTGCATGTCAGTACCATAAAATAATGAGCATGAACAAAGAAAACAGATAGTCACACCAAAGAACACAAGATGTAAGGTGGAAACCCAATGTGGGTGAAAACCACCTGCTGCAATATGTCTCTATCTTCTTTCAAATTAGAAACTCCTTTTACAATGGTTTTGTACTGGTGCAGTCCTTTACCAGTATGCAGGCTGCAACCTGCAGAGAGCTACAACTCTCTCTCGTTTTCCAGCCTCTCCTGGAAGGGAGCTACAACCCCCTACTTCTTTTCTTACAAGGACCACTTTTCATAAATTTTCAAACTGGATCCTTAAACATCAAATGATCATCAAGTATAAGAAAAACACCCAGTCAACTGTAGTAACCAGATCAACAATAATAGAACCAAACCCAGAACACCTTATCAACAGAAAAAAAATACAACCAAACAAAATGTCTTAAGACAGATACGCAGTTCTTCTTTCTCTGGTCTGTGTGCGTACGCACTTCACCTTCTGCTCCCCTGCGTATACCCGCTGAGACCCTTCTGTTGCACTGCGTGTTCACGCACTGTTTCTTCAACCGCGCTGCGTACTGTTACTGTAGGTACGCACCCAGAGACACTATCGCGCCGCGTACTGTTACTACAGGTACGCACCCAGAGACACTATCGCGCCGCATACTTTCACTGTGGGTACACACCTAGAGACACTATCGCGCCGCGTACTTTCACTGTGCGTACGCACCTGAACCTTCTTCTGCTCTGCGTACCTACGCAGTGCTCCTATTTCTGCTCTGCGTACTCATGCAGATCACCTGTTTCTGCTCTGCGTACCCACGCAGATCTCCTGTTTTTGCTCTGCGTACCCACGCACCTGTACCATTAAACACCTGCGTACTTCTGATTAGGGCCGAATTGGTAGTCGACCAGAGTGGTACAGTTAGTCAGATGCTTAGATCTGATCATGCGCTCGAGAGATCACCCTTCACAGATTCGCTTTCAACTTCTCTTACATATAGATCAAGCTTTTAAGACCATAACCCAATATTTCAGATCTTAAGATATTCAATTGCAAAAGATACTTAGCCAAGTGATCTCCTCTGCTTTATATAGGCAAGCTCCTCCTAAAATCATGGATCAATACCACGAGCCAAAACCATAATAACACAAATACCATCAGCTAAATACCAAGGGTTAAACATAATAAACCCCACGTGTGCTTTTCTCTGCCTTGAAATGAGTGCACTGGGGGTACGCACCTCCTGAACAGCTGACCTGTGTGACTGGCCGTGGTCCCTTCATGGTGTACCTGCGGGTACGCACCTTCTGAACTGATCTCCTGCGTACTTCCTAATTTTCAACATTTGAGAGCCTTGCCACGGGTGTTGCCTTGCCACGGGTGTTGCCATCAAGTACAACATCATTCCAGAAACATAATGCCAACAATCTCCCCCTTTGGACTTGATGGCAACCTCAAAAATTTCAGCTTCATTCTCCCCCTTTGACATCAAGGGCAAAGGGTTATGCTCCCCCTTAGAACATGCTCCCCCTGTAAAGAGGAACCATAATCCACCAGAAAGAGATAGAGACATATTGCAGCTATATTCAGACCAGCTTCCATGATCTCCTTCTGTACATCCTCCATAATGCCAACAATGCATTATATGCTCCCCCTGAACCTGTGCCATCAATCTTCAACCAATCAGCCACTCAGCACATGTATGCATATACAACCATCAATCAGAAAAGTTTCAATAATAAGATGATGCATCAACAACCCCCAGCTTTTGCCCGAGGTATTCAAAAGTGTCCCCGGGCAATGGTTTGGTGAGTATATCAGCAACTTGTTCCTTAGAAGGAACATACTCCAACTTGACCTTCTGTTCAAGCACTTGTTCCCGAAGAAAATGATACTTGATTGGTATGTGCTTGGTTTTTGAATGCATGACAGGATTCTTTGAGATGCTGATTGCACTTGTGTTATCACATAAGATGGGGATAGGTGGTGTACAAGTGATTTGAAAATCCTGCAAAGTCTGCATCATCCAAAGAAGTTGAGTGCAACAAGATGCAGCAGCAACATATTCCGCTTCAGCTGTAGACAAGGCAATCAAACTCTGTTTCTTGCTGAACCAAGATACCAGTCTGGAACCCATAAAGAACGCACCACCACTTGTGTTTTTCCTGTCATCCACGCTTTCGGCCCAATCTGCATCTGTATAAGCATGAAGTGTGAGATCTGTATCTCTAGGATACCATAAGCCATAATTTTGAGTCCCTTGAAGATATTTGAAAATTCTCTTCACTGCCTGAAGATGAGTCTCCTTCGGATTTGCCTGAAATCTTCCAACCATTCCAACTGCATGCATGATGTCCGGTCGGGTACCTGTCAAATAAACTAAACTTCCAATCATAGATCTGTAGGTTGTTGATGTACTGCTGCAGATTCATCATTTTCACTGAGGCTACATCCTGTTATCATGGGTGTACATACTGGTTTTGCATCTTCCATGCCATATTTCTTCAAAATCTGTTTGAGATACTTGGTTTGAGATAAAAAGATTCCTCCTTCTTTTTGTTGGATTTGTAAACCAAGGAAATATGTCAGTTCTCCCAGCAAGGACATTTCAAATTCTTTCTGCATGACCAAGGCAAAGCTTTGACTCATAGCTTCTTCATTGCTGCCAAAAATAATGTCATCTACATACACAACAAGTATTAGCAATTTGTCATTTTCAACTTTTATATAAAGATTGCTATCTGCTGATCCTTTTGAAAAACCTTGTTGATGAAGATATTTGTCCAAACGATAATACCAAGCCCTTGGAGCTTGTTTGAGACCATAGAGAGCCTTTTTCGATCTGCATACAAGATTTGGATCATTTCCAAGAATGAACCCATCTGGCTGCTCAATGTATACTTCTTCCAAGTCCCCATTCAGAAAGGCTGATTTCAAGTCCATTTGAAATACTTGGAAGTTTTGAAAACTTGAGAGAGCAAGGAACATTCGAATGGCCTCAAGTCTTGCAACAGGAGCAAAGGTTTCTTCAAAGTCTATTCCTTCTTACTGCACATACCCTTTACAAACAAGTCTGGCCTTGTTTCTAATTACTTCTCCATTTTCATTCAATTTATTTTTGAAAACCCATTTTGTTCCGATAACATTCTTATCCTTTGGTCTAGGAACCAGCTCCCAAGTGTTGTTCTTTTCGATCTTCTCAAGTTCTTCATCCATTGCTTTTACCCAACATTCATCTTTGCATGCCTCTTTCACATTTTGTGGTTCAGTAGAGGAGAGTAATGCCAAATAGCTTGAAGCTTCTGCAACTGTTCTTCTTGTTTGTACACCTACTTCTTTCTGCCCCATAATCTGAGATTCTGGATGATTCTTCTGAACATATCTGGATGGAGTCTTTTCTTCTATTCTTGTCTGCTCCTCTGGTTCTTCTTGAGATTCTTCTTGAGGTTCTTCTTCTTCATCATTCTGTCGTTGAGGGTAGCCTTCATCTTCTTCGATGTCTTCATGATGTACTTGCCTAGGAATGTATCCCTTCTCATCAACCACTACATCAATGCTGTCAACAATTCTGCCAAGTCTTTTATTGTAGCATTTGTATGCTTTACTATGTGGAGAGTAACCAAGAAGAATGCCTTCATCTGCTCTAGGTTCAAGTTTGCCAAGCTGCTCATCAGTATTCTTGATATAGCATTTTCTCCCAAAGATTTTGAAGTGCTTTACTGAAGGAGTCTTACCACTCCAGAGCTCATGAGGAGTTTGAGTGCTGTTCACCCGGACATTTGTCTTGTTGAGAATAACAACCGCAGCATGTGCAGCTTCACCCCAGAAAGTTGCGGGAGTTCCTGACTCATCAAGCATAGCACGAGCCATTTGTTAGACTGTTCTGTTCATTCTTTCCACAACTCCATTTTGCTGAGGAGTTCTAGCTGTAGAGAATTCTCTTCTTATCCCATGTTCTTCACAGAAATCGAAAAATTCATTTGAGGTAAACTCCCCACCTCTGTCAGATCTAAGGCACTTAATTTTGTGACCTGATTCATTTTCAACCAAGGCTTTGAAAGATTTGAATTTTTCGAATGCTTCATCTTTATGCTTCATAAGTCCTAACCAGACAAACCTAGAGAAACCGTCAATGAATAATATCAAGTATTCTTCTCCTCGAGGTGTTCTTTTCCTGAATAGACCGCATGTATCTGTATGTACTAGCTCAAGAGGCATGCTAGCTGATCCTTCCTTCTCTGGAAAGTTAGTTCTGGTTTGTTTTCCAAACTGACATGATTTGCATATGGTGTTGTCAGGAATTTTGATATCTGGAAGATCATGAACTGCCTGATATTTGCATGCTTTCCTTATTTGTGAAAAGCTTAGATGCCCCAACCTCCGATGCCATAACCGGTGCTCATCATCCTTAGATAGCATTGTTGTTGTCCTTATTCAAATATGTACAGATTATTTGGAGTTCTTTTGCCTTTGATCACTGTTTTACCTGTATCAAGATCACGAACAAGACATCCATTTGATCTGAATATCACCTCGGTTCTTTGATCACACATCTGGCTGACACTTAGAAGATTATGCTTCAATCCATCAACATACAAAACATTTCCAGCCTTGACCTTTTCTTTTAACTAAGTAATTCCTTTTCCTTTTATAGTTGCAGGAGTATCATTTCCAAAAGAAACTTTCTTTCCCTTTTCTAGAGCAGAATATGACTCAAGTTTTTCTTTATCGCCTGTCATATGCTTCGAACATCCACTGTCAATGTACCATAGATTTTCCTGTCCCTCTGCATAAAATGCTATCCCACATCTTTCTGTTTGTGGTTCCTTTATTCTCCATGTTTTGGTGCTTGAGGCTTGTTCCTTTTTCTGCTAAAACCTGCTCCTGCATTCAGAATCTTTATGACCAAAGTTATTGCAAATAGAACATTCTATTTCATTTTCAAGAGCCGAAAAGTTGTTATAGGTCCTTTTTGTAATCCCGGTCATACTTCTTTGTTTTTTAGCTTCTCTAGTCATGATTGTTTTATATGCAACACATTGAGCTGCTTTGTGACCAAAGTTATGACAAGAGAAACATTGTCCATTGAAGAAACTTCTGCGGTTATCAAATCCACCGGCCAAGTGATTGTAATCTCTATTGTCATTCATTCTTGAACCAAATTGAGAAGATTTTACCTATGGCTGGTTGTAGCTTTTGTTCACTCTTAAGACGGATTGCCTCTGATAGTCTTTGTTTGCAATTCGTCCCTGCTTTAACTGATAGTCTCCATTGTGCTTTTGCTCATTCCTTTTTGCTACATCAAGATAACTTTTTGAAGTGGATGCTTCAGAAGTTTCTCCATTATAGCCCAGACCTATCTTGTTTAGAGGAGAACGCTGCACATTGATAATCTTATCCAGAGTTTCAGATCCTTTGACAAACTTAAGATTAATAGCTTTTTTTTTCTCAATCTCTTTTCTAAGAGCAACAATTTCACCTTCTAATTTTTCAAGATGTTTTTCTTTTTCATCAATTTGAAATTGTAGAGTATCAATGATCATATTCTTTTCTTCTATACATCTCTTGAGTCTAGTAATTTCTTCAAAAAGGTTATCCGCATCTATAGCATCCATATAATCATCATCTTCAAATGCCATTAACAGTTTATATTCATTACCTTGTTCATCTTCATCACTATTTGATAGACCATCACTATCTTCATGAGTGTAGTAGCTTTTCTTATTTGTACCCTGTTTCTTGTTCCATCTAGCAGGTTCCTTTCCTTTATCCTTATAAGGACATTTTGCAGCATAATGACCTACTCTTCCACAAGCAAAGCATTTAAAAGGTAACTTACCTCTGAACCTTCCAGAACCCCTTTGAAGATTTCTGAAAAAATTTGATTCTTCTTCTTCTTCTTCTGGTACGTGACTTGCTTCATAATAATCTCCTTTGCCTGACGCCTTGAAAGCAGCTTCTCTTCTGTCTGATGGACCTCCCTTTCTCATTTCATAAGCGGTTAGAATTCCATGTAGCTGAGACATAGTAAGAATTCGTAGATTTTCCTTTTCTTCTATTGCAGATACTTTAGATTCAAACTTGGGGGACAATGATCTTAGAACCTTTTCAACCACAATAGCCTCTCTTATTTCCTCACCCAAATTTTTCATGCAATTAACAATCTCATCAACTCGAAGAAAATAGTTAGCCACACTTTCATCATTATACATCATGAGATTCTCATACTGAATCCTGAGAGTTTGAAGTTTAGCACGCTTTACCTGTTCATCTTCTTCGTAGCTCAAGACAATCTTGTCCCATATTTCTTTTGCGGATTTATATTGCATAACCTTTACGAATTCTGTTTGAGATAAGCATCCCAGCAATGTATTGACTGCTTTAGCATTTGTTTCATATTTCTTCTTTTCGGCCGCATCTGTAGGTGTAGCTGAAGGAAAAGCGTAGCCTCTATCTATGATATCCCAAACTTCTATACGAAGAGATTGAAGATAGGTAGTAATCTTACCTTCCAATAATTGAAGTTTGTCCCATCAAAAATTGGTGGCCTGATTGATGCTTCCCTCTCGTATTTGCTCATGATGAATGATCTTCCTTCAAGCGATCAAGCTTCTCCGAAGGACCTGCTCTGATACCAATGGTTGGAAATAATACTGAGAGGGGGGGTGAATCAGTATTATCAAATTCTTTTAATAAATCTTCCTTATTTGTTCTTTGAATTATTTTTGCATGCCAGTACCATAAAATAATGAGCATGAACAAAGAAAACAGATAGTCACACCAAAGAACACAAGATGTAAGGTGGAAACCCAATGTGGGTGAAAACCACCTGCTGCAATATGTCTCTATATTCTTTCAAATTAGAAACTCCTTTTACAATGGTTTTGTACTGGTGCAGTCCTTTACCAGTACGTAGGCTGCAACCTGCAGAGAGCTACAACTCTCTCTCATTTTCCAGCCTCTCCTGGAAGGGAGCTACAACCCCCTACTTCTTTTCTTACAAGGACCACTTTTCATAAATTTTCAAACTGGATCCTTAAACATCAAATGATCATCAAGTATAAGAAAAACACCCAGTCAACTGTAGTAACCAGATCAACAATAATAGAACCAAACCGAGAACACCTTATCAACAGAAAAAAAATACAGCCAAACAAAATGTCTTAAGACAGATATGCAGTTCTTCTTTCTCTGGTCTGCGTGCGTACGCACTTCACCTTCTGCTTCCGTGCATATACCCGCAGCGACCCTTCTGCTGCACTGCGTGTCCACGCACTGTTTCTTCAACCGCGCTACGTACTGTTACTGCAGGTATGCACCCAGAGACACTATCGCGCCGCGTACTGTTACTGCAAGTACGCACCCAGAGACACTATCGCGCCGCGTACTTTCACTGTGGGTACGCACCTAGAGACACTATTGCACCGCGTACTTTTACTGTGCGTACGCACCTGAACCTTCTTCTGCTCTGCGTACCTACGCAGTGCTCCTGTTTCTGCTCTGCGTACCCACGCAGATCACCTGTTTCTGCTCTGCGTACCCACGCAGATCTCCTGTTTCTGCTCTGCGTACCCACGCACCTGTACCATTAAACACCTGCGTACTTCTGATTAGGGCCGAATTGGCAGTCCACCAGAGTGGTACAGTTAGTCAGATGCTCAGATCTGATCATGCGCTCGAGAGATCACCCTTCACAGATTCGCTTTCAACTTCTCTTACATATAGATCAAGCTTTTAAGACCATAACCCAATATTTCAGATCTTAAGATATTCAATTGCAAAAGATACTTAGCCAAGTGATCTCCTCTGCTTTATATAGGCAAGCTCCTCCTAAAATCATGGATCAATACCACGAGCCAAAACCATAATAACACAAATACCGTCGGCTAAATACCAAGGGTTAAACATAAGAAACCCCATGTGTGCTTTTCTCTGCCTTGAAATGAGTGCACTGGGGGTACGCACCTCCTGAACAGCTGACCTACGTGACTGGCCGCGGTCCCTTCACGGTGTACCTACGGGTACGCACCTTTTGAACTGATCTCCTGCGTACTTCTTAATTTTCAACATTTGAGAGCCTTTCCACGGGTGTTGCCTTGCCATGGGTGTTGCCATCAAGTACAACATCATACCAGAAACATAATGCCAACAAGAGACACATTGCAGCAGGTGTTTTCACCCACATTGGGTTTCCACCTTATATCATGGTGTTCATGTGTGCTTCTTGTGTGTGATGATCTGTTCTATTTTACTGCAGTTGCTTACTGTTCATATGGATAATGAAGTTATGATGCACTAACTAAAGATCAACATTTAATGGATTAACTGAATCATAAGTATTCTGGATATATGTTAGTTGCATTAGACACAGTTGCGTATACACGTGGTTTCCATTAACTGAAGTAGTGTATATGAATATTAATATGGAAATGGAAATTTTTTATTGATTTGATAATACTGATTCAACCCCCCCCCCCTCAGTATTATTTCCAGCAATTGGTTTCGAAGCAGGTCCTTTGGTTGAAGCTTGATCGCTTGAAGGAGATCCGTAGAACAATGGGAAAGAAGCTCAAGAAGAAAGCACCTAAGAAGAATAAGACATCTCAGAAAGACTATGACAGTGGGAGAATTGATTGGGGAATATGTCGAAGAAGCACTTCAGATTCAAAATCACTTCAGAATGAAGATGAACAAGATCTATCAGGTATGAATTTTTTATCCTCTGGTGATCAAGTTATCTATCCATTTGAAGATGATGAAAGTGATAAGAAAACAACTGAATTTGCTCTTATGGGTGAGCAAGAAAGATATCAAATAGAGGCAGAATTTGAAAGGCTTACAGACAAAATTAGAGATCAACAAGATTTGTTGAACAAAAAGGAAAGTGCCTTCAAAGAAGAATCTATCAAACTAAAAGCTCAACTAGAGGAAGGAAACAAGGTAAGGAAGTTATTCAAGGAAAAATGTCAAAAGTTGCAGGATGAAGTGACATCATTAAGAAATGAAGTAAATGAAAGGAGTACAATAACCAAGAAACTCCGAGATAGATCCAGTTACTATGAAAGGATTGAAGCTATGATCCTCTCGCTAAAGGAAGATCTTGAAGAATCAAAGAAGCAAAATAAAGAACTACTCCAAGCTCATGAGAAACAAGAAAATGAAGTTCTTGATCTAAGACATCAATTGGAAGAAGGAAGAAATGTTGAAGAAAACATGAAGAAGCAGTATCTTGAAAAGGAAGAGCAACATCAGGTTGAGGTAAATATTCTAAAAGATAAATTAGAAGAAAAAGATAAGCTCTTACAATTTCAAGATAGTACTAAGATCTTGGATGATATTCTTAGTAGTCAAAGGTCTCCTGCTATCAAAGTTGGTCTTGGTTTTCATGAATCTGTTGAAGAAGAATCTAGTTCACAAAGTAAGACAAGGGAATCTAATGCAAAATCTGAAATGCTCAACAAGGAGATGAGAGGTCAACCCCATCAATAGCCAAGGAAAGAAATTCTTCAAAGAAAATCTTTTACTCCTCCAATGAATAATGTTGAATGTTATGTATGTCATAATCTTGGACATGTTGCAGCCAGATGCAGAAGTAGAATGGTTCAAGACCATCACACAGAAAGAACATCATGTTCCAGGTACTTTAAGGGATATTATTTTTCTTGCAATATGTTTGGTCACAAAGTTGTTGATTGCTACAGAAGGAATATGAAACATATGAGATGTTATGCATGTAAAAAGCTTGGACATATAGAAAATGAATGCAGGAACAAGGTACAGGCACCACACCAAAAGGAGAAAACATCATCACACTTGAAGATATGGAAGAAGAAGGAAGTACAGTCAGAAAGATGTGGCACAACACCATATACAGACATAACAAACTTAGGGGGAGATGAAAGTGTAAAACTTTAGTGTCCTAAATCTCATACACAAGTTTCATAAAGGGAAGTCATGTATATACGCGAGTTAGACACTGCACAGTCGGGTATATGTCAGTCTGAGGAAAAGAAGAAGGGATAGGCTCAGAAAAAGGGTCTGATATGATTCAGTCTATTATTTGCTCTGTTTGATAATGGTTACAATCTGCTAATGATTTGTGGAAATGTCTTGATACTCATAAGATGTTTAGAAGTTTTTTTGATCCTAGCTTGATGATGATGATGTCGTGATACTTCTTGCTGATATATACATGATCAGATTTGATAGTAAACAAATGGCACAGGTTCAGGGGGAGCTTATGTTTTGAATAATGCATTGTTGGCATTATGGTTAGTAGTCCTTGGTGATGATACTTATATGGCTAAATGATATATCTTGCTATATCCATGACAAAATCTCATATGATTCTTGGGGTTACATAGTTGATGTTCAAATCAAATTTGTGGTTGATTCTCTGATGATGCATATATGGTGTTTACATGGTGATCTTCATAAGCATAAGGAGAAGTACAAAGCTTGAATACACATCTTATTTACTTGATGATGAGTTACTCATATGTTGTTGTCATCATATGCATAAAGATCATATAATATAGTTATGATGCAGGTTTCCTATAATTCTTGGTGCTCATGTGGATGAGGATTGTTGTTGTTGATGATATCAAGAAGTCTTGTCTTGAGCTCTAGATACATAGTGCTATATACAATATGTTGGATACATGGAGGTATGATATGATGATAGGTTGACACTCACATATGTTGATTATTATCAGATAGGGGATATTCCCGTGTAATGTTACATGGATGGTCATGCAGATATTGATGATGAGATGACTATGGTGTTTTACACATATGATATAATGGGAATGATTTTATGATGATGTTCAAAAGGATGAGTTGATATCTATATGCAGACATACCTTGTTATAGGACATTTACAGATTGTTGATCTAGAAGTGGTTGTACGCAAGTTTCATGAGGAGGATCCACGTATATACGCCTGTTTTTGTGGATACAGTCACGTATATGTTGATTAGAAGGAAATCAGTTGGCCAAACTTAGGATGAGAAGAAGTCTGATATGGGCCTGAGAGAGACCATCTGGCATAGATGGAATAGGTGCAGAGGGAGAACATGATTGTTGGTCTAGATGTTGTGGACAGATGCTTATGGAGCAGATCATTCATGGTGTATGATAGTTGCTGATGACTATCATGGTCTTATTTAGATGTAAAGGTCATATCAAGACTCACGATGTAATAGTGTGTCTCTATCTATTGTAGTCATTTGATGAAATCTCTTCTAATGTAATTTGTACCCCCTCTATGCATAGGAAGCATGATGAAATATCAAGGTCATGTAACGACCTATTTTGGTTTCCCCACTATGCCTGGGATGTGTTATCACAAAATCATGAACTGATGGCCGCTATCAGTTAGACTCTTTGTAACTATTTCAGACCAGACTCTTGACTAAGGATTAGCCTCCCCAGTCTGAGAGGGCTCTCTCAAAACAAACTATTGATTATGATTAACACTAAGAGGGCTAACTCTTGAAATGAAGACTTAATAAACATGCTGGTTGGACAGACAACATAAGATTTCTTCCATTGGGCTCATGGAGTCAAACACCATTTCAGTAAACCATAAAACTACTCATTCATGGAAGTCAGGGCATGTAATGTTTAAACACTCAAAACATTTCTCAAATGAACCTCAACTCATAAATACACACAGGAAATCTGAGCAGCTAGGTGAATTCAGAGTGATTGTGTATCTATAAAGCTGTAAAACATAAAGGATAAAACAAAGCCACATACATCTTGAGCATCTGAACAAAGTATGAATCCTGAGAAGAAAAAGTAGTCTTTTATATCACTGTAACAAGTCTTTACATAAGCCAATATAAACTCTGTTTCTTCAAAAACATCCAACCCTAATTACATCCAAGTCTGATCCATATATAGGAATACATGCTTAACCACCTCGAGCTTCCTCCTCCAGCATGAGGGGAGCATTGAAGGCTGCTATTAACTATCCCTATCTGCTGTTTAACTAATTTATTAATTACATAAGTGCTGAACTGTAATTACAAAAGATCCTACTTAATTCAAAACTCAAATCTGTCCTCCTCGTAGCATGATGACTTTCTGATCCTTGACACCTGTATATTTTCTGTTTTGGCCGAGATATGTTGGAGGAGAATACACTGAACGAGCTGGCTTTGGATACTGGCTGCGTAGATGGCTCATTAATCAATCAAGATAAGTGCCCTGTTTTCACGGTCCTTGTCTCCCATCATTCTTCACTACTTAAAGAACATGTTCCCCTCTCTTTAATTCTTCAAAAACAACGCATATCACCATACTCCCCAATGAGCTGGAAGCCTTGTGGACTGAACAGGTGTACAAACCAAAATCTCCCGTAATCTTAACCAGAACCCTAACAATTCGGTCATAAAGTACTTTTAACGAAGCTTTAGCTAAAAACAAAATATTTCACCTTTCCCAAAATGTACATCTGTCATTCTCTGAATAGCTATGAGAGTCTTTTATGGTCTCCATTATGTTCTTGAGGCATTTCCTTCAAAAATTTGCTGACCTCATCATTAAACTCTTTGTTTTTCTTATAAAACAGCACCTACAGCAGTTTCGTAGCGCGCTACGAAACTGCTGTTTTTGCTAAAACAGAGTACATTTGCACTAAAGCGTCTTTTGTTTGAACTTATGACTTTTCAAACTTCTTCTACAGGTGTCAAAGACTTAGGTAATCTCAAAATAGTGGAACTTAAACAAAATTGACCAAAACTAAGAATATCACCTTTTCCTCAAATCAGTGAGCTAGTTGACCTAGCTGTGTCTTCAAATTTGCAATCTCCTTCTTCAAAGCTTTGTTTTTAGCTCTCAGGGTCATGTTCATTTTCCTGATATGTTTAGCTTGTTTGAGGGCTGGAACCGTCTAGGTATATACATCAGCCACTGAATCTACATGACTCACTAGGCTTCTGCTACCCTTTAACACAACTTTTCTATAGTTGGCATACCTAACTGCATGCTCCTTAATCACATTCTTTGTTTTGACAACTTCCTCTTTGGCTGCTCCTACTTGATTCTTTATGGCAATCACATTTCCTCCTTGGGTGATGATAACCTTTCTGTTCTTGTCTTTATGTTTGACTTCCTCCACTGTTTTGGTCAATACTTCAATTACCTCTGTTCTGGGTGACTTTACAGCTTTCTCTCCTTTATGCACTTTCTCCTTTACAGCTTCTCCTTCTTTATGCACTTTCTCAGCTTCTCTAATTTGTTTCCTTGTAACTGGTCTTCTTGGCTTGAACATAAACTCCTCACTAGGCTCATCAAACCTTAATCTCTTTGAAGCTTTTGATTTCTTAGTGCTCTCAGGAGAAGATTGGGTCAAGTCAATATGCATGGGTTCAAGATGAACTGGTTCTTCCTGCTCAAATTCAATTGCCTCAAGTAAATCACTTAAGCTGGCTTTCGAAATTGGACTTTCCTCAACAGCTACTGATTTACCTTTCTCCTTGCTTAATTGACCCCTTGTTTTAACTCTTGATGCTCTTTCGGACACAGCTGATCCATGTACATCTTTCTTGTGCTTGACCTTTTCCTTTGATGATGACTGAGGTGGCTGAGGTGGCTCTTTAATAACCAAGGGCTTGACTGGTTTGTTTAACTGAGATTTAACTTTCTTTTTCTCCCTAGCCTCCTTCCTAAGATCAGCTATTGTAGGTTCTTCCATTGATTCTTCTCTTTCCCTAACAGGCTGTGGGGTGAGGCCTGTCTTATTCTGGAAACCGGCCATATAGATGAAAGAATTCCAATCCCTACCAATTTTTTGCAGAGCATCCAGCACTAACAGTTTGACTAGACCATGATGAAATAGTGAGGTCTCACAATCATCCTTTCTCAATTGAACCTTGTCACACATCTTGCTGAGGCTTCGAAACAGGTAAAATGGGATGTCTATAGATGTTTTACCCGTAAAATGCAGCAACAACTTAAAATGATAGGAATAAACTTTGTTATATCTGCCCTCACAAGTTAAATACTTTTGAATACAGGTAAGAAGCATAGCATAGTGTTCTTTAACATAACTTCTAGGCATAGCCTTGGTTAAATCTTCATTCGCATAGGCTTCCTTCAAGAATTCTTTACAGGGCCTCATATCAAATTTGAAATTTTTAAACCACTCCTGCCCCCCTCTGGGAATCTCAGTCACACTAGCAATAGCCTCTGGAGATACTGGGAATTCTAACATAGATACCTTGGAATTTAAGCCTGTAAAATTCAAGGCAAACTATTTTGTTACCTGAGTGTGTCCTCCCTTCAGCTTTTCACAGAAACTCCAGCAACCAGTGTCCTTGAAGGCCCTTTTAACACCTTCATCCTTCAATGCAAGGTCCAATCCTTCAGGTTCTGCCCTTTGACACCTTCCAGACCGATGCTCCTTCTTTTCCATTATGCTTTGAAATCTTTCGCACAACAAGACACCACCAGCCTCAACTCGAAAAGCAAATTCAAATTTTAGAACGCAAGCTCGCTTGCAACCAGGCTCTCTTGAAGAAGAAACTCGGGTTCATTTTCAATTCAGATGTCTTATCATATAAGCTGGCCACTCCATGCAATATTAACAAACATCATGACACAACCATATATGACAAAACCGTTTAAATGAACTTAATGTGCATGACTATGAACCTATTGGTGGAATGATGGCTCGTAAGTGCTTGGAGGGTACACCAACTGACAACAACCGAACGGACACAATGACTCATCCCTGGACATGACATTTTACGAATCTGCGCTGTGAAAATCCCCGAATCCGCGATTTCGTAGCGCAGACAGTTATAATTTAGCGACATGCGCTGCGAAATGGCTGACGCTACGAAAAGGCTAAAACATCATTGCGCTGCAAAATCAACCAATCAAACTGCGCTGCGAAAATGCGAAAAGGACACATGACATATACGAGATAAGAGATGTCTTATTCAATCACGATGAAGGAAGACTAACGGTTTTGAAAATGATTCTCATTAATATCATTGAAAAACATAACCCCTAAGTGGTAAACATAGGATAACAACCATTTGACACTCATTTTTGACAATGAAACTTTGGACAAAACTTATATACATGTGACTGAAATTCTAGGTGATAACAAGATGAATGACGTAATGTACTTATTTGTCATATGTAAACTTCTAGTGTATCTCCACTTGGTTGGGTAGATGAGTCAATTCTAGTATATCCCTACTTGGTTGGGAGGTGGATGTATGTATGAGTCTTCGGTGATAGGTAGGTCATTTATGATGTATAGAGTCATGTTCTTCTTGTAGAACATCTTTTTGTAGACCTTGCTTACAGTTAGGGGGAGCATGATCATCACACTTCAGCAAAGCAGAGATTTCAGCATGTACTCAAAGGGAGCATGGTCAGATTGGTACACCTTGGCATATACAAAGGGGGAGCTCATTCATAGATTTTAGTAGGTACTCAGGGGGAGTATGGACAGCGGAATGTTTATCGAGGAAAGAGAATATCTTGGTTCGCCCTTTGCCCTTGATGTCAAAGGGGGAGAGTGATTTGGTGTTGTTGCCATCAAGTCGAAAGGGGCAAATTGTTGGCATTATGATGCATGTGTTGTACTTGATGGCAACCCACTTGTAGCAGAACATATCACTTATACAAAACTAGATGAATCTACAGAAGAGAGATCAGATGTGATAGAACACATGGGATGCAGGGCAGCTCAAAGGAATCAGCTCAGATGTAATGAACAATGACAACTCATTAAGTTAACAGTTCTTAGTTAGCTTTGCCATCAAGTCCAAAGGGGGAGATTGTTGGCATTATGATACAGGTATTGTCCTTGATGGCAACTCACACAGATGATAGATCATAGTGCAGCAGGTCAATAGCAAAGAGTTGATAATCAGACTACAAAGAATGAAGAAAATAAGGTATACGGAGGTTCCTCTTAGCAAAGTCACATATACATGCGGGTTCATCGATCAAAAGGTGCGTATGCATATACACGCACTTTCATGCAAGGGAAGGTGCGTACATTAGGTTTTGGTCCACGATATTAAGTCCTTGGTATTTGGACCTATGGTTTTGGACCATGGTATCTCATCTAAAGTGTTGAACCCAGGTATTGGGTCCCCAGTATTGGTTCTCAATGGTTTTGGACCATGGTGTTGAGTAAGGCCTAAGACTAGAAAAGGAGAAGAATATCATTAGGCAAGGGTATGGAAAAAGTCTTGAATATCTAATGAAGTATGAGATCCAGTATGCAGGTTATGGGTTTATGATGCATTGCTTGATCTAAGCTAAGGAGGAATCTCAACGGTTGATGGAGAACAAGATCTAAGGATAGATCAGGATCTAATGGCTTGGAATGAATCATATCTATACGGTTTGATCTTGTTTAGTCTAGATCTGTATACTGATGCATTTAATGTTCTATAAATGTTATGATTTTTGGAACAGCTGCAAAGCTCTGAGTTAATATTTGCAGATGTGTACACGGATTTCTTTCATCGTAGTAGCGTATACATTATGAAGTATGATATTTGAAGTTGCAGTTGGGTCTGATTGTTATTGCAGAGTTCTGTTGTCTGCTCTGTGTTCTGGTGACTGTGTTGTTGACAGGGTTTCAGTGTTTCAGTGATTCAGAGATTGATGATGCTAGTATTGATTGATTTTGTGCTTCAATGATATTGATGGGTCCAGTATGAAAATTGGATGAAACGTGGCCTTCAGATTATTGTGTTGTGCTTCAGGAGTATCCAGTCTGAAAATGTATGAAACGTGGTACCTGGAGGAAGAAAGAGAAGGTTGTAGCCTTCTGTAGGTCGACACCTACGTACTAGTACATCAGCTAGTACAAGAGCTAAGGGGGTGGTAGCTCCCTTCCAGTACCAGCTCGAAAACGAGTAAAGATTAGAGCATTCCAGTAGGCCAGCACCTACGTACTAGTAAATGGATCGGCTAGTACAAGAGCTAAGGGTGTTGTAGCTCCCTTCCAGGAGAGTCTGCAGAACGAGAGAAGGTTGTAGCCTTATGTAGGTTGTAGCCTATGTAGTGGAAAAGGACTGCACTAGTACATAATCATTGTAAAACGAAGTTTCTAACTGAAATAAGATAGAGACACATTGCAGTAGGTGGTTTTCACCCACATTGGGTTTCCACCTTATATCATGGTGTTCATGTGTGCTTCTTGTGTGTGATGATCTGTTCTGTTTTATTGCACTTGCTTACTGTTCATATGGATAGTGAAGTTCTGATGCACTAACTAAAGATCAACATTTAATGGATTAACTGAATCATAAGTATTTTGGATATACACTAGTTGCATTAGACACAGTTTTGTATACACGCGGTTTCCATTAACTGGAGTAGCGTATATGAATCTTAATATGGAAATGGAAATGTTTAATTGATTTGATAATACTGATTCACCCCTTCCCCTCTCAGTATTATTTCCAACACGGCCCCGGTGGAACACTTGCTCCTATATCATTATCTTTGGTTCATGTGTGGTTTGTGTTATCAGCTTCAATTGGTAATCTAGTGTGTTTCATTATCGTATATCGCAGCTCTGTTATATTTTTATATATTGTTCTCTGCAATAGGAAAGTCATATTGTGCATTCTGATCTTATAACATATTGCTATTCTTTCACAATCATTAATGTAACATCACTATTCTTTAAAGAATGCTATTGCTGTTCAATTGCAAAGTAACCGAGATATAACCTTCTTAAGTCGGTATTACTGTATTCGTCTATGGTTTATACTTCATACGATTGTTGTTCAATTAACATTGTTGTTCCATTCGAATTGCGATTATTATCCCTTCTAACCGGGATCAATACTTGCAGTATCAGACTTAGATTACTGATTTTCTTAATATCTCTGTGTGTTGTGTGTATTATTTCTTTCGGTACTGTATATTCACAATTGGCTCTAAGTGATGTTCTATATTTCATTGGTAATTGGTTGCCATTCCATTTCTATTTGCTGTCTAGTTTACCCCTTGAGTAAAGATTGACAATTGATTTCTGTAGGACACGATTACTATACTTGTTTCTGTAGATTAAGGTGTTGTTGTTCATCAGGTTTAGTTGTTGTTACATTTTCTAGTTGCTGTTCCATTTCTTAATTGTTGTTCCATTTCCTGTTATTTGCGTTACTATTGCTTTGATATGCAGAATGGTCTGAAACTGTAGTGGGCATTGGCATTTGCTGTCTAGTCCCCAGATTGATGATTTGTTCCTTGAGTACTTTTAGTTACATCAGTTTCCAAAGGGATGAGTTATTGCTACTAAACCCTTAACTGATAGATTTCTTAGTTTTCTGAATGCATGATTTAGGTTTCATGGTATTCTGCTGTAAGTAAATTTTCTTTCAGGCATCCATTTACTCTTGTATTTTCTTGAGCACTATACTACTAGCATTACTCTGACAAATGACAGCCTCAAACTGAGTACACTCTTTGAGATAAAAAATCATTCCTAGATTGACAAGTTAATGTGAGGAAATTAGAGGTGAAAAAGACCCTTTTTATGGATCGACATTTTGGCGCCGTTTCCGAGGAAGAGTGTAGCCATTTGTTTCTTTTTCAGAGTAGTGTAAGAAACTGTTAGGAAAGAACTGGGTTTTAAAAACGGAAGGTAAGAACCTACGTGGGGAGTATGTAATAGCCCTACTCCCCTGCCCGCTTTCCTGCAGATTTGTTACTATTTTGTTTGGGTAGAACCTAGTAGTTGATTTGTGTGCATGACTAAGCAGAAAAAGCCAGAAAAAAATCCCAAACCTCTACCCAAGTCTGATAAAGCTAAGGGTCCGATGACCCTTGCCCGATCGACCTTTATAAACGAAATCCTGAAGAAAGTAGAATCTCAGCCTTCAGTAGGACCTATGAAAGTTACTTCTAGACAACCTACTAGTTCCCTTTAGGCCACAAGATCACCATCTGTAGCCTTTGTTGAGGTGCATAGTCAAACTGAAGAGCAAGATTTTCAAGAAATTGAAAATTCTAGCCCAAAATCATTGCAAGAAGGGAACCTTAGCAATTTCTATGAAGGAAGGGGAGAAACAGGAGAAGCGGAAGAACCAAAATCTCCTCATAGGGTAATTCAGCCATTAAGAAGTCCAAATAAGGGAAGTGATGCAAAAATCATTTATAATGAAATTCAAAAACCTGAATCCCCTCAGACATTAGGCCCTCTCATCATCCCAGATAAAGGAAGTACTGTCAAGGCCATCCCCATTAGAGTCATTCCCCCTCGACAACCTAGGAATACCCTCCTAGATATCCCAGAAGGCTATTGGCACATATTTTACCAAATGGCCCAGAATCAGCGTAACACCCAAACCTCTACACTACAATACCCCATTGTGGATACTGCATCCAATGCCCCTATGAAAGCAATTCCCCTCCAACATATCACTACATTCCATGGCCTTACATCAGAAGATCTGGATGCATCCCTATTTGAATTCGACATGCTATGTAGAGGATATGACTATACCACTGATCCCCAAAAACTGAAATTATTTCCTTCTACATTAAAAGGAGCTTCTTTAAGGTGGTTTATGGGATTAGGTGGTGGTGTTATAAATAATTGGGATCAGATGAAAGGGTATTTTCTAAAAGAGTATCAGGATTATTGCAGGTCTCGAGAGTTAAAAGACGAAATATTTCATATGGTAGCTAAACCAAATGAAACATTGGAAGAGTATGTTGAACGATTCCTGTGTAATCTTCAAAGATCTCCTTATGCATAATTACCCTTACCTGATAATGTATTAAAAACAACATTAATTAGGGGAATGAAGGAACAATGGATTGAGACATTAAACATTAAGGGGAAAGGAGATATTTATCAAGAAAATTTTGCTGACATTATTGATTTATGTATCAGGTGTTCAAGAGGCAACACAAGACTAAAACTAGAAGAACATGATCGATTTGTAAGAGATAATAGAATTTCCGCAGAAGGAGTAAACCGTGGAGAAATTGGAAATTTATTAGAAAATTTTAAACTTGACATATTGGGGATGCTGACAACACAACTTGATATTATGTAGGCTAAACAGAAGCAAGCAGAAGCAAAATAGAATTTGGAAATCTTCTGTCCCAGATGCAGAAAGAAACACAGCCACAAGGAGTGCCCATTAGATGCAGTTCAAGTTTGCACCATTTGTACAAAATACCACTCTACAGAGAGCTGCCCCTCACTTCCTAGATTGAAATAAGTCTACAAGGAAGCAGAAGAAGAGCCAGAACCAGTATATCTACTTAATCAACGCTGTCAATTGAAGCTGTGACAAACATGTATGTTTTCAGACCCAGCTTCTCCTTTCTAGCCTCAGCAATACCACGCTCAATAATATAATTCAATGTGGCAAAATCAACCTCCCTTCCCGAATTGGTCACAACAATCATTCCCTTCATCATCTCCATGGGCGGGTCAAGCAAGCCAACCAAATGGGTGGGTCAGGCGATGAGCAACCCCCAAAATTGGAAGGAGAAGAGAATGAGAAAGAAGTGGAATGAAATGAGGAAGGGGAGACAGAGGAAGAGACCGAGCAACCTGAGCAGGTGGAGGCGGAGGCAGAACAACGTGAAGAGAGTCCATTGCAAAATCCATTGCAAGAGGATGAATTGGCAAAATTTCTGGCCAATATGGGCGAATATGGCTAGCCTCTCAGCCCGCCAGGCCTCCAGATTGAAGAAGAACCAAAAGAGCATTATGCTTAGGATAAAAATGCACCCGAGGAACTGCGCGATGGGGAAGAAAATGAAGAGAATCATTTTGGAAGTATGACAGAAGAAGAAAATGATGAATATTTGGGAGGGGAACAATCCGCTCCTAGCCAAACTACACCAGAAGAATTGCATGAAGAAGAAGGGGTGGACAAGGATGTGTTACAGGGAAAAGTGTCTACTCAGAACTGCTTATTCCACTAAGGTGTGATAGCTGCCTTAGAAACAAATAGAGTAAAGCTACTTCCGTTTTTCCTTTCTAAAGTATAGATAGAGAGGAACAAAGAAGACCAACCTCTGTCTTGCGCTAATCTCCTGGCTTGATTCCTCTCTTCCTTGATAGTCTTTCGCTACTTGTTCCCTTGCATGGCCAGCTTCACAGAGTACCTGTAAGATCACAGTAGCATAGCACTATACAAAGACATGGATCTATAATCATAAACAATCTAGAGATCAAATGTAAATTGACCATACAAATGCAGCAAACATAAATGACACAAGAGTATGGAGGAAAACTTGAATAGCTTTTATTGATAAACAAGAAAAAGCCAAGAGGAGTTACAACCAGTTGTTCTGACCCAGCATCAACCTCTCAGCAAGGAAGCCCTTCTTCACCTCATACAAAGCTTAGATCACCCAACAATATGATGTTTGTCTCAAGAAACCAACAACAATTCCTTACAATATGCAAAATTCTAGCCTCTGGATCTCTGGGATGAGGGATCCATATCTAGATATCTGTAAGGGAGATGAGTGAGCTTATGATTTGATTAGTGTCTTCCCTCTGATAGTTCTTGCTTCCACTTGGAGATTGATGATCTCTTACTCATCCTTGGTCGAATTCAGAGAGGCAAGTGTCACAGGAGAAGTTTCTGGAAGCTTCCATTGCCTCTCCACCTCGCGGAATGACACTTCCATTTGTCATTTCTCACCCATCGCACCCCATAGAAGGGATTTTTGAAATGCAACGCACCCACACAGTGTATTTAGATGAGATGCAATGCACTTGGCCTGTGGAGCAGCTGAAATGATCCTGTTTTGACCAATTCTGAGCAGATGTTCATGGAGAACTTCTGGGAGAAGCTGTAATCAGTTGACCTTGTTCCTTTAGGGGTTATAACAACACTTTTAGGGACTTAGGAGCCCTTCGTTTATGGACATTTCATGCTTGGGGTTGTAGTGCCCAAAAATGTCTATAACAATTTCCCCCTAAAGCATGAGGTCGTTAATCTTTTGATGTCGGGTGAAATGCTTTATTATGAGGGTCCGAAGTTCTTTCAAGCTGGGAGGAGACCTGTAATAAGATACAATACAATACATTATCTTCATAATATTTCCATGATCTAGCTGAGGCTGGCATTCCCATGCTCAGCTTTATAAATTCATTTTCATGTACATAGGACAGACAATCGTGTGAGTGTAGACTGATGATTCTGATAGAGCCATCATCCCTTTGATTGGATGATTATCTCTACAGCAATGATGTACATTTGATGTCTTTATTTTCCTGAATATATATCGCAGCCCGGATGGATGAAACTAGATCCGGGGTCTTCAATCTTGTTCGATCTTCACTCGAAGTACAAGTCTATCCATGTGAGAGATGTTTTGGAGTTGAACATGGAAAGACATCGCTTGATTACCAGCCAATGATATAAGTTGTTAACAAGCACGAGAGGAATCGTCGATAATGATAATGACCCTAAAGGTACTGCAGTACAATTCACATGGTGTGAATAAAGGACTTGGTGTCTAACACCACGCAAAATCTTTCGGTTGAAGGTCATTGATGTAAACCTGTCGCCGAAAGTGAGAAACTTGCCATTGAGGCATGCAAGCTTCAAAGTACTGAATGGTGTGTTCCTAGATCAACTTCTTGGATAATGACCTGATGTCAACAAGAAGTGATCCGTCACAGGAGGGACTTAATGAATCCCACATCAATGACACGGAACGAAGCAAATGATTTTAATGGAGGTGAAAATGATCTGGTGATATAAGGTTCAGGGTGGCAGTCATGAAAGAATGGAGTATAAATGTATTGTAGTGGGTGAGACACAAGTGAATTCTCTGAATGACTTCTCTTGAACATATCGGCGACACTGACGTGATGGATTGGTAGCATTACCTCCAAATGTGGATGGTGTGATGGGACCATGGTGATGTGATTGGTGAATGAAACAACCCGACCCGACTTGGATGCGGAGTGAAAGTGTCATGTTCAAGAGCGACTTGCTACCAACAAAGTTTCTTCAAGTTTTCTTCCCAATTTTCCCCAGTCATTGCTGACCAGTACCTCTTTATTTTTATCAAGCTTGAGGAGTATAACATATGCTTGTTCTATAATTTGCCCTTCGGGAAAACCCATCGCTATGTTTTAACGAGCCTAGCGATAGTGAAACTCGTTCTCGTCTATAGACAAGTTTGTCGCTATTAAAATTTTAACGAGTTTAACGACAAAGATAACTCGGTCCTTTTCAATTTCAGAGAGTTTGAAAAGGAACGTAAAGGAAACTCCAAAATTCCTTTTTCGTCATCTAATCCCTTAAGTCCGAAAAAGTATAAAACAATACAGAAGGGATGAATTTTCGATACTTTTAACGAGCCGAACAAAACAAGCGCTCGATCTTTTTGTGTAATAATCCCTCAGGTCCAAAAAGATTAAAATTTAGAGGAGGGATAACACTTCCGGTCCCTTTAACGAGCTGGAGAGGCCAATGTCTCAGCAATCTTTTCATATTTTACGAGTCAATTGAAAAGAGCTTAAAGGAGATTCGTCTTTTGAGGAACGAGTGATAAAATGGGTAGCAATTGATTCCAGGTAAGGTTTGGAATTTTCCAATCATGGCAGTGTTACAAGGGTGGCTAACATGATCACTCTTTGCAGCTGTTCCTCAAAATGGGTAAACAATCAAATGGAGGTGAATGATCGGCCAATGCAAAAGTGAAGGTGACGGTGCAAACACGACCAAGGCTTTAAAGGCTGAAGTATTACATTGACGATGGTTATTTACCAGAAATTGGTTCATTTTTTAATGGGCTTAAACTTTGGAGGAACATGTGCTCATTGCTTATGTTTACTTTTTAACGAGCATGAAGTCCGCGCTAAAACTGCTCGATTAATCCAGTCGTGTGGTAAGAATGTCTCATATAAAAACGACAACTTTTAGAGTTTTGCCCCACATCCTTTCTTTATGCAAGTTAGGAAACGACCAATCCTACGAGTTTAAAGGGTTAGAGGACCTACAAATTTAAAAAATAAATAGTCGCTCTTCGCTTGCATGCCAAAAGGTTTGCATACCCTCAGGTATAAAACAGAGTTTCAAGGTTATCCCTTCTTCCTTCCGTTAAAACATTTGTTTTACGGAGAGAGGTCTACCTCTTACAGGTTACCAAAGATTGTTCTATTTACGACGTAAACAAAACACTTCTTCGGCGATGTTTCTCTAAATAAACAAAGGTGAGTGGCGATGCTTGCCAACCCACATAACTTTGACAAGAGAATCTTATTCCAGAATAACCCCCTCTTCCAATCACAGATGGGAGTACAGACTAGTCATATTTTCTCGCGGAAACGTACCCTATACCTGAAGTTTTCCTGCCGAAGCAGGCCAGGGTGCATGCCCCCTGGGTTTCAGTCATGTCCCCCGAATCACTTGCGCTCATCAGGCAGACGGACTGGAGGTTGAGACATTTCTTGCGTGAAAAGACCATTCAGGGATGGTATATGACTATTTGCTCTGTATGATCCGGGAAATGAAAGCTGGTCTACGAGCTTGACCACTCTTCCTTCGTGCGGAAAACACATTACTCTAAAGAGTGAGGAGACAATCGCTCCCATGCAATAAATATAGTCTCGTCCAAGGAGTAGATTATAATCTAGGGGCCCTTGAACTACCATTACGTTCATTTGAATAGTTTTTCCTCTCAATGTTATGGATACATTAGGAAGGATCCCTAACGGTTGACTGGTTCCTTTATCAAAGCTTGTTATATTTCTCATCTCAGGCAAAAGCAATGGCGAACCAAGCGCTTTCCAAGCAGTCGAGGAAAGGATACTCACAGAAGCCCCTTCATCTATGATGGTACCATCCATAACCATTCTATATATTTGAACAATGATTTGGAATGGTACACTAGCTGGTAAACGGGGACTGCCTAGTTGATTCCAATCAAAGGAGACAACTAGGTTGCTTGCAGGCGGGACCGAATAGACGGTCGGGTATGCCTCTGATGAACTTCCTTCCTGCAGTAAAGGAATGGGTAAATTACCCCCATGTTCATTGGAGTCTGTGCTTATGAGAAGAATTTGGACGGTGTCATCCTTGTTCTCTTCGGTGACTGTATCATCTGAAGATGGAACCTCTGAAGGCAAGACCAGGTCAACTTCCGCCTCGACCTTTTGACTTCCGTCTGGTATGGGTTCAGATGGTTTGTCTTCAATGATAGATGCTTCGGCCGACCACCTGAGCGGGCCGGCCAGATTTTCAACTAGTGACGGACTCGGCAAGAGTTTTTTATATCTAGGAGGAAGTCGTAACGGTGAAACTGGACGATCATCAAAAAAAATTTTAGCCTCGTCTAAGAAGGGACAATGGTGGACGGCATGATCGCCTTCGCACAGTTTACAAGGAAATATATATTTTCCTTTTTGTCCTGGGGCTTCACTTTCACTAGTCGACGGTGTGTTTTCAACATGATCACCAAAGGTTGATGACACTGGGTTGTGCAAATGAGGAGACCAGTCCCTTAAGATCCGAGGGATGCAAGGACAATCTCTATGATAGTGGTCTCCTTTGCAAATGACACATGGCGATTTAGGCCTGGTCAGTGCAGTGTGTGGATTTTCGCTAGACGACGCTCGTTTGCCCCCATTCGCTTTTGGCTCCTTCTTCTTCTTCTCTTTCTTCTTCTTTTCCTTCTTCTTCTCAGGTACTTGACTTTTGGCTTTACCAGCCCCATCAAGCGAAGAGGAAGGAGGAGAGGAAGAATTGGAGGAAGTAGAAGGTTGGTGGGTAACTCTGGAATCGTCTAGTTGTTGACTCGATTGTTCAAGAATTGCGGTGTTTTGAACGACAGAGGTTGAGAAGAGCCATACAGGCAAGCTGATTGTCAGTCCTGGAAGCGACAATGTGGCCATATGGGGTGCACCAACATCTCCCCAAGAGGAGAAGGGACTAGGATTTCCTCCAAGGGGAATTCCTTGGTTGGTGGATTCCATTTTCTCAACCCAAGATCAATGTAGGAAAGGGTAATGAATATTCCGTTTAAAATAAATTTTAGACGCTTTGACACAACTTGTTTTTTCAATTTTTAAGAGTCGAGAAAAAACAAAAGATGACTCTAGTCTCCTTCGATTTTTAATGAGCCTGAAGTGATAAGTGCTCAGATGGACCTTTTCTGTTAAAGAGTCTGAAAAGGAACGAAAGGGAATGCTCCGGAAATCTAGGTAGAGGGATTACCAAACCAATTGCAAAACTGCAGAATACTTTTTACGGTACGGCAGTCAATCTTCCCCAATGTTGTGTTCAGTGCATTGCGATCGATAGGGCGGAAGACATGGCTTCCTATGGATAAAGGATTAAGCCTATTGTGGTCTCCCAAAATATACTCGACGGTACGTGGGAGCACAAGTCTGTACTGGCACGTATCGTCTCAACGTGGAGGAATCACCCAACCATCAGTGAGAACAACAGTTACCAGGCTTTACGACGCCGGAATACGTCTCTAGCCTAGACTTCTAAATGTTGTGCGTTAGGTTCCAAAACATTGTTAGATTCATTGAATTTATTTTATAGTTGATCTTGTTTATGAAGTTTTCCTTTCAGGTTCACCGCGAGATGTAGATGTAATTCCTAAAATGCAATCTAAGATGATAAACAACCTTTTTATCTTCTTTGTGCAATGAAAATCCTAGCTACTAAGGAAAGAAAGACATAATTCTTTCACAAAGAGCAAAGAGCACACTCTAAATGCACTTTCCTAAATCAAACCAATCAGACTGTCTAAATGCAAATGCACATGCATTTATTTGTTTTTGACTTTCTTAGTATATGAATGATAAGAAGAAATTTGATGGACAAATCTGAATTTCTTTTCAAGCGACAAATATCAACAAGTTCCTTTTCGAAATAAAAAATGGAGATGATCACAAGACCTTACGATTTTGAAATGAATACTTGTTTTTAACACTAGAAAAATTACAAATTCAGACCAAAATCAATAGTAACAAGATAATCGACTATCAACAACAATCAAACTCTTTCCTATGATTGAAATCGACACTTGCGACACTTTCAAATCAAAGGACGACAGTACGATTATGCTACTTTTGCAAAGGAGAATTGCAAATGACTCAACAAACACGAAAAAACATTTACAGTTCTTCTGTACAAAGGAGGCGAAATAACAACAAGGAAAAAGGGTTTCAAACAGACATATACTGATCACAGGCAGCAAAATTCATGAATAGAACTGGAAAGAATGAATCACAGAAACCAAAACGGAACAAAGGCTAGCCTGATCAGCGCACCTGTAACACAGGGAATTTGAAATGCAGCGCACCTTCTACACTCAGGAAGTGTGCTGAATTTCAGATTCTCAGAACAGTACCCACGCTGGGCCAGAAATGAGACTTTGCTTGGGTTCTGGGTCACAGTTTGCAGTTCAGTTCATGGGTTTTGGTTGAGCAAAAGGTAATCAGTAATTCAACAATCAGGGGTAGATCTAAGGAGGATCTAAGAGCTATCACAAGGGAAATCAGAGAGTTTGTGAATCAGTTGTTTAAATCATAAACAGATCTCGGAGATGGACTGAAGTGGCATTTATCTACTTTGCATTTGCTATGGCAAATGCAGTTCGAATGCTACCTGGCACGACTTCAGACTTCGTCTGTAAGTTTATGAAATAGACAACAAGGAAGATAAACAAACAAACTAATTCATCCCCAACGGAGTTGCCATTTTGTTATAGGGAAAAGTGTCTACTGAGAACTGCTTATCCCACTAAGGTGTGATAGATGCCTTAGAAACAAACAGAGTAAAGCTACTTTCGTTTTTCCTTTATAAAGTATAGATAGAGAGGAACAAAGAAGACCAACCCCTGTCTTGCGCTAATCTCCTGGTTTGATTCCTCTCTTCCTTGATAGTCTTTCACTACTTGTTCCCTTGGATGGCCAGCTTCACAGGGTACCTGTAAGATCACAGTAGCATAGCACTATACAAAGACATGGATCTATAATCATAAAAAATCTAGGATCAGATGTAAATTGACCATACAAATGCAGCAAACATAAATGACACAAGAGTATGGAGGAAAACTTGAATAGATTTTATTGATAAACAAGAAAAAGCCAAGAGGAGTTACAACCAGTTGTTCTGACCCAACATCAACCTCTCAGCAAGGAAGACCTTCTTCACCTCATAGAAAGCTTAGATCACCCAACAATCTGATGTTTGTCTCAAGAAACCGACAGCAATTCCTTACAATATGCAAAATTCTAGCCTCTGGATCTCTGGGATGAGGGATCCATATATAGATATCTGTAAGGGAGATGAGTTAGCTTATGATTTGATTAGTGTCTTCCCTCTGATAGTTCTTGCTTCCACTTGGAGATTGATGATCTCTTACTCATCCTTGGTCGAATTCAGAGAGGCAAGTGTCACAGGAGAAGTTTCTGGAAGCTTCCATTGCCTCTCCACCTCGCGGAATGACACTGCCATTTGTCATTTCTCACCCATCGCACCCCATAGAAGGGGTTTTTGAAATGAAACACACCCACACAGTGTATTTAGGTGAGATGCAACGCACTTGGCCTGTGGAGCAGCTGAAATGATCCTGTTTTGACCAATTCTGAGAAGCGTTTCATGGAGAACTTCTGGGAGAAGCTGTAATCAGTTGACCTTGTTCCTTTAGCAGTTAGAACAACACTTTTAGGGACTTAGGAGCCCTTGGTTTATGAACATTTCATGCTTGGGGTTGTAGTGCCCAAAAATGTCTATAACAGGATGTTACCCAGGAGGTAATAGAGCCAGCTAGGGTTTCTACTCCTGAGTAGCCTGAACCAAACATCGAAGGAGCACCCAACGAAGAAAACTATGGAATTGACTAGGATAATAGCCCAGGCCCAAATAAACAGACAGCTATTCCTTATAAGGAAACTGAAGAAATCAAACGACTACGAAAAGAACAACAAAGGTTGCTAAATGTGATAGCTCGACTTAGACAGCAAATCAGGGTTTTAAGAATGAGAAAGAGAGTAAAGAGAACTTCAGCGGAAAGACATGCAGCTACTTTGGTGACACCCCCCAAGAAAAAGGTTCGAAAGACCCCTGTTTAGCCTACTGTTCAAAACCCTGTCGAAGAACAGTTTGCTGTTCAAACCGCTATTGAAGCAAGATCTGCTGTTCAAACCACCGTTGAAGAATAGTCTGCTGTTCAAAATCTTGTGAAAGTGTAGACTGTTGTTCAAAGCAAAAGGAATAACATTCCACTGTTGCTCATGTTGAAGTGCAAATGGACGATATATCAGCCTGTGACAAGGGAGTTCAGACAGAGGCACAATCCTCTGAAAGGATACAGACTATAAATACAAGGCGACACAATATGAAGATTCAAGTAAATCTTCCACTGGCCACTACTATCTGGGACAACGATCTGAGGACAGTAACCCTACGAGAGGGTTTGATGCAAGCTCAGTAAGCAGTTTAAAAACTCATGAAACAAACGGTTTCTCGAGAAAAGTATGACGAATTACAACAACAGCTAAGGAATGTCAATTTATCCGAGAGCCAAGCCTTTGAAGGATGGCAAAAAGAACAAGAAAAAGTCACAAAGGTAACTCATAGATTAGATGTAGTCATCAGATAGATGGATACCTTATGCTCTTTGTACACTGACGTCCTAGCATGTAGAGTGTTTGCCAAGACTTATGCCTTGTTTTTAATGGAACAATATTTGCAATTGAGAATTAAGGCCGTCAAAGCAGGAGCCCCTATACAAATTAATACCATTGATGATTTTATAAATTGTTGTAAGCACTATGGAGTGAAGTTTCAAAGACTACTGTGTGAATTCTATCTACATAACTTTGTGCTAGATCCGGACACAGAGCAGAACCCTAGCCCTTTCGTTGGGGATATCCAACTGCAGGCATTTATTTCGTTGGAGTTAATCAAATCAAATGGCTTAAAGCCTATAATTCCTTCCAAAGACAAGAAAATGGATTAGAATTATAGGTAAGAGTTGAGCCTAAGGATCCATTACAGTTATGGAACAAACATAGGAGCCTTATGAGGACTCCGGGTGTGATTGACACGTTAAAACCCATTCATATAGCAATGAATCGACAAGGGATAGAATACTTCTTTACCATTAAGGACCTTGCCATTGAAGCTACTAAATTTCGATATCAGACCTCTAATCCGAACATCCAACTCAGGGAACCATTTAAAATTACTAGAACTTTAAGTTAGCCGCTAATCGTCTGAACCTCTATGGTGAAATTATCTTGAGGGAAGGGCCATCTTGGTTAGGATATATGTTTTGAAGTACGATTATTTGACACCCTGCACCTAGATACCAAGCCCTTTATGAAATGCCTGAGGGTCAGACAGGCCATGTTTTTCAACACTTAGTTAGGCATCATGGTTGTAGGCCACCACATGAGATCCCATCTCCAGCCTACTCTCTCATTGCCTTACATGTCAACTACAATGTTTTCATGAGGGCATGAAAAAGGTTAAGCAGGGGGGTGTGTGGAGTATTGAAGAAGGTATGTTTTCATTAACTATTTTACCATCTTTTGTTTAGAATTTGTAACATCTTTGCATCATGAACTAGGTAGATAATGGGAAATCATGACAAATATATAACGATTTATATGCAACATAAAAATGCTAATAATTTCCATTTCTTATGCAGGAAAGGGGAAAAACTAAAGATTTCCGCTCCAAAGAAAAAGACAGGGCCAAGCTAACCATTGTTCCTTTGGCAAGGAACCATATGCAAATAAGGCGATCTAAATTAAAACATCTCAGCCAAGGAAAGGAAAAGGAGGTATCGACTCAGCGCAAGAAAACGACTGAATAACTGAGGATTAACAGCTTGGCGAATCCCTTAGGATCCTTTGATCTGGAGGGATCACTGCTTTAACTATTTTTGCATCCTTGATATCTCCGCTTCAGCTATTATAAGTAGGGGTAGTGTTGCTAGCCTGGGGGAGATTATTAATCTTCATGTAACTTTGCTCTGTATTTGGAACTTTGATCATCGAATCTTGTTGAGAAGTGATCCACTGTAACTCTGTCTTGATGATTTAATATAAATCTGGTTGCTGTTCTATTTGTGATTCTGGAATAACTTCAAGTGGTGTATCCCTGGAGGCTAAGGGCTTGGCCCTGGTGGAACACTTACTCCTGTATCATTATCTTTGGTTCGTGTGTGGTTTGTATTATTAGCTTTAATTGGTAATCTAGTGTGTTTCATTATCGTATATCGCAGCTCTGTTATATTTTTATATATCGTTCTCTGCAACAGGAAAGTCGTATTGTTCATTCTGATCTTACAACGTATTGTTGTTCTTTTACAATCATTAATATAACATCACTGTTCTTTAAAGAATGCTATTTTTGTTCAATTGCAAAGTAGTTGAGCTGTAACCTTCTTAAGTCTATATTACTGTATTCATCTATGGTTTATACTCAATACGATTGTTGTTCAATTGACATTGCTATTCCATTTGAATTGTGATTGTTATCCCTTCTAACCGGGATCAATACTTGCAGTATCAGACTCAGATTACTGATTTTCTTAATATCTCTGCGTGTTGTGTGTATTATTTCTTTCAGTACTGTATATTCACAATTGGCTCTAAGCATTTTTCTATAATTCGTTGGTAATTGGTTGTCATTCCATTTCTATTTGTTGTCTAATTTACCCTTTGAGTAAAGATTGACAATTGATTTCTGTAGGGCACGATTACTGTACTTGGTTCTATAGATTAAGTTGTTGTTGTTCATCAGGCTTAGTTGCTGTTACATTTTCTAGTTGCTATTCCATTTCCTATTATTTGCGTTACTGTTGCTTTGATATGCAAAACGATATGAAATTGTAGTGGGCATTGGCATTTGCTGTCTAGTCCCCAGATTGATGATCTGTTCCTTGATTAATTTTAGTTACATCAGTTTCTAAAGGGATGAGTTATTGTTACTAAACCCTTGACTGATAGATTGCTTAGTTTTCTGAATGCATGATTTAGGCTTCATGGTATTCTACTGTAAGTAAATTTTCTTTCAGGCATCCATTTACTCTTGTATTTTCTTGAGCACTATACTACTAGCATTACTCTGACAAATGACAGCCTCAAACTGAGTACACTCTTTTAGATAACAAATTGTTCCTGGATTGACAAGTTAATGTGAGGTAATTAGAGGTGAAAAAGACCCTTTTTACGGCTCGACAAGATGCAAATCTTCAACTGCTACTAGACTTAAAATAGTTCTAATTGAAGTCATTTTAACAACAGGAGAAAATATTTCATCAAAATCAATACCTTTCCTCTGTGTAAACCCCTTCACCACAAGTCTAGCTTTGTACCTCTGTTTTCCTCCATCTTCTTCCTTCAACTTGTAAACCCATTTATTCTGCAATGATGTTTTACCTGCAGGTAACCTAACTAAGTCCCAAGTCTGGTTATGTGTTAAGGAGTCCATCTCTTCTTTCATGGCTTGCCCCTACTTCTTCCTGGTTTCTACCTATAGTTCTTCTTCATAACATTCTGGTTCACCAGAATCAGTCAACAATACATAATATAATGAAGGAGAGTATCGTTCAGGGGGTCTACTTATCCTAGTAGATCTTCTAACACCACTTTCAGGTGTTTGAAGTGCTTGTTGCTGTTCTGGTTGTTGTTCTGCCTATTGATCATTATTATTTTCATGCACCATCACTTTTCCTGTGATATCGTCAAGCACTGTGTATTCTCTTTTTTTTTTCTTTTTTCTTTTCCTACAACTGATTCTTATACAAGAATTTTTCATTGAATGTTACATCTCTGCTCCTAATGATTTTGTGATTTTCATAATCATATAAGAGATAACCAAAATCATTAACACCATATCCAATAAAGGTACATTTCTTTGATTTTGCCTCAAGCTTTGTTCTATTTTCTTTGTTAATGTGGAAAAAAGCTTCACAACCAAAAGTCTTTAAAAATGAGTAGTTTACCTTTTTACCCATCCATGCCTCCTATGGAATACCACCATCCAAGGAACTTGAAGGCCCTCTGTTTATTAGATAAACAACAATATCTATAGCATCTGCCCAAAATTGTAAAGGCAAGCCTGCATGCAATATCATGCACCTTGCACGCTCCATGATTGTCCTATTCATCCTTTCTGACACACCATTTTCTTGTGGTGTTCTTGGAACTATCTTCTCTCTGCAAATTCCATTCTCTGAATAGTACCTATCAAACTCTTTGCTACAATATTCCCCTCCATTATCTGATCTGAGACACTTCAACCTTTTCCCTGTCTCATTTTCAACCAAAGCTTTCCATTTCTTGAAAGTATCAAATACATCAGATTTATTTCGAAAACAATAAATCTAGGTTTTCTTGGTTGCATCATCAATAAAAGTAACATTATAATGAGAGCCACCAAGAGATGATACTTGAGCAGGTCCCCATACATCTATATGCACAAGATCTAATTTTTCGCTCTTATTTTCTTTCCTAACTCTAAGGAATCTGACTCTCTTCTGTTTTCCATAAACACAATTCTCACAGAATTTTAAATCAACATGCTTCAAACCTGGCAACAAATTTCTTAAGTGAAGAATTTGCATCCCCTTCTCACTCATGTGCCTGAGCCTATGATGTCGTAATTCTGTATCTTCTCCTGTAGAGGTTAAAGCATTAACAGAATTAGAAATACCATTGCATAAATACAATGTACCAACCTTTTATCCTTTCCCTATTACCAAGGATCCTTTAGTGACCTTCTAGGTTTTATTTGTGAAAGTACTTACACAACCTTCACCTCCCAACTACCTTATTGAAATCAAATTTTTCTTCAGATCTAGAACATGCCTTACCTCCTTTAATAGCCATTTATTTCCATTCTATTGTTTTATGAAAATTGTACCTATTCCAACGATTTTACAGGGTTTATCATCACCTAATCAAACTTGTCCAAAATCTCCTTGAACATAATCATGAAAATGTTTCTTATTAGTTGTGGCATGGAATGAGGCCCCTGAATCTACCACCCAGGAATCGATATTATTTTCTAATCAAAGAATCAAAGCATCTCGCAACACATCACCTGTTACATTCGCTTCATGATTAGTTTCTTGCTGCGCATCTCCTTCTTTTCCCTTCTGAGACTTGCAGTCTTTCTTCAGGTGTCTTTTCTTCCCACGTTTCCAGCACACTATCCCCGATCTGGACTTGGATCTACCTTTTCTTGACTTACTGCGATATCCTAGGCTCTTTCCTCTTTCCAATTTTCTTCCCCTAGTCTCTGCAGTCAAAGCATTACCTGATGTTTCACCAGAGATTTTTCGTCGCATTTCCTCGCTAAGGATTGCATCGACAACATCATCAAACTTTAAAGTACTAGATCCAGAGACAGAGTTACTAATGGCCATAACTAAACCATTCCAACTTTCTGGCAATGAGCACAGAAATAACAAAGCCCTAAATTCATCATCAAAATCTACCCCTACAGAACTTAACTGACTTGTAACTCTATTAAAATCATTTAAATGATCTGCAATAGATCCACCTTTGGACATCTTCATATTAAATAAATGCTTCATAAGAAATACCTTATTTAAGGCCGAGGGTTTTTCATATAGTTTGGCTAATGCCGACATTAAACCCTGTGTTGTCGTTTCCTTTGAAATATTAAATGCTACCAATGCCACTGGGCACAACCATATTGTTCCAAGTGCCTTTTTGTCCAGAATATCCCATTCTATGTCTGTCATACTCATTGGCTTCTTTGTCTTTCTGATTAATGGTAGGTACAGATCTCTCTGATACAGATAATCTTCCATCTGCATCTTCCACAACTGGTAGTTTTGGCTATTGAATTTTTCGACCCTAAACCTACCATCTTCCGCCATTGCTCCCACTCAAACTAGGAACCCTTCTCTCCTGCGAGTTTATCAGCCAAATAGACCTTCGGCTCTGATACCATTTGTTAGAAAATTAAATATTACAAAGCAATGGAACACATAAGATATTGCAGAAATATATACACAGAAAATGCATGAAACAAGAGAGACACATATATACATGGTTCACCTAGTTTGGGCTACATCCACGAAAAAACAACCAGTCCTTCTTTATTATATTATCCAGCAAACTGAAGAGATACAACCTAAAGCAGATCTGCTGTAAAACCCTCTTCGCTCTCAATCTCCTCTCCTTCCTCACTCAGAATATAGATATGCGTAGACGCAATACAATTCCCTCATATATAGTGAGGGGTTGCCTTCTAGGGCAAAAAACCCTAAACTAAACATAACTTCTGCCATCAGATCATCTGCCTAATGAATGGCCCAGATTGACTATAAATTACTATACTTTTACAAGGCAACTTTACATCTATTTTTAGCTTCGGGGGCGCTGCCCCGGAACCTTTGCCGGGGGGGATATACCCCCCCCGGGGGTGTACAGTCTTCCTAGGGTATACATTCGCTGAAACCTTTGAATAAAAAAGATAATTAGGCTCCACACCCAACAAATATGACCCAAATAATTTAAAAATGTTTTGCCAGATTCACATTTTGATAGTTTCACCCTTGCTTTGTTTTGAAAGCAGTCTTCCATGCATCTTTTTCTGCAACTCTGACTTGATGGTAGCCACTATGCAAGTCTAACTTGGAAAAGTAAACAGCTTCTTTCAGCTGATCTAATAGATCATCAATGTGAGGGAGAGGATAATGATGCTTGATTGTTACTTTATTCAGTGCTCTATAATCAATGCACATCCTCCATGAGCCATATTTCTTTCTTACCAAGACAATTGGAGATCCACATGGTGATTTGCTTGGCCTTATGAACCCTTTGTTGAGCAGCTCTTGTACCTACTTCTTGATCTCTGCATTCTCTAAAGCGGATAACCTGTCCATTCCGATGTTAGGCAATGGAGCATCTTGCTACAAATGAATATCATGTATAATTTCCCTTTTGGGTGGCAGACCTTTAGGTTCTTGAAATAGGATATCATATTCTGAAACAACTTTTTCTAAATCAGATTTCTATTTAGCATCACAACCTTCAAATGCATTATTTTTATCAGGGGTCTTTTCCTTTACAACCATTAGTAAAAATTGATGGCATGAATTTACAATTCTTTTCATCTGCCTTGAGTTAATGATAGTGTAGTTATATTTGGGTTGATGAGCTCTTACAATATATTCTATTCCATCTTTTGTGAGTTGATACTTATTTTCAGTTCTATAGAAAATGGCTTTTCTATCATACAAGTGAGGACTTCCTAAAACAATACCACATATATCTAGAGGAACTATATATAATTGAAACCTCATCTACAAAAGTTGACCCAAAGCAAACCTAAGTTTACATTGTCTAGTCACTTGTAGCTTTGCTTTATCGCATACCCAACCTAATGGATATGGCTTCCTGTGAGGTGTGGTTAGTAGTCCCAACTTCTTTACAATTGATTTAGAAATCAAGTTTCCTTGTGAACCACTATCAAACAAAGTATCAATCTTTGGATGCTTGGAAATAACTATAATATGAAAAAGCTCATGTCTTTTCCTCTCATTTTCTTCATTGTCAATAGATTGTGCAGAATTACTATTAGATGCTTCAGAGATTTTACCTTTTATACCTGTGGTTGTGACTATTGTTTCATCACCTGAGTCTGACCCAAAATCTTTCTGAATAGTAGTAGTAGTCTTCTTCTTCTTGCCATCGAACTTCTTGGGTTTCATCTCTGGATGCAAAGACCAACAATGATCATCATCATGTCCATCCTTCTTGTAGTGAGTGCATGAAGGTTTGTCTTTCTGTACAATTTTTTCCTTCCTCTCTTTCCATTTCTGCTTCCTCTTTTCCTTGTTCTTGATTGCAGTGGGTTTTGATGATCCCCCAATCTCTGGGTTCAAATTCTTACCTCTAGCCTCCAAATGTGTAGCCTGAACTAATACCTCATCTATGCTAGTAGGGTTAAAAATGAGAATGGTGTGCCTCAAATAGCTATGTAGACCACCTATATACTTCAGTAAAGTTTCAGGTGAGTCTAGAGAAATTCCTAGAATTAAAGCTCTTTTTCTAAATTCCTGGGTATAGCTTTGTACACTTTGCCCCTTTAATTGGTGAAGAGTTTACCAAATCATCATTGCTTGCTGCATATAAGCTAGTGGATAGAATTTTTTTTTAATGGCATAAACAAATTCACTCCAGGTAGAAATAATTTTACCATGCTTCTTCAAATCAGCTTGTGTCTTGGCTTCCCACCACACTAGGGCCATTCCTCCAAGGCGAAGGCTAGCCAACTGAATCTTTCTCCTTTCTGAATCGATGTTCTACACCCTGCAATATACATCAATCTGTATAATCCAGTTATCTAGCTTTTCTGCATTTAATTCTCCATCATATATTGCCAAATCAAATTTTACATCTAATTTAATCAAAGCGCTAGAAGGAGGTGTTGATAGAGGAGGCTCTTTCCCTTTCCCTTTGCCTTCTGAATGGCCATCTAAAATAGGTTCCTCTGTTCCTTTGTCTTGTTTGGAGGTTGAAGTATCTTCACCTCAACCTTTCTTAAATTCTCAATACATATCTTCTAGCATGGCTCTCATGGTCATGAAACTGTCCATGACCTGAGAGTCTGATTCCAGGGGAATTTCTTCTGCCATTTTCCTCCTAGGAATAAATCTTCCTATTTCTGGGTTAGTCTCAACTAGTTCTCTTTCTCCTAATTTGAGCTTTGACCTAGTTAGCGTTCAACAATCTAGCACAAGCTTGTCTAACCTTAGCAAACCTAAAGCTCTCATACCACTTGATCTGATTATGAGATCTTAGAAAATTACTAAGGTATTATAGACTCATGTGCATGGATTTCCCTATGTTGCTTTATGCAATGGATCGATAAGATTGTGAAATACATAGACAATGAAGTAGTTAAAGAACATAATAGACAACACACATAAATACAACAAGTTTAATAAGGAGTTCACCCAACACTCTTGGGCTACGTCTTCTGTTCCAGCCTTCAATGGTGACCTCTCTATTATGCCTTCAAAAACAGAGTTTTTTACAAAAGTATGAGCTCAATTTGAGTCGCAACACAATAGATACAACAAAAAGAGTTTTGCTTGAACCCCTCAAGCCTCTTTGAGAATACAGACTCTCTCTATCACTCTCTGTCTCTGTCTTTGCTCTGTCTCAGCACTGCCTATCCGTTTTTTGTCAATTCTGTGGCTTTAAAGCCAATCAGTGCTGCCTGTTCATTTCCTCTTCTCGGGCTCTTTGGCTTCTTGACCTCTATCTGCTCAGATCCCCCTCTGAGCATTAGCAATCATTGCTAAATGATTTCAGGGATGCTGGCCACATGTCCTGTAATGGAGTGGGTCATCGGGCCTTTGAAATCCCTCGAAATCACCATTCTCTGTTTACATAGAGAAATATGTTCGAACACAGGAAAAGTCCGCCAAACACTGTTTATCAGACATCAAATATCCATAAATCCGCCTTATACTCCTATCGAGTCTACTTGTATACCGACATCGCATCTCCACCGTTGATCTGGGAGATCCAGATCCAACGGCTGTGGTTAATTTCAGGCGGTCGTTTCATACGAGGGTTAACTGCTCGATAAGGGTGGTTTTCTCTCTCCTCAACCCGGACACATGGCAGCCATTGTATGGGATCGGCCAAAGCCTAGCCCAAACCATTTACCACCTTTGGCTCTCCCGAAATCCTGCCTGTTTTGTGATTTCCCTTTATATTTGAAAATACATAAAGCACTGAAAAACCCCGAAAAATGGCTTTGGACGGACTTGAAATATTATAGTATCGCATCTATAAGTTCCATCGGGTTCGTAATATCACATCTGGTGCATTTCCTTTGTAATTCATTCATTTTGTGGAAATTCAAAATACAAAGGAAATTGTTGCTTTTCGGATTTCAAAATATATAGAATATTGCCCATAATCTTATTGGGTCCGGTTATCACTGTCATCGTTATTATCAGCCCGATCCTCTATAATCACCGATTGCAATATCGTGATTTAACTTGTACCATCGATCTGAGTGCTTAATCGATGGTCCTCATTGACCCCGCTGATCACAGTCACATATACCATGTGGTCTCTGCTGATAACCTCCCTTTGCCACTACCGATTGCGATTCGTTGATCAGATCTAGACCGTTGATCGATCAGTTCCGACAGCTCTGATTCCAAGTTGATTTCAATGCTAATAAGCCTATTTTTCAAAATTTTCTCTCTGTTTTTGCCTCCTGATAGTGGTATCCACTTTCTTTAAATGTTTTTCTCAGGCGATAGTTTTGAATGTTTGGAAGATTTTGAAGACTTAGAGGGTTTTCTAAGATCCATTTGGATCATCGTGACATGCATTAACGGTTATGTCACATTACAATGTTCCTCAAGGGTTATGTTGGATTGTGATGCTCCTTAATTTTTATATCTCATTTAATAAATGATCAATGGTTATATCAAATTTCATCTTGGTTGACTTTTGTTGAATTTCTACATTCATCAGTGGTTATGTTACATTGTAATGTGTTGAATACTACGAGGGGGGGAGAGTGAGGGGGTGAATCAATATTATTAATTATTTTACTTATTTAAAACATCTACCTTCAATACTAAATATGTTACAGAAATTCAACGAGGAGATAAATACCATCCAAAATCAAATTAGAACACTTTTTATGTGGAAACCCATTTGGGGGAAACTAGAAAACAACTTTGTCTTTATTAATGGATGTAGGAACCAACCTACAATTACATGCTTTAAAATCACTCACTTGTAGGAGACACAAATCCCTTTTCAAATTTTTTTAGGCATCCACATATAGGAGAATGCAACCCCCTTTCATTTCTCTAGTTTGATTTTTCCTTGATGATGATCTAATTATCTCCTCTTCAATCACCTTCACTATTGGTATCAACACTAACATCTCTCTGTCATGAAATGTTATTTGAACCATTTAGATTCCTATTTTTCTATCTAATATGAAAAAATTAGCTCTCTGTAATATGATCTAAACCAGTCAACTCTCCTTAATATGATATGAACTACTTAGCTCCATATTTTTCCTTCCAAGCAAAATTCATACTCACTATAACTTCCTCAATTTGTTTTACTATTTATTTATTATTATTTTTTTCTGTTGGACCCATGGTTTTGAATTAACCCATGGTATTGTGTCTTGAATATAATATTTATGCTCTTATAGAATATTGTGGTGATACGAAAAGTTATCCTATAACTACTTTCTTATTCCATATTAAAGTTTTTTTTCATAACAATCCTTTCCTTGCAAGTGATTATGAATTTCCTAAAAACTAGTTCTGCTTCTCCTAACTTGCTCACCTCAATATTCCACTACCACTTCTCCTTCTCTAAACTCTCATCTCTTTTGTTTCTAGTAGATAAGAAAGGTATTCATTGAATGGAGAAATTTTCTTGGGTTTATTTCTTTCTTCAACCCAATTATAGCTTCAATGGTATTTGTTGAATGCTGAAAGTATACCATAACCTTGTGGCTTACAAAAATTATATTTCTCTTCTTATCATGAAGTCTATAAACTTGGAATGTGGATGCAGATGATGGTTTAGGTTGCAAACAATGATTGGACACATTTTTCGAGTTATAAGTAGCATTGCTAGTCGCACTTAAAAACACTTCCACTTTCAATTTCACGTATTTCACGTTTTGTAGAAATATTTCCTTCAAGCGTTCTAATTATTATAGTTGTATCTAGATCTAGAGCTTTATGGATTGCAAAATATGAAATCATTATTATCATTTGGTTTCCATTCCTATTGAATAAATGCAAATCCATTTCATATCCTACACTAGATGGACACATGACATGATATCAAATTGGGAATTTACAAAATTTAATTCATGCTCCATGCATCTATTTACAAACCACACATACCTATAGAAAATGCTTTGTTTCATCATTGTTATCGAGAAATCTAGTGTCCATTTAGATCTGCTAGTCCCACTAAGACTGGTAGCTATCTTAGAAACAAACAAACTAAAACCATTTTCGTTTTCCTTTATGAGAAGTAGATAAGAGTGGAATGAAGGACACCAACCTTAGTCTTGTGCTTGGTTCCTTGCTTGATTCCTCTCCTTTCTGATAGATCCTTGCTGCTTCTCCTTCGTCTACCCAACTTCAAAGAGGACTTGTGGGATCAAAGCATCATAATACTATTGAGGAATAGAGATCTGCAATCATAAACAATATAGGACCAGATATATATTGACCACACAAATGCACATATCATCAAACATACAAGAATGTGTAGGAAAACTTGAATAGATTTATTAATAATCAAGAATAACAAAGAGGATTACAACCAATTGTTCTGACCCAGTGTCACCCTCCAGCATGAAAGCCCTTCTTTCACCTCATGAAAAGCTTAGATCACCCAACACTATGATATTCCAACAAGAAACCAACAACAATTCCTTACAAGATACAAAATTCCAGCCTCTGGATCTCTGGGATGAGGGATCCATATATAGATTATTTCAGGGGGGTGAGTCAGCTTCTGGGATTCTGATTAGTGTCCTCTCTCTCATAGTTCTTGATTCCACTTGGAGATTGATGATCTCTTACTCATCCCTGGGTGAATTCAGAGAGGCAAGTGTCACAGGAGAAGTTTCTGGAAGATTCATGATCATCCACCTCACAAATTGTCTCTGCCATTTTTCCACTCTCGCCCATTGCACCCCATAGAAGGGCTTTTCAGTATGTGTTGCACCTCCCATGTGCATTAGGCGGGATGCATCGCACTTTGACCATGGAGCAGGTGAGATGGTCTAGTTTTGACCAGTTCTAAGCAATTTTTCATGGAGAAATTCTGGGAGATGATGTAATCAGCTGACCTTGTTCTTTTAGGGTATGGAAAAACACTTTTAGGGAGTTGGGAGCCCTTGGTTTATGGACATGTTTGATTGGGGTTGCAGTGCCCAAAAATGTCTATAACAGTTGCCCCCTAAAGCATGAGGTCGTTAATATTTTGATGTCGGGTGAAATGCTTTATCATGAGGATCTGAAGTTTTTTCGAGCTGGAAGGCGACCTGTAATAAGATACAATACAATACATTATATTTATAATATTTTTCATGATCTATCTGAGTCGGGCATTCCCATGCTTAGCTTTATAAATTCATTTTCATGTACATAAGACAGACAAACGTCTGTGTTGGAGACTGATGATTCTAATATAGTCATCATCCTTTGATTTGGATGATCATCTGTGCAACAGCAATGTACATTTGATGTCTTGATTTTCTTGAATATATCGTAGCCTGGATGGATGAAACTAGATCCGGGGTCTTCAAACTCGTTCAATCTTCACTCGGAGTACAAGTCGATCCATGTGAAAGATGTTCTGGAGTCAAACATGGAAAGACATCGCTAGATTACCAGCCAATGATGTAAGCTATTAATAGGCGTGAGAGGAATCACTGATAATGACGATGACCCTCAAGATACTAGAGTACAATTCACGTGGTGTGAATAAGGGACTTGGTGTCGAACACCACGCAAAATCTTTCGGTCGAAGGCCATTGATGTAAACCTGTCGCTAGAAGTGAGAAACTTGCCATTGAGGCATGCAAGCTTCAAAGTACTGAATGGGTTGTTCCTAAGTCGACTTCTTGGATAATGAGCTGATGTCGACAAGAAGCGACCCACCATAGGAAGGCATTCATGAACCCCACATCTATGACACGGAATGGAGTAAATTATTTTGGAGGTGAAAATGATTTGATGATACAGGGTTTAGGGTGGAGATCATGAAAGAATGGAGCGTGAATGTATTACAGTGGATGAGACACAGGTGAATTCTCTAAGCGACTTCTCTTGAACATACCGGCGACACTGACATGATGGATTGGTAGCGTTAACCCCAAATGTGGATGGTGTGATGGACCAATGGTGATATGACCAGTGAATGGAACAACCCAACCTGACTCGGATGCGGAGTGAAAGTGTCATGTTCAAGAGTGACTTGCTACCAATAAAGTTTCTTCAATTTTCTTCCCAATTTTTCCCCAATCATTGCTTACTAGTACGTCTTTATTTTTGTCAAGCTTGAGGACGATAACATATGCTTGTTCTATAATTTTCCCTTCGGGCAATCCCGTCGCTATATTGTGACAGTGAAACTCGTTCTTGTCTGTATGGACAAGTCTGTCGCTATTCGGTTTTAACGAGTTAACGACGAAGATAACTCAGTCATTTTCAATTTGAGAGAGTCTGAAAGGGATGTAAAGGAAACTCTAATAATACTTTTTCGTCATGTAATCCCTTAAGTCCGAAAAAGTATAAAATAATATGAAAGGGATGAATTTTCAGTAATTTTAACGAGCCGAACAAGACAAGCGCTCGATATTTTTGTGTAATAATCCCTCACGTCCAAAAGGATTAAAATCTAGAAGAGGGATAGTACTCCCGGTCACTTTAACGAGCTGGAGAGGCCAACCGCTCAGCAATCTTTTCATATTTTATGAATCAGGTGAAAAGAGCTTAAAGAAGACTCGTTTTTTAGGAACAAGTGATAATTTTAGGTAGCAACTGATTCCAGGTAAGGTTTGGAATTTTCCAATCATGGCAGTGTCACAAGGATGGCTAACATGATCACTCTTCGCAGTTGTTCCTCAAAAGGGGTAAACAATCAAATGGAGGTGAATGATCGGCTAAAACAGAGTGGAGGTGATGATGAGAACATGACCAAGGCTCAAAAGCTTATGATAATGCATTCACAATGGTTATTTACCAGAAATTGGTTCATTTTTTAATGAGATTTAATGGCCATTGATTTAATTTCACCATTAATCACTTTTTTCCTTCAAAGGTTATACCACCTGTTCACTTTCTTCATCAAACCAGTTAGAAATGGACAATATATGTTTACAAAATGAGTTAAAACACTAATATTTTACTTGAATTACATGAAAAGTAATCTAAAAGTGGTTTTTTTTTACCCCTCATTTTACCATTTCATTTGAACTTTGGTTTGTTGGAGCTCTGGAGGTGTTTTTCCCCCTTGATTTTCACCAGCTGATTTCGAGAGATTCTATGGACCATTCTCGGCGCCGTCTGGACCAGGTAGGAGCTAAACCTGAGCTCTTCAGTTGCATTCCCTCCTTTTTGAATGTTGTGCATGTTTCCCTGTTTTTCTGAGCCTCTGGGGTTTGAAAAATTTGCCCTAGCTCCATCGCACCCTTTCTATATCGAAAGGTGCAAAGCATCCTGGCTTGGTCATTGGCCAGTCAGGATGCATCCCACCCAGTACACTGCTGGGGGTGCAATGGGCACGAGAAGGGAAGTTTTTGCACTGTTTTCTCATGGAATTTTTTCCTGTTTTTTGCCAAATCAGGATCCTGACTCTTCTCTTGCTTGTTTTGCAGAGATTTATCGGAGCAAAATGGTTGTTACATGGTGAGAACGCGAGCATGAAGATGAGGACATGCTTGCTCTACATGATCCGGTTACGGTAACTACACTGCAGAACTGTGGCATGTTCAAGTTTTTCCGCATTTCTAGCATGAGGCAACAAATCAACTTGTTGCAATATTTTCTCGATGCATGTGATCCTACCAACCAGGTGTTTCAGATCAGAGGCAAATCTATCCCCTTGAATATCGTGGAAATCTATTTTTTGACCGGTTTATTGAGGCGTGGTGCCCCTCTTTAACTATCAGGTTCCGCCCGTGGGGGCGAATCCGTGAGAGATTATATTCGCCAGTTTTGCAAAGAGGGATCTCATCCGAGTAGGGACGGGAAGATCAACATCCGTGATGTCGATGACCAGTCCTTGAGGACCATTCTGTTCACTTTTACTAGACTGGTTGGTAGTGCGGCTCCTCACGTGGCTAGCAGGTCCTATATGCAGTATGCCTTGGAATGCGGGGAACCAAAGGTGTTCAACTGGTGTGACACAGTACTCCCTGTGATGAAAGAACAGCTAACCAAGGTGAAGTACAGAAAATTGAAGAACTTCAGCTATGGTTCTATTTTGACCGCTTTCGCCTCGGAAAATATCCCACTGATGCAGCGGCAGTACATCTCACTTGGCTTACCTCTACTGACTGAGCCACAGATGCAGAGGTGGGTCGACCTTATGGCCCGACATGCTGGTCAGTCCTAGCTTTCCTTTTATAATACCTTTTTTGAGTGGTTCAACCATCAGGAGATGGTTTTTTCTGAGTATCCATATGCTGGTATGGATTTCTGGGGTGACTCGGATTTGGTGCTGCCGGTTGGTGAGAAATGGGGTGTTATCGGTAAATTCTCTGACCATATCTCTGTTCATCATTTCCTTTTATAATGTTCTTGTGCTTTCTTCAATCAAGACTAATCAAAACTCATGTGCTCATGCAGATGTTGGACCATTTCGGCTAGTAGTACGTCTGAGAGTACCAGTTTCCGCTCCAGCAGGAGAGGCTGTGGGGAGGGCTAGCCTTTGTGACCTTGATGTGGCCAAGACTCTTTTAGCATTGCAGGATCAGGTCGAGGGCCTCACTCTTGGTATTCCGGACATGAGGACCGACGAGCTTCCCCTGAGGTTGCAGTGACATACTACTGGCATGCCGAGTCGATGGACTAGGCTTTTACGCATGATTGCACATGCAGTGACTTGTTATCACCAGCATCATTAGACTAGGGTGCCCCCTAGTATTTTGAGTTTTGGGTCATTTGACTGATTCTGTCCTGGTTACAGAACATTATGTATGAACCATAAACAGTTATATATATATTTTTGATTTTCGGAGCTTTATTTTGGTTGAGTTACATGATCTTGATGCAAATATTTCATAAAATGCTTCTTTTATAAATGTTGCAAATGTCTATCTAACACGTACTTTGCCAATGAGTCTGTTAATGTGTTTAAGTTTTTGGAAATATGCTGATATTAAATAGAATCAAACTGCCTTTCCAAAATCTTGACTCTTAGGAACATGTGATAGATAGCTGGACTCCGTACAGAGTAGATACCAGTGAGCTGTAGGATGACGAGTTGTGAGTCTAGCCTGATGACTAGTCAGCGTATGCCACGCGTAATGGCATCAAAGAGGAGTTCTATCAACGTGGTGTATTCAGCAATATTATTTGTTGACCGACCAATACATACCCCTCTGAAACTCACTAACTCGCCGCTTGGATCGAAGATGGCCCAGGCCGTAGAAGATAGGTTCCGCGAACTATGACTCGCTTCGTTGGCATATCCAACAAATGATTCCAATAGGTCCGACATTTGCAACAAATGTAAAAGTGGATCACTTAACCAAAACAATTACCCTTAGCGAAGACAAAAATGTAACAAAAGCATAGGGGTTACTATCTTGAGTCAAGCATAGTAACGCTTAAGGAACAACCCGTTGCGAGGTTGCGCCAGTGGAATCCCATCATAATCTACTAACTCGCAGGCTCCTTTCACTAATACACGTTTAGCAATATAGGGGCCCATCTATAAGGATTTGAACTTACCTACTCCCAATTTTTCGGATTCCTGGTCGTAAAGTAAGACCAGGTCACCTTCTAAGAAGACGCGGAGTTTGACATTCTTGTCGAACTGCGCCTTGACTCATTTCTTATGGGCTTCATTAGCCAAAGTGGCACCACAACGGGTTTCATCCAATTGGAGTAGTTCCAAGAAATGAGCCTCTTCTTCAAAAGTTCCAGGGAGAAGATCGACTGCGAGTTTGAGGGACGAGATTTCACACTGAACTGGTAGGATTGCTTCCAGGCCACACGCCAATTGAAAGGGTGTAAACCCAGTTTCATTCCTCACCGATGTCTGGTATGCCCACAAGGCTGAGTAGAGGATCAGGTGCCAACTCCTTTTGTGGACTCCAATCATCCTTTGCAGCATCTGCTTCAGGACCTTGTTGATTACCTCAACTTGTCTGTTAGCCTGCGTATAATACGGAGTAGATCTGTCATGGGATAGCCCTAACTTGGAAGCCAACTCAACCATCGTGTGATTGTGAAAACGCGCTCCATGATCTGTGACTATGGCCTCTGGAATGCCGAATCTAGAGACTACATGATTGAAAAAGAAGAGGGTAGCCGTTTCACCGCTGTTGTTTAATGTAGGCATCGCCTCGACCCATTTGATAAAATAGTCTACTGTGACTATGATATACCCATGCCCCCCGGCCGAGGTGGGGTTACATGTCATGAAATCTATGCCCCATTTGGCAAATGGCCCAACAGCAACTACTGGTTGCAGAGGTGCTCGTCGTATTCTGGTTTTTCGATTCAAAATTTGACATGCATGGCAACTTCTGACTGCGGTTATGCAATCTTTAAACATTATTGGCTAGAAGTATCATGGTCGTAAAACCTTTTGCACCATAGCATAAGCAGATTGATGCACCCCACACACGCCTGAATGGCAATCATTCAGGATTTTTTCGGCCTCCTCGTGGGTGAGGCACCTACTCAGAATTGTATCGACACCACGACGGTAAAGTGTATCACCGACGATCATGTGGTCTTTTTCTTGGTATTGAATGCGTCGTTGTTCCGAGTGGGAGGTATTAGACCTATATGTTTGGGTTTGGAGATAGATTATTATGTCTCCATACCACAGATTGCTTGAAGATATCAGAAACAAAGATTCATCCACAATTGTTTCTTCTGATGTGACATCGTTGGACGATGATGGGAGATCGCATAGTAACTCCGCGAAAACCGGGGATTTCTTCGATTTGGATTTTATGAATTCCAGATCAAACTCTTATAAAATTGCTATCCATTTTGAATATTTTCCCCCTAGCAACTGTCGCGACAATATATAATTCATGGGGTTGCAATCTGACATAATGGTAGTTTTTCGAAAGAGGATGTAGTGTCGAAATATCTGTATCACTTGAATAGCTACGAGAGCTAGCTTTTCAACGTAGGAGTACTTGCTTTCTATATCATTTAAGTTTCTACTTAAATAATATATAGGATGTTTAATTCCATTGTCTTCTTGAACTAAAACCATTGCGATGGTTGTATCTGCTGCAGCCAGATATAGGTTAAATTCTTTTTGATAATCATGAGCGTACATTAATGATGCTTTTATTAGGGATTCTTTTAAAGCATCAAAGTAAGCTTGTGTGACCTGATCCCAGATGAAGGGTACTTCTTTTTCAATAGACGAGTATAACCTTTAGCAAGTTCAGCATAATTTGGAATGAACCTCCTCAGAAAGTTTGCTTTCCCTTGGAGTTTCTGAATCTGAAGCAAATTTGAAGGTGGAGGCAAATTAATGATTGCCTCAACCTTACATGGGTCGAGACGAATCCCGTCCTTTGAGACCACAAAGCCAAGTAAACGACCAGAACTAACACAGAATACACTTTTGTGTGGATTGAGTCGTATCTTGTACTGTCGGCAATGTAGAAATATCGCTTTCAAATGCTGCAGATGATCGGTCCGCTTTCACAAATGAGCCGGAAGATCGTTGAGATATGGTTGAATGATGTTTTTGATGTCATGGAAGGCATAATTCATTGCCCTCTGAAATGTTGCCCCTGCGTTCTTTAAACCAAAGGGTAGCTTGCGATATGAAAATGTGCCCCACGGACAAATAAATGCAGTCTTTGACTGGTCCTGTGGGTGGATATTTATTTGATTATACCCGGAAAATCTATCCATAAATGAGAAGATTTCACATCCAGCACATTCATCAATTATCAAGTCAATGAAGGGTGTAGGGTAGTTGTCTTTCGAACAAGCTTGATTTACATCCCTATAATCGACGCACAATCTAATCGTTGCTTGTTTTTTCATTACAGGAACAATATTTGATACCCAATCAGTTAGAGGAACAGGGTAAATAAAACCAACATGGAGAAGTTTTTCAACTTCTACCTTGATGGCAGCGGCTTTCTTGGGGTGCACCTGCTGTAGCCGTTGTTGTACCGGTTTGACATTTGGATACATCTTAATTTCGTGTTCAACTATGCTCGAGTCAATGCCTGGAATTTCATCATATGACCAAGCAAAGACATCTCTGAATTCGTGAAAAAGAGTGCTATATATTTCAGTTTTGAAGGAGAACAAGATTTTCCGACATGAATATTCTCTACAACATCTATTTTGGTTGAGATATTTATGGTGATAGTCTCTTCAATATTGGACAAGTTTCGCTCGGAGTCCACCGTGTTTACAGTATTTGATAGAAAATAAAAAATTGAGGGATGATGAAGGTGACTAGGAGTATCTTCTTTGTAATCCAGAAGATGGGAACGATGTTGGTAATCTTCCCATGGTGCCCCGTCAATCATCATTGACTGAACAATTCCTTCGTCTGTATAATGTACTTGCGACCAAGGATCTGAAGGGGTACCATATTCCTTAGACCTATCTATCCAAACACTTGATGAGCGTTGATTTGGGTTTGCCTCCCATGCCAGAAACATTGATTGCTACAAGATTTCTATTGGGCTTGGAGGAAATATCTGCAGATGATCTATGTTAATATCGTTTTCAGAGATCTTTTGTATAGAAGATATCATATTGTAGGTTCCCACCATTGCCACTTCCACCAGCCTTTTTTGAGGCGGTAGGGCAAAAGTCCCCATTAATGTAGGGTCTTTTAGTAGGCCTACTTCGATATTTTGAAGCGAATGAGGGCTTCCATGGATCATCGGAATGCTTCCCATAACTTGTGAACTGTTGGGGAGAAACGTTTGTTGGTCGATGATTGTAATTCCTCCTTTAAAGGGAAATGCAATCTTCTTGAAGTATGTCGACACAACGGCTGCCATAGCATATATCCAGGGCCTTCCCAGTAGGATGTTGTAATTGAGGTTTCCGTCAATTACTTCAACATCTATTTCTACTGTTTTTCCCCCTAGTTCGACTTGCAAGTTACTTAAAATCCCATATGGGGTGTATGTTCGTCCATCAAATGCTTTTAATGTTTTTGAAGATCCCGACAAGGGTGGAGATCCTAAAGTTTTCCAGCAACTCATCGACATAATACATGTAGATGCCCCCTCATCAATAAGTGTTCAATGAATAGTTTTGTTGAGGGCTTTCACTTGAATGAGGAAAGCTAGTTGAGCTGGTAACTGAGGGTCGTATCCTTTGTGATTAAATGATACAAGATTGGAATCTGCTGGGTCAATCCCACCTATTGCTGATAATAAAGCCTGCTTTTGGGAGGGGAAATTTTGCAGTACCTCAAGTGTCAACATAGCGTATGGCGATTGGGCCAGATCCTCCACTATTTTATAATGTTGTGCTGCTCGGGCACTAGGATTAAATGTCGATTTTTGTACTACTCCCTTTGGCGGCTTTATCATTAGTTCAGGAATGATGGGTGGCACAACTTCGGTCGAAGTTGTTCTCGAACTACTGGGTTGATCATTGGCCTTGTTGTCCGAAAACTGTGGATTCTCGTAATCTTTATTCCTTGTCGATATCAAAGAATCATTTTGCTGCTTTGAAACTGACAACATTAGCACTTGGGACGGGGAAGCATTGTCACTAGCAACTAGATTTGTTCCTGGATTTGGAAATGCATCAGTCAATACTGCCGAGTTTTTGAATTCTTAAAGAATTTTCTAAGCTTAGCTTTATATGGACACTCTCTTGTCCAATGATCCTCATCACATATTAGGCATGGAATTTTTGGTTTCCTATCTCCAGAAGGGTTTGCAAAAGATTTTTCAGTGGACGACTCTTCCTGTTTCTTCTTCTTCCCTTTCTTTTTCTTGTTGCCTCCTAGTTGCTTGGTTTCTATTCCTTTGTCAGTCGACAAGGCATTTACTTCCGAGGCGAGAAGTTCTTCATTTGCATTTTGACCTAAAACTATACGGGCTTTCTTCGACTTAGCCTTTGCGGTTTTCGTGCTGGTCGTTCCTATCACGTCGTCCCTGGCATGAGAGTCTTTATTTGATTTAAGAGATGGAGGAACAGAGAATTTCGGTCTAGGAGCATCAGGGATTTTATCGTAGAGCGTGCCAGACTAAGTATAGATCAAGTCTAGATATTGCGCACGAGCAATTACTTGCTCTTCAGTGATGACTCCTCCCTTTGCCACATCTTCCGTAATAGAAGGTAACAATGACTTAATAAACCATTCAGCCAATAGCTGATCAGGAACATATGTTTTTACCATTCTACGACGACGTTGCCACTCATGAATATGATCGGATATGTGAGTGGCCATCATTTGCTTGAAATTGGTAAGAAGCTCTATTCTCGTTTCGTACCTTATAGGTAACTGAAAATGGGTTAAAAAGGTTGTGGCTAGGGCGCTGAAGTTATCAAACGAAGCTCTAGGAAATTCGATATACCATTTTGCTACTGGACTAGTTAACATTCATTGAAAAAGGCGAAGCCTGATCGAATCATCATTTAGAGTGTTAGATGAACACCACAGGTGAAAGGTCATCACATGATTCGACGGGTCTTCACCCGGATTTCCATTAAATTTAGGAATATCTGACAGAAGTTTGTGAAGAATCGCTGGCCACCAAGGGGTGTAAGAGATTGGATTGTTTGTTAGCTGATTCAAATATGGGATCTCTAAAGTTGCCACGAAAGGCAACTGTTGATTCAGGTTTGGCGAAGAATACCCAGGATAGGATGGGATTTCTTGAGAAGTGGGTCTTTTCATACCAGCATAGTGCATTTGATGCTGGTAACTTTGATAAGGTTGATGGGAATAACCATTATGAAATGGTTGATGTTTCTTGTTTCGAATATAGGGCTGCCCATTACTCACAAGACTTGGTGCTTAGATCCTTGGTAAGCTTGTTGGAATTGTGGCTGTTGATACTGCACCAACCATGGTTGTGAGACCATGTGCTGTTGCCCAATACTGGCTGTTTGACTGAGATGAGGGGTAATGGTACCCGTTTGAGCTTGGGTCACTCCAGTTAAGGAGCTACTAACTGATGATTGTGGTGGCGTCGCAGGGACAAGGGACTGTTGGATTGTGCCTTGAGAGACTTGAGGTTGGCATACAACAAGCAACATTTGTACTTGCGACACCGTCACAATAGTTAGTGTAGTGGGAATATTTGAAATAGGCATACTCTGTTGCATTGTGTATACAACTCTTAGTTGTTGGGGTAGTATTGGCATCCAACCACTGGATGTAATTCCAGCATGACCTGTGTGGCGCGATAAAAAGGTGTCTTTCGAACTCCTAATTACCTTCACATTAATTATCAACCCAGGGACGACTTTTTATTTCAAGAGTGTACTCTGTCTGAGGCGGCTATTTTCTTAAGAGTAATGTTTTGCAGTACAGTGCTTAAAACCCAAAAATAGATGAACGCTTGAAAAAGAAATCTAATTGGAACAGCAAGAAACTAAATCATTCATTCAAACAACCATCAATCGAGGATATGGTAGCAATGACTCAGTCCTCTAGAAATTGATGAAGGAAAAGGAATTAGAGTATGGATCATGGTTCTGGGAGCATAATAGCGTCTGCTGTGTCTCACAACAGCCTTGACCCTCCTCCCACACTAAAGCAACAAAGGCAAGTAAATAAATCAGCAGAAAGTAAAATGGAATAGCGAAATGGAAATAGAACAGCAGCAAATGAAACAGCAATCAAAAGAACTAAATCTCGCGAGTTCGACACTCTCAATTCTTGACATCAACTTATATACAAAGAAAGAACAATTGTTTATACAAGTAGGCAACTTGATCAAATGAAACAACAAATCATTATAAATAGGAAACGTCAATCATATATATATTATCTGAGATAATCACCAGTAGTCCATTACTCCAATCATCTGTAGCTGGAACATTCTACTTATGAATTCTGTAACTAAAATAAACAGCTTAGAACAACACTATGCGATTAATCCTGAAAGTATGATGTAAACTTGTTACAGAGATTTACAACAGGAAAACTACGGATGAACAAGTATGGAACAACATGTAAATATATCAGATTATAAGAAACAAACCACACAAATCACCGTATGATACAACAGCGGCAAGTGTTCGTTGGAGCCGGGCCCGTAGCTTCCAATGGCACCGCCGTAACTTACTTCAGATGCAGCAACGAAGTGAACACCAATTCCTTTATATTGATTGCATTAACAAAAGTATACAAGAGCAGATCTCACCGAGACTCCATGGTCCCAGTTGTTCTGAAAACTTATAATTACAAAATACAATCGTTCTCCATTCCCCGTCTCTGATCTTGGGTTTCATTTAAATAAAGAAGATCAGAGCATGGATAATTACAATCATGATTTCTCTTACAAATTTAGGTTGATTCTAATCCATTGATCAACAAGAACAAGGCAGATTTAGGTTTGCAACTAAGATTTGGAGGGCGGCCGCAACAGCAAATCTCAGAAAATCGTGCTCAAAGAACCCTGCGTTTCTCCCTGTACAAGCCGAATTTGGGCAAACTGTTCTTTATGAAGATAATTGGGCCCGTTATGGACAAAACCCATGTTCCGGATTTTCCAAATTCGTCTTCATTTGCTCAGAATCTTAACCGCAAATCTATCACTTCTTAAACCAGCGAATTTCTGAGTTGGCTGATTTAAAAATCAAATCTTCAATCTGGAAGTTACTTTGGAGGCTAAAAATGGTAGATAAGGTTACAACCAACTTATTAGAACTATCATTGGTAAAATAATGCATAATAATCAATTTATTAAAAATAAAAGAGAATAAATAATATTCATCCATGAGAGCATAAATCATTTATAAAATGGATTTAAATGATAAATTATAATAAATGACATGATGAAGAATGGTGGAAATGGGTGGCATAAACGTTCACAAGTGACAATAATCATGGCATATTAACGACCCCACACACCCCCACACTCAATATGTTGCATGTCCTCATGCAACGAAAAGGCAAAACCCATGTGTTAACCAAGCAATAAAAATTTGAGAATAAATGAATGCTTCCTTAATTAATGAATATTCAATTTTAGTAATCTTGATGAAGGCATAACAATTTTTACATTGACATTCAATTATATGTATATATGCAGTTGCAACAGAATATGATATATGTAACAGCAAACTTCATGAAGCATTTTCTCAAAACTACAAACCAGATTTTGTTGAAATGTTGCAAGTAAATTTACAATATATGAATGTCTCTATGATCCAAAAATCAAATCGTTTTGATGCACGGATCATGAGATATAAACAAAATGGCTGTAGGTGAGAGTGCATGATTTCCGAAATTTTATGAACCAATATTTCTTGAAATTATCTAGGTATGTGTATTTTAATAGTATGTTTGTGTTTCCTAGAGATCACAAGAATTGAGTTCATAGTTTTTGAAAATATGGGAAATCAATTTCCGCACTGTGTAAAAATGAAATTGTATGCCTTAAAGGAGAAAGAAAATAGAAAACATCCATCATGCATAGCAATTCCTCCCCCTCTCTGAAAAATTAGCATGTCCTCATGCGATGCTAGAAAACAAATAGAGGTGGTTGCTACCAGCTGTTGAATTCTATGCTTGGTGTAAAACAACATGAAATAAGGGAGGTGTTGAGAGTGAATAAGAATAGCAATGAATGATAAAGAATATGAATGACGTGGGTATAAGAAAGAAATGAATGAAAGGAACACTCCCCCACACTCGAAAATGACATGCTACTGAAAAAGGGGAAGTGGTAAAGATGTGGAATGAAGGATGACAAATAATGCTCAAAATGGATTTGCATTAGATTCTCCTAAATTTATAATAAATTAGAAAACTATGCAATTTTACCTCAAGTTTTACCTCCAAAAATGTGGAATGACATATAAATACTGGCAGTTGTTGAAGCTGATGTAGGCAGAGTTGGTGCTGAAAGCAATGCAAAAAGGTAGAATCTAGGGAAGCACATCATGTCTGAAGAATTGTTCACGTTCGCGAGCCTCTACTGTGAAGTGCAATAGTGTTGTCATGCTGTGAATAGAATTCTACCCATACTTGTTGTTCTCCTGTAAACAAAACACTATTTTGCATACAATGTGCTTGAATCCATAGTGTTAGCTTTGAACAGATAAGATGCATGCAAAAATTTCAATCAGAAAAACTTATCAAATCAACAAGTTATGGCAGAGTGTAGTAATCATATCACATGCAATCCCATAATGCATACATTCCCCCCTCCAATTGGAAAATGGGTTTCATAACCATAAAGCATATGAAAGGGGTGGTGCTGACGGCAAGGCAATGGAATGAACAATATATCAGTAAGGGAGCAGAGTACACTTATCAATGATAGGACGGTGAAAATTATGGTTATATTGAGAGCAAAGTGTGTAAAGATAGTTATGAATAAGAGATAGGACACTTTGAATTGATGATAGTTTATACAAAACGAAAAAGGACAACAATATGCTAAAAAGATGCTTTGCTGACGGTATTCTAGCTGAAAATGATGTGATTGATCATAGAACAATTTCTCATGCATAAAGGTTCAAACAGGGAAAAAGTTAAAGAAATAACTTCTCTGATAAAAAGAAAATAAGAAAAGGGTATTATAATAATAATTGACGAAAAGATATAACTTCAATACCATAAGCAGAGCCGCTGCTGCCAGCAGGCGTCCATAGCCTCGGCAGGGTTGCTTTTTAACCCATATGAGCCAGGATCCTCAATTTATAAATGGAGAGTTTTAGTGCTGTTGTACGGAAGAGATCAGTGTGCTGGCGTGGTAACTAGACAACCACACTGCCATTCACTAGGAGGTAGCAAAAGTGATCAGGCCGGCTCGTGATGAGACCTCCTGCTCCAAGGATAATTTGGCTATCCAATGGATCATAACCCTGGCGTGGTGGCCATAATGGGAATGTCACTTTGTTACAGCCTTATGAACATGGTAGGCTGGCTCGTAATGAGACCCCCTATCCTCCATCTGCGAACAAAATTTTGTTGTTATTACACATTTTTATGATAAAAAGAGGGAGGCTTAGTACTCCTTAAGAGCAGGGATGGCGGAAGAAGTTGAAGATGTCAATAGAAAAAAAAAATATACCCATAATCTCATTTATTACAAACAAAGAAGATTATAACCAGGGATGATGGAACCAGCATGGTATTAAGATGATCAATCAATATCATGTTCAACAGAAAACAATGCAGTAAAGTAGTATATAAATAATTGTGTCTCTTTTGAAAAAAAATCTGTCATCAAGGAGCTGTCCTGTTAAAGATCATAACGTAAATGATAATACTTGCTTCAAAAGAATCCATAATTCTTGTCTTCATAAAAATAATGTACTTCATGCCATGAAAGAGAATCAGGAGAATGTGGTTGAGCTGACTATGAATAATCCCACAAGAGAAAGGAAAGGGTTGCCCTCAAAAATATTCCCAAAGTGTTGCTCTTTTGAATGAACAACAAAAATACTCAAAAAGTGGTGTTCCATGTAGGGAACATCAAAGAAAATGCACACCAAAAAACAAAAATACACACAGAAAACGTGAAAATGCAAATGTCGTTCCTTTTGAAAGAGAAGAATCCATGCAAGCAAAAACTCGAACAACAAAAACTCAAACTGCTGTTCCTTTTGAAAAAGGAACAGCAAAAAAACTCAAACTGTTGTTCCTTTTGAAAAAGGAACAGCAAAAAACTCAAACTGCTGTTCCTTTTGAAAAAGGAACAGCAAAAAACTCAAACTGCTGTTCCTTTTGAAAAAGGAACAGCAAAAACTCAAACTGTTGTTCCTTTTGAAAAAGGAACAGCAAAAAACTCAAACTGTTGTTCTTTTTGAAAAAGGAACAGTAAAAACTCGTACTGCTGTTCCTTTTGAAAAAGGAACAGTAAAAACTCAAACTGCTGTTCCTTTTGAAAAAGGAACAGCAAAAACACACCAAATGTTGTTCCTTTTGAAAAAGGAACAGCAAAAACACGCATTGCTGTTCCTTTTGAAAAAGGAACAGCAAAAACTCAAACTGCTGCAAAAACACACCAAATGCTGTTCCTTTTGAAAAAGGAACAGCAAAAACACACCCAACGTGAAAGTGCAGAAGTGCTATTCCATTTCGAAAAGGAACAACAAAATGTAAAAGTGCAAAAAGTGTTGTTCCATTTCGAAAAGGAACAGCAAAATGTGAAAGTGCAAAAAGTGTTGTTCCATTTCGAAAAGGAACAGCAGTTGTTCCATTTCGAAAAGGAACAGCAAAATGAACTGTGAAAAAGGAACAACAAAATGAATGGCTGATCAAAAAAGTGTTATTCCTTTAGAAAATAAAAAACGAAAATGATGTTCCTTTGAAAAAGGAACAGCAGGAACGACAAAAATGCACACAAATGCTGTCCCTTCAGAAAAGGAACAGCAAAATACACAACCATAAAATGCAAACACGCAAAGAATGAATTAGCTGTTCACTGCAGTGATGCTGAGGATGAGTTGCACTTTGAATGAAGCAACACCTGAAACACAAAATATAAGAGAAATTAGAAAAGAAACAACAAAAAGCAGTATGTAAATAAATAAATTGAGTTGCAACAGCTATGATGTTATGTCAAAAAAATGATCTATTTGAAAAATGTTTTGGCGACAGTGACAAGACATGAATCTTGAAATTGAAATCAATTCTTCATTTGTTCTATTATGAATCCGTTGGGTAATGATTTGGATAAAATTCCTTTGTTTTATAAAAATTTCTTTGAAAAATCACTCGTCCATAAGTTGACCTTCTTTATTTTCCCAGGACCTGTAAAAAACGAGTATCTTCCTGCAATAAAACATTAAATCATGGATAAAGAGAGGTGATCGGGCTCCCCTAATCCAAGAATTATGCAAAAAATAGCGAGTAGTTATTCTGTATAACAAATCCATAGAGAAAATAACAAAGTAAAATTTATTTGTTACTTGCGGGAGAGCAGTGGCCAATCATACTAACCTGCAGTGTTTTAATCACAACTTCTTTGTTTTTCGTCAAAATTGAGTGATTCCAAAGCCAAATGAGAGCTAATTCAAAGGTGTATCTCCGATAGAAACAGGTTTTAAAAATTCAATGATATGATATGTCAATTTTAGTTAGAACAACCTGCATAACATAGTCATTTTCGATTACCCGGCTTAAACCAACAGTTGATATTTCAAGCGTAACTTTTTCGTTTGATGTCAGATTCAAATGATTCAAATTGGAAATGAAAATAGATTCATTTATTGATCTCCAATAGAAACAGGTTTTGAAGAAAAGAAGAATTGATAGGTCAAATATTGTAAGGAACAGCCGGAAAAACATAGTTTTAAGGGTGCTGATTTACGATAGACAGTCAGTATTTTGATCATAACTTCTCCATACGATATCGAAAATGAGTGATTCCAATTGCATTGTAAACTAGATTCATAGGGGAATCTACCATAGAAACAGGTTTTAAAAATTCATTCATTTAGGCCTCCAAAAACTGACTGTCCCAACTCTGTTCCTGAGCTGCCCGCTAGACATCCGGTCAATGTTTTGGCTCTAACTTTTTCGTTTCAAATCCAAATTGAGTGATTCAAATTGGATTGGAAAGTAGACATCAAGGGCTACTTAGGATAGAAACAGGTTTTAAAAATATGGTCATTTAGGCCTCCAAAAACTGACTGTCCCAACTCTGTTCCTGAGCTGCCCGCTAGATAACCGGTCAATGTTTTGGTTCTAACTTTTTCGTTTCAAATCCAAATTGAGTGATTCAAATTGGGTTAGAAAGTAGACATCAAGGGCTACTTAGGGTAGAAACAGGTTTTAAAAATATTCACTTTTGGTCCCTCAAAACATGACTGTCCCAACTGTTTTTCCAGAAAGTTCATCAAGCCCGCAAGCCAAAAAAAATGAAATTCAAGCATTTTTTCAAATTGGTGATAAAAATGAAAATGAATGTTTGTAGAACTTATTATTTCCATTATGATTCATCTACATACACAAATTGTAAAAATATTATCACCGATGTTTGATTTGCATAGCATGTTGCAACAAAAACCCTAGTTTTACAAAAGAACAAAATGCACTTATTTATGTCCTTATTTTGTTTTATTTTATTCACTAACCTACCTTGATTGAAGGATGACTATGACTACGTGTATGAGTACTTCCAGTGAAGCCATTTTCAAAACACGGCTTCACGTATGCACATACCCAAATTTGAAAAATGCATATTAATGAAAATTAGGGTATGAGAAGGTGGCTTCCCTTGAAAAAATGATATCAAAAATTGTTGAAGCATAGAGTGATGTTGCAAACAAATGATGGAGTGAAACCAATCTTCAATGTATCCTTTATTTTCTTGATTTCGCATAGCCATCATATCATGAAGTTCTTGAGCTTTTAAAATAGTTTGTTGATGCATCCTACAAGAAACCTCATTTTCTTCCATAGCTTCTACAATTTTTGCATTTGAAACATTCTGAATCTCATTGTAGGTTTTCTCTAATAACACATGTGAGATAGAATGGGTGGGAAGGGTGGGTAAATTTTCCAGCTCAACATTGTAAGCATGTTGTTCTGGTTTATTATGGTGAGGGTGTGAAATTAGTTGAGCAGGAGCATTTTGATGATGTGGCTGATTGGGTTGTGTGAATGGGCAAGCAAGGTGTTGTGAAAGAGCTGGTGGAGAATATGGAGGATGTGCTTGTGCTACAAGATGAGGGAGAGTAGTCATGCCATCATAAGATGAACCATGCCCAAATTGTAAACAAGATAGGTGGTTATATTGAAATTGACATGGCTGCCCTAACACATTAACATTCCATAATGGATTATGCAAGTGTGACAATGAAGAAAAAGTGTTTTGAACCATACCTGTAGGCCTTGTTGCTGCTTTCTTACCTCTTTGATATGGCACTTCCATCATAGATAAGGAAGAGTGAGTATCTATGAGATGCTCCTTTCGGTCATGAGAACAAAACACTTCATCCAATTCTTGATTTTTATGAACCTGCAAAACATCCAATTTTTCTTTTAGAGAGCTAATAAAATCAAATTTAAAATTTTCAAATAAAGCATTGATTTCAGCTCTTATGTCTCCTATTCTTGTAGCAGATTTGGAAAAGGAAAAACAAACATCTCTAAAATTCTTACCAGCCTTGGAGATTCCTCTTGAATACCTTATGCACAACTCACAAACATCATCATATGATAACTGAAAAACATCACCTTTTCCTATCAGATTTAAAAGTTCTAAAAATTTATCTTTAATTCCTCTAAGAATGAGTGTTTTTAAGATCTCTTTTTCCAAATGCTTATGCTTTGATTTTTGAAAGTTATAATGAAATCGATCTACATAATCCTCCAAACTTTCATCTTCCCCTTGTATCATATCGAAAATATCTTCATTGGCTTTGCAATAGTCTTGGTACTTCTTCAAGAATATGTTCTTCATGTCCTCCCATGATTGGATGCAATTCCCACCTAGGCTCATGAACCATCGGAGAGCTGCTCCTTTTAGAGTAAGAGGAAACACTTTCAATCTTTGATCATTAGTACAATAATCATATCCTCTACAAAGTATTTCAAATTCAAACAAAAATGTATGTGGATCTTCATTTGCTAAACCATGAAAATTTGGTAAAGATAGGGGAATTATGTGCATTTGTGTCACTCCTCCTAGATCTTTGATAGGAAAATCAAAAGTAGAAACGTGAGCCATTTCTTAACATAGTTTAAGATGTTCTTCATGTGTTTCTTCGAGGCTCCTTCTTCAAATGTTCCTGTCAATCGGTTAGTGAAATGGGTGGTGCTTACATCACCACTTGCGTGAGATCATGTGATTCAAAAAAAATTTCTATCTTTTTCCTAATCATTCACACAAAAATTCAAACATCTATTTCTACCCTAGGTTCTTTAAGAGTCCTGCTGGAAAGCGGACGGTGGAGCAGGGCTTTTACATGCTCCGTACGCAGGTTCTTACCTTCCGTTTTTAAGATCCAATTCTTCCCTAGCAGGCACTCATCAGATTCACACTACTCTTTAGAAATGGCTACACTCTCCCCGGCAATGGCGCCAAAATGTGGCGCGATAAAAAGGTGTCTTTCGAACTCCTAATTACCTTCACATTAATTATCAACCCAGGGATGACTTTTTATTTCAAGAGTGTACTCTGTCTGAGGCGGCTATTTTCTTAAGAGTAATGTTTTGCAGTACAGTGCTTAAAACCCAAAAATAGATGAACGCTTGAAAAAGAAATCTAATTGGAACAGCAAGAAACTAAATCATTCATTCAAACAACCATCAATCGAGGATATGGTAGCAATGACTCAGTCCTCTAGAAATTGATGAAGGAAAAGGAATTAGAGTATGGATCATGGTTCTGGGAGCATAATAGCGTCTGCTGTGTCTCACAACAGCCTTGACCCTCCTCCCACACTAAAGCAACAAAGGCAAGTAAATAAATCAGCAGAAAGTAAAATGGAATAGCGAAATGGAAATAGAACAGCAGCAAATGAAACAACAATCAAAAGAACTAAATCTCGCGAGTTCGACACTCTCAATTCTTGACATCAACTTATATAAAAAGAAAGAACAATTGTTTATACAAGTAGGCAACTTGATCAAATGAAACAGCAAATCATTATAAATAGGAAACGTCAATCATATATATATTATCTGAGATAATCACCAGTAGTCCATTACTCCAATCATCTGTAGCTGGAACATTCTACTTATGAATTCTGTAACTGAAGTAAACAGCTTAGAACAACACTATGCGATTAATCCTGAAAGTATGATGTAAACTTGTTACAGAGATTTACAACAGGAAAACTACGGATGAACAAGTATGGAACAACATGTAAATATATCAGATTATAAGAAACAAACCACACAAATCACCGTATGATACAATAGCGGCAAGTGTCCGTTGGAGCCGGGCCCGTAGCTTCCAATGGCACCGCCGTAACTTACTTCAGATGCAGCAACGAAGTGAACACCAATTCCTTTATATTGATTGCATTAACAAAAGTATACAAGAGCAGATCTCACCGAGACTCCATGGTCCCAGTTGTTCTGAAAACTTATAATTACAAAATACAATCGTTCTCCATTCCCCGTCTCTGATCTTGGGTTTCATTTAAATAAAGAAGATCAGAGCATGGATAATTACAATCATGATTTCTCTTACAAATTTAGGTTGATTCTAATCCATTGATCAACAAGAACAAGGCGGATTTAGGTTTGCAGCTAAGATTTGGAGGGCGGCCGCAACAGCAAATCTCAGAAAATCGTGCTCAAAGAACCCTGCGTTTCTCCCTGTACAAGCCGAATTTGGGCAAACTGTTCTTTGGGAAGATAATTGGGCCCGTTCTGGACAAAACCCATGTTCCGGATTTTCCAAATTCGTCTTCATTTGCTCAGAATCTTAACCGCAAAACTATCACTCCTTAAACCAGCGAATTTCTGAGTTGGCTGATTTAAAAATCAAATCTTCAATCTGGAAGTTACTTTGGAGGCTAAAAATGGTAGATAAGGTTACAACCAACTTATTAGAACTATCATTGGTAAAATAATGCATAATAATCAATTTATTAAAAATAAAAGAGAATAAATAATATTCATCCATGAGAGCATAAATCATTTATAAAATGGATTTAAATGATAAATTATAATAAATGACATGATGAAGAATGGTGGAAATGGGTGGAATAAACGTTCACAAGTGACAATAATCATGGCATATTAACGACCCCACAACCTGCATTCTGTTGGGAACTCTCGTATGTTTGACCTCCTGGAGAAGACAATGAAAGGGAATATTGCCCCCCATACGGCGGTAATCTGGCGCTTAAGGGAAATATTTACCTTTGAGGACCGGACTGCCCAAATTGACATTGCGAAGGATCAATTTGCTGAGACTCAACATAAGAGATTCCAGATATTATTTTGGATGAACAAACAGGAAAAAACGGGAACAGACCAAATGGGAATATATTTTGCAGCGACTGATGTTTGGGGAACAACACCTTCCACATCAGCTATGGATGTAGTCGTTTCAAGTATAGAAGTGTTTACCTTCACACTAGTATCAGTTCTACTGTCCTCTTGTGGCTATGGAACTTCTTCTGTAATGGCAAGGGTACCAGATATGTTTGGAGTAACTGGAGTCTCCGAGGGTGTCGGAACACTTGTTCCAACCCGACCAGGGGACTTTGAGCTGGTTATATGAGTTCGCTTTGTCCAGAATAGTTTTGATTCTGGGGAAAAAGAAGATTGACTCGTAAGTCTCCGCGAACGATGGGGTTTCAATTGACTTTCTCCCACGATTGCGGATTACTCGATCAAATAAAAATAAAGGGGAAAATGTTTCCGAATTAAATTAATTTTAGACGCTTTGACACAACTTGTTTTTTCAATTTTTAAGAGTCGAGAAAACACAAAAGATGACTCTAGTCGCCTTCGATTTTTAATGAGCTTGAAGTGACAAGTGCTCAAATGGACCTTTTCGTTTAAGGAGTCTGAAAAGGAATGATAGATACTACTCTAGAAATCTAGACAGAGAGATTACCAAACCAATTGCAAAACTACATAATACTTTTTATGGTACGACAGTCAATCTTCTCGAATGTTGTGTTCAGTGCATTGCGATTGATAGGGCGGCAGACATGGCTTACTATATATAAAGGATATAGCCTATTTTGGTCTCCCAATATATACTCAACGGTACGTGGGAGCACAAGTCCGTACTGGCACTTGTTGTCTCAAAGAGGAGGAATCACCCAACCAACAGTGAAAGCGATAGTTACCAGGCTTTACAACGCTAGAATACATCTCTAGCCTAGACTTCTAGATGTTGTGCGTTAGGTTACAAAGCATTTTTAGGTTCATTAAATTTATTTTACAGTTGATATTTCTTAAGAAATTTTCCTTTTAGGTTCACTGCATGATGTAGATGTACAATTCCTAAAATGAAATCTAAGATGATAAACAATCATTTAATCTTCTTTTTGCAATGAAAATCCTAGGTACTAAAGAAAGAGAGACAGTCTTCTTTCAACATAGAGCAGAGAGCACACACTAGATGCACTGTCCTAAATCGAACCAACAAGTAGTCTAAATGAAAATGCACATGTATGTATTTTTTTTCATCTTTCTTAATGTGTGAATGACAAGAAGAATGCTAAGTACAAATCTGAATTATCTTTTCAAAGCAACAGTACTAACAGATTTCTCTTCAAAAACGAAAGGAAGATAATGACGACACTTTACTATTTTGAATTGAAAACTACTTTCGACACTTGAAAAACTACTAATTCAAATCAAATACAAGAGTAACTATATAATCGACCATCAAGAACAATGGAATTCTTTTCTTTGACTGAAAACGACACTTGTGACACTTTCAAATCAAAAAATGACAGTTTGACTATGCTACTACTTTGTAAAAGAGAACTGAAAATGGCGGAAAATACACAAAAACATTCACAGTTCTTTGCACAATGGAGGTGGAATGATGGAAAGGAAGGGGGTTTCCATAGTGGTATACTGATCACAGACAAAAAAACTCCATAATAGAGCTGAAAAGAGTGAAGAAAAAACCAAGACTTGGAGGCAAAATTATCCTTTTCTGATCATCGCACCTGTAACATAGGGAAACAGGGATGCATCCCACCTACTGCACATGGGAAGTGTGATGCATCCAGATTTCCTTGAAGAGAGGGTGCGATGATACCAGGATGAGACTTTACTTGGCTCTCGGTCACAGTTTATAGCTCAGTTCAAGGATTTAGGCCGAGCAAATGATGTACAGTAAATAGCAATCACAGGGGCTAATCTAATGAGGTTACTAGAGCCACCACTAGGGCAATTAGAAGGTTTGCAAATCAATTGTTCAGTTTATAAACAAAACCCGGAGATGGACTGAAGCAGCATTGATCTACTTTGCACTTGGATAGCAAATGCAGTTCGAAGGCTAGCTGCCTTGACTTCAGGCTCTGTCTGTAAGTTTATAAAACAAACAAATATAGACAAACAAACAATCTATTCGCTTCCCAGTGGAGTTGCCATTTTGTTATAGGGAAATCTAGTGTCCACTCGAATCTGCTAGTCCCACTAAGACTGGTAGCTATCTTAGAAACAAACAAACTAAAACCACTTTCATTTTCCTTTATGAGAAGTAGATAAGAGTGGAATGAAGGACACCAACCTCAGTCTTGTGCTTGGTTCGTTGCTTGATTCCTCTCCTTTCTAACGGATCCTTGCCACTTCTCCTTCGTCTACCCAGCTTCAAAGAGCACCTATGGGATCAAAGCAACATAATACTATCAAAGAATAGAGATCTACAATCATAAACAATATAGGACCAGATATATATTGACCACACAAATACAAATATCATCAAACATACAAGAATGTGGAGGAAAACTTGAATAGCTTTATTAATAATCAATAATAGCAAAGAGGATTACAACCAATTGTTCTGACCCAGCATCACCCTCCAGCATGAAAGCCCTTCATTCACCTCATGAAAAGCTTAGATCACCCAACACTATGATATTCCAACAAGAAACCAATAACACTTCCTTACAAGATACAAAATTCCAGCCTCTGGATCTCTCGGATGAGGGATCCATATATAGATGATTGCACGGGGGTGAGTCAGCTTTTGGGATTCTGATTAGTGTCCTCTCTTTGATAGTTCTTGATTCCACTTGGAGATTGATGATCTCTTACTCATCCCTGGGAAAATTCAGAGAGGCAAGTGTCATAGGAGAAGTTTTTGGAAGATTCCATGATCATCCACCTCGCAAACTGTCTCTGCCATTTGTCCACTCTCGCCCATCGTACCTCATAGAAGGGATTTTTAGTATGCATCGCACCTCCCATGTGCATTAGGTGGGATGCATCGCACTTTGACCATGGAGTAGGTGACATGGTCTAGTTTTGACCAGTTTTGAGCAATTTTTCATGGAGAACTTCTGGGAGATGATGTAATTAGCTGACCTTGTCCTTTTAGGGTATGGAACAACACTTTTAGGGACTTAGGAGCCCTTGGTTTATGGACATGTTTGATTGGGGTTTCAGTGCCCAAAAATGTCTATAACAATCGTTCAGAAATGATACTTCACGAGAAACCATGCACAAGTTGCATGCACCAAAATTTGGCTAATAGTAGTAGGATTCAAAGAACTACCTTTTATGAGACAAAGACAACACGCCCACTTGAATCTAGTTTCACATGCTCTGCACACCCATGGAGAAAAGTTATTAGCTTTCTCACATTATAACATACTTGGCTTACTATTATTTGACATCTATTATTACAAATAACTATTTTATTTTAATCTTGGTCTTCAACTCAATGACAAATAGCTCAATGTTTTGTTGTCCAGTTCATTTTAACAAGATTATACTATGCTTGCAAGAAAATATTCAATTCTAGCTCTTGTAGTTTTACAGGCGTGATACCTTCAAGACTACAATATACAAGACCATAAGCCCAATGTTATATCATCTAATTAATCCATGCTACCAATGCCATATTTGAAGCATTTACTTTCAGGATGTCCTTCCATTTCTTTGATTTGTAGCCTATATGCCTGGGCCTACTCTGAAATGCCCATTCTCCTACCTTTCCCACATCCATAGAATTCATAAAGTACTAAGTGATGCTTTGGTAAGTATTTTCCTTCTTTTCTTGCATAGAGAACATAAACATATTCTAGGACAACGATTAACCTAGATGTTTTACTTAATATAATTTGTATGTGTTACTTGTACAATGCCACAATACCTAGTCCTTTCTTGCAATGAGGATATAAATACTCAACATCCTTGATATCCTTAAGATTCTTGTAGTTGATTTTAACACTCTCAACATGAATCTAGAGTTGGTAGCTGTCACACTGAACCCAACTTATTTTGCCTATAGAGTACCAAACTCTCTTGAAAATCCTTTGACATCAATGACAACACATGTTCAATAATATCCTCCTTTAGCATTCATGTGCATTCTAGACATAAGGCATTTATGTACCTTTTCCAAGGATTCTGTTAACACCCAGGTTGTTCCCTATGACTCCCAAGGGAATACGGCCGGGGTAACCACTAACCAATCTTTGGATCACAGTTTCTAGCCAAACTGTGATCAGAGAGGGCTCTCTCTTTATGATTTGTCTCTGTTATGATGGTGTTTTTAGGCTAGCTATTATGCTCAGGTTTTGGTTTATGCTTTGGTTGAAGGATTTCTTTCAGGTCTTATGATATAGTGTTTAGATAGTGAAATACCATTGGGCAATGGAGTCTGGAGTTGTGAAATGATTTGATACGCTGGATTGGTGGTGTTCAAACTGCAGGGCCTATTGTGTATTTTAGACAAACAAAATTAGCTTAAATGGTGATGTATGTCAACCAACAGAAAGCAATTAAGAATTTTCTATTAAGTTGGTGAGGTGAAGGTGAACACACTGCACAGGAGCAAAACTTGAATTCCTGTGACAAAGGCCACTGTGAAAGGTGTATTCTGAAAGTGCAGCAATTAAGAATTACACTTATCTAGATTACAGCTGAAGAAAACATTCATAAACAACACAGATTGAACTCAGGGTACTCAGTGAATAAATCCTGAAAGTTATTCTTTTTCCTTGTTGCTTAGTATTGAAAATCAGATAACATATATGGATTTTAACAAAACAACTAATTGACAGAGAGAGTTACAGAGACTTATTGTATGGTGAAATACACAGGAATCCAGCAGTTATCAACAGACACCAGAACGCATTCAACACTTCAGAAATCCGAGAAATTCCATCACTTTCTTTATTAAACTTCTGAAAGGAGTACAGCATAAGAATTTCTTTAGGAGAAATCAACAACAACCTTGCAAGCTCAGGTGAAGGGGACTTTATAGCAATGCTTATACAAAATATTTCAGGTATTGAGTCATCTGAGAGAGAAAATATCTTCATAAATGCATACAGAAAGTAGGAAAAGAAGTTATTGCAACTTTGAATGCAGCATAAATGCTCTTTATGTCTGTCAGAGGGTAATTTGACCTTTGGAGGTCATTGAGTCGGTTGAGCCGTTTTGCTTTAACGCTGAATAATGCGTCTTTATTTCTTGCTGCGCTGTATTTTCTCGGCCCTGCCACCTGTAGTCTTCTATTTCTGCTTTGTTGGCCGATCCATCTGCTGATTTGGCTCAGCTTTAATCCGCCGTGCATGCTGATTTTGTTAAACTTTGCTTTGCATGACAACTGATATTTTTAAGAAACAAAATTGTTAAGTGACTCCCTGTTTACAAAATCTTCTGTATTGCGTTTGTCCACCATTCTTGCGTAGGGAGTTGATGCCTGAGAATAGCATCCATTGTCTCCTCTGCCTCTGTGTACTTGAAGAAATTGGGAGCCACCCCAAACAGGTGATTGATCTCATTCATTATAAAAAACAGATTCTCGACTATGTTGTAAAGAGACTGTCCTGTGGCTGGCCCTGTTTCCTCTAAGGTGCTGGGCTTATCACTGATCTGGCTAGTGGCAAATGTATTGACCCTTTTAGCATACTGGTCATGTGTGAACAATCTCCCTGCGCTTTTCAGTAAGCCAGGGAGTCCTCTGCTTTCTAACACTTGAAACTCTTCTAAAAACTTGTTCACCTCAGTCTGCATATCCTGGGTTCTTCTCTCCAAGGTCTACACAAAGTTTCTCAGTGTGAGAACCCTTTTGACCATTTCGATAGTGTCAGTTCTGTTTGTAATTCCCATGGCAGCTAACTGAGAACTTGTTCTGTGGTTAAGTACATTGATCATTCTAGTGGCCACTTCAGGCATATTGCTCAATTGAGCTCTTGATCTGTGAATCTCCCTCTGTGCCTTTGGGATGAGCTCTAGTTGCTCATGGATAGTTTCAATATATGGCCACTGCTCATTGATAGATTGACCAATGTTAGCCCATAGCACTATTTTCAGTTCGGCCACCACTTTATCTAACTTGAGCTCATTCTCTAGCTCTTTTATTTTGTTTTTGAGGGTTTTCACCTCCCTGTCCTTCTCTGCCACAGTTTGTTTGGATTTATCATATCTATCATTGATTTTAGCCAAAGATTTTTTGGCTGAATTGAGCTCCAACATTTGAGCTTCCAGGACTTGGATTTCGTTCTTCAGCTTTTGCATATCTAGGCTTTGGGCCTGCTCTGTAGTTGTTGGCGCTGCTGAAGTAGATGTTGCTGTTTGTTCGGTCTGTTGAGGAGGAGGGGCAGTGATAGGAGCAGTTTCCTCAAGATTGATGATCTGAGGAGGAGGCTGAGAAGTCTGCCCTTCTTCTCTTTGTTTCAGAGATGCCTGTAATGCTGCCTTTGCAGCCTCTGATTCTCCCAACTTCTCTTGTGCTTGAACCAGCTGTTTATAAATGGAGATCAACAAATCTGTGGTGTCCTTCTCATGCCTTTGTTGGGCTACCTCATCTGTCTGAGGGTGAATGGTAGCTGGGATCTTGATTTTCTTTCTCATGGCAGCCATGTCAGCATCCCTCAACTTCAAGATTTCCTGTATCCCTAAAATATCTTTGGGATCATGCCCAATTTCCATGATTATGTCTTCCAGGGACCTTATTCTGTTGTCCTTTGCCTGGGATGATGCCTTCTCCAATTCCAGTTGAGAGGCTGTGGCATTGAGGCTGCTCTTTAGCTTATAATTTTCCAATGTTTCATCTGCTAAGGAGGCATACACCATCTCACCAGTTTGTTTGTGCAGTTCAATTTTGTCCATTGGGTGTATGTCTTTGGCCATGACCTCCAGGTTGGTCCTGAGGTAATCTGAGGCAGATTGGGGCTGCAGTGCTGTGGGAAAAAAATGGCTCATAATCATTTTGCCTTCACCTACATCAAAGGCAGACATAAGTCTCTGCTAATTAGTAGGAGCCATGTTTAGCAGATGATTGTACAGTTGTATTTTGATAGGCTCATTCCTCCTTTTGATGTCTATGAACTGCTGTTTGATGCTTACTTGTCCTTCTTTTTGCTGGCTGGAGGAGCTGACCTCCCCTCCCATAGTCCTGTCCTGTTCCTGCTGGAAGGAACTTGCTGAAGCTTCTCTGCTGGGTGGGCCCATGCCCAATGCCTGTCTTATTGCTATGTCCTCCTCTGAAAAATCATTTAATCTTTGTCTCTTTTCTCCCTGGTTGATAGATGAAGTGAGGGGAGTTTCTCTATCCCTTTTTCTGCTTAAGTCCTCCTTTTGAGGAGTTTGGAGGACCGAGGCATCGGTGGTGACTTCTGGCCTAGGAGGCACTATGTTCTGAGCCTGTTGCTCAGTGGAAGTTGGAGTATCAATTACTCTCTCCTGCTGTAAGGGCTGCTGTCTGTCATGTTGCCCTTCTTCTTGCTGCAGATCTTGTTGCTGTTGTTGCTCTGCCTGCTGCTGCTCTTCTTTATCTGTCTGCTCTGTCTCCATTTCCTTTTCTTTGCCTCTGCTGGATATATTCTCAGTGGCCTTGGTAGTTTGCTGCTTGGCAGTTGAGGAGGATTCAGCTGCTCCCGTTTGTGTGCTTGGAAGTGTGAATACCTGTGAACAAAGCTCAAGGTCAGCCAACTTCTTTAGATTCCTTAGTGCCCTCTTGTTCAGCTCTTCTTGTGACAAGGGCTCTTCTAAGGTCCCTCTCTTCCATTTGTCTTGGTTTGCATATTTTTCAATGTGAGGGATGTTATGGTGATCATAGGCAGATAACTTATATTTGAGCCTCCTCATGGATATGAAATGATTAGGGTCATAGGGTACCCATATGAAACTGGTTTGCAGGCCAAGGGCCTCAAGCATTCTCTCTGCTTCCCTCCATCCTTGCTCCCTCTCATTATAGATAAAATGGCCAAGTTGGCTTTTGACCTTCAACTGTCCCTTTTTGCCTTTTCCTGAAAAATGAAGCACATCAACTCTGCCAAATTGCCTAAAGTACTCTAGGGCAAATAGCCTCATAGGCACATACTTGGGTAATTTGAAAGGAGGTAGATCACACCCATATATCCTGATGACAGTGTGGTTTTGGTAGAAGTACCAATCCCCAATGCTATAAGCTTTGGACAGCTGAAGAATTCTCTGCATGTCATCAGTGAGTCTCGGAGGAGGTGAGCTCATCAGCATTGCCATAGTTGGATGGATGAACAGATCCATGAATTCACAGTAAGTGTATGGAGACTCAGGTCTAATGTGGAAGACAGATGACCAGTAGACCACTGATCTGGGATTGCCTTGGGCATCCATTCTTTTGATTGAAAAGTGAAACTTCTCATGTTGATGGTACAAGATCAAATGGTAAATGTAGGAGGTGTATCTGAACATCCTATCTCTCCTTAAATTCATCAATTGCTCATGAATCTTGTCTGATATGTAGGTGGCGTAGTCATAGCAGATTGGTGACTTGCCAGGAGCAAACATAAGCATCAATACCAGCACAGTTGCATCAATATGCTCAATTGAACTATATCCCAAGATGGGAGAAATCATATCTGCAAGGTCTCTGCCCAGCTCATTGAGGTATACATGAAGAATTGGAGGGCCCATTACAATGTTAGTTTTGATGTATAATTGATTAAATTTGACAATTTGAGCATCTGTGAGTTTATCCCCTTGTTTTATCAGGTTTACCAGTGATAAAGGAACCAACTTCTTCTGAGGGTTGAAGCAAAGCATGTCTCTGATAGCTTGAGGGGTAACATAGAAAAGTACTGAACCAGATGGGTCAACAACAGCTCTCTGAGAAACATCATATTGTTCAGCACAGAGGTGGATTAGTTCAGGGAACTGGTTGACCTGAGGGAGCTTAAAAATAGGGAGGAAAGAGTCCCATAAGCCCAATATATCTGTCCCATTTTCATGCTTGGCTTTCAACTCATTCAACAGATGAATGTGGAATTTGCTGCTCATAAGCTTCTCTTCTGTAATTTGGTAATCCATATCTGCCAAGGTTTGCCATTTCAAGTTCTTTTGAGGGGCATTCAGAGGTTGAACATTTAGTACTACAGGTGTCTCCATTGCACGGGAGGATTTTGAATCAAGTGCAAAGTGATTTTGATTGAGCAGGACAGTACAGAGGAATGCCTCTGTACCAGGGAGGTGAGATTATCAGGAACAGAGAGTGGTTCTAGGAAATAGCAGTTGAAATACTATTTATAGTGCAACTAGGACCAATGTTTGGCCTTTCCTTGTCTCTCTCAGTGGTTAAATTTGGTTTGAATGAGTCTGCCGCGATTGCGCAGACAGAACTTAGTTTTTCAATAAAATGTAGGTAAAACAAGGCTTGGCTAGTAGTTTTCGAGGTGGTAGTTGAAAATTAGAGGCTCTGTAGAGGAATTCACTGGTGAATTTATAAGTTTTATCGTCTTTTAAGCTTTTTGAGTGATTTATAGAGAATTCTAGGCATACGGAGGATAAATGATGAAAAATACCTGGTAAAACAGCGAGCAGAGGTTGTGTGAGCAGGCAGGATTGGTGCTCTGGAGGTCTCCTGGTTGATTTAGCAGGTTGGCGGTAAGTCGGACGTGAACAGAACGTAGCAGAGAGAATAAAAATGAGCGAAAAGAACGTAAAAACATGTTTTTCGGCCATAATATAGACTTTTTGACAATTTGGCGCCTTTTCTGTGATGACGTCAGCATGACGTCATTGGTGGGGTCAGGGCCGGCTGACGTCATAGGTGAGGTGGCGGGCTCTGATTGGTCCACGGGGATGGTGAAGTGGCATGCCAGGTCGGCAGGTGGTCGGGCGCAAGGGTTGACGTGTCGGCATGGTGGCAGTGACGTGGGATGACGCGGAGGTGACGTAGCATAGGCGGAAAAAGCCGAAACCGGAAACAGCCAGCGGTTTCATATCGCACCGCTTATGGTACGGGGGGGAATCTGTCAGACGTACCTCCGACGAGCTGTGGCGAGGACGCGTGGCAGCCGAGTGACGTAACCATTTTACGGATATCGGACGATATCCGTCGGACGTGAGACCCGCTCCGATATCGATGCTGACCGTCGGATCTGGAGGGCTCGATCCAACGGCCATCGGGGAAGTGACGTGACCGGTATATACGGCGGGTAAACGGCGGACGTCGGAGCCGCTCCGATGTGATAAGAGCCGTTGGATGCTCTGGATCAGATCGGGCGGCTGTCGGGGCGATGACGTGATAGGTGGATAAGGCAGCGGGCGGAGGCATAAATACATATTTTTAATGTTTTTTCAATATATTTCAAAAATCGAATATATGCGCAAACTTTGGTTAGGCAACAGAAAGTGGGTTTTTTCGGGATTTTTGGTAGTTTCAAAGGGTTTTCATGGGTAAAGGGGTTTTATAAGGTTTTTCTTGGCAAATAGCAGTTTAGTGAGTGGAATGACTTGAGGAAAGGGAGGGTAGATGAGGTGTAGGTTCATCCAAGTGGCCAGATGTCACTTTGATCCCTGATAGAGAACTTATTGGCTATAATGCCAAAAGGAGGGATATTTATACAAATTTTGGGGTTTATACACCATGGTGTTTAATACTAGTAGGGGAAAGGTGATATAGGGATTTACATAGTAAAGTTAAAGTTAATATGGATGGGGGTAAATGAAGGGGGAAAACACTGAATTTGTTTGCAAAACACTTGGTTTAAAGAGTAGATCAAAATGAAAAGATTTTTACACAAGAAATGTGGCTTTTGAATGAACAAGAACCACCATGAAACCATGATCTTCTTCCATGGATCTTAGCTGAAGAGGGGATGTTAGCAATGAAATGAAGGGGGAGAGGGAGGTTAGTCATGCTCCTTGCTGTAACTTGATGAAGATGAACACCTTGTCCATTGATAGATTTTGCCTTGGAAAACACAGTTCACACATCTGTAATGGTAAAGATAACCTTTCTGCAACCCCCAACTACTTACCCCAGTATTTGCCTAACATTTTTTATTTCTTCTTGGAGGGTGCACTTGGACTTGCAGACCCTTACTTGCCTTTTCTTTTCTTTGGCTTTTCCTTTGTTATTTCTATCTACTTCTACCCTTATCTCTTCCAAGGTCCCAGATTAAGCTGTTGGGAGCCTTTTCTTCTCTACCTGAACTACTTGTCTGCCAAGATTAAACAGTTTGGACAGACTTTCTTCTCTAATCTACAACTGCAAATTTAAACCATGGAATGATCCAGATTAGACTGTTGGACCATCCATCAAAATCTTAAGTCCATACCAAGCTATATACATAGATTGGATTCTCTTGGAAATATGTGATCTTTGAGTTATCAAAGCAGAGCATATTTGGTCCTTTCATAGCCAATCATGAAATATGAAACCTATTGGTATAGGTAGCTAACAGTGGCTCCACATGGGGATGGTTTTTCATTTGAAATACCAAGAACAGCAGGTCAGAATGCCTTGGCCTTTTACTGCTTATCCATCTTGTAGTTTTGCTGCCTTGAAGTGCCCAAATTGTGTGCTTTTCTTCTTGGTAAACCTCTGATTCTTTTCTCCTTTTGCTGACCAACTAATAACACTTGAGAAACTGCATTTTACAATTTTAAACAGAAAGTAATATATACATTTGGGTATGTACAATGGAAGCTCATGCTGCACTTAGGGGTGGTATTCAAAATAGTGCTTCAGCATCCTGCCATTCACAGGACCTTCATCCAAGTCAGTTTCACTAAGACCTTTAAGGAAGTAAGTATTGTTTCCTTGCACTGCTTGGACAACAAATGGTCCTCTCCATAAGGAATCAAACTTTCCATGTTTTCCTTTGTCTTCTCTCCTTGCATCCCACTTGAGGACTTTATCACCAACATTAAAATCTTCTGCTTTGGTTCTTCTGTCAAAGGCTTTCTTTAGTTTTTCTTGTAATACCTGAACTCTGCTGAAAACTTGATCTCTGGTTTGATGCAGACATATGATTTGATTTATCCTTCTTTGCATATTATTTGGTTCAGCTTGGCTTTCTTGAAGAAGCTTCATAACAGGCACTCCTAGTGATGAGGGGAATTTGGCCTCTAATCCATAAACCAATTCATATGGGCTGGTCCCAATTGATCTCTTGGTTGTTAGTCTATCTGCCCATAAGGCATTGACTAGTTTCTTGTGCCAGTTCTTTTTGTTCTCTTCAAGTACCTTCTTTATAATGTTTACAAGGCTTTTGTTTGATGATTCAGCAAGGCCATTTCCTTGGGGATAGTATGCAGTAGAATGGCCCAAAGTAATATGAAATTTGTGACAAAAATTCACCATTTTCTTGGATCTGAAAGCAGCAGCATTGTCTGTTATAATTTTGTCAGGACAGCCAAATCTAGCCAGTATGTTGTTCTCCAAGAACTGAATGATTACTGAATCATTTGCTTGTCTGCATGGGGCAGCTTCAATCCACTTAGTGAAGTAGTCTGTGGCTGTTAAGATCCATCTATGTTGGCCTGAAGATGAGGGATGAATTTCCCCAATGAAGTCCAATCCCCATTGTTGAAAAGGTCTCTCTGTTGCAATAGGCCTTAAAGGAAGTGGCAGCAGTTGTCTCTTTCCCTCAAACACTTGGCATTTATGACATGATGTGATAAATTTCTTGACATCAGAGAACATGGTGGGCCAGTAGTATCCAGCCCTTAGTATTTTATCCACAGTGGACTTCCAGTACAAGTGTCCACCACAGTCTCCTGCATGAAACTCTTGCATGATATTGTTAGTTTCATTTTCAATTAAACAGTGCAGCAATATCCCTTCATGGTTTTTCCAAAGTAAATTGCCATCCATCACACAAAATCTTGATGTTTTCATTTTTAGGAACCTACACTTAGTTTTGGACAGTCCTGGGGGAGCACACAGGTTTTGTAACACATAACAGATATCAGAGTACCAGGGGGATTGTTCAAAGGCTACATTGATCTTTGGAGTCGCCAGCTCTGTTTCACTGTCCAGCTGATTGATGTCTAAGGCTTGAAAATTTGTTTCTGTCATTAATTTGGCCAAGCCTTGCCCTTTTATTAGTTTTGTAGGTTTTATCTCAATGTCAAATTCCAAGATGCTGGCAATCCATTTTCCTCTTCTGCCTTCTAAATTTTCTTGGGTGAGAATGTCTTTGACAATAGGACTTGGCACATATGCTTTGACATGGGAATAAAGGATATAAATCCTAAAGTCTTTGATTGCTTTGACTAAAGCATAAGCTTGTTTTTCCATGATTTGATACTTCAAAGGTGCATCTCTGAGAGCTTTGCTAAAGAAAGCAATTGGCTTCTCATTTCCTTGGTCATCCTTTTGTAAAAAAACAGCAGCAATAGTATGTTGGGAAGCAAAAGAGAAAATGATAAATTCTCTGTCAAACTGAGGATTGGTCAAGACTGGGGTCTGGGTAAGGGCCAATTTTATACCTTCAAATGCTTGATTGGCTTCAACAGTCCACTTCACTTTTGAATCCTTTTTCAGCATGTTATTTAATAATCTGGTTAGCTCTGCTAGGTTTGGGATAAACCTTCTCAAGAAATTGATTTTTCCCAAGAATCCTTGTAATTCTTTGACATTCCTTGGGTGAGGCATTTGCAGGATAGCTTGTATCCTATCTGGGTCAATTCTAATGCCATCTTTTGAGATGATGTGTCCTAAGAGCTTGCCTTCTTCTAAACCAAAGAGGGACTTCTTAGGATTCAAGGAGATTCCATATTTTCTGCATTTTAGGAAGATCTGTCTCAAATGTTTTATGTGTTCTTGGTCTGATTTTGAGAAAGGCGTTAGGTCATCTAGATAAATGACTAAAAAGTCATGAATTTCCTTGGCAAAGGCAATATCCATTGCTCTTTGAAATGTTGCCCCTGCATTCTTCAATCCAAAAGGCATCTTTACATATTTGAAAGTTCCCCATGGGGTTGTAAATGCTGTTTTGTCCTGATCATCAGGGTGAACTAAGATCTGGTTAAAACCTGAAAATCCATCCAGTAATGAGATCCTTGAGGCCCCCACCACCCTTTGAAGAATGTGATCCATCTTGGGTAAGGGGTAGTTGTCCTTTAAGGATACTTGGTTTAGATTCCTTAAGTCCACACACAGCCTGATCTCACCAGTCTTCTTTCTTGTAGGGACTAAGTTGGAAATCCATTCAGAGAATCTGATTGGTGCTATGATGCCTGCTTTGAACATTTTATGTACCTCTTGTTCCATTGCTGGGAGAAGCATAGGATTGATTCTCCTCAGTTTTTGTTTAAAGGGCTTTTGATCAGGTTTGAGAGGGATGGTGTGTTGGATTACAGAGGTGTCATAGGACTTTAGGTCCTCATAGCTCCATGCAAAAACATCCTGGAACTCTTTGAAGAGGTCAATGTATTTTGGCTTTTGGTCAGGAGGTAAGGAAGCAGATAATTTAATTATCTTGGGTTTGTCAATTGTACCTATGTTGCACTCTTCAATGGCTGCATTCAGGGGCTGCATTTTTGGTTTTCTGGGAATATCATTTGAATCAAAAATGTCTTCTAGTGGGGTTAGGCCTGTTGGTAAAAAATTGTCTTTTAGCTCAATGATTTCAGTTTCAGCATTGGACACTCCCTCTTCCCAGTCAACTTGTTGAATTTGCTGGATGTTTTCTATATTGAAAATAGTTGGATTCAGCATTTGCTTTGCAGTCCTAGGTGATATTGGCTGAGCAGTCTGTTGAAACTGTATTTGTGATGGACTTGCTCCATTAAGTATTTGTGATTGACTTGCTGTCTCAAGTATTTGTGATTGACTTGCTGTCTCATTGTCAATATTTAATCCTGCAAATTCTTGCTGCAGAGTTAAAAACTGGTTTATTTGCTTGTCATCCTCAAATACTTGCCAATCATTGATGTTGTTTGGAATAGAGGGTCTGTGTTTTACTTCAGCTGTGAAACAATGGTGGGGCTCAAAGGGCAACTTGCAGGTACTTGCAAAGGTGGCTAAACTATGAGCATGTAGATTTTGGGTTCTGGGAATTTTAGTAATTTGGAATTCAGAGAAAAAGTTTAGTATCTCAGCAACAGCAGACCTATAAGTCCTTAGTCTTTTGTCATTGGTGATAAAGTTTCCTTTCACTTGTTGGATAACTAAATCTGAATCTCCCATGATTGAAACCCTGGCAGCTTGTAAGAATTTTGCCAACTTGAGTCCTAGTAAAAGAGCTTCATATTCTGCCATGTTATTAGTACATCTGAAATTCAATCTATAGGCTCTGCCTTCTGCATGACTATTTTCTTTATTGTGTACCCAAACTCCAGCTCCTGCCCCTAATTTGTTGACCGAGCCATCAAATTCAAGGAACCATAGAATATCTTGTTGGGGAGGAGGTTTTATGATCTGTTCATGGGCTGGTAATGTAAGTAGCAATTGTGGTTTTTTCTCTAGCTTGTCTTCTAGGACAGTCTCATCATTTAATTGGATGTTCTTGACAATTAAGGCAGCAGCACTATCAAATGTTTGATTGACTGTTGTTTCATGAGTGATACTACTCTCATTTGCATCTTCCTCCTGTATGAATATCTTGGTTTCAACTTCACCTTTTGAGGGAGTGGTTGTATCATTGAAGAGAATGTATGAGTCTATGTCTGAATGGACAGCATATATAGGAAAATTTTGAGGTTTTTCTTCGTTGCTGACCATGTACTTCATTAGTGTTTCTCTATACAGTCTTTTTGGTTGCCCAAACACAGAGATGGTGGCATATGACATGTCTAATTGTAGGGAACCTTGGAGTTTGGCTCCCCATGATCTTGATAACAACATTCCATACTTAGGTGGGATATCAGCAACTACCACATCCATTAGGATTGTCTTGTTTGGGTATTGAACTAGAGAGACACATAAGTCTTTTATGAGACCTAGACACTTGACTTGGCTGGAGTCAAAGGAAAACAGATCCTTGTATGGTCTTGTTATGTCTAAATTCAATCTCTCCATGACTGCTTTTGGCATAAGATTGTGAGAGGCACCTGAGTCAAACATTGCATTATGTAGTATTTTGTCATGAATATGTAAACTGACATAAAAAGGCAGTACCCCTGTGACTACTGTTTTTCCATCCACTTCTGGGCCAAACAGGAGTTCTGGGGTGTCATCCAGTACATTGACATCATCTTTGTTGCTAGTGAGTTGAAGGGACCTTTTGATTTGCAATTTATAGCTGTCATGCTTGGCTAATTCCAAGAGAGGAATAGCTATTTTTATTTTGCCAATTTCTGTTTCAAGATCAAAAGGTTTCTCAGATTGGGTCTTGGGGTTATAGGTGACAGTTCTTTCCTTGTTCATTAAGTCTCCTTCTAGATTTTTATCTTGACTTTGAGATTTATCCTTTTTACTCATCTCTTGAGGAGTAACATTTAAATTAGGATGAGAAGATGAAGTGTCCAGAGACTGCTGTCTTAAGGACAGTGGCTCAGTGATTTCTTCAACAATCACTTCTTCTGTAGGTGAATTTAGTTTGTCACTAGGTTGTGTGACTATAACTCTTTCAGGCTGCTGATTATCCTTTTTCTTTTCAGGCTGGTTGACATTCACAGTTCTGCTCCTTAGCTTGTACTGTTTATGGACTTCATAAACAGCAGTGTCATAGCCTTGTTTAAAGTCAAAGGATTCCCCTGATTTAGTGTGGAACAGTTTGATTTCCTCATCCTCATGATCTTCTTGTGTTAAGAAAACTTGACTTTCACCATCCAGCCCTATTAAATTAATCTCAGGATCTTCATTGGGCTCGGCTGAAGTGGAGGTTTCAGCATAATTTTCTTGGAAAGGGGGTCTTATATTTGGATCAGGGTTGACCCTGCCAACATTCGGGTTTGGATTTCTCCTAAAATTTGGATTCCTAGGAGGATTGTTTTGTGGTGCTTCCCATGATGCTTTTCTTTCAACTGACTCCACCCTATCACCCAATCTTTTCATGCTATTGAGTATGGCATCGAGCTTTTGATCAAAGGCTGTGGGTTCTTCTTTGTATATGCTTCTCTTTTCTAACCTTGCCCTGTTTCTTTTGGCAATCAGGTTTGCTTCTACTGTGACAGCAGCCTTCTGGGCGTCTTCAAGGGTTTCAGGTTCTCTTTCCTTCAACTGATATGCCATGTCAGAATCAAATCCATCAGGGAACTTGTACAAGGCCAAATCAGGAGGAGGTCTTAGGTTTTGTGGTATTGCATTGTACACATTGTTGAATCTAGCACAATACTCCAGAACGGTCTCTTGAGGACCTCTCTTGATTGTTTCATATTCACCAAGTATGTGCAGGGGATCTTTCTTCTTCTCCCATCTGGTAGTAAAGGCCTGATAAAGCTCATCAGGGGTCGTGATAGTATTTGCAGCAATTGACCTGAACCAGGTTCTAACATCACCTGTCAGGCTTTGGACAAAAATTCTCATCCTCACACTGTCATCATCTATCTCATAGTTTTCAAAGTGATCTTGCATCCTCTTAGCATGTTGAATAGCAGAGTAAGGGCCAGTGGAGTCAAAATATGAGATTTTGGTTTGGTAATCCTGGGGTAGAGCTGCAGGATTAGCAGGTAGCTGCAAGGGTGCATATCTATTTGCCATATTTGGAGGGTTGGGTGTATTAATAGGTGCTGCTGGGATAATAGGAACAGTGGGTACCACAGGGGTAACAGGTAAAGCTGAACCTAAAGTGTGGTTCAAGGGGATATGTGCAGTGGATGAAGATGTGAGAGGGGGACTTTGAGATGTGGATGGTGAACTAGGGGAACTAGGGGTAGACCTGAAAAGGACCTTGCATGGAGTAGGTATAAGGCTAGGATGATCTGGCTCTGAAGTCAAATCAGCAGGCTGCTCCTGCTTTTGCTGCCTTCTAATGTTTCTTGGGATTGTATTTGGATTATCAACAATGGTGGGTGGATTTGGGTCAGGATTTGCCCTAGTATGCCGAGGATTTTTCTTAGGAGCCAGTTTCTAACTGTTTTTTAGGATTTTGTGGGAAATTTTTATATCCGAAGGGACTGGATGAAGATTTTTGGAATGGTTATATATTCTCAGAGCTAAGATGAAGATTCCCAAAACAAGCTCCTCCCTAAAACTGCTAATGTGATACAGAAACAGATCAAAGGCCTCTTGACTTATTTCAGGCTTGATAGTAGCTATATGGAAGATATATAGTAAAAAATCTCAAGCAGTCCCCAGTGGAGTCGCCAATTATGTTAACACCCAGGTTGTTCCCTATGACTCCCAAGGGAATACGGCCGGGGTAACCACTAACCAATCTTTGGATCACAGTTTCTAGCCAAACTGTGATCAGAGAGGGCTCTCTCTTTATGATTTGTCTCTGTTATGATGGTGTTTTTAGGCTAGCTATTATGCTCAGGTTTTGGTTTATGCTTTGGTTGAAGGATTTCTTTCAGGTCTTATGATATAGTGTTTAGATAGTGAAATACCATTGGGCAATGGAGTCTGGAGTTGTGAAATGATTTGATACGCTGGATTGGTGGTGTTCAAACTGCAGGGCCTATTGTGTATTTTAGACAAACAAAATTAGCTTAAATGGTGATGTATGTCAACCAACAGAAAGCAATTAAGAATTTTCTATTAAGTTGGTGAGGTGAAGGTGAACACACTGCACAGGAGCAAAACTTGAATTCCTGTGACAAAGGCCACTGTGAAAGGTGTATTCTGAAAGTGCAGCAATTAAGAATTACACTTATCTAGATTACAGCTGAAGAAAACATTCATAAACAACACAGATTGAACTCAGGGTACTCAGTGAATAAATCCTGAAAGTTATTCTTTTTCCTTGTTGCTTAGTATTGAAAATCAGATAACATATATGGATTTTAACAAAACAACTAATTGACAGAGAGAGTTACAGAGACTTATTGTATGGTGAAATACACAGGAATCCAGCAGTTATCAACAGACACCAGAACGCATTCAACACTTCAGAAATCCGAGAAATTCCATCACTTTCTTTATTAAACTTCTGAAAGGATTACAACATAAGAATTTCTTTTGGAGAAATCAACAACAACCTTGCAAGCTCAGGCGAAGGGGACTTTATAGCAATGCTTATACAAAATATCTCAGGTATTGAGTCATCTGAGAGAGAAAATATCTTCATAAATGCGTACAGAAAGTAGGAAAAGAAGTTATTGCAACTTTGAATGCAGCATAAATGCTCTTTATGTCTGTCAGAGGGTAATTTGACCTTTGGAGGTCATTGAGTCGGTTGAGCCGTTTTGCTTTAACGCTGAATAATGCGTCTTTATTTCTTGCTGCGCTGTATTTTCTCGGCCCTGCCACCTGTAGTCTTCTATTTCTGCTTTGTTGGCCGATCCATCTGCTGAGTTGGCTCAGCTTTAATCCGCCGTGCATGCTGATTTTGTTAAACTTTGCTTTGCATGACAACTGATATTTTTAAGAAACAAAATTGTTAAGTGACTCCCTGTTTACAAAATCTTCTGTATTGTGTTTGTCCACCATTCTTGCGTAGGGAGTTGATGCCTGAGAATAGCATCCATTGTCTCCTCTGCCTCTGTGTACTTGAAGAAATTGGGAGCCACCCCAAACAGGTGATTGATCTCATTCATTATAAAAAACAGATTCTCGACTCTGTTGTAAAGAGACTGTCCTGTGGCTGGCCCTGTTTCCTCTGAGGTGCTGGGCTTATCACTGATCTGGCTAGTGGCAAATGTATTGACCCTTTTAGCATACTGGTCATGTGTGAACAATCTCCCTGCGCTGTTCAGTAAGCCAGGGAGTCCTCTGCTTTCTAACACTTGAAACTTTTCTAAAAACTTGTTCACCTCAGTTTGCATATCCTGGGTTCTTCTCTCCAAGGTCTGCACAAAGTTTCTCAGTGTGAGAACCCTTTTGACCATTTGGATAGTGTCAGTTCTGTTTGTAATTCCCATGGCAGCTAACTGAGAACTTGTTCTGTGGTTAAGTACATTGATCATTCTAGTGGCCACTTCAGGCATATTGCTCAATTGAGCTCTTGATCTGTGAATCTCCCTCTGTGCCTTTGGGATGAGCTCTAGTTGCTCATGGATAGTTTCAATATATGGCCACTGCTCATTGATAGATTGACCAATGTTAGCCCATAGCACTATTTTCAGTTCGGCCACCACTTTATCTAACTTGAGCTCATTCTCTAGCTCTTTTATTTTGTTTTTGAGGGCTTTCACCTCCCTGTCCTTCTCTGCCACAGTTTGTTTGGATTTATCATATCTATCATTGATTTTAGCCAAAGATTCTTTGGCTGAATTGAGCTCCAACATTTGAGCTTCCAGGACTTGGATTTCGTTCTTCAGCTTTTGCATATCTAGGCTTTGGGCCTGCTCTGTAGTTGTTGGCGCTGCTGAAGTAGATGTTGCTGTTTGTTCGGTCTGTTGAGGAGGAGGGGCAGTGATAGGAGCAGTTTCCTCAAGATTGATGATCTGAGGAGGAGGCTGAGAAGTCTGCCCTTCTTCTCTTTGTTTCAGAGATGCCTGTAATGCTGCCTTTGCAGCCTCTGATTCTCCCAACTTCTCTTGTGCTTGAACCAGCTGTTTATAAATGGAGATAAACAAATCTGTGGTGTCCTTCTCATGCCTTTGTTGGGCTACCTCATCTGTCTGAGGGTGAATGGTAGCTGGGATCTTGATTTTCTTTCTCATGGCAGCCATGTCAGCATCCCTCAACTTCAAGATTTCCTGTATCCCTGAAATATCTTTGGGATCATGCCCAATTTCAATGATTATGTCTTCCAGGGACCTTATTCTGTTGTCCTTTGCCTGGGATGATGCCTTCTCCAATTCCAGTTGAGAGGCTGTGGCATTGAGGCTGCTCTTTAGCTTATAATTTTCTAATGTTTCATCTGCTAAGGAGGCATACACCATCTCACCAGTTTGTTTGTGCAGTTCAATTTTGTCCATTGGGTGTATGTCTTTGGCCATGACCTCCAGGTTGGTCCTGAGGTAATCTGAGGCAGATTGGGGCTGCAGTGTTGTGGGCAAAAAATGGCTCATAATCATTTTGCCTTCACCTACATCAAAGGCAGACATAAGTCTCTGCTGATTAGTAGGAGCCATGTTTAGCAGATGATTGTACAGCTGTATTTTGATAGGCTCATTCCTCCTTTTGATGTCTATGAATTGCTGTTTGATGCTTACTTGTCCTTCTTTTTGCTGGCTGGAGGAGCTGACCTCCCCTCCCATAGTCCTGTCCTGTTCCTGCTGGAAGGAACTTGCTGAAGCTTCTCTGCTGGGTGGGCCCATGCCCAATGCCTGTCTTATTGCTATGTCCTCCTCTGAAAAATCATTTAATCTTTGTCTCTTTTCTCCCTGGTTGATAGATGAAGTGAGGGGAGTTTCTCTATCCCTTTTTCTGCTTAAGTCCTCCTTTTGAGGAGTTTGGAGGACCGAGGCATCGGTGGTGACTTCTGGCCTAGGAGGCACTATGTTCTGAGCCTGTTGCTCAGTGGAAGTTGGAGTATCAATTACTCTCTCCTGCTGTAAGGGCTGCTGTCTGTCATGTTGCCCTTCTTCTTGCTGCAGATCTTGTTGCTGTTGTTGCTCTGCCTGCTGCTGCTCTTCTTTATCTGTCTGCTCTGTCTCCATTTCCTTTTCTTTGCCTCTGCTGGATATATTCTCAGTGGCCTTGGTAGTTTGCTGCTTGGCAGTTGAGGAGGATTCAGCTGCTCCCGTTTGTGTGCTTGGAAGTGTGAATACCTGTGAACAAAGCTCAAGGTCAGCCAACTTCTTTAGATTCCTTAGTGCCCTCTTGTTCAGCTCTTCTTGTGACAAGGGCTCTTCTAAGGTCCCTCTCTTCCATTTGTCTTGGTTTGCATATTTTTCAATGTGAGGGATGCTATGGTGATCATAGGCAGATAACTTATATTTGAGCCTCCTCATGGATATGAAATGATTAGGGTCATAGGGTACCCATATGAAACTGGTTTGCAGGCCAAGGGCCTCAAGCATTCTCTCTGCTTCCCTCCATCCTTGCTCCCTCTCATTATAGATAAAATGGCCAAGTTGGCTTTTGACCTTCAACTGTGCCTTTTTGCCTTTTCCTGAAAAATGAAGCACATCAACTCTGCCAAATTGCCTAAAGTACTCTAGGGAAAATAGCCTCATAGGCACATACTTGGGTAATTTGAAAGGAGGTAGATCACACCCATATATCCTGATGACAGTGTGGTTTTGGTAGAAGTACCAATCCCCAATGCTATAAGCTTTGGACAGCTGAAGAATTCTCTGCATGTCATCAGTGAGTCTCGGAGGAGGTGAGCTCATCAACATTGCCATAGTTGGATGGATGAACAGATCCATGAATTCACAGTAAGTGTATGGAGACTCAGGTCTAATGTGGAAGACAGATGACCAGTAGACCACTGATCTGGGATTGCCTTGGGCATCCATTCTTTTGATTGAAAAGTGAAACTTCTCATGTTGATGGTACAAGATCAAATGGTAAATGTAGGAGGTGTATCTGAACATCCTATCTCTCCTTAAATTCATCAATTGCTCATGAATCTTGTCTGATATGTAGGTGGCGTAGTCATAGCAGATTGGTGACTTTCCAGGAGCAAACATAAGCATCAATACTAGCACAGTTGCATCAATATGCTCAATTGAACTATATCCCAAGATGGGAGAAATCATATCTGCAAGGTCTCTGCCCAGCTCATTGAGGTATACATGAAGAATTGGAGGGCCCATTACAATGTTAGTTTTGATGTATAATTGATTAAATTTGACAATTTGAGCATCTGTGAGTTTATCCCCTTGTTTTATCAGGTTTACCAGTGATAAAGGAACCAACTTCTTCTGAGGGTTGAAGCAAAGCATGTCTCTGATAGCTTGAGGGGTAACATAGAAAAGTACTGAACCAGATGGGTCAACAACAGCTCTCTGAGAAACATCATATTGTTCAGCACAGAGGTGGATTAGTTCAGGGAACTGGTTGACCTGAGGGAGCTTAAAAATAGGGAGGAAAGAGTCCCATAAGCCCAATATATCTGTCCCATTTTCATGCTTGGCTTTCAACTCATTCAACAGATGAATGTGGAATTTGCTGCTCATAAGCTTCTCTTCTGTAATTTGGTAATCCATATCTGCCAAGGTTTGCCATTTCAAGTTCTTTTGAGGGGCATTCAGAGGTTGAACATTTAGTACTACAGGTGTCTCCATTGCACGGGAGGATTTTGAATCAAGTGCAAAGTGATTTTGATTGAGCAGGACAGTACAGAGGAATGCCTCTGTACCAGGGAGGTGAGATTATCAGGAACAGAGAGTGGTTCTAGGAAATAGCAGTTGAAATACTATTTATAGTGCAACTAGGACCAATGTTTGGCCTTTCCTTGTCTCTCTCAGTGGTTAAATTTGGTTTGAATGAGTCTGCCGCGATTGCGCAGACAGAACTTAGTTTTTCAATAAAATGTAGGTAAAACAAGGCTTGGCTAGTAGTTTTCGAGGTGGTAGTTGAAAATTAGAGGCTCTGTAGAGGAATTCACTGGTGAATTTATAAGTTTTATCGTCTTTTAAGCTTTTTGAGTGATTTATAGAGAATTCTAGGCGTACGGAGGATAAATGATGAAAAATACCTGGTAAAACAGCGAGCAGAGGTTGTGTGAGCAGGCAGGATTGGTGCTCTGGAGGTCTCCTGGTTGATTTAGCAGGTTGGCGGTAAGTCGGACGTGAACAGAACGCAGCAGAGAGAATAAAAATGAGCGAAAAGAACGTAAAAACATGTTTTTCGGCCATAATATAGACTTTTTGACAATTTGGCGCCTTTTCTGTGATGACGTCAGCATGACGTCATTGGTGGGGTCAGGGCCGGCTGACGTCATAGGTGAGGTGGCGGGCTCTGATTGGTCCACGGGGATGGTGAAGTGGCATGCCAGGTCGGCAGGTGGTCGGGCGCAAGGGTTGACGTGTCGGCATGGTGGCAGTGACGTGGGATGACGCGGAGGTGACGTAGCATAGGCGGAAAAAGCCGAAATCGGAAACAGCCAGCGGTTTCATATCGCTCCGCTTATGGTACGGGGGGGAATCTGTCAGACGTACCTCCGACAAGCTATGGCGAGGACGCGTGGCAGCCGAGTGACGTAACCATTTTACGGATATCGGACGATATCCGTCGGACGTGAGACCCGCTCCGATATCGTTGCTGACCGTCGGATCTGGAGGGATCGATCCAACGGCCATCGGGGAAGTGACGTGACCGGTATATACGGCGGGTAAACGGCGGACGTCGGAGCCGCTCCGATGTGATAAGAGCCGTTGGATGCTCTAGATCAGATCGGGCGGCTGTCGGGGCGATGACGTGATAGGTGGATAAGGCAGCGGGCGGAGGCATAAATACATATTTTTAATGTTTTTTCAATATATTTCAAAAATCGAATATATGCGCAAACTTTGGTTAGGCAACAGAAAGTGGGTTTTTTCGGGATTTTTGGTAGTTTCAAAGGGTTTTCATGGGTAAAGGGGTTTTATAAGGTTTTTCTTGGCAAATAGCAGTTTAGTGAGTGGAATGACTCGAGGAAAGGGAGGGTAGATGAGGTGTAGGTTCATCCAAGTGGCCAGATGTCACTTTGATCCCTGATAGAGAACTTATTGGCTATAATGCCAAAAGGAGGGATATTTATACAAATTTTGGGGTTTATACACCATGGTGTTTAATACTAGTAGGGGAAAGGTGATATAGGGATTTACATAGTAAAGTTAAAGTCAATATGGATGGGGGTAAATGAAGGGGGAAAACACTGAATTTGTTTGCAAAACACTTGGTTTAAAGAGTAGATCAAAATGAAAAGATTTTTACACAAGAAATGTGGCTTTTGAATGAACAAGAACCGCCATGAAACCATGATCTTCTTCCATGGATCTTAGCTGAAGAGGGGATGTTAGCAATGAAATGAAGGGGGAGAGGGAGGTTAGTCATGCTCCTTGTTGTAACTTGATGAAGATGAACACCTTGTCCATTGATAGATTTTGCCTTGGAAAACACAGTTCACACATCTGTAATGGTAAAGATAACCTTTCTGCAACCCCCAACTACTTACCCCAGTATTTGCCTAACATTTTTTATTTCTTCTTGGAGGGTGCACTTGGACTTGCAGACCCTTACTTGCCTTTTCTTTTCCTTGGCTTTTCCTTTGTTATTTCTATCTACTTCTACCCTTATCTCTTCCAAGGTCCCAGATTAAGCTGTTGGGAGCCTTTTCTTCTCTACCTGAACTACTTGTCTGCCAAGATTAAACAGTTTGGACAGACTTTCTTCTCTAATCTACAACTGCAAATTTAAACCATGGAATGATCCAGATTAGACTGTTGGACCATCCATCAAAATCTTAAGTCCATACCAAGCTATATACATAGATTGGATTCTCTTGGAAATATGTGATCTTTGAGTTATCAAAGCAGAGCATATTTGGTCCTTTCATAGCCAATCATGAAATATGAAACCTATTGGTATAGGTAGCTAACAGATTCCCCATATATGTTTACTCTTCTTATGGTTGTTGGGTTTTCATGTTTTCTTACTTCTCCCCCTTTGGCATCAATAGAGTACATGCCTAAGTTCTATTCATCCTAGAATTTCATTTTTCTACTCCCCCATATGCTTATGTTGGCTTTTACATATCCTGATGGAAAATAACTCCCATTGGTATTTGTAATTGGTCCAATTGATAAGATTCCCCCTGATGTTGTATATTTATTTCTTACAGTTCACTTTGTTAAGATGACATGGATTGTCATACTGTAGGTATACACTACTCCTTTTATTGAGAAAATGAGGGAGAAAACACTCCCAATTTCTATCCAAGGTACTGAAAATCCCCTATGGGAAATGATTTGGTAAATATATCTATAAGAAGCTATTTTGAGGAAATATATTATAATTTGATGATTTGATCAATAATTTGTTCTCTAAGAAAATGATACTTGATGGTATGTGTTTTTTCTTAGAGTGCATAGCAATATTCTTAGAGATCTCATTGGCACTAATGTTTGTATGTTTTTACGGTAGATTCAACAACTTATGTGATTTTATAAAACATAAGACAAGAATCTACTCTACTCTTCAGTGGAGAACAAAATTGATCGATGAAAACAATAAGAGAAAAATGAAGAATATCAATTGCACATAGCACAATATTTCTTTGGGGAAAGAAACTGATAAAAACCCCATCATTAAATAGAATATCTGAGGAGAAAATAGAATGCTTGTTCAACCTGAACAATTCCTCCAATAGTACAATCTAACTCTCTGATTCCTAGGTTGACTCTGGACAACACCTAGCTAATTTACTAGCCTTCCAAGCCCCTACTTCCTTGCACAATTCCTAAGATAATTAGCCCATATTTAATTGGGAAATCCTCATTCCATAACTACACAATCCATCCATAGGTCCTTAACTGATTGCATGCACCATCTATAAAACTCAAAAAGGTATACAATTAATAGTACATTGTCCCTGAACTCTAATCTTAACTGGGTCTTCCTCTAAACTGACATGCATGAGTTATTTATGAGTGAATATTCAGTTAACTCGTGTGGTACTGGTGATGCACTAGTGCAATACTCCAGTACTATAATTCTACTAGTTCCTCTAATAGTTAGAACTAGTTTAACTAACTATAACTCATTTATAAAGAGTTATGTAGTTAAAACTCAAAGGAACTCAACTTGTGGGTCACTCTACATGTCTATAGATAGACTTCCAAATCGATTTTCCTAAGTCAATTAAGTCAATTTAACTTAATTTACTATTACAAGTTTCTATCATAATGGAATTTCAATTTAATTCCTAATTTAATTCAAGGACAAATTAAATTGAAATTTCTAGATGCCATTTTTAACATTTCTTGTTGCAAATTTCAAGATTCCCTCTCAACAATAAAGGAATTCAACTCTATCCCGATCTTGTACCTTTGGAATGTTATGCATGCACCACTTATCAGTGTTGTTGTTGCTACTACAACATCTGCAACCAAAAATCATCCAAACTGAATTAGTATGATCCATTTATCACGAGAGTCTCTGATTTCTACTAGCTTTGCCTCTATCGACTGAAAACTCTATGCTTCTATTGATTCTGCCTCTACGCCATTTGCACTATTTTCAACTTTGCTCTATGCTCCCTACTATTTCACTACTACTAGCCTCTGCCTCTATCAATCTGATATCTAACTGCATCAACCACCACTGATCCATGTTGCTGCTATGTACTGTGGGCTCCTAGAGAAAGGTAATGATCCATGAGACAAATCCTCTTAGTGGATATTGCGCAAATTTCTACACTCTGGGACTAATATTTCACATCGCCCCACCTCTCACTCGGAGGTATGGTTGCACGTGCTCTCCTTGCCCACTTTTCTCAAAATTTCCCCCTACTAAAGGTCTTTACTTGAGTGGATGCCTCCAATCGATCTCCTCTCTGCTTCTCAAATTGTTGCTACTCCACAACTTGTTGAGGTTGCTTCTGAGGTGTCTTCTAACGTTGCATGTTAAGAGGTAATTCATGCTCCCTCTCAACCACCAAGTCTCTAACCTTTTCCTTGCTCCTCAAGGTTTTGCATGCATCTTCAACTTTGAGAGCATACAAGTTCTTGACTCACACACTGATATGTTTCACCTATCCCGTGGAAATTTTCCTAAGGAAAACCTTTCCCTTAGTTAAAATCACATCATAGCCACAGTCTTCAAATACCACGACTAAAAAAAGATTCTTCTTTAGTCCTGGAACATGCATCACATCCGTGATTCTTAGAGGGGAGATAGACTCCCTTTAAAAGGTAATTGTGCCATTCCCGGTAGTGTTGTACCTCCAGTCACCTCCAAACTCTATGTTTTGCTTGAGTTCTTTCTCCTCAAAGTCATTGAATAGATGTCTATTCCTTGTCATATTGAATGAGGCACCACTGTCGAGATACCATGCACTTCCCATTATAGTGCTAGCCATGCATGCAATGAGAATGAAATCAAGTTCTAATTGTGAAGCTAGAGCTTCACTTGGTGCCACTACTGTTGGATCCTTCTTGCTTTCTTTCTTCTATGGGTAATTCATGGTATAGTGCACGTACTCGTGATAGTGAAAACACTTGAATTTTGACAAGTCCTTCTTCTTTCCACCCTCCTTTCCTTGGGACTTCTTTCCCTTGGATTTCTTTTCTTTTCTCACTAATGCAAAGTCCTCTTCCAATTCTTTGGAAGAGGGCCCATCTTTGGTGTTCCACTGAAACTCTTCTTGTACAAAATCCAACCACAACCACTCCCAATATGGTAGCTTCTCCCTCCCATTAAAAGATTCCTGGTAACTATGCCAACTCTTGGGAAGTCCTAGAAGAGCTAGGCTCACCCTATCATCTTTGGAGATAGTAATCTTGACACTTCCAAGCTCATCTTGACAATGAGTGAACTTGATTAAGTAATTTAGAATTAAGTCGCCCTTCTCCATGTTGATCTTTTTGAGTTTGTCCTTCATTGCCAACCTCCTATGGTCACTATTATTTTGAAATAGATTCATCAATTCCTTCCACATTAAGTATGGAGTATCCTTATCATGGAGACTCAAGGCAATATGGTCTCGACCTCCTTCCAGGATCATTCTTCTCAATTTTTCCATGCATTATCTCCATTCGTCCATATCTTTAGTATCGGATGCTGAAGGCTCAAGAATGTTCTCATCTATGAATTCCTTGAGGCCATTGTCTTCAACATTGCCTCTATCATGTCCATCCAAGCTATGTAATTCGAGTTTCCCTCCAAGGCATACTCAAGTAACATGTAGAATGACATATTTCTTCTCTAAAGTATGAACTTGCAAATTCGATTTTCACTTGCACAATAAAGGAAAATTCTCCTCTTCTATATTATACTTAGCTTCGATACCATGTACATTTTTACTGTAGATTCAAAAGTTTATGTGATTTTCTAAAACAAAATACAAGAATATACTCTACTCTTCAGTAGAAAACAAAATTGATCGATGAAAACAATAAGCATAAAATGAAGAATATCAATCGCACATAAAAAAATATTTCTCGGTGGAAAGAAACTGCTAAAAACCCTAACTATCTATATTGCAGTAACCAAAATATCTAAGAGGAAAATAAAATTCTTGTTCAACCCCAACAATTCTTGCACTAGTACAATCTAACTCTCTGCTTCCTAGGTTGACTCTAGCCAACACTTAGCCAACTTACTAGCCTTCCAAGCCCCTACTTCCTTGCACAATTTCTAAGAGAATTAAACCACATTTATCTGGGAAATACTCCCTTCATAACTATGCAATCCATCCATAGGTCCTGAACTGATTGCATGCACCATCTATAACTTAGAAAATTATACAATTAATAGTACACTATCCCTCAACTCTAATCTTTACTGGGTCTTCCTCTGAACTGACATGTATGAGTTATTTATGAGTGCATCTCCAATTAACTTGTGTGGTACTGGTGATTGACAAGTGCACTACTCTACTAGTAGACCTCTACTAGTTCCTCCAACAGTTAGAACTAGTTTAACTGACTATAACTCAGTTAAATTGAGTTATCTAATTAAAACTAAAAAAAACTCAACCTGGGCCCCTAAAATTTAGGGATCACTCTACATGACTCTATATAGACTTCCAACTCAAATTTCGTAAGTTAATTAAGCCAATTTGACTTAAGCTTTAAATGTATTATTGTTGAATGTTCCTTTTCCTTGAACTAACTCGTGTCTATTTTCCAAATTGACATCACTTGCAAATAGTATTCTATAGCTTTCAGATCTGCAGCATATCTTTTACTTTATCTTTTTTTCCTAACATGAAAATATGATCAAAGATAATATGACCTAGTCTTTTGTGCCATAACAATATCTCATCCATTTTCCCCATACAAAAAATCTCATTACGTCCATATAGCATATATACATTGCTTGAGGTTGTAATTTCCTTCATAGATGTTTTACCTAAATCTTGATTATTTACTTCGCAACCATCATATCCTTGGTCAAAAATTTGGCTAACTCCTAAGAGATTATATTTAAGACCATCTACAAACAATACATTTTGATATTTGGTATTTCCCTTGTCCAAAAAACTATCTCTTTACCCATTATTCTTGTTGGTGGATTCATACAAAATGTAACACTACCTCCTCTTTCTTCATTCTAAGATACACTTTTCTCCTTTAATGTGCTATGAACAACCATTCTTCTTATAGCTCAAAATGTTTCCCTCTTCGGTTAGGGAAGAATATCAACATGAATACTAGAATGCAAAAATTGGTCCATGGAAACCTACAAAAACTAAATTTTTTAACCTTCAATGCACCTGAGACACAAGTAGCTAATGTTTTCATGCTTATAAACACTCTTGATGACTTGAAAATGAGAGATGAAGGGCTTAAAAACTCTCCAATTACATAACAAAAGAGAGTTGAAATGATAGTGTGAATGATAGAGAAAACAAGGTCAAAGTTGATCAATTTTTAAGGATAAGGATGAAAGGACCATATCAAACATGGTTAAAAAAGTGTCTATATGCATTATTATCACTCATCTGAGCCATCTATAATATAAATTCCCTCCACAGAACAAAAGGAAAAGGGCTCATTATAACAAAGTGTTGTCGGATTAGAGACTTGCATACCTCCTTGTGATAAGCTGTAGTAGTTGTGTGCCTTGATAGTGAATTGTGGTGAGAGGAGGAACATGGAAAAAATTACTATGGAGGAGTGACATCTATACTTATTACGGTATAATATAAAAAATCTATTTTCCCCCAAAGAATTGTTTTTCTTTAATTATTAATGTATTTGTCTTTTGGTTCATCCCAATAATGCTATCGGGTGTTACAACATGATATATTTCGTGACTTCTCTTGTTTGTGTGTAGGAAATAGTAGTATGGAGCTTAGGATCAAGGATCTCCATAGTATCCTTAGATGGCTTCACCAAATAACCACCTTCTGGGAAAATGGTGCAGAAATTTATCTCCTCCTCTTGTGTTTTTCTTAGAATGCATGTGTGTGTCATGGGGTTAAGTGAGTTAGGAAATTGTTTTTTGTGACAGGCCTTGGGTAAGCCTATGGGTTTAATGTACCTTTTCACTACCATGGAAATTTTGCAAAACAAAACTGGAGACTCCACTAGGGAAGTCTGAGTGGATATTTTTGGTAGCCTTTGTCTAATAATCCAATGGTTTTTATTTGTTTTTCACAGTTTTGAAGAGTCATTAAATGTCCTAGGGGAATTCTTGTCTAAATCCCTACTCTTGAGAACTTCAAATATGGTTAATGAAACCCTTCAACTCTACTCTACAGGCTTAGCAAAGTGTTGTTACTTCCATCAATGCTATAGTTTTCCCACTTTCTGAGCATTTTTTTCCCTTTCCACTCTTTTTTAGGTTATTGAAAAAGCGTTGAAGCACTCAAATAGGAACTTTGACTAGGTTTCCTCTAAAAAAATTGTAGTTCTTTTCCATGAATCTCAGCCTATAGTTGGGTCATCTTCAAATATAGTTTCCTTTTCCTTCTTTCAATTAAAATAGGTGGTTTTTTTTATCTCTTGTTAGGGTTATAAATCCTCTTGGGTTTGATTCCAAGTAGAGACATTGGGGCTGAGTTATCTCTCTACCACCATTTTCCTATAACCCTTCACATTTATGTCCACTTGTAAGTGTGGTTTGATATTTGAATACTTTCTCTGAATGCATGGTTGTTTTCAATGAGGGTTTTGGTTTTGACTGCCCTTTGTTTGTGTTTCCTTTGGTTTCTTTTCACTGTTTTCTTATAGATATCTATCTATCTATATATATGTATATATATATATATATATATATATATATATATATATATATATATATATATATATATATATATATATATATATAGATATATATTTGATTTGTTGTGCATGTCAATGTGAAAAAAGAGATCGTTGTAAAGATTATTTTCATGGTGCATTTTGAAATATCTATCTCTCTCATATATAGACTTCATCAAAATTAAAAATTGCATGTGCATATTTTGCATATAGTTCTTTGAAACTAGCTGTTAAAACTGGAAACTAGGGCCAAATTCTACCTTGGGAGAAATCCTTTGATGATTATGGTGATTACATTAAATTCCTCTTTCAAAGAGGACCGAAATTGATATAAATATCATATAATTTGAAAAATTGGAAGTATGTTTTTGAATTTATGCCCACACATGTGCAAATTGTTCACATCGGCCACATCATCATGTAGGCTCATGAAGCCCAATGGACGTGTCACTTCATCCTCATCGAATTGTATAAATACAAGTTACCTCTCACCTCATTTTGCATTATCATCAATCACACATTCTTATCTCTCCTTCTCTCATTGGTTCATACAACTATTGAGCATTCTCTCTCACACATGTGGCATAAGGAGTTTGAATTTCTGGACTGAATTGCAGGGCCGAAAATTTCAGGAGTTGAAAAAGTTTGACCAAAATTGACCAAGATTATTTATATTTCTATGTGTTTGTTTCTATAGGCCACATTAATGGGCTTATAAATCCAGAAAATCTAGGTACTTTGACCAGTGTTAACTTTAGGGTTGACTGCAACTTTCACTGCAGAAAATTATAGCTCCTTTAACCAAATTTGACTAGACTTTGAAGTATTCTTTTGGGCTGACTTTTACCAACAAGGAAGGTCCAATTTGACTAGGTTTGACCGAGATCCAAGTGGATTGTTTGATTGTTGCGTTGACCATCCTTGGGTTCTTGGTTAGGATTGATTTGATTGTTATTGACTGAGAAGCAGTATTGCATATTTACAGGGTTGTTTTGTCTTTGATTTGGCAAGTCAATTTTGACTTTTGTACTCTCTCTATTTGCTGAACATTTAATATAATAATAAGAAGAATTGATCAAAGGTTATTCCTCAGCATCCACCAATTTTGGATTTCTCTTGTTTTGGCTTGTCTTCTACATTTTTATTTTATGTTCTATCTACAATTACCATTAATGTGATTTATGGTTAATGTTATTTCTATTGGAAACTAATTTGGAAATTTCCATTGGGCTACTTATAGTAAATTTAAGTAATTGTGCTAAGCATAGAACATACAATTGTTATCTGAATTTAGCATGGTATCAGAGCCCAAGTGAAGATAAAGCCCAAGCAAGACAGAAAAATCCAATCACCAAGAAAGATTTATTGGACAAGTTTCAATTGATTCTTCATCTTACTTCAAGACCGACGACAAGATCAATGAAAAATATGACTATCATGCATGGAGGATGACTTTGGACCTAAATTTTGAGGAGGCCTGAAGTATTGGACCATGTGCAGGGAAAAGTGGTGGAGCCTCCTTCAAATGCACTAGTTTCTGCTAAGTCAAAGTATAGACAAGTTGAGGTCAAAGCGATTAAAATTTTGGTTGAATCTTTTCAAAAGAATTTGGTTTCCTATATTTATGATTTGGGAACTTCTAAGGAGATATATGATAAGCTTATTGTGATGTTAAAAGAGAAAAATCCAAGTCAAATCCTCTTTCTCAAAAACAAGTTGAAGGATGTCAAGATCGATAAAGGGGATTCTATCAAATTCTACTTCAGGAGGATCACACGAATCAAGAATGACCTTCTATATATTAGAGAAGTTATTACTGATAGGGGGCTTACTCTCATATCACTTGGGGGTCTTTCAAGGGCATGGGATGTGTTTAACACTACCATTCACAACAATGATAGGATTCCTAGTTTCTATGAATTATTGGCTAGATGCACTCAAGAGGAGACAAGGACAATGGAGAGAGACAAGCCTTCAAATGAAAATGAACCTACTACTTTATCCCCTCATGCAAAGAAGAAAAATAATGTTCGTCCAAGGAGACAGCGTCAAGGATTCAAGCAGGGATTCAATGAAGGTCTTTCAATTGTAACAGGTTCAACCGCTATGCTAGAGAATGTCCTCACAAGAAGAATTCTCCTAGGGATGATGACAATAACAAAAAAAGGCAATGATAATCAAAGGAATAACAAGTTCAACAATAAAGGAAAAAATAATTTCCCATTGCTCGATATGGAAATGGTTGAATTCCCAAAATATCAATAAATTCCAGGTATCAGGAAAGTAATGTTGTAGAAAAACAAAAGGAATTTTATCTAATTTCTGCTCTATCTATTGCCTCTCCTCTGAATAATTTGGATAATTAGCTTATTGATAGTGGAGCCTCAAGGAGCTTCATTGGGTACAAAGAGGCCATCTCAAATTTGATTGAAAAGAAGACCAATTTGGAGATCATACTTGGAGACAATGCCACCTACCCCATGAAAGGGATAGGTATTGACACTGTTCACTTGAATCAAGGTCAAACCATTCATCTACAAGAAGTATTGTATGTATCTGATTTGAAGAAGATCTTGATGTCTATTTATGCAATGGAAGATAAAGGCTTCAAGGTAGAACTCATTTATGAAAAGGTACGCATTCGGCAAAGAAACCCTAAATATGAATTGAGACTGGGTTTTAGGGTTGATGGTATCTATAAAGTTGGAGGAAGTCCTTTGGGATCCTTGACTTGTGATACTTCTCTTCAATCTAAATTATGGCACTAGAGATTTACTCACCTTCATTACAAAGCCTTACCTCGAGTAAGGAAGATGGTCACAAGTATGACCAATTTCAACATGAATCATGAAGGAGTTTGTCAGGGTTGTGCAGCTGGGAAACTCACAAGGGGACCATTCCATTCAAAGTGAAATATAAAATACCAATATTATTCAATTGGTCCATTCTGAACTATCTGGCATGTTTCCCATAACATCATTCGGAGGATACATATACTATGTAATTTTTGTGGATGAATTCTCTCGCAAAACATGGATCTATTTCTTGAAGAAGAAGGATGAAGTGTTCAAATGGTTCTGTTCTTTCAAATGCATGGTGGAGGATCAAGCAAGGAAGAAGATTAAAATATTGAGGACCAACAATGGAACCAAATACGAATCAAATGAATTCAGTTAATTTTGTAGAGAGGATATCATTAAGAGGGAGACAACTGTTCAATACACTCCTGAGAAAAATGGAGTTGCTGAAAGGAAGAATCGAAAAATTATGGAAGCCACTCTTTCCATGCTCCATGATCAAGGTCAACCAAATTTAAAATGGGGATAACCTACCAACAATGTCACGTATGTTCAAAATAGGAGCTTGCATAAAGTGCTGGATTTGAAGACACCCGAAGAAGTTTTCACTGGTACGAAGATTGATGTTTCTCATTTTAGAATATTATATTGTCCCGTGTATTTTCATGTGCCTAAAGAGAAAAGAAACAAGTTGGAAGCATATGGGAAGAAAGGTATATTTGTGGACTATAGTGAAAATTCTAAAGCATATAGAATCTATGTACCTAGTGAAAGAGACATGGAAATAAGCCATGATGTCATTTTCGATGAAGGCACTACGCTTGGGAAATCTAAAGGTCTCTTCATTCCAAGGAAGGATAATGATGACGTGGTAGGAAAATAAGATGAACCTCCGATAGATAAGCCTATGCCTGATGTTGAAGGTATGATAGATCCCATTGATCTTGTTGTAGCTCCTAAAGCAACCCTCGAGTTGAGGAGAGGTCAGTTCCTAGGACATATTAGAAGTGTTTATAAGATGTTTTGAAAATTTTCACTTACATTCAACATTAATTTAATTTTTTAAATAGAATTTGTTTAGAATATCTCTTTATAGGGTAGAGGAAATTGATATGAAAAACAAACTCACTGAAGACTAAATATCCAACTCTGGTGGCTAACTTACATAAGCGCATAGTTCATTTTGGCATTGTAGTAAGTGCGAAAGAAGAATATGAAGAAATGAAATCAAATACATAGGGCTAAGCATAGAACTCAATTCATCAAAATTCAAAAAGAAAACAGGTAAATGAAGCACTGAATGAAAAATCATATTACGTAAAGTGTGTATTAAGTATGTTATATCTTATTAGTCACAAAAATCTTAGATCAACATTAGACATGGATGAACCATGATTTAATAAAAATACATCGAACAACTATTATTACATGTCCTATGATAATAAAATAGCGATAAAAGAAAGGAATGCAAAAGAGAATACATACTACAACCTCATGTGAGCCAGAGTCACCAGATCCTATTTATTAATCTGCAGATAGAGCATACATTTTGACTTTCTCCATCAATAGTTTTAGATCCTCTTTGAAAACCAAAATTTTGAACCTCTCTATGAAAACAAAATTCAGAACCATTAAAAATGTATCATAAATCATATTTTATAGGGTCTCAAGATGAGTACTACTTACAAAATATTCCTGCTTGATTTGCCAATGATTCATCACAATAGAATGATGCAAGCGTGCAACTTGCACAACTATACTAGCTAAAATCTAACTAAATTGAATTCATTTCTTCAAATAGAATATTTACAGAAAATATAAAACAATAAGGTTTTATGATTGACATGATCAGAAAATATCTTCACCTTCCCTGGCAAGGTTCTGGAGGAAGAGTAGCTTGATTTATGATTTGGAATTGTGGAGGATATACAAATTGATCACATTTTTGCCATAGTGCTAGGGGTAATACTTTATTGTGACCTCGACACTTTCTTGCTAGAGTTTTTGGTGACTCAATGGATGGTGGACGTGTTCCATCCTCTCTCTATTGAATAGATGGGAAGGAGGTGGGATCAAGTGGAGAGCTCCCAAAGTCAATCCGGGTTGTTGTTCTACTTGCTAACTTTTCAACTTTAGCGGGTGGCACTCACATATAAATCGGGCCAACTTTGCCCCGACAATTCCTTCCAGGGGTCGATTGGCTCACGATGAATGTCAATATGATCTGACTCCTACTCAATCCTTAAACACATAGCCACATCCCTTTCGACTTTCAGCTTGTCATTTCAAATTTCGGATTTCGACTTTCCCTTTTGGCTTTTGGCTTTCCCTTTCAACTTTCGGCTAGTCATTTCGACTTCAAAATTTTGGCTTTCTCATTCATATTTTGGTTGAAGGAATTATTTTTCTGATATTTAATTTCCCTAAGGGCATTTGGTATGCTTCTAGAGCTAAATTCTATCATTTCCACCAACCTATATTGAATGTTTCCTTCTCTCCACTAGGGATGAAAAATAGGACCATTCGACACAAATATAAGAGGGTGTGATATATAACAACATATCCTTCTACCTTAAGGAAAATACCTTGGTGGCTCAAAGATAGTCTTGAAGATGATGAAAGACATATCTCTCCAAGAGGGACATTCAGTGAAATTAAGAAGTTGAACAAGTATTAAGGGTACTTATCTTCTATGAGTAATATTATTCAAACTGAGCATGTGCATCTGAATAAAGCATCAAGTTTGGAAGCATGCGGTGAATGAAGAGTATGAATCTATCATGAAAAATGATGTATGGGATGTGTTGTCTAGCCCAAAAGAAAAGTTCGTAGTCACCTCAAAATGGCTATACAAAATCCAACATGGAGCAGATGGGAGTGTTGAGAAATATAAGGCCAAGTTCGTTGCTCGAGGCTTCTCTAAAAAGAAAGTAGTGGACTATGATGAGATATTTGCACCCGCTGGCTGATATACAATTATTCGTGTTAGGGCCTAAATCTACCTCAAGTTGAGAAAGGCAAGATCTAGGGTAACATCAAACCACGCTTAACCTGGTAGCTAGCCCTAGTAGGTCGGGAGAGGGCTCTTTCCTTGTCAATCTCAGAAGAATATGATCAATAGAGCTTGAGATGACTAATATAAAGACTGATTTTAGGCTAGGTATGTGCTCAGAAGAGTTTGATTGAATTTAGTTTTGGTTTGCTGGCTCAAATGTGAAAGGTAGATTTGGGTCTGGGGAATGGACACAGTATTACAAATATCTCTATGGGGCGAGGAGTTGGAGAGGGCATGAAAGTCTCAGGGATCCTCTTCAAACATCTGAAAACATAAATAACTAAACAAAACCCTAGGTAGAGCACTGCAACTCAATGAATTCTACCTTTATCCTTGCTTCATTTAGTTAAGATGAACAGAGAGAGGTGATAGCGTACATAAAACACCAAGATCTGGAGTCTATCTTGCTCTTTTCTCTTCCTCAATGCTTTCTTCAATTTAGTCTTCAAAATCCTGATTCTCTCTTTGCACACCTTGTTCTTGCCATGTAGTGGTAGGCCATGTGCCTCAACATATTTTTCTCTCTGTTGGCCTTCTCTAACATCCTCTCCAAGTGAAAATTTTTCCTCTCAAGCCAAGATTCACGATCAGCTTGAATTTCTTGTTCTAGTGATGTCAACTTGGTTTTCCTCCTCTTGGCAGCTTGCAGGTTTTCCCTTATATTTTGGAGCTCCATGATGATTTTATGATCCTCTAATTGTTTGTTTCTCTATTCCAAATAGTTGATTATCCACTTGGCTCTTTCCAGGTTGATAGACAAATGATGAATGTCATCTTGCTGCTCCCTAATGATCTCTTTAAGCTTTGAGCTCAAACCAGTGTCATCATCCTGAATGAGAATGAAATTTGCCTCTTGACCTTCTAAAGGTCCCTCATCATGCAAGGGCTTCTTACCCTTGTCCTATACCTGCTCTGTTGATGGAGGAAATGAGACCCCTTCCACCCTGGGTGGAGATAGTACTCATTTTGCTACTGCAAACAATCTCCTAGTGCCCTTTTAGTATGTGAAAAACACTGGCACATAGTGGTTTGTGTCTCATGCACCACCTGCTGATGTGAAGGCTCTCTTGCCTCATGAGAAACTGATGGGGGAACTTGAGGACCTGTGAAGACCTCATGTGAAATTAAATCCTCCCATGAAACATTCAGTAAACTGAGCTGATGGAAAACCACAATTTTTATTAGTGCAAAGTGATATATGTTGTTATATTGCTGATGAGGAGGCTTCCTTTGCACTGATGCGGTCATCTTCTTAATATTATGGAAAATGAAATAGGGGAGGTTCATCATCCTCACCCTAGTAAAATGCATCAACAATCTGATATGATAGGTGTACAGACAAGAAAATCTTCCCTCACAGCTGAAATATTTGATTATGAGTTTCATCAAGGGAGCATATGTGTCCTATAGGTACTTGAATGGGAAAACCATACTGACATGTCTTTGAAATCTAGCCTTGATATAAGGCTCATAATGATCTCTGTCTACCAACTGCCCCTTATTCCACTGCTCACCTACATTTGGAATACCGGTTGCTTGAGCTATAGTCTCAGGTGTCAAGGTGAATGTCACACTTGCCAAATTGACATGGCCATTGTGAAGATGGAGCACGAATAGTCTGGCAAGCTCATGGTGGTATTTGACTCTTTCTACCATTTCACAAAATTGATAACAAGATTGATGTTGGAAGCATCTGACAGCAAGAGGATAGGCCAACAACACAAGTGAAGTAGGTTTCTCCCGGTTATATTTTCCACTCTTATGAGGTCTCCTTGGTGCATGAATTTCTCTGGAAGAGTCACTGACTATTTCCTCATTTCTGTCATAGGAAGAATCTAACTCCATGTTCACCAATGCTTGAGCTTTCTTAGATGAGTATGAAGAGATTTTATGGTGTCAATGGGTATTTGCTGCTAAAAGATAAGAATTAATGAGGGACTGTGAGGGGACTGTGTATGAGGGGTTGGGGATGCTGCTGGTAGGGTTTTTGGGGAATGAAAGGGTTTATGGAATAATATTTAGGGTTTAGGATTGTTGATTAGGGTTTGGGATAGTGGGATTAGGGATTAGGGTTAGTAGTTTTATGGATATGGGGAATTGGGAATAGGTAAGTATGAATGAAAAGGGAGGAAGAAAATGAAGTGAGGGAGTGAGGGAGTGAAAATGATAGGGGTGGGATTTAGCAGCAAAAACAGTCATTTGTAAACCCTAGGCAGTGTTTTTTCAACAAACAATGTAGGGAGCTAGGGTTCAAATTTTTCCTTATTAAATCACCATGAACACTAAGCAAACTTAATCATTGGCCATAAGGGAGTGTCAACTTACTTGTAAGATGAGGAGTTAACGATTCGAGAGTTTGCAGGAAGATGTGTGTGAAGATAGGGCATTGTATATTGGTGCTAGCGCAACCTCACAGGTGCACCGCGCTGCTTCAATGCATCACACCAGTACAAAATTTCAACACAAACCGTGCTCTGTGTGCGCCGCGCTGGCTCGGTGCACTACGCTCTAACCCAGGTGCGTTGCGCCTGCAATTTCCCCTGTTTTGAATGGGAAATCACTCTTTCGGCTTTGAAAATGCAAATTCACTTTCTCTCCTTCATTTTGAACACAAATAAGCCTCCTTTGATATGAAACAACTTTATATACCCATGGTTTTAATTTTTCACTCAAGAAAACCCACTTTGCTAATGTTTGATTTTCACTTGCTTTTTAAAACTCCATTTTGGGCAGTTTGCTTTACTTTTTGCCTTTGATGGACTAAATTCTTTGACATTTCATTTCTTTTGCAGGAACTAGTTGCAGAGGCTTGGCAAGGTGACCAAGGCTGCCTCTGAAATTATTACATACAAAGAAAATGAATTACATGAAATTAGTACATGAAACATAAAAAACTTTGTTTTTCCTCAAAACAGGGTTTTGAGGAAAAGTCAATCACTAAGCATGTGATTACTGAAATTATTTTTGCTAAGACTTTATTTAACCTCCTCATGTGCCTGTTGACTATTATTGAGCATTAACAAGACCTTATTAACAAAACCCTAGACCTAATGAGACCTAAAACCCTAAAAATGACTTTTGCACATTTAAAGACAAAAAATGACTACAGATGATCTAGATATATGAAAATGGGTCAGTAGGTAAAGAACATGAGGGAAAATGTATAATATGCCACTACCATCAGATGATCCATGACCCTAATGGAATGCAACTGATCAGATGAGACACTTAACATGCAATGCAACAAGAGAATTTGATCACTGATGGAGGGATGAAGATACCGACACTAACAATTCGATCCATTATTACTGCTGCTTCCATTAAAGGATGGAGCCTATATCAAATGGAAGTTAAGACTTCTTTCTTTCATGGCTCGCTTAAGGATGAAGTCTACTTGTAACAACCTCAGGGGTTCGAAGGACAAGATCAAAGGACAAACACATTCAGGTTGAGGAAAGCCCTCTATGGGTTGAAGCAAGCACCTAGGGCTTGGTATGAGAGGATTGGAAAATATCTTATGAAAATGGGATTTACAAGGAGTGATGCTGACCCTAACCTATACTTCAAGGTTCGAAAGGACATGCTTCTCATATTGGTCCTTTATGTTGATGATATCTTTCTGACAGGTGTAGACCATGTCATTTATCAATGCAAGAGGGAGTTGTCTTCTTAGTTTGAGATGAAGGACCTAGGACTAATGCACTACTTCCTAGACATAGAGATTTGGTAAAATCCATATCATATTTTATGTTCTTAAGGAAAATACATTGTGAAGCTACTCGAGAGATGTAGGATGGTGGATTGCAAGTTTGTGTCTACTCTGATGGAACTCAACTTCAAGAAGTTATGTGGAAGTGTTTTTGGGCTCGAATTATCAAATGCTTCTTAATATAGACAACTTGTGGGGGGTTTGATGTTCTTCATAAACTCATGTCTATACATATGGTTCACTTTGAATACATTGATTCAATTTGTGGTCGAGCCTCATCACACACATTTGATTGTTGCTAAGAATATTTTGAGATATCTGTGTGGCACAGTCAACTATGGACTAAGATACACTATCGGGAATTTGAGGCTACATGGATATACTGAGAATGACTAGGATGGCAGTGTGGTTGATAAAAATAGTACATCATGATTGTTACAGGGAAAAGTGTCTATTTAGAACTGCTCTATCCCACTAAGGTGTGACAACTACCTTAGAAACAAACAGAGAAAAGCTACTTTTGTATTTCCTTTATGAATTATAGATAGAGAGGAATAGAAAGAACCAACATGTGTCTTGCGCTAATCCTTTTATTCGATCCATCTCTTCTTTGATAGTCTCCAGCTACCTGCTCACTAGCACACCCAGCTTCATAAAGTACCTGTAAGATCACAGAAGCATAGCACTATACAAAGACATGGATCTATATTCATAAACAACTTAGGATCAGATTTAAGTTAACCATACAAATGTAACAAGCATCAATGATACAAAAGCATGGAGGAGAACTCAAATAGCTTTTATTGATAAAGAAGAAAAGATCCAGGAGGAGTTACAACCAGTGGTTCCGACCAAGCATCAACCTCCCAGCAAAGAAGCCCCTCTTCACCTCAAACAAAGCATAGATCACCCAACAATCTGATGTTTGTCTCTAGAAACCAACAACAATTCCTTACAATATGCAAAATTCCAGCCTCTGGATCTCTGGGATGAGGGATCCATATATAGATATCTGTAAGGAGGATGAGTCAGCTTGTGATTTGATTAGTGTCTTCTCTCTGTCAGTTCTTGCTTCCACTTGGAGACTGAGGGCCTCTTACTCATCCTTGGTCGAATTCAGTGAGGCAAGTGTCACAGGAGAAGATTCTGGAAGCTTCCATTGCCTCTCCACCTCGCGGAATGACACTGCCATTTGTCATTTCTCACCCATCGCACCCCACAGAAGGGAGTTTTGAAATGCAACGCACCCTCACAGTGCATTTGGGTGAGATGCAACGCACCTAGCCAGTGGAGCAGCTGCAATGATCCTGTTTTGACCAATTTGGAGTAGTTTTTCATGGAAAACTTCTGGGAGAAGCTGTAATCTGTTGACCTTGTTCCTTTAGGGGTTAGAACAACACTTTTAGGGGCTTAGGAGCCCTTGGTTTATGGACATTTCATGCTTGGAGTTGTAGGGCACAAAAATTTCTATAACAATGATGCTACTCCTCATTAAGGTCTACTTCAAATTCTTTGATGAGCAGGAAGCATAAATTTGTTATTCTAAGCACTGCCGAGGCCGAATACATTATAGTTATTATGTCTTGTTGTGAAGCTATTTGGTTGAGGAAGCTCTTCAGTGAGCTATTTGAGCATGTGTTGGATACCACTGTGATATTCTACAACAAATCAAGTGGGATTCTCCTTTCAAATAATATTATGTTCCATGACTACTCCAAGCACATTGATATCAAGTACCACTTTATCTGGGACATGGTACAAAGGGGAAAAATAATGCTCCAACACATTAGGACTGATGAGAGGTTGTAAAAATCTTGACAAATCCCTTAGGGAAGGCCAAATTATTAGCCTTCTGAGAGAGACTAGGATTTTTGGAAAGGCCCTCCAATGAGGGTCCTGCTTGAGTTGGACATTGAGATCTGGGATCTCCTATGGTCTTGGGTTACTTCTCGGAGCTATGCGTGCCATAGGGGTAGTGTTTCACCTTCCCCCTAAGATACCCCATGATGTTTGACATGTTTGTAGAGTGAATGGTTCACCTTCCCCTACAATTGCTGACAAATGTGTGTAGGTTGAGCGATTCACCTTCCCCTATGATTGAAATCTGCATAGGATGAGTGGTCCACCTTCTCCTATGGAATATGAGTAGTATGAGTGGTTCACCTTCTCCTCTTGATGCCCCGACATACATCCTACCCATGTAGTCTGGGACTCATGGGAAGTACCTCTCATCTAGCCATTGAGTTAGGAAAAGTGGTTAGGGACCATAGCACTACCGATGGACGTATCATGTACTACCATCATCCCTATGACCAGGATGTATGGTATTCAACAAATTTATTTGGGATCAAGTATGATTGAGGTTCTACCTATGGACTAAATTTTATTAGTGGATAGTGGCAAGGTCTTATGACTCACTCTCGATCGATTCTTCTTCATTTTTCATATCAATGTTCAGTAGAGCAGAGATGAGATGAGATACAGACATGGTTCATGATGACAGGATGGCATAATTATCAATGATGATGGATGGATTGGTAGGTGGAATTATCCCTAGTTGAGAGGGAGTGTTAAAATTTGAAACTAGGGCCAAATTCCACGTTGGGACAACTCATTTGATGGAGATGATGATTGCATTAAATTCCTCTTTCCTAGAGGACCAAAATTGATATAAAAATCATCTAGTTTGGACAAGCATAAGTGTGCTTTTGAATTTATGCCCACACATGTGCAAATTGTTCAGGTTAGCTACATCATCATGTAGGCTAATGAAGCCTAATGGATGTGTCACTTCACCCTCATCAACTTGTATAAATACAAGTGACCTCTAAACTCATTTGGAACCATCGTCACTCTCACATTATTTTCTCTCCTTATCTCATTGGTTAGTATAATTATTAGGCATTCTATCCCTCTCTCACATGTGTCGGTCAAGGAGGTCAAAATTTTGGACTGAATTGCAGGGCTGAAAATTTCAGGAGTTGACCAAGTTTGACAAAAGTTGACTAGGGACTCTTTGTCTAGTTTTGACTGTGATGTCTGGAGGGTTATTTCTATTTCTCTAGGCCACATTACTGGGCAAAAAAATAGAGAAAAATTGGGCTCTTTGAATAGGGTTGATAGCAAAAAATTACAACTCCTTTAACTGAATTTGCTTGGAATTTGAAGGATTGTTTTGGGCTGACTTTGAATAGCAAGGAAGGTCAAATTTGACTAGGTTTCGATGACCTCCAAGTGGACTGTTTGAATTCTATGTTGACCATTGTTGACTTCCTGGTTAGGGATGATTTGATTTTTGTTGACTAAGAGGTAATATTGCAGATTTTATAGGGCTATTTTGTCTTTGATTTGGCAAGTCAATTTTGACTTTTGTACTCTCTCTCTGTTGAACACTTGATATAATAATAAGAAGAATTGATCAAAGGGTTTTACCCACATTGTAGTTTTTCCCTGGCATCTGCCAATTCTAGTTTTCTCTCGTCTTGGCTTGTTTTTTGCATTTTATTTTATGTTCTATCTATAGTTACTATCAATGTTATTTATGGTTAATGTGATTGTTATAGGAAAATAATTTGGAAATTATCATTGGGCTACTTCAAGTACATCGAAGTAATTGTGCTAAGAATAGAACATACCATCTTTATGTAAATTTAACACAAGCCATAACACGATTTGAGTTTCATGACTGTTATAGACATTTTTGGGCACTACAACCCCAAGCATGAAATGTCCATAAACCAAGGGCTCCTAAGTCCCTAAAAGTGTTGTTCTAACCCCTAAAGGAACAAGGTCAACAGATTACAGCCTCTCCCAGAAGTTCTCCATGAAAAACTGCTCATAATTGGTCAAAACAGGATCATTTCAGCTGCTCCACTAGCCAAGTGCGTTGCATCTCACCTAAGTACACTATGTGGGTGCGTTGCATTTCAAAAATCCCTTCTATGGGGTGCGATGGGCGATAAATGACAAATGGCAGTGTCATTTCGCGAGGTGGAGAGGCAATGGAAGCTTCCAGAAACTTCTCCTGTGACACTTGCCTCTCTGAATTCGACCAAGGATGAGTAAGAGATCATCAATCTCCAAGTGGAAGCAAGAACTATCATAGGGAAGACACTAATCAAATCATAAGCTGACTCATCTCCATTACATATATCTATATATGGATCCCTCATCCTAGAGATCCAGAGGCTGGAATTTTTCATATTGTAAGGAATTGTTGTTGGTTTCTTGAGACAAACATCAGATTGTTCGGTGATCTAAGCTTTGTATGAGGTGAAGAGGGGCTTCCTTGCTGAGAGGTTGATGCTGGGTCAAAACAATTGGTTGTAACTCCTCTTGGATCTTTCTTGTTTATCAATAAAAGCTATTCAAGTTTTCCTCCATACTCTTGTGTCATTGATGTTTGCTGCATTTGTATGGTCAATTTACATCTGATCCTAGATTGTTTATGATTATAGATCCACGTCTTTGTATAGTGCTATGCTACTGTGATCTTACAGGTACTTTGTGAAGCTGGGCGTGCAAGGGAACAAGTAGCGAAAGACTATCAAGGAAGAGAGGAATCAAATCAGGAGATTAGCGCAAGACAGAGGTTGGTATTTTTGTTCCTCTCTATCTATAATTCATAAAGGAAAAATGAAAGTAGCTTTACTCTGTTTCTTTCTAAGGAAGCTGTCACACCTTAGTGGGATAAGTAGTTCTGAGTAGACACTTTTCCCTGTAACAATGACATTTACCCTTGACATTAAAAAATATCCCTTAAAATTGATTCTTAATAAAATCAATCAAACATCTTTTAATTTCTCTTGTAGCACACAAACATTATCTTAGGATTTTAGGGCCTCAGAATAGGTTGGTTAGGTAAAATATCAAAGGCTACAAAAACTAACACTATATTCTTGAGTTAGGTAGTGGAACTCCATTTGCAATCACAAATTTCCTAGGTAGCCCTTCTAACATAAGGTTCAAGTGCAAGGTTACATTAGGGCTAGTGGAGTGAGGTACACCACTTCACTTGGTCTTCGAAGCAAGGTCTACATGTACTAATGGGGTCTCCTTAGCAAGGCTGCATGCTAGATACCCTACCTTTATGTGTGGATCTAACTTAAAACTGTCCCCCCAGGTTATGTGGTTGTACATGGTAACCATAGTGGCCATAACCTTAGGGACCTTGCATAGGTTAAATCAAGGGGGCATTTCCTTGTTGTACATGGCAGAAACATTTGTCATTACTCACTCAGATCTCATTGAGGGTGGCCATGCATAATTAAGGGTACTTGCACCATGTATTGAGATGTTAATTAGGAGGCCAGCATAATTGTCCCAACCATATCTTCATAGTTGACTTCGACCCTAATCAACCAGGCCTCAACTATGGGAATATCCCTTCTATCTCTGGGTTGCATGGTTTCTCCTTATAATTGATAGGTGTGTGTTTTTTGGTCTTATCTATTTGCATTATATTTTATTTACGTTACACTCTTGTAGACATCATTTTCCACCACCATGGTTGAGTTTAGATTTTTTAGTTCTCTTTGTCTTCAAGACATTTCTCTTGACCAAGAGGGTCCACTTTCCCATAGACATAAGCTTAACCCTACCACTAATTTAGAAATGCCTACTTCAGGGGCCAGTTTCACTAATTCTCATGTTGAGGTATTGTCATTGATGGCAAAGGAACCACTCATGAATGCTATGGAATGGTATTTAATGCGATCATGGTTATAGTTGAAGCAATAGTGTAATCATAGTTATAATTGTATCATTGTGTACCTCCTATCCAATAGTTGAAAATAAGTAATACTAATATCTCTTATATTTGACATTAATATGGTTATCAACCTCCTACTCTAGCACCACCTATTGCAATAAGCCTGGCTAGATTCTTCTCCATCTCCATCATCTCCAAAGTGATAGAAGAATAAGACTAGAGGATTAGTTGTCATCACAAGAAAAAAGGTCATTGGTGAGGGTCATGCTTGTGATGGACCTTTAGGTTCCATCACCAATGTCGCATATGGTGACGGTCTTTAAAAAAGCATTTTTGTAAGTGTATATAGTGATGGTCCTTTACGGTTTGTCACCAAAGCCATTTTCAATGACACTTTGGTGAGGGTGGTTAAAGGCCCGTTACTAATTCTCTCCTTGGTAACACTTTTGGTGAGGGTTGTTAAAGGCCCATCACTAATTCTCTCTTTGGTGAAACTTCTAGTGATGATCTTTTATTGACCATCACTATTGGTCACTTTAATTGTTTAATGATAAAACAGTCGAGTGCCACATTAATAATCAATCCGGGAAAGTTTGATTATTCCAAAGGTGACTATGTACTGTATGTACTCAATCTTAATGGTATTAAAAGCTGTAGTATAAACAGTCTACTATCTTATGAAATCCATGCTCTGTGTTACAGTAGTTATATAGTTACAGCCTATTGCAGAAAATTAAGTAAGAACAAATATCTTAAAAGAAACAAGTCTGCAAAAGGAAGTGATGGTTGTCCTGCAACAAATGATCAGGACCCTATCCTCCGAGTAAGGATTTTCAGCACCTGCCTCTATTGGCCAGTTCACGCATACACTCTGTGAATCCTAATCATCGGTGAGGACTTCATATACAACAATGATCATCTAAAAGGAAAACAAAGTTTCAACAAAAGTAAATATCATTAGAAGCAGTAACTGTAATGTAAATAGAAATCACACACACACACCACACAACAGAAAGAAGATGGGTGAATCTTGTGATGAAGGTGGGCCCTGTCCCTCTCACAAGATTCCCCAGAATACAGGAATTAAAATAAAATGCTCAGAACAGAATTGTATTCATCTGCCAATAAACCATATTACAGAAAGAGATTCAGTCTTATCGCTTCACTACAAGTTCTGTATTACCAATTGTTACCCCCCTTCTCTAATATAGATGTCTCCTCTTTATAGAGGAGACATCTATTATAATAGATTTTCATACATTCAGTTTTAACCCTTTTGTACCAAAAATAAGGAAGCCAGTTTTCAATAACAAAATATTGTTACAACTATGAAGATCATGACCAATATAGTAATCGATCAGACTCTTTTTCCGATGCAGATTTGTTACGCAAATCCCAACTGTTCCTCAAAATGCGCATGCTATTCGTGGTGTTTCAGCATCGAGGTTCATGTTGTTCTTACTGTTTCAGCTTCACAATTTGCGCTGTTTCTGTTGTTTCAACAACGACAGAATGTGATCCTGCCAGTTAGGGAGTTTCAGAAATTAGTCAACACTTTAATCAACTTCAGGAAATAATTATAAAGATAGCATGATTACGTGTTAAATAATTAAACATGTAGTAATGAGGAAATTTATTTTGTACCTTTTGGAGTGATTAAGCCAAAACACCTAGCAAAGGCTTTCACTTAAGGTTTGAAGAGGGTAATACAATGGCAAAATATACAGTCAAAAATAGACAAAATGGGAACCTAACATCCCCCCCAACTGAACATGTTGCATGTCCACATGCAATGCCTAATCTGAATCGGAATCACAATACTCAGCTGAACAGTGTAGATTGCTTATACAGTAAGTGTAGAAAGTTATGTTATCCATGTCTCTGAACCCTTGGGCATTCTGAATACTTTTCCATGCTGCCAATTCTTCCTTTTTAGTCAATGAAAATTGAGCCTTGTATTGTTCTCCAGGAATCCATAAGAGAGGGAAATGAAAGCGGTACCCAATCCACCATTCAGCACATTGTCTCATGCATTTTACATAAGCAGGTATCCTTGAAATTGCTGCCTGCAGATTGAGGGGATTGTAGGGATGGTATTCCCTTCTTTCTTTGGGACACTGTTCCCAGAAAAATTCATTTGCTTTTATAGCCAAAGGTCCTTTAGCTTTGACATAGTGCTGGCAGTCTTCCAAGACTGCTGTTTGCAGATTCCTAATGTGATCGGTCATGCCTGTCTCTTTTAGATTCTGTTGATGCTCCATGAGGAAGATGGCTGCATTCTGTGGTTCTGGGCGAATCCAGAGAAGACAGTTCTCCTCATTGTGTTGTGCAGACATGAAAGCATTCTGCCAAGTGAATTGATTGGCCAAAAAGGAAATAAAAGCTCTTATTTGAATATCACCACAAATAGGAAGTAAATTAATCTTTCTATCTTCAGGCATAGCCTCGTTATGAAGATAGAGTTCGCACAACAAATTCTGATCATTGTTTGGTGCTTCTGAAAAAGTTTCAATGAATTGCTGTGGTGTAGAGACCTGGTGTGGTCTACCATCCTTTATTGCTTTCAATTGAAGGAACGCCAAGCGTTCTCTCAAGAATACAGAGTAATTAAAAGAAGGCTTTCTTGAAGCCAGTAAGCACTGGACCAAATCAAGGATGAGGGACAGTCTGGCTTTTAATTGCTTATTTTCTTTGTACTGTGCACGAGACTGTTCCATTGCTTCCCAATTCCTATAGGCATAGTTAAACCATAATGATTTCTGCTGTTGAAATGCCTTTCCTTGGGAAAGCTCATATTCTGCTTTCCATGTGTAGCTTAATTCTTGAAAAGTAGAAGTTTGTGCATGAGCATCACTAACACAGGGAGGTTCAGTTTGTATATGCACAGTTGTGAAAGATTTAGATTCTGATTCCTGCTCATCAATAACTTGGGTAGGCCGGAGTGGTTCTGCTTCCTCTTCAGGTTTCTGCTCATCAATAACTTGGGTAGGCCGGAGTGGTTCTGCTTCCTCTTCAGGTTTCTGCTCATCAATAACTTGGGTAGGCCGGAGTGGTTCTGCTTCCTCCTCTGAAATCCTTGAAGACCCTGCTGGTTCTTGTGGAACAGCAGGGTGTTCCTTTTTAAATATAACAGGACTGGCTCCAGTCAAGGGGACTGCAATTATTTTATATCCTGCCTGAGTATAGATATCCCCACATTCACTGCACATGTATTCACTGTATTGTTCTTTCTCTATACTCTTTTCAGCTTGAGATGCTACTTGAGCTAACATGTACAGGTTGAGTTCTTCTTTATAGGCTTCCCTAGCCATTGCTAATTCTTTCTGATAGGCCTCAATTTATGATTTTAAGAACTCATTCTCTTCTTGTAGGGAGGCTAGAGTGACTGGGGCTTCTACAGTTATAGATTCCAAAGGAAAAGAAAATTGTTGTTCAGCATTATCTTCCTCATATGTGTCCCCAACAGGTGGTTCTTGTGTTTCACCTATTGGGTCTGTTTGTATATCAGTTTCATCTAAGGCATCTTCTTCTTGCTCCCCAACAGGTGGTTCTTGTGTTTCACCCATTGGGTCTGTAGCTGGTTTTTGTGTAACAGCCGCATGCAGGTCGTCTTCTTTTTGCTCCCTTTCACCTATTGGGTCTGTGGCTGGTTCTTGTGTAACAGCCACATCCAGGTCGTCTTCTTTTTGCTCCCCAATAGGTGGTTCTTGTGTTTCACCTATTGGGTCTGTGGTTGGTTCTTGTGTAACAGCCACATGCAGGTCATCTTGTTTTGGCTCCCCAACAGGTGGTTCTTGTGTTTCACCTATTGGGTCTGTTTGTATATCAATTTCATCTAAGGCATATTTACTAGACGACCATGCCGCAAATGATTCAATAAGACAAATTCATGTTGGTAGACTACCTGGTAGCGGCCCTCGCAAGTGAAGTAGTGCTTGACGAATTCTGCAACTTTTGGCCAAGGTGGTGGTAATGACCGAAGTGCAACTCCCCTGCCTTTTGCTTCCACCTGCTCCCTGGGTTGCAGGAAATCTTGTTGCGCATTGAGGATAAGATGCTTCCTGCTGAACCAGCGAATGCCATTGGTTGGAAGCCCCGAAACTTGTGTTGTCTTCTTCTGTCACTGGGATCCTAAGCCCTTGGACAGTAGAATACCCCTCCCTCAAGTTGCATCCAAATTCGAGAACTTGCTGCAAATCAAATTCCTGAAGTCTTCTAAAATAGTCCACCCATCCTGCCTGAAGGAAGATTTGGTATGTGTCTGGGTAAAATTTTAGTAATGTCGTCGAGCCCAGTTCATGTCTAACAACATCTCCACCCATGGTTACTGTTTTAGGCAAAATACAGAGTGCAGAGCCGAGTTGTTGAAGTCGAAACAGAGCAGAACGTTGCAAAAATAGAATTATGACGTGGTTAAGCATAAGCAGGGTGGATTAGACACAACTGAGAGGAATAGGGATGGCAGCGATAGGCGTGTCCTATAATGATTGCAATATTTCGGTAATCCCCCCCAACTACGGCTGAATGATATGGTTGGCAGTACGACGCTTTTAGCGGTCATGTCAACTATCTCCTCATTATCTACAATTTAATATTCACACATAACATGTGTACCTTTACAATTACCTTTGGTTGTTGCGCCAAAAAAGTGTTATCTCGTCCTTAATAGGTTAATGATCAATAAGGATTTGTAAGGTGTGAGGGTTTTTATCCACGGGGTTTTTTTTATTATTCACAAGAAGCAGTAGTGAAGGGTTATTATTAATAGGATAAATGGCTGATTCCTTTGAATCAAGAATGATATATTTGTTTTTGAAATAATAGTTCATTCTCGGGAATAAGAATGGGGATATTTAGGAAAAATAGAAAATATTGGTGTTTAAGCAGTGGGATTTGGTGTATCAGTAATAGGAAAATAGTGTATCAGTAACAGGAAAATGGTGTATCAGCAACGGGAAATGGTGTATCAGCAACGGGAGATGGTGTATCAGCAATGGGAAATGATGTATCAGTAATGGGAAATGATATATCAGTAATGGGAAATGGTGTATCAGTAACAAGAAATGGTGTATTAGCAACGGGAAATGGTGTATCAGCAACGGGAAATGGTGTATCAGCAATGGGAAATGATATATCAGTAATGGGAAATGGTGTATCAGCAACGGAAAATGGTGTATCAGCAACGGGAAATGGATTATGATCTGGAATGACAATGCTTTTCCAATCTGCAGATTAGTTCCTCCTATACTGGAATTTTTCTTTTTCAGCCACCATCCAAAGCTAAGATCTGCAAAATAATTAATTGTAACATGGCAACCCTTGACAAGGATTATTAGTTAAGAAATCTAATCTAAAAATAAATACATAAACAGGAAATTAAGTGCATTGAGGGAGAGCAGATTCCCCAAAAAGGTATAGTGTATATCTGTCATGCAAGTAGCTTTGAAATCCTCTTTAGAAATAGGTCATTGATACAAACAGAGTCGATACCCATTCACTAATAATGGTGTTCTACTATCATCAATCGTTAGGGGTTTGACTGTTCCATTTGGAAAAACAACATCCACTTCATAAGGTCCTAGCCACCTTGTTCTTAATTTCCCCTGAAAATTTTCAAAACGGGAGTCATACAGTAAAGCCCAATTACCTTTTTGGAACTGCTTGTGCTTAATAGTTTTGTCATGCCACCTGGTTCTTTGCTGTTGTATCATGGTTGTTTGATGGATGGCATCCAACCTTTTTCGTCCAATTCCTGAAGCTGCTGCAACCTAGCTGTCTGTGCATCAGTCAAATCAAGGTTAACAGCTAAAGCAGTCCTTAAGGTTTTGATCTCAAATTCCACAGGAAAAACAACATTTTTACCATATACTAATTCATAAGGTGAAAAACCCGTAGTGTTCCTCCAAGTAGTTATGTAAGCCCATAATGCTTCACGCAACCTTTGAAACCAGTCCCTTCTATTCTCCTTGAATGTCTTTGTTAAAATGGCTTCTATGACTTTATTTGTACTTTCCACTTGCCCATTTGCTTGGGGGTGATAAGGTGTAGTCATCTTATGCTTAATGTGATATTTTTGAAGTATATCTTTGAAGCCATGAGAATTAAAAGGAGGTCCTCCATCTGTGACTAGTTCTCTAGGCAAACCAAACCTAACAAAGATTTCTTCAAATAGAAAAGTTAATACTGATTCTTCATTAGCTTTGATAAGTGCCTTAGCTTCTACCCACTTAGTCATATAATCTATGCAAACCAGTATATAGACTCTTTGATTGGATGGAGGATTAATGGGACCTATAAAATCTAGTGCCCATCTTTCAAAAGGTTCAAGTATTACCTGCGAGTTAAGTGGCATTTCATCCCTGTGATTAGGTTGGCCCATTCTCTGACAGCTATCACAGGCCCTAACATATTTCTTTACATCCTTAAAAAGTGAGGGCCAATAGTAACCCATTCTGAGAACTTTGTGTGCTGTTCTTTTGTCTGCAAAATGCCCTCCACAAGGGTCATCATGGCAAGCCTTCAATATATCATAAGCTTCATCTTCTCTGATGCATCTTCGAATTTCCTGATCGATTCCTGTGTGAAAGAGACACCCACTTATCCAGCTGTACCTAGCACTTTTCTGAACAATCTTTCTTTTCTCTCTGTGCGATAGGTGTGATGGTAGTTTTCCTGCAACTAAGTAATTGGCAATGTCTGCATACCAAGGTGAGTGAGCAGATATTGCAAATAAATATTCATTAGGAAAAGAATCATCTACTGGAATATTTTCATCAGTCTTTAACCGAGAAAGAAAATCAGCAACTACATTTTCTTTACCTGGTCGATCTACAATTGTGATATCAAATTCTTGTAATAATAATAACCATCTGGTAACTCGAGCATTTGTAACTGATTTGTTCATTAAATATTTAATGGCCGAGTGATCAGTATGGACAAAAGTAGTGTAACCAGTAATATAATGTCGAAACTTGTTAATAGCATAAATAACTGCTAAGAATTCTTTTTCGGTGATTGTATAATTAAGTTCAGCAAGGGTCATATTTTTACTAATAAAATAGATAACATAGGGAAGATTGTTTTCTTCTTGACCCAAGACAGCTCCTATTGCAATGTTTGAAGCATCAAAGGATATATGAAAGGGAAGTGCCCAATCAGGTCCTCTTAAAATAGGAGCTGTAGACAATTGATGTTTAAGTTCATCAAATGCTTTTTGACAACCATCAGTCCACTTAAATTCAACATTTTTCATAAGTAACACAAATAAAGGAGAAGCTATTTTAGAAAAATCCTTGATAAATCTTCTATAATATCCAGCATGTCCTAAAAGACTTCTTACATCAGTTTGTGTTTTCGGGATAGGCAGAGTCTGAATTATTTGCACCGTAGCTGGATCAACTTGAATTCCTAGGAATGAAATGAAGTGTCCCAAAACAATACACTGATTCATCATCATATGACATTTTTCAGTACTTAAGGCAAGATGTGCTTCTATACACCGTTTAAGTACTTTTTCAAGATTTTGTAAGGCATCTTCAAAAGTCACACCATAAGGAGTAAAGTCATCCATAAATATTTCTAAGGAATCATTAAGCATATCAGAAACAATTCCTATCACCGCCCTTTGAAATGTTGCTGGGGCATTACATAGTCCAAATGGAAGAACTTTATAGGCAAAAGTTCCCCAGGGACTAGTAAAAGTGGTCTTGTCTAGATCTTGGGGTGCAATCTTGATCTGATTATAACCACTAAATCCATCCAAAAAGGAAAAGAATCTCTTACCTGCCAAATTATCTAGCACCTGATCAATAAATGGTAAGGGAAAATGATCTTTCTGAGTGGCCTTATTCAGAGCTCTATAATCCACACACACTCTCCATTTTCCATTTTTCTTAGGCACTATTACCAATGGTGAAACCCATTCACTATCAGATATAGGATATATGAATCCTGCATTCAGTAGTTTTTGAAGTTCCTCTTTCACAATTTACCTTAAATTGGGATTCATTCGTCATTGGGGTTGGCACACTGGGCAAGATCCTTCTTTAATATAAATTCAGTGAGTACATAATTCAGAAGAAATTCCCTTCATATCTATGTAATCCCATGTGAATGCTAGTTTATTCTCATGGAGTAACTTCATTAACTGTTGTGTTTCAGCATATGTTAAGTTAGGGTTTATATTTAATGTTTTGTCGGGCTCGATTTCAACTGCTATACTTTTGGAGGGGGTGCCAGCTGATGTCTGAGATAGGTCTTCAGTTTTAAGATTCTGTTGTGATTCGGATTCCAAGATTGAAGTCAAGTGATCATGTATTTCAGGATTAACCGAAGAAGGTTCAGAAATAAAACTACTAATTAATTCGTCTTCGGTTGAATCTTTAAAAGTTAGGGCTTGTCCGACAGTCAAAATGGGTTGAGTCTCATCATCCTCATAATCTAACCATACTGAATTATCATTATTAATCATAGGTGTGGCATGAGGGTATAGAGTAAGCTGCTTGGTTTCACATCCATTAGAAATTGTCATTGAACCTGACCTACAGCTAATAAAGGCATCTGCTGTAGCCAGCCAAGGTCTCCCTAAAATCAATGGATGACCCCCCAACTTATTTTTGGTTTGTAACACCACAAAATCAGCTGGGTAGTTCCAAGATTCGACTGAAATTATCATGTCTTCAGTGACTCCTTCAGGTTTGATTGTGGAGCGGTCAGCCAGCTCTAGAATGGTTGGGGTTTACCTAATAAATTTTTTTAACTACAGTAACAGTGTTGTTTCAAGTGTCATGATGTTTATTGCAGCACCCAGATCTACCAGAACTTTAGAAACAAAGGTTTTACCAACCTAAACTGTGACTGTAGGGTGACCAGGGTCACCATATTTCATAGGGGGATTCTTTTCTGACATTAGAGCAGCTAGATCGGCCATCACATGAACTGTGAGGGGGTCTTTAGCTTTTCTCCCAGGTTTCTTAATACAAATATCTCTAACAGTTCTAGCATAAATCGGTACATCTCTTAGTGCCTGTAAGAATGGAATTTTAACATATAAATTCTGTAGTTCTCCTAACAAATTAAAAGCAGGTGGCTCAAGTGTTTTGGTAAGAGCCAAACGTTCAGGGAATGGTGGCTCTGCTGCTTCAACAGTCTTTTTAGAGGATGTTTCAACTGTTTCAGCATTGTCATTAGAAGATGATCCAACTATTTCAACATTAGATGACTTTTCTTTTCCGATTTCTTCTTTATCAGAATCAGAAGTGATCAATAATGGGTTCAAGTATTCTTCCTGAGCATAAATGAATGTCATTGCATTGCAGAGGGGAAACTAGTTGGTTTTGAACATCAATTACTTGCAGAGCTTTATTATTATTCGGGTTGGGGTTAGGTTGTACAGGCAGCTGAGGTCTTATTGTCTGATTATTAGGTGGGGCATTTGATGGTAAGGAGAGAGATTGCTGATACTGAGGTAATTGGTTTGGAAATGGGATCTGTGGAGCTGTCCAATTCGGGTTCCATTGATAGGGTTGTTGTAAAGGCCAGGGGTTCCACATCATAGGATCAACAAAAGGAGGGCTTGGTTGCTGCATGGGTGGAAAATTCATTTGATTAAGGTGTGGGTACTGCATTTGGTTGAAGGGTGGGTAATTTGTTTGAAAAGGAGGATGATTATTCCAATGATTAAACAACATGTTAGAATTCGTACCTGGTCCTCATGGTTGCCATTGTCTTCTCTGTGTGAGGAGGTACACTGCTTCAGCCTCTTCTTCAGTTGGTTGTAGTGCTGCTTTTATTCCTGGAAAAGAAGGGCATTGTTGAGTCTCATGTTCCTTTTCACAAATAGTGCAGATCGGTACCTTGTCCAGGGGGCATTCCCTTAGTGGGTGTTTCTCCCTGCATTTAGAACAGAAAATAGCCAGAGCAACTTCTTCTTTTGCCTGCTTCTTTCTAACCTGCAAGGTATCAATTTGTGAAGCAAAAGAGCTTAACATTTCAGTTTTAAATTCTGCAAGTAAGTTACCTATTTCGGCCCATGTTGCTCCTCCACGTGCTGATTTCTGGACCCTTGAGTATGTACAGTCTCTGCTTTTTGGTCTGCTTGCTGCTCCTCTCGAACATCTTTTACAGAGATTGATAATCTCATCATAGGATTCCTTAGATATGTCTCCTTTTCCAAGCATATTTAACATATCTAAACAATCATCTCGTACCTGTCTTAGCAGTATTGACTTGAGAATGTCCTTACTCATATCAGGATGATCAGATCGCTATAAGTTATATTGTAGCCTTTCCACAAAATCTTCCAGACTCTCGTCCTCCTTCTGAGTCATCTTGAATAATTCCTCCTTCCTTTCTCTTGTTCGGCAATAATCTTGGTATTTAGCAAAAAATTTCTCCTTCATCTGGTCCCATGTTGTAATCACATGAGCTCCCAAGCTCATCAACCATCTTAATGCGTTCCCTTTTAATGTGGTTGGAAACAATTTTAATTTCTGAGAAGAATTAATATAGTCATAGCTTCTACACAATATATCAAATTCAAAAAGAAATTCATCAGGATCTTCTATGGATAACCCATGGAAATTGGGTAATTCCGAAAGTGGGATATTCTTCATAGGAGTTGCTCCTCTGGGGAGATCTCCAATGGGGAATTCCAGGGTGGAGAGAGAATTTTCTCCCCTTCCCTCTATTCTACGACCTCCACCGAAAAGTCCTTCATTGTTATCCTCCATTAGTTGTTTTCCTGATGCGCTTACCCGGTCTTCAGAATTTTCTGTTGGAATTTCAATGTCCTGCACTAGTTCCTCCACCTTAACTTCCTCTATTGGTTCTTCCATTGATCGTTCGTCTTCTTCCGCCAGTTCCTCAGTATATTCTGATAATCCTATCACCCTCTCTGGTCCCACTACTTCCTCTGTCTGAAAATCTGTCTGGGAAGAGTGTTGGGTCTGTGGCCTTCGAGATCTTAACCTCTGGGATGTCTCAGCTTTTGAAATAATATCATCAATAAAAGTTTTTCTTCCTCCTCCCTTGCCTTTGCCACCTGAATGGTTAAACTTCTTACGTCCTCTCATGCATCCTGCATTCCTAAAGAAAAAATGTTAATACCCTTAAAATCTTTAGTCACCTTCCCCGGCAACGACGCCAAAATGTTGGTCACTTTAATTGTTTAATGGTAAAACAGTCGAGTGCCACATTAATTATCAATCCGGGAAAGTCTGATTATTCCAAAGGTGACTATGTATTGTATGTACTCAATCTTAATGGTATTAAAAGCTGTAGTATAAACAATCTACTATCTTATGAAATCCATACTCTGTGTTACAACAGTTATAGTAGTTACAGCCTATTGCAGAAAATGAAGTAAGAACAAATATCTTAAAAGAAACAAGTCTGCAAAAGGAAGTGATGGTTGTCCTGCAAAAAAGGATCAGGACCCTATCCTCAGAGTAAGGACTTTTAGCACCTGCCTCTGTTGGCCAGTTCACGCATACACTCTATGAATCCTAATCACCGGTGAGGTCTTCATATACAACAGTAATCAGCTAAAAGGAAAACAGAGTTTCAGCAAAAGTAAATATCATTAGAAGCAGTAACTGTAATGTAAATAGAAATCACACACACACACCACACAACAGAAAGAAGATGGGTGAATCTTGTGATGAAGGTGGGCCCTGTCCCTCTCACAAGATTCCCCAGAACACAGGAATTAAAATAAAATGCTCAGAACAGAATTGTATTCATCTGCCAATAAACCATATTACAGAAAGAGATTCAGTCTTATCACTTCACTACAAGTTCTGTATTACCAGTTGTTACCCCCCTTCTCTAATGTAGATGTCTCCTCTTTATAGAGGAGACATCTATTACAACAGATTTTCATACATTCAGTTTCAACCCTTTTGTACCAAAAATAAGGAAGCCAGTTTTCGATAACAAAATATTGTTACAGCCATGAAGATCATGACCAATATAGTAATCGGTCAGACTCTTTTGCCGATGCAGATTTGTTACACAAATCCCAACTGTTCCTCAAAATGCGCATGCTGTTCATGGTGTTTCAGCATCGAGGTTCATGTTGTTCTTACTGTTTCAGCTTCACAGTTTGTGCTGTTTCCACTGTTTCGGCAATGACAGAATGTGATCCTGCCAGTTAGGCAGTTTCAGAAATTAGTCAACACTTTAATCAACTTCAGGAAATAATTATAAATATAGCATGATTACGTGTTAAATAATTAAACATGTAGTAATGAGGAAAGTTATTCTGTACCTTTTGGAGTGATTAAGCCAAAACACCTAGCAAAGGCTTTCACTTAAGGGTTGAAGAGGGTAATACAATGGCAAAATATACAATCAAAAATAGACAAAATGGGAACCTAACAGTCACCAATGATCTTTTTGGTTACTTTTGGTGACGGTCAATAAATGTTTGTCATCATTTATCATTCCAATGAGTTTTTTATGATGCTTCATGCCTGTGACGGACATTTAAGGTCCATCACCAATGTCGCATATGGTGACGGTCTTTAAAAAATCGTTATTGTAAGTGTATATAGTGATGTTCCTTTAAGGTTTGTCACTAAAGCCATTTTCAATGACACTTTTGGTGATGGTCGTTAATTGCCCATCACTAATTCTCTATGGTGACACTTTTGGTGAGGGTTGTTAAAGGCCCATCACTAATTCTCTCTTTGGTGACGCTTCGAATGATGATATTTTACTAGCCCTTACCAATGATCTTTTTGGTTACTTTTGGTGATGGTCAAAAAATGTTCATCATCATTGATCATTCCAATGAGTTTTTGATGATGCTATGTACCTGTTACTATTTTTTTGTCAAAATATAATGATTTAAAACCATTGTTGTGGAGTCTTTTTCATTATTTGTCAAAGGTCATAGTGGTTATAATAGCCAGTCAGTTTGTTAAGAAGTAATTAGTGTGTATCATTTCCCTGAAGTCATAATAATATAGTCTTCCTATGAGTCAACACATGATTTATCTCTATTAGGTTTATTATCTAGAAAATTTCCTTTAAATAAAGTTCCACTAGTGTGTGTAGGAACTATATTATTTAATACATAATAAAGCTTTGTCAATTCTATTAATGAGAGAGACCTAATACACTAACATTCCTTGACACCTCGCATGTCTTGGAACATCTTTGTACTTGGAACATCTTTGTACCTAGAACATCTTTCCATGAGTAGGACACTAAAGCACATGTTGGCATGCCATAGCATAGCATAACACTCCCCTATCATGTGTTGGCATTCCCTGTACTCCCTAGCATACCCTGGAACTCCTTGGTATAATATAGCATTGACAAAAATTAACACTTGGCACACATTGACACTTAGCATGTATGGGACCATATTATTAGTGTGCCTAGCATGCCCCTTTTCAAAAATATAAAGTCTTGACTTATTAACCCTATTATGTGTTCATTTCCTTCCATTTTAGCTTGGTTATTCCTTTTTTTGCCTTGAAACTCCTTGACGCATATTGGCATACTCTGGCACCCTGCACATCCTAGCATGTCTTAGCACCTGGAATGCCTTCACACTATTTGGCACATGTTAGCACACCCCAGAACTACCTAGCACACTCTAGCACTTCTTGACATTCCCTGATATTCCCTGGCATGCCTTACCTATTCTTAGCATACCTTGTCACTCCCTCCTTGGCATGACAACTAGCACTGATTGACACTCCCCAACACACCCTCATATTCATTCACTTCCATGCATTTTGACCTAGTGCTCCCTTGTGTTGTCCTAGTACTCCATAACACTCCTCAGCATGCATTGGCACTCTCTAGCACACCTTAGCACTCATAAGTGAAGAATGAAACTTGTAACCAATGTTACCAGACTCGGAATAGACAATAAATTGGTGAGGCAAAAGAGCTAAGAGTTTTAATTAGATTGGGGAAAAATCGGAAAAAAATCGGGAAAAAATCAGTGAATTCAATAAATAAAAATATACACATATATTGAATTTAAAAAAATATATATTTTTCATTTATATTCAATAAATCCATGTAAAAACAATTCATAATATCAATATATTTCCAAAATATCATGAATGAATAAGCATCTCATATGTGTTATGAGTCCAAACATGATCCAAATTACTCAGTCATGACTCCTAACTAGTGACTACATAGAACTAGAAGCAACTGCTTCTAAAAGTTTACAAACAACTACATACTAATTAGAAAAAATAACTAACTAAGAGTATAAGACTCTTAAGAGCGAGAACTAGAAGCGATTCCACCCACTCCTCCGCTTGCTTGACTCTCAAAGTTCTTCAAGTCATGTAGGCTTAAAAGAGGAGCCTCCTCTAATTGGACCCAATCTGCTGCATTTCTAGTTTGCAAATCTATCTCTTCAAGGTCTATTGGTAAATGATCAAACCTATCATTATCATGAGACATTGAAATGTGAATTTAAGTTTGAATTTGAACTTTAAATTTTAAACTTTAAATTCCAAATCAGATTACGAAACCTTCAAATTCAAGCTCTCACCTAGTATTTTCATGTTGCAAAGTTGTAGATTGTAATGGACAAATACAAGGTCATTTAAGCAATTTTTTGTCAATCGGTTGCGCTTCTTAGAATGTATTTTCTCAAACATGCTCCAGTTTCACTCACAACTTGAAGCACTGCATGCTTGGTTTAAAATTTGAATGGCAAATCTCTTCAAATCTAGTGTATCGCTAAAAAAGTTTTGCCACCAAAGACCTAGCAAGTGGAAAGGGTTCATGAGTAGACGTACTAAATACTAAATAGTAAAAAATTAAAAAGACAACAAAATTTAATAAAACATTTAACATACAAAATAAATTTTAAAGAAATTTAATGAACTAATAAAGCCTTCAAGCCTCAAAGGGTACGTGGCAACACCTTAGACCTTTCTCATATAACACTGGTATACGAAAATAATTTAGGTGGTGCTCTATAATCCTATAGTTGGGAAAGACACAACTTTGAAATTTTGGATCAGGGAAGCACCTTCCCATGCATGTCATAAGTCCTCTGTGAACCTCCCCATCCTCATTAAATTTTCTATTATCATAAAAATACTATGGGTTTAAAAAGTACCTAGCAGCATGTAAGGGGGAATGCAATTTCCTATCCCAATGTGCATCAATAATATCCTGAAGAGGCATATACTTTTCCTCCTCATCCCCATCTCTTCTTTTGATGGCCTCCTTTGCGAGATCCATTGCCTCATAAATGTAACCCATAGCTGGTTTTTCACCATCAACCATCTTGAAAGTTCAAGCTTTCAAATTTAAATTAATATGAAACATCGAAAATAAAAAGAAGCTTGAAATGAAATTTAAAACATGAAAAAGTTAAAAGACTTGAAGTACCTGAGAACTCTAACAAGGTACTCCATCACGACAATAATCTCTTTTGCATCTTTCCAGAAACCATCATTAAACACAAGTGCAACAACTTCAATGCTTTCAAGGGTCTTGGAATGTTTATATGCCATCCACTCAGGTCATGTTAGGTTCCTATACCAATAGGTGTCATAATTTTTGAATGGCTAAGACTAAACCTGTAATATGTACATACCTTTTGCTTTCTAAAAACGTTTTCCATAGTCAAAAAATTAAAAAATGTAAAGAGGGTATGTCCTAAAAGAAAAATGAAAGGACAAAAAGAATAAAAATGTAAAAAAAAATGAAAAATATGAACCCCAAGAAAAGAGAAGACCACGAAAGTGTGGTAGTCAAAATTCCACTACTATTTACTTTTTGTGCAAAATAATTGATTGTGTGAAGCTTCTAATCTTTGCCACAATCCATGATAGCCAAAATGTTTAAACATGGCTATTTCATGCTTCAATTTCATGTTCATAGATAAAGAATAAAATCTGGCCAAAATGCTTAATCTTGGTAGGTAAGCAGATTAGGTAGTGTACATAAAAAGGAGCTCAACTGTTTAATCTGAGCCCTTGGATGTAACAAGGTTAGATTTAGTTAGATTGCCATTGTAAAGAAAAGAAAAATGTTTTGGTAAGGGTTTCCTAGCTTAAATGCACCCTAATAAAGAGAAGTAAAAATGGTAGGATGAGTAGATGGGTAAGTAGAAGAAAGGTTGCATAATTGTGATGATTGTTAGAGAAAAGCATATTTATCACCCTCATCATGAAAGTTCTAAGTATGAATGAGAAATGGGACTGGCATAAAATTCACAAAGTCAAATTAACTAATTTCCCCTCACCCATTTCACCCTTTACTTAACTAACTTCCCGCAATAAGGTTGAAGTACCTTAAATCTTAAGTGAAAGGGGCTTAGAGCATTTCTCTGACTTATAGAGGGACCAGACCCTTGGCCCAATGACTTATAGGTCTTAAGTACTAAAATCCCCTCTTAAACACTCAACCCCTTCAATTCACTCATTTTCCCCTAATAAGCCCCTTTTCCTAAGGTTAAAACACCATTTTCCTAAGGAAAAGAAATCACCCCCATCGATAACCCTTTTTAATGAAAAACCCACAAAAATGCACTTAGCCTAAGTTGTAATGTTTCTATGTAAAAAGTGAAGGAATTGCAAAGACGCATTATACTTAGTGCACTTCAATTATCTCCTGCAATCTTCATATTAACTTTTAACATTATGCATATATTAATTCCTGAAACATAAACCCTTTCCTGTATATATTGTATTAAACTCCTTGAACTTTAATATCCCTACTCTGAAAGTTTGAAATATAAAATTCATATTACCCAACCCCAACAAATGATGTAATTAATCGATCTGTGATTAATTAAGGTCAACCCATTAACCAATCAAATCTTGTTATATATTTTAATCCCGCCTTAACCCCTTATTAAACTTACCCTCCATGCAACTCCCGTGCTCGACCACCTCACGATCCCCCCCTCCCCATCCGACGGCCCATGTTGATTTCAAAAGGGCCTAAAGTCCAAACCATACTTGCTCGAAATGGGTTGTTTTCCACCAGGCCCCCGAGGTGACGTGGAACTCGATGAGTGGAATCGGGCAGCCTCCCCCCAATACCGCCAAGCGCCCAAAAGCTGTGTGAAGTAAACCGCTTACCTCCAGCCCACTACCCACCAAGACTATCACTATTCATCCTGCTACGCAACAAACGGTTGTTGTTCACTCATACCCGCCAAATTGACATTTTGCGCATAAATCCAAAAAAGCCCCAAATCATTGTTTTTATCATTTTAACTGTAATTTTACATGCACGTGCCTATGAACATTGAAAGCTATCAACCCACGTACACCTACACTCTGAAGACACCAAAAGCTCCTAGATTGCCTTCCAGCCTAATTGAAGCCTTTTCAACCATTCAGAATTGCCAGTTACCTAGTTCACACCCCGTTTTCATCAATTCCCGGTATTTAAACCAGAATCCATTGAAAGCCTTGTTAATTTCCAAACTATTCTCTAAATCTTTCTTAATTGGAATTAAATGGAACTTTAAATAACATAAAACCCACCTAGAATTGAACCCCCATTGCCTCAAAAAACTGAAAATTTACTTTCCCCTATTCTTAAATCTACACGAACTAAGAATGGATGCCCCAATTGCCATGGATGTCTGGCCAATTACTACCCCTCACTTGGACCTGGACCACCTTCCCCTTGCTGATAAAGACTTCCAAATCAAGTACACCTCTGTCCATGAATCCCCTCTCAAACTATACTGCCAATATAGAGACCAATACCTAAACCAAGCTGATAAAATAGCCTTTGGGAGTCTAATTTTCCCAAGTACCAATTCCCTGAGGTGCACACCTTTCCAGAGATTGTCCATTATTGCCATACAAACTACATTCCTAGTCAAAGAGCAGTAATGTCCCCTAACCAAACCATCCTTTTCACCATTACTGCTGAATCAATCAATGAAATTCTACAGCTAAAACCAGGGCAGAACTTAACCCCTATTTCCATTGGAGACTTACTAGAAAAATTTCCCAACCTTACCACTGCTAAACTTGTTGAAATGCTCCAAATCTTCATCATGGAGGAAAAGCACATCCGAAAGGACCCTCCCCCATATGTGGCTACCATATTTTCCCCATTTGGTCAAGATATAGTAGCAATGATCTCTTTTATCTTAGGCTATACAACCAGTGAATACATAGATGAAATCATCTTAACCTTCATGTCCATTTTTACTCCAAGACAACCCCCTGTTGTCATGTATGATTATGCTAAGTATATAGCTGATAGGATGCATGACCAATTTTTGAGAATGAGTAATGAAAGAGTGTTTAAGTATTCTTTAGTTTTGTACCACCTTTTCTTATATTACCAAGCGAACAAGTTCCCCTTCACTCTCCAAAAGCTGGACACTGAAGGTCTTCCTAGGTCAGTCATTTTCTAGACTCCTTTAATACATAAATATGATTCCCCTTATCCATACACAGATTTCATAGATCCTTTTGTACATCCTGTAATGACCATGCTGCTAGGAAATCCTCCAAGAATTAGTTTAGATATCAGGAGGATCCTGCAGCTACCAAAACAACACAAAGTGGAAGATTGGTACTTGTACCAAAATCACATAGAAATTAGGATCTATGGCTGTGAGTTGGTCCCAGATAAACTGCCTAGATACCTCACAATTAGGTTATTTGCTCTGGATTATTACAGGAAAATAATCAACTCAGATGAGGTGCATTTTGTTAAGGCAAAAAAGAAGGCCCAACTCAGAATCAAAGATCAACTAGGCCCCTTTGTGTGTAACAGTAAAGAAGTTGGGAAAGAAGTAGAAGAAATCCTTCAGAGACTTAAACTGCAACAAAGCTTTATGTGGAGATATGACACCTGTGACTTCATCTGCAATAGAAGACAGAAAAACAGGATGGCTCCCTAAATTCACCACCAAATCCCTAAGATAGAGAAATATGCAAATCAATTGGAATGGGTGGAGAATACTTTAGTAGATAGGGATAGCATTGAAGTTGCAGTTGAAAATTCCCTGATTGACTTAGAGAAAAGGCTTGATGAGGGTTCTTTCCTGCAAGTGATAGGAGAATCTCAAGTCCAAGGATAGTCCCAAATACAGGGAGAATCTTAGGCACCAAGTGAATCTCCAATAGAAGAAGAATCCCAGGTGCAAGAAGAGTCAGAGCAGTCAGAACTATGAGAGGAATTGAATGAAACAGGTATAGAACATCCCATAATGAGTACTCCCCCTAACTTGCAAACTCCTCTAAATGAGGAGAAAAGCCTTAAAATAAAGAGGGAAGAGGCCACTACCTCAGGCAGAGCAACTACACAAACATATTCATAGACCAGCCAGGTCAAAAGAAAAGGGTTGAATCGTATTTTAGAACAGGAGTTTACAGAAGAAACAGTAGGGGCTACCAGCACAAAAGGAGAAAGAAGTAGGCCTGCCACTGCTTTTGGGGGCACACTAGAGCCTTCCACATCAAATACTTAAATTTTGGAAAGGCAACAAAGTGTTGAAGTGTCCTCCTTTAGGATGCCAGCTGATAGGGATCAAGACATTAGAGAAAGGTACAAGGATATAAAGGCCAGGAATGAGAGGCTAAAACCCTATACTTATGCACAGTACCTAAAAATGGCACCTACAAACTAGAAAAGGCTTATGTCAGCCTATGATGTCAAAGAAGGTAAGATGCAGATGAAATTTGTCAAACCTAGCACTCAGAAACCTAGGACATTAGCTGATTTTAAGAAAATAGATTACGAAGTGCTGGAAAAGGACATACATCCTACTGACCAGATCGAGCCGCACAAGCATACAGGGGAGATGATATACTCCACCTTGACAGGGAAGGCCATTGTATCTCACCAATTGTAAAATTCCCTAAATAATATATCAGCTCAATTCCAATTGGAAAAGGCCTCCTCATAGGCAAAAAACACCAGAATCAAGTCTTTAGAGGACTTAATCATAGGGTTGGGACATGATCCCAAAGATGTGAAGGCCACTGAAAGAGTGATCAAGAAGAAAAATGACGACATAGCTTCTTTGAAGAAGCAACTTAAGATTCGACCACTGCATCATCCACAGCTAGCAGAGGTCGTAGAGACCCAAAAAGGATAAGAGGAGCTTATGGAATTGTTCCCAGAGCTAAATGACCAGTTGAAAGAAATAGAGAAATAATTGGACACATTAATTCAGTACAAACAAAGTGAACTAGCCACCACTTCTACAACTGCCATTCCCACAGCAACAACTGCAGTTCCATCAACACTGGAAGCATCCTTGGCACCAATAGATCCACCTGCCACAGCACTGCCAGTCACAACTGAGTCTAAAACAACACGTGCTTCAACAGAAAAGACAGCAGAGTTAGTAAAAGCCATGGAGGAAATGTCCATCTAGGCAATAAAACTCAAAAGGCTTAAGGAGAAAGTGGCAAGCTTAGAGACTGACTGCAAGCTTGCCCAAATACAATAGAGAGAAGAAACATAGAAAGCCATAAGAATGGGTGAGAAGATTAAGGTCCTAGAAAAAGATCTAACTCTACAAAAGTCAGTAGGACAGACTAAGGAGATGATTTGGGCCAATATCATTGACTCTATCAATGATATTTGGCCTTCAATTCAAGTAATATTTGAGCAAACAGAACTGGTGAAAGTGGCCACCAAGGCTATCAAGAAAGTAAATGAAGATTTAGGAGACCGGCCTGAGGAAGCTAATTGACTCATCCATTTATTGAACAGTAAGAACAAGCATGAACTTATTGAGATGGGTGTAGAATACAAAATTGAAGCCATCATAGAAGTAAAAAAGGTTCTTTCTAAAAGAAACCTTATGCTTAACCTGGAGGAAAAGTGCCATAACATGTGGGTCGGCATTGACAAATTCATGGCAAAGTTTCAAATTTTGAGGAATAAAGGCCTTCCAAGTCCTATGGTCATCCATGACAAACTTATGACCCAATTAGAATATACTGATATATTAAGGAAGCTGGTTAAGGATCAAGCAAGCACTTCAGGTATCAAGGCCTTGCCTATAGGGAAAGTATTGTATGATACTTTAGAAGATCTATTCTTTCTGGAGCATGAGGTGAAACACTTGTTTGCCACCAAGCCTAATTTTACCAAATACACTGAGGCAGACGAGATCTATAGAAGAATGCTCAAAGTCAAGTTACCTGAGGATGAATGGTGGGAAAAAATGACAAATTTACTATATGTTACCACAATAAATCTTGAAAGCCAGATGAAACAGGTGAACAGTGTAAAAGAGTTGCAGGTTAAAGAGTATCAATAAAAGGCAAAAGACAAAGATGATTCCAGCATACACATATCAGCTCGCATAAAAGGGCTCAAGTTCAACTGCAACAGCCAGCACTACCACAATAAGAGGGACAACATGATGTAGTTTTCCAGCTGTCTCTATCTTCATGCTTGAAGATATTTTTATTTCCTTAATTAAATCTCAAACTGTTATGAGATATTTTGTAATATTTTTTGTATAAATACTTCCCATTTTGAAGTATTTAGGGTGGATTTCAAAGAAATTTCTGTAGACTTGTATCTAAAATCAAAGTGCTATCATATCAACACTGGATTGGCTTGGTGGATCATGGAATAAATTTTATACATTTTACAGGATTCTTGTGTAAAACGAAAATCAAATAAGTATTTTCTCATTTGTATTATTGTTTTTCCTTATGTTTATTAATAATCATATGTGTTTATATGAAATCTGAATGGTAAATTAGGAATGATATTTCACAACTTGCTTTAATGCACTCTGTTTTGACTGTTTACCTTTTTAATGTTTTCTGCTAAACTATCTTAGTTAGGGAGTTCTTAAATGATCCCTTACATCCGTAGTTTCTCTTTGTGATCTATGTAATAAAGGATACCTAATTTCCCTTTGTTGATGATTACCCCTTGTTCCTCATTCTGATCCCTGTCTAAGGATTCTTCATTTCCCTTTTACCTTGATTTCAATCATTTCATCCATTAGCCCTTTGAAGATTTGCCTTCTTCTTTGCTAGCCTACCCTGTGAACAATCCCTTTAATGATCTGAACCAGTTAAGCTATCCTTTGATTGAATCCATAGCCATATGGCTTAAATACCTAGCTCTATCCATCTATTCCAAGAATTCCACCACCCCACTTTCAATCAAAATCAAAATCCTCATGAGCATTGAGAACTAGCCTAAAATCCCACCCAAACAAAGTTAAATTATAAAGAGAGAGCCCTCTCTAGACTTAGGTTGGCTAGAACCTGAGTCTGAAGATTGGTTTGTGGTTACCTCATATTATTCCTTCTTTTGACAACTTCTAGGGAAGACTTCTGAGTGATAACATAGTAGCGACCATACTGGGGAATCAAATCATCAGTCTTAATAAACCTTTTAGAACTTTCAAATCTTTATTTCAAGCCTCTTGAAGGGTTTATTAGAAGTTATTTATAAAAATTTCATAAAAAGAAAGTAACTAGAAAAGTTTGAAACTTTGGCTTGAAAAAGAACTCACTATACTAGGGCCAACCCATATCCAAACCCTCCCCAAGTATTTGATAATCCTAATCTGATTTCCAGAATATCCAAAAGAGAAGAAAGTTCGGTCAGTCCTACACCTTCAATCAAAGCAGATTCATGCCTTGATGAGTGGTTGTTTTTAGAAGACCTCCCCTTTGATGAGTCATTTGACCTTTCCCTATTTAGAACCAAGTCTGAGAGTCCACTTGATGACATAGTTCTAGATCCAGAATTTACAGCAGAACTTGAAGTCCAAAGGACAAACCTGTCAATTGATCAATACATTCTAAATTCCCCTTAGTCATCCCTTACTAATGTTAAGATCCATAATCTTTCTGAAACAATTTCAACTCCCTTCAGTTCACCATTATTCCCCTCCTTCTCTGAAGTTCATTCAACACCTCCACTTATACTGTCACTTCCCCGCCAACCTACCATTACACATAATTCACCCATTACTCCCAATTCCCCATCACCCACTATATCACCTCTTGGTACCCAAACCCCACTTCTTAGTCTTGCCCAAATTATAGCCATGGCAAATACATATGCTCCTCTCGTGTTGCTTGCTCCGTGAGGTGCCATGCCATAATATTACCAAAACAAAATTGTCCAATTTGATGGCATAGGAACTTACACAGCACAACAACACATAAACAAAATGATAGATTTCTTTGAATTACATGAAATTGATATTAGAGATGTCCAAATGAGACTTTTTGCTCAGACTCTAGCTAGTGATGTAAGAACATGGTTTAGATCTTTACCTACCAGTAGCATAGACACTTTAGAAGTGTTCTATCAGCAATTTTTAAATAGATGGGAAAATAAAAAGAACCCTCTGTAGATCCTTTCAGAATATGAAAACATCAAGAGAGGACCAAATGAAACAGTCTAGGATTACTGTACCAGATTTAATAATACATACTTGCAATACTAGCCAATCTCAAACCCCCACCTGGCTTAGCTTTGATAAAGTTTCCTGATGATTTTGATACTGATATGGCCTTCCAACTTAGAGAGAGAAATCCTCCAACCTTAGAAGACATGCAAAGAGTAGCAGTTAGTGTAGAAGCTAATTTGCTAGCAAAAAGAGATAGGGCTAGGAATGAAATGAGAGTACCTTTGAAAGATGAAGCCTCATCCTCTAACCTTAAAATAGATGCCTTAGCCAAAGGAATGGAAAAACTGATGGATACGATAGAGAATATTGAAAGGAAACCTCACTGGGATAATCAACAAGCACCTCCAGTGAAAAATCCAAACTTTAGAAATAATCAAAATCAAAACACTGGAAAAAATAGACCTGATCAAAATATTAGGCCTCCTTTTCAAGGAAACTATGTTGAAACTTCCCATTCAAAAGATCCTGAACAAGACACACAAATTAACTTAATGGGATTAGATGAGGAGGAAACTGTATTTTTCACTCAAGATGACCAGGAAATACATATGCTTCAGCAATTACAGACCCAATTTAAAGAATCATTCGATTACAAGCAAGGTTATGATTCTTCTATTTTCGAAGTACACAAATAGTACAACTTGAGGAGTAAAAAGAACACTGATACTCCTAACAACAACAAGAAATCAGTACCAAATCAACCTAAGAAAATCAAAGTAGTTCTAGTTACAAAAACTCTCCAAATCCCCTCTAGACCAAATTAGAATCCTTCTGGTCCCACCATTGTAGATATAACCAATGACCAACCCCCTGATAATCAACCATCCACTTCAATCCCCTCCAAGGAGACAGTGGAGGAATCTCCAAACATCCCATTAGAAAATCCACAAAAAAAGACTTCAAATGTAGCAAAGGAAGACCAACCTACTCAAAACTCTGTCGTGAAAATTCCAAATCCTCAAATAGAGAAAACCCCTTTGCCTTTCAATTTGGGTGCAGAGGTGGCTAAGCTAAAAAATTCAGTCCCCTTAACAGAGTTGATTAAAAATGAAACTTACAAGTCTCAAATAATCAAATATTTAAACTTCGTTGAGAATGAAGACTCTGTTAACTTATTTGATGATTAGCCTTAGCTTATATTCGGTCTTGATGTTAATGGAAAACCATTAGGAGGGATACCGCCCTTTTATATTAGCCTTAACATTCATGATAAGATCTTACTCAAAGCAATGTTAGATTCTGGGGCTTCACACAACTTAATGCCTAAATCTGTTATGAAAAAATTGAACTTGGATATCACTAGGCCTTACAAGGATTTGTTTTAATTTGATTCAAGTCAAGTAAAGTGCCTAGGGCTGATCAAAGACCTCTATGTTTCCCTAGTACAATACCCTGCTAAGACTATTCTTATGGATATAGTGGTTACTAATATACCACCTAAATATGGCATGCTATTGGCTAGATCATGGGGAGCTAAAATCCAAGGATCTTTGCAACTTGACATGTCATATGCCACAATTTCAGTCTTTGGACATCCTAAAAAATTGTATAGAGAGACCATAATGAGATATGTAGTGAGTAGCCAGGCTAGGAATCAAAACTTTCCTATCTATTCCATGCATTCTGACATTGATTCTTTTATTCTGTACAATGCTGAATAAACGCAAGAAACTGCTTCAAACAACATTATTTCAGAACCAAAAGAAATTGCAGTTATAGTTCCAACTGAAGTTGTCCAAACTCAAGAGCTTTCAGATAAAAAAGATAATCAAGATACCTTAATGAAAGAAGATTTTATTCCCCCAGACAGTAAGAATTATGAACATGAAATATTATGGCATCTTGATTTTGATGGATCAGTGAACAAGTTAGGAGTAGAAGTAGGAGTGTAGATTTACAATTTAGAGAATGATTACTCAGAGGGCCATGCCTACACACTGAATTTCAAATGCACCAACAACATGGCTGAGTATGAATCACTTCTTTTAGGTCTCCAATTGGTTAAGAAGTTAGGAGCCATAAAAGTGTCTATTATGGGAGATTCTAAGTTGGTTATAAAACAAAGCAATGCTATATATATGACCAAAGACCCTAGAATAAGTTTTTATAGAGGAACAGTTGTAGAAATATTGAACAATTTTCTAGAAACTAAGCTTGCAGTCATTCCAAGGAAACATAATATGCAGGCTCATAGTTTAGCAATGTTTGCTAGCACTTGTAAGTTACCATTTCAACCTAACCATTAGTACACAGTTGAGGTTAGGCACAGACCTGCTATCCCAGATAACTTAAAGAACTGGAAAGTATTCACTAATGACCAACAGATAAATAATTTTTTAACTTTAGAGGAAGAATTTGTAAATAGAAATATAGATACTAACATAACACTAGATCCTGATTTTAAAGATAAAATAGAAATTAACAAATTAAAAGATGAAGAGATAGATATATTCCATCCCACAAAGTTTACAAAATCAGATATTCAAAACCTAAATCAAGTTGAAATTGAAAAGATAATTAATGAAGATTCTGAAATCATTAATCTCAAAGACAACTTTTTGCTCAAAGGATTAAATCCTTTGGAAGACTCATTTGATTCAAATTATGTCCCTAGAAAACCGAAGATGGAACCCTTAAATCTGATATAGAGGAGTACAACATAGGTACTGAGGAAAATTTTAAATTAATAAAACTTCCAAAGTCCTTACCTCCTACTGAAAAAGTGAAGTATATAGAATTGCTAAAGGAATTCCAAGATGTCTTTGCTTGGAGTTACGAGGACCTCAAGTCCTATGACACTAGCAAAATACAACACACCATTCCCATAAAAGAAAACCAGAAACCTTTGAGACAGAAGCTTAGAAGGATCAATCCTATTCTATTACCTTCTATTGAAAAGGAGATCAGAAGAATTTATGAAGTAAAGATAATAGCACCAATTAGGTTCTCTGATTGGGTTTCCAATTTGGTGTTAACAAGGAAGAAAACTGGTGAGATTAGACTGTGTGTTGATCTCTGGAATCTCAATAAAGTTTCACTCAAAGACAATTACCTCTCCCTAAAATGGATCATATATTACAAAGGGTAGTAGGGTCAACCAAGATCTCATTATTGGATGGGTTTTCTGGTTATAATCAGATTTTAGTTCACCTAGATGACCAGGTGAAAACTGCATTCACTACTCCTCGGGGCACATTCATTTATTTGAAAATGCCTTTTGGATTAAAGAATGCAAGGGCCACCTTTCAAAGGGCTATGGACATAGATTTTGCTAAAGAAATCCATGACCTCATAGTAATATACTTAGATAATATCATTGTATTCTCAAAATCTAATAAACAACACTTAGATCATCTAACACAGGTTTTCATCAAATGTAGGAAGTATAGAATTTATTTGAATCCTAAAAAACTTTATTTGGATTAGAAGAGGGAAAATTGTTAGGTCGCATAATCTCTAAAGATGGTATCCAAATAGACCCTGCAAGAATTGAAGCCATCTTACTGATACAACATCCTAGGAGCATCAGAGAATTACAAGCATTTTTAGGAAAAATAAACTTTCTTAGGAGATTTATTTCTAACTTAGTAGAGTTAATCAGATTGCTGAATAACATGTTGAAGAAAGATTCGACCATAAAATGGATAGTTAAGGCTAAGAAGTCCTTTGAAGATATTAAACTAGCCTTAGCAAAAACACCAGTTTTGATCAGTCCAAAGTTTGACAGGGACTTCATTATTTTTTATTTTGCCTTAGAACACACAATTGCTGCAGTCCTACTACAGAAGAACGATGAGGGTTATGAACAACCTATTGACTTTTTTAGCAAAGCCCTGAGAGATGCTCCTTTAAAGTACAATATAATGGAAAAGCAAGTCCTTACTTTGGTCAAAGCTATCAAATGCTTTAGAGTTTACATTTTATATTCTCATATAATAGCCTATGTCCCCAATGCAGTAGTCAAGGATATCCTAACTCAGGATGGTCCAGATGGAAAGAGAGGGAAATGGATTTCTACTATATTAGAATATGACCTAGAAAACAAGCCAACAAAGTTAATCAAAGGCCAAGGTTTAGCCAAGCTCATGGCTGAATCGAACTATCAGGCCTTAGACATAAATTTTATTGCCGAAATGGATAATGGAGAGGAGATGGTGGCTCCACCAATCAGCTAGGCCTTTATTGAATCACCATGGTATGTTGACATCATATATGTTTTTAAAAATTTACAAGCTCCTCTTGAATTATCCAGGACCAACTGAAGGTTTTTAAAAATGAAATCTTTAAAATTTTTCACTTGACAATGCTTTGTTTTGGAGGAATCATGAAGGCATGCTTCTTAACTATTTATTGAAAGAAGAATCTGACAAGGTGTTACAAGAGTTTCATGCAGGTGACTATGGAGGACACCTTTATTGGAAAACCACTGCTAACAAGATTCTTAGAGCTAGTTTCTATTGGCCCACTTTGTTTTCTGATGTAAAGAAATTCATAACCTCATGTCATAAATGCCAAATTTTTGAAGGAAAGAAAAAGCTTTTACCCATCCCCCTGAAACCAATATCCGCTGAAGCACCTTTTCAACAATGGGGTCTTGATTTCATTCGTGAAATGCACCCACCTTCCTCTGCACAACATAAATGGATTCTCACTACTACAGATTACTTTACCAAATGGATAGAATCCATACCATCAAGGCAAGCCACTGATACTGTGATAATAACCTTCCTTGAATTCAACATCCTATCTAGATTTCGGTGCCCAACCAAAATCATCACTGATAATGTAGCAGCCTTCAAGTCTAAAAGAATGATTGATTTCTGTAATAAGTACCATATAACCTTGGGCCATTCCACAACTTATTACCCCCAAGGAAATGGACTAGCAGAGTCCTCAAACAAGAGTCTAGTGAATATCATAAAAAAGTTGTTAGAAGACAATAAAAAAACATGGAACAAGAAGCTAGTGAATGCCTTATGGGCAGACAGGCTAACCAAAAAGAAGTCCATTGGTACTAGCCCTTATCAACTAGTTTACGGAATGGAAGTTGTTTTCCCATCATCCTTGGGAACATCAGTGATGAAGCTACTCCGAGAGTTGCAGGTTGAACCAAATGACATCCAAAGAAGAATCAACCAAACAATTTATTTACAGCAGACCAGGGAAGAAGTGTACTTCAGATCTCAAGTTGTGCAGGAAAGGATCAAGAAGGATTTTGATAAAAGAACTAAGGCAGAAGATTTTTACCTAGGAGACATTGTTTTAAAATGGGAGTCAAGAAGAGAGGATAAAGGTAAACATGGGAAATTTGATTTCCTATGGAATTTCCCATATGTCATCTATGCATTCAGAGGTAATAATGCTTTCTTCCTCAGAGAGATGGATGGCACAGAAGCAGAAGGAGGACCAGTTAATGGTCAAATTCTTAAACATTACATTGAACCTAGTTACTAATTCCACTAATCATTTGTACATATTCTATTTTTCAAAGTTTAGAGTTGATTGGATAATGAATCTTTGGAGTTAAAGCCCAAAGAGAAGGCCCTAAGCTTCAAAGGTTTTACTATCATAAATAGCACTAATGTAGAAAAGTGAAAAGGAAAATGTTGCATAGTGACATCATAGCAATTTAGAAGGCCATTGATCTACAAGTTCTTGACATTTCACCAGGAAATTCCATCCCCAAGTGGAGCCACTGTTAGTTCCTATACCAATAGGAGTCATAATTTTTTATTGGCTGAGATTAAACTTGTAATATGTACATACCTTTTCTTTCTGAAAATGTTTTCCATATTCAAAAAATAAAAAAATGTAAAGAGGGTATGTCTTAAAAGAAAAATCAAACGACAAAACGAATAAAAAGGTCAAAAAAGATGAAAAATATGAACCCCAAGAAAAGAAAAGACCATGAAAGTGTGGTAGTCAAAATGCCACTACTATTTACTTTTTGTGCAAAATAAATGATTGTGTGCAACTTGTAATCTTTGCCACAATCCATGATAGCCAAAATGTTTAAAAATGGCTATTTCATGTTTCAATTTCATGTTCATAGATAGAGAATAAAATCTGGCCAAACTGTTTAATCTTGGCAGATAAGTAGATTAGGTAGAGTACATAAAAATGAGCTCAACTGTTTAATCTAAGCCCTTGGATGTAACAAGGTTAGGTTTAGTTCGATTTCCATTGTAAAGAAAAGAAAAATGTTTTGATAAGGGTTTGCTAGCTTAAATTCACCCTAATAAAAAGAAGTAAAAATGGTAGATGAGTAGATGGGTAAGTAGAAGAAAGGTTGTAGAATTGTGATGATCGTTAGACAAAAGCATATTTATCACCCTCATCATCAAAGTTCTAAGTATGAATGAGAAATGGGGCTGACATAAAATTCACAAAGTCAAGTTAACTAATTTCCCCTCACCCATTTCACCCTTTACTTAACTAATTTCCGACAATAAGGTTGAAGTACCTAAAATCTTAAGTCAAAGGGGCTCAGAGCATTTCTATGGCTTCTAGAGGGACCAGACCCTTGGCCCAATGACTTATAGGTCTTAAGTACTAAAATCCCCTCATAAATGCTCACCGCTTTCAATTCACTCATTTTCCCCTAATAAGCCCATTTTCCTAAGGTTAAAACACCATTTTCCTAAGGAAAAGCAATCACCCCCATGGATACCCCTATTTATGAAAAACCCACAAAAATGCACTTAGCCTAAGTTGTTTTTTTTCTATGTAAAAAGTGAAGGAATTGCAAAAACAAATTATGCTTAGCAAACTTCAATTATCTCCCGCAATTTTCATATTAACTTTTTAACATTATTCATATATTAATTCCTGAAAAATAAACCCTTTCCTATATATATTGTATTAAACCCCTTTAACTTTAATATCCCTACCCTGAAAGTTTTATTCCCCGCCTTAACCCCTCATTAAACTAAAACCATTGCGATTAAATGCCTATCAGGCCCCTCCATTACCCTCCATGCAACTCCCCCGCCTGACCACCACATGATCTCCCCCCTCCCCATTCGACGGCCCATGTTGATTTCAGAAGGGCCCGAAGTCCGAACAATACCCGCTTGGAATGGGCTTTTTTTCGCCGGGCGCTTGAGGTGACATGGCACTCGATGCGTGGAATCGAGTGGCCTGACCCCAATACCACCAAGCGCCCAAAGGCTGTGTAAAGTAAACTGCTTACTGCCAGCCTGCTACCCGCCAAAACTATCACTGTTCATCTCGCTACATGACAAACGGTCACTATTCTCCCGTACCCGCCAAATTATTTTTTTGCGCATAAATCCAAAAAAGCCCCAAATCGTTGTTTCTATTGTTTTAACTATAATTTTCCATGCACGCACCAATGAACATTGAAATTTTTCAACCCACGTACACCTGCACTCTAAAGACACCAAAACATCCCAGATTTCCTTCCAGCTTGATCGAAGCCTTTTCAACCGTTCAGAATTTCTAGTTACCTGGTTTACACCCTGTTTTGATCAATTCCTGGTATTTAAACCAGAATCCATTGAAATCCCTGTTAATTTCCAAACTAGTCTCTAAAGCTTTCTTAAATGAAATTAAAGGAACTTTAAATAACATAAAACCCACCTGGAATTGAACCCCCATTGCCTCAAAAAGTTCAAAATTTACTTTCCCCCATTCTTAAATCCACAAGAACTAAGAATGGCTGCCCAAATTTCCATGGATGTCAGGCCAATTACTACTCCTCACCTGGACCTGGACCACGTTCCCCTTGTTGATAAAGACTTCCAAATCAAGGACACCTCTGTCCATGAATCCCCTCTCAAAATATACTGTCGATACAAAGACCAATACCTAAACCAAGCTGATAAAATAGGCGTTTGGGAGTCTAATTTTCCCAAGTACCAATTCCATGAGGTGCACATCTTTGTAGAGATTGTTATTTCCATGCAAACTACATTCCTATTCAAAGAGCAGTAATGTCCCCTAACCAAACCATCCTTTTCACCATCACTGCCGAATCAATCAATGAAATGTTGCAGCTAAAAACAGGGTAGAACTTAACCCCTATTTCCATTGGATACTTACTAGACAAATTTCCCAAGCTTACCACTACTAAACTTGTTGAAATGGTCCAAACCTTCATCAGGGAGGAAAAACACATCCCAAAGGACCCTCCCCGATGTGTGGCTACCATATTTTCCCCATTTGGTCAGGATATAGTAGCAATGATCTGTTGTATCTTAGGCTATACAACCAGTGAATACATAGATGAAATCTTCTTAGCCTTCATGTCCATTTTTACTCCAGGACAACCCCCTGCTATCATGTATGATTATGCCAAGTACATAGCTGATAGGATGCATGACCAATTTCTGAGAATGAGTAATGAAAGAGTGTTTAAGTATTCTTCAGTTTTGTACCACCTTTTCTTATATTACCAAGATGACAAGTTCCCCTTCACTCTCTAAAAGCTAGACACTAAAGGTCATCCTAGGTCAGTGATTTTCCAGAATCCTTTAATACATAAATATGATTCCCCTTATCCATACATAGATTTCATAGATGTTTTTGTAAATCCTATAATGACCATGCTGCTAGGAAGTCCTCCTCCAAGAATCACTTTAGATATAAGGAGGATCCTGCAGCTACCGAAACAACACAAAGTGGGAGATTGGTACTTGTACCAAAATCACATAGAAATTAGGATCTATGGTTGTGAGTTGACTCCATATAAACTATCCAGATACCTCCCAATGTGGTTATCTTCTCTGGAGTACTATAGGCAAATAATCAACTCAGATGAGGTGCATTTTGTTAAGGCCAAAAAGAAGGCTAACTCAGAATCAAAGATCAACTAGGCCCCTTTGTGTGTAACAACAGAGAAGTTGGGAAAGAAGCAGAAGAAATCCTTCATAGACTTAAACTGAAACAAAGATTTATGTGGAGATTTAACCCCTGAGACTTTATCTGCAATAGAAGACAGAAAAACAAGATGGCTCACTACATTCACCACCGAATCCCTGATATAGAGAAATATGCAAATCAATTGGAATGGGTGGAGAATACTTTAGTAGATAGAGATAACACTGAAGTTGCAGTTGGAAATGCCATGATTGATTTAGAGAAAAGGCTTGATGAGGGTTGTTTCCTGTAGGTGCCAAGAGAATCTCAAGTCCAAGGACAGTCCCAAATACATGGAGAATCTTAGGCACCAAGTGAATCACCAATAGAAGAAGAATCCCAGGTGCAAGAAGAGTCAGAGCAGCCAGACCTATGAGAGGAATCGAATCAAACAGGTATAGAACAACACATAATGAATACTCCCCCTAAGTTGCAAACTCCTCTAAATGTGGAGAAAAGCCTTAAAAGAAATAGGGAAGAGGCCACTGCCTCAAGCATAGCAACCACACAGACATATGCATAGACCAACTAGGTCAAAAGGAAAGGGTTGAATCCTGTCTCTGAATAGGAGTTTACAAAAGAAACAGTAGGGGCTACCAGCACAAAAATAGAAAGAAGCAGGCTTGCCACTGCTTCTAGGGGCACACTAGAGCCTTCCACATCAAATACTCAGATGTTGGAAAGGCAACAAAGTATTGAAGTGTCCTCCTTTAGGATGCCAACTGACAGGGATCAAGACATCAGAGAAAGGTACACGGATATAAAGGCCAAGAATGAGGTTAAAAGCCCAAACTTATGCACCGTACTTAAAAATGGCACCTACAAACTAGACAAGGCTTATGTCAGCCTATGATGTCAAAGAAGGTAAGATGCAGATGACATTTATCAAACCTACCACTCAGAAACCTAGGAAATCAGCTGATTTGAAGAAAATAGATTTCGAAGTGATGGCAAAGGACATACATCCTATTGACCAAATTGATCTGCACAAGCAGACAGTGGAGATGATATACTCCACCTTGACAGGGAAGGCCATTGCAGCTCATCAATTGTAAAATTCCATAAATAATATATCAGCTCATTTCCAATTGGAAAAGGCCCCCTCAAAGGCAAAAAAAACCAGAATCAAGTCCTTAGAGGACTTAATCATAGAGTTGGGACATGATCTCAAAGATGTGAAGGCCACTGAAAGAGTGATCAAGAAGAAAAATGATGACCTAGCTACTTTGAAGAAGCAACTTAAGGTTCCACCACTGCATCACCCACAACCAGTAGAGGTCCTAGAGACCCAAGAATGACAAGAGGAGCTTATGGAATTGGTCCTAAAGCTAAATGACCAGTTGAAAGAAATAGAGAAATAATTGGACACATTAATTCAGTCCAAACAAAGTGAACTGGCCACCACTTGTACAAATCCCATTCCCATAGTAACAACTACAGTTCCCTCAACACCCCATTCCCATAGTAACAACTACAGTTCCCTCAACACTAGAAGCATCCTTGGCATCAATAGCTCCACTTGCCGCAACACTGCCAGTCATAGCTGAGTCTACAACAACAAGTGCTTCAACAGAAAAGACAACAAAGTTAGTGAAAGCAATGGAGTAAATGTCCATCCAGGCAATAGAACTCAAAAGGCTCAAGGAGAAAGTGGCAATATTAGAGACTAACTGCAAGCTTTCCCAAATACAATAGAGAGAAGAAACACAGAAAGCCCTAAGAATGGGTGAGATGATTAAGGTTCTAGAAAAATATCTAACTCTACAAGAGCCACTAGGATAGACTAAGGAGATGCTCTGGGTCAATATCATTGACTCTGTCAATGATATTTGGCCATCAATTCAAGTAATATTTGAGCGAACAGAACTGGTGAAAGTGGCCACCAAGGCTATTAAGAAAGTAAAGGAAGATTTAGGAGACCAGCCTAAGAAAGCTAATCGACTCATCCATTTATTTATGAGATGGGTGTAGAAGACTAAACCAAAGCCATCATAGAAGTCAAAAGGTTATTTCTAAAAGAAACCTTATGCTTAACCTGGAGAGAAATGCCATAACATGTAGGTGGGCATTGACAGATTCATGGCAAAGTTTCAAATTTTGAGGAATAAAGGCCTTCCAAGTCCTATGGTCATCCATGACAAACATATGGCCCAATTGGGCTATACTGATAGATTAAGGAAGTTGGCTAAGGATCAAGCAAGCACTTCAGGTATCAAGGCCTTGCCTACAGGGAAAGTATTGTATGATACTTTAGAAGATCTATTCTTTCTAGAGCATGAGGTGAAATACTTGTTTGTCACCAAGCCTAATTTTTCCAAATACACTGAGGTAGATGAGATCTATAGAAGAATGCTCAAAGTAAAGTTACCTGAGGATGAATGGTGGGAAGAAATGACAGATTTACTATAAGTTACCATAGTAAATCTTGAGAGCCAGATGGAACAGGTGAACAGGGTCAAAGAGTAGCAGGTTAAAGAGTATCAGTAAAATACCAAAGACAAAGATGATTCCAGCGTACACATATTAGCTAGCATAAAAGGACTCAATTTCAACTACAAGAGCCAACACTATGGCAATAAGAGGGACATCATGACGCAGTTTTCCATCTGTCTCTATCTTCATGCTCGAAGATATTTTTATTTGCTTAAAATAATCTCAAACTATTATGAGATATTTTGTAATATTTTTTGTATAAATACTTCCCATCTCGAAGTATTTAGGGTGGATTTCAAAGACATTTCTATAGACTTGTATCTAAAATCAAAGTGCTATTTTATCAAGACTGGATTGGCTTGTTGGATCATGGAATAAAGTTTAGACATTTTACAGGATTCTTGTGTAAAGTAAAAATCAAATAAGTATTTCTTCATGTGTATTATTGTTTTTCCTTATGTTTATTAATAGTCATATGTGTTTCTATGAAATCTGAATGGTAAACTAGGAATGATATTTCAGAACTTGCTTTAATGCACATTGTTTTGACTGTTTACCTTCTTAATGTTTTCTGCTAAACTATCTTAGTTAGAAAATTCTTAAGTGCTCCCTTACTTTTGTAGTTTCTGTTTGTGATCTATGTAACAAAGGATCCTTAATTTCCCTTTGTTGATGATTACCCCCTGTTCCTAATTCTGATCCTAGTCTAAGGATTCTTCATTGCCCTTTTACCCTGATTAGAATCATTCCATCCATAAGCCCTTTGAAGATTTGCCTTTTGCTTTGCTAGCCTGCCCTGTGAGCAATCCCTTTAATGATCTGATCTAGTTAAGATATCCTTTGATGGACTCCATAGCCCGATGGCTTAAAGACCTAGCTCTATCCATCTATTCCAAGAATTCCACCACCCCACTTTCAATCAAAATCAAAATCCTCATGAGCATTAAGAACTAGCCTAAAATCCCACCCAAACAAAGTTAGATTATAAAGAGAGAGCCCTCTCTAGACTTAGGATGGCTAGAACCTGAGTCTGAAGACTGCTTTGTGGTTACCTCATATTATTCCTTCTTTTGATAACTTCTAGGGAAGACTTCTGAGTGGCAATAGGTCCCAAGGATATCCTCTTCAGATTTATCTTTTTCTCAACCACAAATTTCAAAGATATGAAATTTGTTTCAAATCTAGTCACTGCAGGTCGAACAATTTCTTTATCTTCGGTGTATTTTCTCATGGTGTTTAGGACAATGATGTGGTTGTATAGGTATTTTGTTATGGATTTCTCCTTCTCCACAACCTCATGTATACAATCAAGCTTACCAATGTCCTCAAGCATTAAATCTATACAATGGGCAACACGGTAGGTCCAAAAAATAGTGGGGTGCCTAATCTCAAAAAGTCTACCAGCAACCATATAACTAGTTGCATTGTCAGTGACAATTTGTACAACATGTTCTTCTCCCATTTCTTGAACGACTTCCTCCATCATTTCACAAACAAGTTGCATGGTCTTAACCTTGTTTGAGGCATCCACTAATTTGAGAAACATTGTACCTACTGGAAAAGATACAAGGAGATTTATTAAAGTTATATTCCTCTGATCTATCCATCCATCACTCATGATCATGCACCATGTTTCTACCCATGATGAACGAAACTCAAATAGCACAATTATGGAATCTTCAACACTTTCTAATAGCAAATTTGTCCAATTCTCTCTAATGAAGGAGCTTTGAACCCTGGACCTGCAACAACAATTGCATCAATCATAGCTTGCCAATAAGGAATTATGGCATAGTGGAAAGGTATCTCAAAATAGTACCAAAAGTTAGAAATGGCCTTCCTTGCCGATTATGGCTATTTTTCTTCCAACCAGTGGTATCCAAGGTAGGTTTGGAACTGGGTTTAGTGTGGGGAGAAAAAAAGGTGTTTATGTTTCCACCTCTAATGTTGAATGTAGGGGGATTCATTTGGCCTTGAGTTTGACTTGGACTTGGAGGAATGTGTGGGAAACTTGGGAACTGCATTGAGGATTCAACAAAGGGAGATCACAATGGGGTAGTGTTAGAAAAATTGTCAACTCCAGGAGTTCCTATTTATCTTTTTTCTTTTCTTTATTTGCATTATGTTGAATCAACATATCAATGGCCAAGGTTGCTTGGTGTTTGACATTTTCGTCAATGTTTTTGTAGAGACCTATATCATGGCCGGGTATTTTTTCAAGGTGATACTTGAATCTATAAATGCCTCCACTACATTTCGCTTTTCAAAATTTACAAAGGAGCTTATGGTATCCAAGAATCTTTTCACAATAAGCCCAAGCAAAGTCCTTCTCCCTCGACATTGTTGTTGTTTTGGACTTGTGTTTAAATTGTGGCTTCTGTTTAGATTTGGAGTTGTGTGTTCTATTTAATTTGGCTCTTGTAAAATACAATAAAAGATTAAAACTAAAAATGCCATATATAACTTTGCAAAAAAGAGGGTTGGTTTTAAAGGATATGAGCTTTTGTTCAGGATCAAAGAGGAGTCTGTCCAGCAACACAAGCACATTTCTACCTAATATATCATTATGACCTTGAAACACAATTAGGTATATATGAGGAAATGCTACCTAAAGGAAATATTATCAACATATATTGCATTGTAATCTTGAATTTGCAAGTTCGTTTAGCATAAGACAACTGAACCAATACATCAATAATAGATTCTGGAAGAAAAAAAATAGCCAAAGTTGTGAATGTGTGGTTAAATCATTTGAATTCGGCAAGACATTGACCAAGGAAGGAATGCTTTATGACTTGGTCTATGGTCGGTATGAAACCATTTCTTATTGCATTTTTTAAATCTATTTAAGCCCCATTTATAGGGTTGAAAATTCATAACCAAAGGAATACACTGAACATTCGATTGCTGAATAGTGAAACTTGAAACTTGCCATTGAAAATGACATTGAAACTTCAATATAGTAATATACCCATTATTTAATCCAAGTGCCAATGTACCTCAATTGTTGAAAAGTGAAGCGGCTAAGCCTAAAGGTAACACATGTTGAAGGTGATGTGTGACTGCCCGAGGGCCGATATGGAGTATGGATAGAGCACACATTGGTGACTGCCTGATATGGAGTTTAGACTTAGGCTCACCTTGGCGGTTCCCCGATATTGAGTCTGGACTATGTAATAGTGAGTAGTGATTTATTACTGAAGGTCTCAACGTATGAGTTTTCGGCCTGAGAAATGAGAAATAAATTTTGGAATGACCGACGTTTAGTTTTTAGCAATGCGACATACATAAACTTGAAAAACTAGTGCTCGTCGAGTCAGGACTAAAAAATCAAATAATTCGGAATCAATCGCAGGAATCTGCTTTAATCGGTAAGTCTCAAGTCAAACTTGCATTTACCATGAGTTAAACTTGGTCAACATGAGTTTGACTTGCAAATGTTTAGATTGGATCATTTAGAAAGTGAGCAGATTTCGACTCGTGATTCATCGACGAGTCCTGTTTCACTGCTTATAACTGAAATCTGAACTGAAAATAGGAGATCTTACTATTGAAACTAATTGTGAATTTTCTAAACCGAAATTGGCCCATCGGCATCATTTCTATTTGTGGCTGGGTGCATCAATGAAAGAGATTCATTTTAAATCAGATTCATGGAGAAAATATTTTATGGAAGATGATTCTTTTATGTCGAGGAAGACATAATAATATTTTTTATTAAATTTGAATAATAATAGTATCTACTCAGTATCTCTCGTATCTTATTATTTTTATGTCCTGTAACTCATACAGAAAGTAGGGTAATAATGGACATGTCCAGTAGAAGAATAAGTGGTCAGCATGTCAGCTTGGCTCCAATTTCTTGGGAATTAATAATTGTTTTGAAAAATGACTACTCTTGTTTGAATCTAGAACTATGTTTAAGCTTTGAAAATGGATTTTCCTCCAAATTTATCTTGGAAAGGTCCTTATTAAAGGCTTCTCTATATCTCCTCCACTAGAATGAATGGCTTGTATGTTGAAAAGTATAGTAGAGCTCCCTTCTGAAAAAACCGATCATCCCATTGTCACCAAGAGCTCCTCCTTTTCCCCAAATTGGACCCAAAACAACATTGAGTACTTAATTATGATCCAACCTGAGAGATTTTGATTGAAACTGCAACTCAAGAGCTATTAAATTTAAAGTGTGCTAATATGATTCGTCATTCTTTCATTGAATAAGTATAATTTTTTTTAATTTTTCATTATTGCTTGTAGTATGTGGTACTAACCTTGTTTCACTTGAAAGGGTTTTTATTCTTGGACTATGCAATGCTAGTAAGATTTATGCCTTTTGTAGTATTTGTACCCCATGATCATTTTTGCAAGATGTATGTCCTATGTGGAAATAAATAAGAATTTAATTATTACCTCCTAAACTAAAGCATTGTTTCTTTTATTAGGTGCCATGTAATGTCATCTAAAAATTGAGGACGAATGGGACATAATATCCTATCCATCCCCGTAGACTATAGTCCTCCACAAAGGGGAAAAAACGCCAAAATACCCATTGCTGGGAAATTTTTGGGGAAACTGGGTTGAAAAATCCCAAATTTGGGGTTTGGGGTAAGGTTTACTCAATCACTTAAGAATATGAAACCCCTTTGGAAAATCTATAAGTAGAGAAGGATTGAATTTATTTTGGATCACCAAGTGTGGATTAATTTATTTGTTCTTCAGCATTAGGTCTGATAGTTTTTGACTCCTTCTATCTCTTATCAATTTCAGGGGTGAAATATTCCACCCTAGTTGACATTCCCTTATTATCTCACTGTTTGAGCACAAGGGTCTCTGGCTCGTCAGTGAATTCTGTTGGATATTGGTCTCTTGTCTTTTTCTGGGCACAAGATTTCTGTTAAAGGTGAATGTATTTGGAGGATAGTGCACAATAGCTTAGTTCTGTTTGGCATACACCTCTCTTGAAGGAAGCAACAAAGTTTTTGAGTCCTTAATATCTTGTTCTCGGCAAAGCAGTTACCTTAGGCAGTGGTTTCGTTTCTGCCACCTAGAGTAGTGAAACTCTTTTCATTATTTAGTTTTTGCATGCACAGTTAAAAGGAGAACTTCCCTAGTTATTAATTCTCATCCTTAGGTAAGGAAGCATGTTTGCATATCTCATATCATATTCACTGGCGACAGACTTTAATTGTCTTGTCTATCCATCAAGGAAGGTGCATTAGGATTAGGAGTTAAGAAAGTTGAGACATTGTTGTACATCTTTCCAGCTTCATTATACCTTCTAGACTAAAGGAAAATTGAATAGTAGTGTTTGAAATTTTTAGTTATTTCTTGTTTCAAAGAGTAATAAATAGTGATGTGATTTTAGTTTCAAATTTGTCTACTTGTTGTTACTTTCTTCAGTGGCATGTGCTTCCTTGTTCAAAACAAGGGGTTTTTCTACAGTATCTAGCCTCAAAAGCTTCTTCAATGCAAACTAAATATCAAATCATGCCCTCGTACTCCAAATCATCTAAGGCATCACCCTAGAGAAGTTCCAAAGTAGACCAATGAGCTTTGAGAGGCCAACTCCAACCCCATGTCACTATACAAGTGTTGACATCACTGCTAAAAAAATTATTCTGAAGTGTTGCATCCTACACCAATTCCTAAGATGGATTCCCAAAGGGGTTCTAGAAAAAGGCTCAACCTTCATTACCACATTTAAGACTTTTCAAAAGGATCAGTCCCTTTAAACCATACCAATTTTTACACTTTCACAATTTGGCCATGTTCCTATCAATTTATATTTTGTATTGAAAAGTCATTCCTATTTTACATGTTTATTAAATTTAGGAACAATTATAGGCCAACTCCAGCAAAATGTCAACAAATTTGTGGGTTAGGTTGGAATTTCACCAAATACTATCACAGATGTATATATAATCACACATTTTTCTTTTTAGATCTTGATTGGTTAAACAAAAAGGTTCATTGCCTGTGTAATTTTGTCCCATATCTCCACATCAACACTCATAGATAACAATATTCTTAATTATTCATCTGTGTGCACAGTAAGGTCCCTTTTGGTTGCTATTTTTGACGGAGAAACCTCTGAAAATACACCTTTTACCACAGAGATGTTGTTGTTGGATAGAAATCTCCAGAGGAGTCTTACACCAGACATATAAATGGCTATTGTATATCACCATAATAAGCATTAACATATGAAGATGTGCAGACCCTAAACTATGTGCAACAAATCCTTTGCTTTTTATTTCATGGTAGATTTTGTTCTGCATAGTAGATGTGTTGTGGCACTTGAGTGTGCTCGCATAAAAATTCTAAGGCCAAACTCGGATTCTCATGTGTCATGGGAATTCAATATATTCCTTGTTCACCTAAGAACTACTTGTAACTCATATTAGGGTACTTATGTACAATCTCACTCATCCCACTTAACAAGTTACTAGGACAAGGCTCATCACACCCAACCTTGGTCTAAAACAATTAAGCAACACAATTTACGTCTTGACATGCCATATCACCGGACATGTCTTAGAATGCCTTGGCACTATGTGGCATGCGTTAACATTCCCTACATTCCTTGGCATGCTTTGACACTCCCTAGCACACTGTGGCACTTCTTGACATGCCTTGGTAGTTTAGCATACCTTGGCATTGCCTATAATATAACTTTCTCACTCCCTCCTTAACACACCTAGAGCTCATTGAAACTCCCTCTCACAAACTCTTATTCATTAATTTCCATGCATTTTGAACTAGTGCTTCCTTATGTTTCCTTGACAACCCCTAACACTCCCTAGCTCACCCTAGCACCTGACACATCTTCGCCTACCGCCTTAACACTCTAGCATTCGTTGGCACTACATAGTATACCTTCTCACTCTCTCCTTAGCACACCTAGACATCGTTGACACTCTTGGTCATAAACTCTTATTCATTCATTTCCATGCATTTTTACCTAGTTCTCCCTTATGTTTCCATAGCACTCCTTATCACTCCTTGACACGTGTTGTTAAACCCTATCACCTATGACATCTTGGCATGTTGCCCTAGCCTCTAGTATGCCTTAATACTGCCTAGCATACCTTGTAAATTTTTCCTTAGCACAGCTAGAACTCATCGAAACTTCTAATCATAAACTCTTATTTGTTCATTTCCATTCATTTTGACATAGTTCTCCCTTATGTTTCCCTGGCACTCCCAGCTAATACTTCCTTAAATGCATTGGCACATCTTGGCCGCATGTCACCCTAGAACTCTAGCATTCCTTAGCATCACCAAGCATGCCTTGTAACTCCTCCTTAACACACTTGGAACTCACCAAAACTCCATGCCACACACTCTTATTCCTTCATTTCCATGCATTATGACCTAGTGCTCCTTTGTGTTTCCCTAACACTCCTTGGTATACATTGGCACACCATGGAACTTGTCACATCTTATTAGGATTTCCTAGCACTCTATCATCTATTGGCACTTCTTACCATACCTTGTCACTCCATCCTTAGCACACCTATATCTTGTTAAGAATCCCTATCACACACGCACATTCATTCATTTACATGTAACTAAAACAAGTCCTTGTTATAGACATATTTGGGCACATCAACCCCAAACTTATATGTCGATGTATTAGCGTTCATCAACCCCTAAAAGAGTTTTTTCATACCCTAAAGGAACATATTCATCTAAATACATCATTCCCCAAATGTTCCATCTGAGAAACCATCCAGAAATTGCCTAAATTGAACCATACTGGCTGCTCCATTGGCAAAGTGCGATGCATACTAAGTGGTACGCTACCAAGGTGTGATGGATACTGTTTAGGCCTTCTATAGGGTGTGATGGGCGAGGATTGAAAAATTTCCGGGATAGTTTGTTAGTTGGTTGCTCATGGAATCTTCTAGAAACTTCTCTTGTGCCACTTTCCTCTCTGAATTTGCCCAGGGATGAACAAGGGAACTAGGAAACCATCTCCAATCCCTTGTATTGTGGAACCAATTGTAACAACTGGAATGACATTAATCAAACCCCATGGATGACTCACATTCTTCCAAACATCTATAAATGGATCCCTCATATAAGAGATCTAGAGGCTGGAATATTGTGAATTGCACAGAAGTGCTGATAGTTTTGTCATTGAGGAGAGAGGATTGTATTCTTGTTGGTGTGATCTTGCTATTTCATGAGGTGAAGAAGGATTGAAGCTGGGAGGATAGTACTGGATCAAACAACTGGGTTGTAATTCTCCTTTCGATTAATAAAGCTCTTCAAGTTTTCTCCCATATGATTGTACAATTTTGAATGCTATCATTTGTTCATTATATATATGATTCTGTAATGTTTATGTTGTAATAGATCATGATGCTTTGATGATTATTTGTTGTTGTACTTGTGGAGGTACTCTCCAAGCATGTTAAGTACGGGGAGGAGTTACAGGATCTACCAAAGGAGAGAGAGATCAAGCAAGGGATTAAGCGGAAGTTCCAGGTCGGTTCCGTTATCTTTCTCTTATTTGTTACACATAGGGAAAATTATTGAATTGCTTTAAACTATTGTTTCTAGGGTAGCTGCCAAACCTAGAGGGCTTGCATTCTTTAGGAATACTACCTTTCCCATAAAAAAATTGGCGACTCCACTGGGCAATGAATAGATGTTTGTTTGTTGTTATTGTTTTTTTTTATGTTCAATTTGATAAACTATAGACAGAGTCTGAAGCCAACTAGGTAGCTTTCGAACTGCTCTTGCTTTGCAATTGCATAGTAGAGGAATGCTACTTCAGTCAATATCTGGTTTAGTTTATGAATTAAAAATTTGAATTACAAGCACATCTAGATGCCCTTTTTGGTAGCTCAGTAACCTCTCAATACATTCCATCATGCTTTTCTCATCATTGTTCATCAAAACCCATCTTACTTCATTAAAAACTGCTCCACATTTGAGCCAAAAACCTTTTCAGTTGTGCACCCTGGACCATCGCACTGTGTTCCAATATGCATAGAACCTCACAAGTGTAGAAAGTGTGATGCATCTCAATTTCTGTGAAGCCTACGTGTGATGATTGACTGAACTCTTTTTCCATCTAGAAATTGAGGGTTTTTGTCTTGTTTTCAGTTTTGTTTGGTTGTTTTGATGCATATGAATAGTACCTCTTCACTGAAGCTTACTTGAATCACTTAGATCAGCCTCAATTACATTAGCATTGGTGAATTTTTTTTTGTATTTGTTCCTCATTTACAATCCTTTGTCAAACAGTTGTTTTAGTTGATTTGTCGCTTTGATACAAAAAGTGTCGTAATTGTCGTTTTTGTCAAAAAGAGAAGTGTTGTAAATTCTTCCTTCCCTTGATAATCAATTAAACTTTTCTTGATGAACTTGATTTGATTTTTTTATATTCAAAGTGTCGAAAGAATTTTTATTCAAAATTGAAAGTGTCATTTTGAGTCTTCCTTTCCCTTTTGAAGAAGAAATTGTCGAAAATGTCATCTTGAGTGAAATATTTCAGATCTTTGCTGCATTTAGTTTCATTTTTGCATCGTTCACATTAAGGAAAGAGAAAATAGATACATGCATTTGCATTTAGCATTTTATGACTTATGTGCGAAAAGATGATTTATGGAAATTCACTAGTGTGTGCTCTTTGCTCTTTGCTTAAAAGCACTCTTATCTTTCTTTCCCTAGTAGCTAGGATTTTCATTGCTCAAATAAACAAAGATGGTTTATCATTGTAGATTGCATCTTAGGAATTCAAGATCATCATTACGTGGTGAACCATTGAAAGGCAAACTATAAACAAGATCAACTTTAAAATGAATTTCAATGAACCTAACAATTCTTTGGAACTTAACGCAACATATCTAGAGGTCTAGGCTAGTGACGTGTTCCTGTGTCGTTAAAACTAGTGGCTATCATTTTCATTAAAGGTTGGGTGATTCCTCCTCCTTGATATGTCAAGTACTAGCATGGACTTGTGCTCCCTATACCATCGCATATATATTGGGAGACCACAATAGGCTTAAATCCTTTATCCATAGGAAACCAAGTCTGCCGCCTTATTGATCGCAATGCACTGAACATAGCATTCAGGAAGATTGACTGTCGTAAATAAGTCATTGGTAATTTCTCTTTAATTTATCACTAAGGTGTATATTGCAGTTTTGTGATTGGTGTGGTAATCCATTTGTCTAGATTTTCCAAAGTAGTCACTTTCATTCCTTTTCGACTCTCTAAAAGTCCTTTCAGGCTCATTAAAAATCGAAGGAGACTAGAGTCATCTTTAGCTTTTTCTTGACTCTTAAAAACTAAAAAATAAAAGTTGTGTCCAACCGTCATTAAAATTAATTGAATTTGGAATAACATAATTTTCCCCTTAATTTTGACTTGATCAAGTAATATGAAATTGTGGAAGAAAGTCAATAAAAACCCCGTCGTTCACGAAGATTAGCTATTCAACCCTCTTTGCCTCCAGAAGCGAAGCCAATCCAGACAAAGAGGTCTCATTTAACTGAGTCCAGTTCATCTGGTTTATTTGAAACTTTTGTTTCAACATCGTTAGAGACTCCAGCTACTCCAATTATTTCTGGTACATCTGCTTTCGAAGAGGAAGTTCTGCAGTTACAAGAGGACATTAGAACTGATCCTAGTGTAGCGGTAAACACTTCTGTATCTAAAACAACTCCATCTAGAGTTGATACAGAATCCATCTCAGTTCAAACCGAGGCTACATTTGAACCAGTAGTTGTTCAACAACCTCCCTTTGAGACTGAATTTCATTTACCTGAACATCTGGACTTTGAGTTTCAGTATTCAGAAGGTGTCACCCCTCCAGTATCTATCAATGCAAAAGCTATACCTTCTTCGACTCCAGAAATCTTTTACAAACCTGACGGTTTACCTCTTCCACCTAGTCTGATTTCTATATGAAATGCATCAAGGCACAATATGAAAAAAATGTTAAACCTCATGTCTTCTTAGAAGGTGACCTGGTCTTGCTTTACGATCAAGACTATGATAAATTAGGAGCAGGTAAATTTGAACCATTAAGGATGGGCCCTTAGATCATTAAATGTGTATTAACAAAAGGATCCTACGAGTTAGTCGATTATGATGGGATTCCACTGTCGCAGCCCCGAAACGAGTTGTATATTAAGTGATACTATGCTTGATTAAGTTTAGTAAACTCATTGTACATATGCTTTTATTGCATTTTTGAGTGTTTTCTTTTAGAGTTGTCATTTTGGTTAGGTAATCCACTTCACATTTTTTGCAGATTTTAGACTTTTTGGAACCATTTGTTGGGTATGCCGACAGAGCTAGTCGTAGTATTCAGAATCTATCTTCTGCAGCATGGGCCATCTTCACTCCAAGCGGCGAGTTAGTGAGCTTCAGGGGGATATGTATTGGTCGATCGATGGAAAACATCACTGATTATAGCGCATTGATTGAACTTCTCTCTAATGTTATTTCACATGGCATACATCGACTCATTGTTAGGCTAGATTAACAACTTGTCATTCTACAGCTTACTGGCATTTATTCCGTTCGAAACCCAGATATTCATCGGATGTTCCTCAAAGTTAGGATTTTGGAAAGAAATTTTGATTTCATTTAATATCAACACATTTCCAGAAACTTAAACACATTGACTGATTCATTAGCAAACTATGTGTTAAATAGACATTTGCAGCATATGTAAAGAAAGCATTTCACATCAACATTTGCATTAGGATTTCATCACTTAGCCAAAATAAAACTCCAAAAATCAAAGTAGATAGTTGTTTATAGGTTTTCATAAAATGTTTTGTGTCCAAGACAAAATTGGTCATCTGACCCAGTAACTCAAAAGTGAATGCAGAAAAACATCCTAGACTAGTGATGTTGGTGATAACATGTCATTGCCTGTGCTATCATGCATAGGAGCCTAGTCCAACGACTCGGTACACCAGTAGTATGGCACTGTAACCTAAAAGGTAACTCATCGGTCCTGACATCCTAAATGCCAAGAGTGAGGCCCTCGATATGATCCTGCAGCACTGCTAGGGTCTCTGATATATCCAGATCCCGAAGAACGGCCCTTCCTACAGCCTCCCCTGCTGGAGCGTCATCTGCTTCCCGTGGGCATACCATTGGTCGCACTGGTCCAATATCTGCACACACATATGAGTTTTTTTAGTCTTGGTAGCATCAAAAACACAAAAACAATATAAAACTAAAAAACAAAGATGTGGTCAAATCATTTTACCTATAGCACTCCACTACTCACCAACTGGTAAAGCCAAATCTGGATTGCCTCGGAAATCCATCCCGGTATATGGATACTCTACAAACACCATCTCCTAGTGGTTGAACCACTCAAAAAAGGCATCTGAGAAGGAGATCAGTGACTGGCCAGCATGTCTAGCCATAAGTTCCACCTATCTCTGCATCCGTGGTTCCCTCGGTGTAGGCAATCCTAATGAAATGTTTTGAGGTTGCATCAGTGGAATTCTTTCCAAAGAAAAAACAGTCAATATGGATCCATAACCAAATTTCTTGGTTCTTCCATTCTTTACTTTGGACAGTTGCTCTTTTATCATAGGAAGTATCGCCTCACACCAATTGAACACCTTCGGTTCCAGGCATTCCAAGGCATACTGCATGTAGGATCTGTTCGCTAAATGTAAAGCCACGCTACCAGCCAATCTAGCAAAGGTAAATAAAATGGTCCTCAAAGGTTGATCAATAAAATCTCAGATATTAATCTTACCATCTCTACTAGGTTGAGATCCATCCCTATAGAACTGACAAATGTAATCTTTCACAGATTCGCCCCCATGAGCAAATCCTAATAGTGAAAAAGGGGCACCATGCCTCGACAAACCCATCAGAAAATAAATATCCTCGACCGTGAAAGGAATAGATTTACCTCTAATCTGGAATACTTGGTTAATAGGATCCCAAGCATTGAGAATATACTGCAACAAACTAATATGTTGTCTCATGCTGGATATGCGGAAAAAATTTAGTAAACAATAGTTTCTTAATGCATCCACTGTGCCCTGGTCATGTAAAGCAATCATTTCCTCCTCTTCATGTCCCACACCATGTGACAACTATCTTGATCCAAAAAATATCTGAAACATAAACAATAGATGAGTTAGGATCCAATTTTGAGCAAAATGTAGGTATAAATTTGATGAAAAAACACTGTATAAAGTTTCCTTTCTGCACCCATCACACCCTGCCTTTGAGCAAGGTTAGATGCATATTGACTGGCTTGTTGGCAACTCAGTATGCATCACACCTTTAGATACTAGCTAGGTGTGATGATTGAGGAATGAAATATTTAAACCCCAGGGGCCTAGAAAAGTGAAAAAACTTGCCCAGAATCGAGAAAAGAGGAAATGAAAATGAAGAGCTTAAGGATAGCTCCTACCTAGTCCTGACAGCATGGAGAATGGTCCATAGGATCTTTTGAAATCGACTAGTGAAATTTGAGGGGGAAAACCACTTCAGAGCTCCAAAATCCCAAATTTGAAATGAAATGACGAAAATGAAATGTTAAAACTACTTTTTATGTTTAATTTTCATGTACTTCAAAGTGAAATGTTGGTTTTAGTTCATTTTTTGTCCATATATATGTATTTCTAATCAATTTGATGGAGTTTTGAGCAGGTTGAACAACTGATGAAAGAATCTGATGTGCTAAATAGTGAAATGAACATCTTTGACCACCAAGCAAAATTTTTGTCCTCTTTTCGAGCTTTGATTCAAAAATGAAAAGAAAACTATAGAGTCCTCTTTAAACCCTTTTCAGACTCATTAAACATGAAAATATTGTCAAGTGCTTGTCCTTTCCAGCTCGTCAAAGTATTGGAAATGTCATCCCTCTTATATTATTTTATCCTTTTTTGGACCTGAGGGATTACTTTACAAAAAAGAACTTAAGGGGTTTTCTTTTCATCCCTTTTCAAAATCTCTAAACATGAAAAGGACCAAGTTATCCTTGTCATTAAATTCATTAAAATAATAGTGACAAACTTGTCCATCTAGACGAGACCGAGTTTCACTGTTGCTAGACTCATTAAAATATTAAATAGCTACAGGTTTTCCCGAAGGGAGAATTATAGAACAAGCATATGTTATCCTCCTCAAGCTTGACAAAAATAAAGAGGTAATGGTCAGAAATGACTGGGGAAAAAAGGGAAAAAACTTGAAAAATTTATGGTAGCAAGTCACTCTTGAACATGACACTTTCACTTCATCTCCATAATTGAGTTGGGTTGGGTTATTACATTCACCGATCAGCATACCATTGGTATTTCATACCATCTATGTTTTGGGGTTAACGCTACCAATTCATCTCAGTGTCACCGACATGTTCAAGAGAAGTCATTCAGTTGAGAAATCACCATCCGATTAATGTCTCATACACTACAATATCTCCAACCTTCATTTTTTTCATGACTGCCATTCCTGAACCTTGTGTCATCAATTCATTTTCACCTCCAAAAATCATTTGCTTCGTTTCATGTCGTAGATGTGGGATACGTCAAGGCCCTCCTACGACGAGTGACTTCTTGTCGACATCAGCTCATTATCCAAGAAGTTGACTTAGAAACAACCGTTTCAGTGCTTTGAAGCTTGCATACATCAATGGCAAGTTTCTCACTTTTGGCGATAGGTTGACATCAATGGCCTTCGATCGAAAGATTTCGCGTGGTGTTCGACATTGGATCATGTATTCATACCACGTGAATTGTACTGTAGTACCTTGAGGATCATTATCATTATTGGTGATCCCTCTCGCGTCTGTTAACATCTCACATCATTGTCTGGTAATTAGGTGATGTCTTTCCATGTTCGACTTCAGAGCATCTCTTCACATGGATTGAATCGTACATCGAGCTAATATTGAATGAGTTTGAAGACCCTGGATCTAGTTTCATCCATCTAGGCTGTGATATATTCAGGGATATAAAAACATCAAATGTACAAAGACTCTACACAGATGGTCATCCTAATCATGGATTGTGACTCTATATCTGTAGAATCACGAGTCTATATTTGTAGACAACTATCTGATCTATGTACATGAAATGAAATTTATAAAGCTAAGCATGGGAATTCCTCCCTCAGCTAGATCATGAAAATCATATTATGATGATGTATTGTATTGTAATTTGATGCAGGTCACCTTCTAGTTCGAACTTCAGATCCTCATGATAAACCATTTCACCCGACATGAATTTTTATGACCTCATGCTTTAGGGGGAAACTGTTATAGACATATTTGGGCAAATCATGTATTAGGGCTCATCAACCCATAAAAGAGTTGTTTCATACCCTAAAGGAACATAGTCATCTGAACACATCATTCCCCAAAAGTTCCATCTGAGAAACCATCCAGAAATTGCCTAAATTGAACCATACTGGCTGCTCCATTGGGAAAATGTGATGCATACTGAGTGGTACACTACCAAGGTATGATGCATATTATTTAGGCCTTCTATAGGGTGTGATGGGAAAGGATGGACAAATGTCTGGGACAATTTTTTAGTTTGTTGCTCATGGAATCTTCTAGAAACTTCTTCTATGCCACTTTCCTCTCTGAATTTGCCCAGGGATGAACAAGGGAAGTAGGAAACCATCTCCAATCCCTTGTCTTGTGGAACCAATTATAACAAGTGGAATGACACTAATCAAACCCCATGGATGACTCACACCCTTGCAAACATCTTTAAATGGATCCCTCATCTAAGAGATCTAGAGGCCGGGATATTGTGAATTGCAAGGAAGTGCTGATAGTTTTGTCATTGAGGAGAGAGCATTGTATTCTTGTTGGTGTGATCTTGCTATTTCATGAGGTGAAGAAGGATTGAAGCTGGGAGGATGGTACTGGATCAAACAATTGGGTTCTAATTCTCCTTTCTATTAATAAAGCTCTTCAAGTTTTCTCCAATATGATTGTGCAATTGTGAATGCTATCATTTGTTCATTATATATATAATTCTATAATGTTTATGTTGTAGTAGATCACGATGCTTTGATTCTTCTTTATTGCTGTACTTGTGTAGGTACTCTCCAAGCATGTTAAGTATGGGGAGGAGTTGCAGGATCTGGCAAAGGAGAGAGAGATCAAGCAAGGAATTAAGCGGAAGTTCCAAGTTGGTTCCATTATCTTTCTCTTATCTGTTACACATAGGGAAAATTATTGAATTGCTTTAAACTATTGTTTCTACGGTAGCTGTCAAACCTAGAGGGCTATCATTCTTTAGGAATACTAGTTTTCCCAGAAACAGTCCTCCCTTGTGTTTCCTTGGCAATCCCTATCATGTGTTGGCCCTACATCCTAGAACCTAGCACACATTGGCATGCCTTAGCACATGGCATGTCTTGACATGCCTAACATTCCTTGGAACTTTATAACATGTGTTATCACTTCCTGAAATTCCTTACACACGTTGGCACTCCCTAGTTTTCATGCCCTCATAGATAACCTTATTTTTTTGTGACTTGGGAACCAAACCAAGTCATTGAAAAAATAGTGTTGTGCTTAGACCAAAGTCTCCCTTTGTCTCAAACTTCTTTTTCCATCCTCTTATCACAATTGTATCCTTTCCTCTAACAAGTACTAATATGAAATTCTCCTAACACGCTTCGTCCATGGAACACCTAGAATTCACTGACACTCCCTGACATAATATCTTATTCATTCATTCCATGCACTTTGACCTAGTTCTCCCTTATGATTCCCTGACAGTCCCAAACCCTCCTTGACATGCATTGACACTATCTGGCATATGTTAGCATGCCCTTTCATTCCTTGGCATGCCATGGCACTCCTTAATTATCATTCCCTCATAACTACCCTTATTTTCTTTTAGACTTAGGAACCCAACCAAGTCCTGACTCGACTACAACAACTTTACCAAGCTACATTTACTACAACTAGACTATGCCTTCTTCCCCTAATGGACTATAACTCATATTAGGCTTCTCATGTCCAATATTGGCTCATTCCACTTAACAGGTTACCAAGTCAAGGCTCACATCCAACAGTTCCCATAAAACAACTAAGCAACATAGTTTACATCTTCACATGCCATAACATCTGGCACATATAACAATCTGTTGGCACTCCATGGCACACATTATCATCCCTACATTCCTTGGCATGATTTTCCACTCCTTGACATGCCCTGACACTCTAGAATTCCTTGGCACTACCTAGCATATACCCTTGTCACTCCCTCCTTAACACAATTGGAACTTGCTGACACTCCCTATCACACACTCTTATCTATTCATTTCCATGCAATTTTAACTACTTCTCCCTTGTGTTCTCATGGCACTTCGTGACACACATTGGCACACCCTAGGACTTAGCACATCTTGGCATGTCACCCTAGAATTCTACCATTCCTCGGAACTACCTAGCATACCTTGTCACTGCCTCCTTAGCACACCTATAATTCATTAACAATCCTTGTCACACACTTTTATTCAGTCATTTCCATGCATTTGAAACTAGTGATCCATTGTTTTTCCCTAACACTCCATAACTCTCCCTGGCATGCATTGGCACACCTTAGCACCTAGCACATCTTGTCATGTTTCCCTGGCCTCTAGAATGCCTTAGCACTACCGAACATACCTTGTCACTCCCTCCTTAGCACATCATGAAATCACTGAAACTTACTGTCACAAACTCTTAATCGTTCATTTGCATGAATTATTTTCACCTAGTGTTCCCTTGTGTTTCCTTAACCCTCCCTAACACTTCCTAGCACTATTTGGCACACCTTGGCACCTAGCACATATTGGTTGCATGTCGCTCTGGCATGCTAGAATGACTTAGCACTGCTTAGCATACCATGTCACTCCCCTCTTACCACACTTGGAACTCGTTGACACTCCCTGTCACACACTCTTATTCATTCATTTCCATGCATTTTGACCTACTGCTCCCTTGTGTTTCCTTAGCACTCACTAACACTCACCACACATTGGCACACCTAACTACAATGAGTTTCACTAATTATCAATCCAGAAACCCTTCCAGAGTCTAGCTAGTAACTTGTTCTTCACTAAGATATTAGGGTTAAGTTTATTGTATAGTGTCCAGTGTGAAAATATTACTAGGTGTTTTTATCACATAGAGTAATTATGATCTTCCCCATCTACACAATGATAACTGTTTCCCATAGTCATGCAAGTGGAACTTCAACATGTACATCAGGGTAACCACAAAATATTTATCATATTTATAGAATGCAAGGTGATAGGAAAATATTTACATTATATACATGAATGTACTAAGATCAAGACCATTAGCATCATATCTACATATTTACCACAAGACGAGGGTCATTACAACCCCTTAAAAGTAGACATAAGGCCTTCCTCTTTTGCAGCTCCTTCACCACAAGGGTTTAATTGAAAAACACATAGTTCCTTTAAAGATTTGTAGGTTGAGGTAGCCACTTCAAGCCCTTGAACTTAAAGATAATCAAATATTTGCAATTTGTTCCAATAATAAGTCCATTATGCACACTCCTCATCTTAGATTTGGGTAGAGAGGGAGAATACTTGATTCATGCCAACCTTGTAAGTGAAAAACTTTTCCTACTCATTGGTTGGACACTCCAC